>JAQPZY010001346.1:0-1200000 GCA_029931535.1 Margaritifera margaritifera | reverse complement strand
CTATAGGATGGAATTGCTGCAAATTCAGTCTGATAAAAAGGAAAAAGTGAATAATCCGAGTCTGGTTGTCTTTTACAGGAGTCTTTCAAATCCGAGAAAAGCATTGAACAAAAGAACAACTATAAATCTTTGTTGGTAGTTAAAACATGAACTGACCATCATTTTGAACTTGTGTACTGACTAGTAACATGACTTATGCATCATCTTGTGGGGTCACTTGGGGTACGAAAGGTTCTATGAAATTCTTATGTGAAAGTGTACCTAAGTGCGTGTTTCACAAAAGCAAGTGAATATTGACCAATTAGAAACATGTCAGCTTAGCACCCTGATTGACCAGAGAAGTTAAAGAGAGAACTGAAAGCTGCCTATAAGAATTATACTATGCCAAAAGAATTGTGCTACATTCTAAATGGAACATTTGGGGCATCGATATTGGATGAATATCATGCCTTTGCACTCTTTTTTTGACAGTTATAAAATCATATGGTGGGAAAGATGACTGTAGGAAGCAGTTTTTAACCTTACGAAAACTCTTTAAATGAGTAAGTTTTAAATCAGTTGTTTGATAATTGAAGTATTCCTATATTTTTTATGTTCAGATTCGGGCTTTATTAAAAACTGGCATTTCTATTTCACATTGGTGGAGGTTAGCATCTCTGTTCCAGCATACACTACAATTTGTAGAGGGATCATTTCACTGTTTTTTTTCCCCTGTATCTTTTTGAAAATGATTTAACAATTTGATGAGATCTCTTTTCACCTATGAAACTGAATGGTCTACTCCAAGACTAGTTTGAGGCAGGAAATTGCTTACTTGAAGAGGTTACAAAGTGCCTTTTACAAAAGCCTCAAGGCTTCTTCACAACTATTACAGTGTCCATCTTTAGTACAAGATGAGGCATACTTGCCATATTCCCAGACAGTGTTGGGTTTTTTTTGAGACTCAAAAAGTGTGTTTTTAGGTCCCAAGGGGGGTCAGTGCATGTGACCCCCCAAAAGCGACATCATCCAAATGAGAATAAGCTATCTTTTCAAATAAGCCTATAGCAAATTACTGGAAATTCAAATCTGAATAAAAGAAAATACAATCTGTTTTCTCTGATGCATGTAATATACTTACAAAAAAAAAAAAATGGTAGACTTAGCATTGTCAAATAACATCACCACAAACATGGTCACAACCTCACATACACTAAATACAAAAATACACCAAGTTGCTTTCAGTAGTTTAGTACTATAGTTGGTTTGACAGTAATGCAAGTGATATTTGTGTTCACAAATATGCCTACACTTTTCCTACGCGAATGTGCTTCCACATCTGTGTTGGTGCAAGCAATGGCCAAAGTCGCTAAAAGTGATAAAAGCTGTATGATGGTAATGAATATTCATTTCAAAACAATGAATCTGCCAATTAAAACATTTAAGGTTTGTGGTAGTCAGCTGAGTTGCTAAAGTTGGTGACTGCCGATATTGTAACGTATTTTTGAGGTTAAAGTCACACCTACAGCAGTTAAAATTTAATTTATTCTCGGGCAGAATTAATGAATAAAGGTACTATTTTATGCAAATACACAATTTGTCATTTGATTAATGATTTAATACTTTTAAATTATTAAAATTCCATGGTGCAGTTCATTTCAGGTTAACCAGATATTCAAACATATTAATGTTTTCACGAGTTATTTGATCACTTGATAAAATGTTTATTGCAATCATGTAATGTCCAATGAAAATATGAGAAAGTTAAGGTGGCAAAACTGTCGAAGCAAATAAGATTATCTCATTTTTTTAGCACTTATAGTGCATTATGTACTACAATTTTCCTTTTTCCCTTTAAAATGTTTTGTCCCCCAAATCTGGAGGGTGAGGGACACAGTGTCCCTGACCTTTGGATCCTAGGTGCAATCACTGCATTAGAGATTGAATGGCACTGTTGTTCAACCTACTGAAATAATAATTTTTTGAATTTTATATATGGAGTAAAAATCTGACTTCAAAGAAACGTTGCCACTGATCACAAACTTTAATAAAGATAGCTTCAGTGTTCTCATTCAATGCAGTCAGTGATGTGTAATAACATTTGTTTTTCAACATGCATCTGTTTGATGTACTTAACTTCAGACAAATTGGGTTGTTCCACTTAATGTACTTCACCTATGCAAATGAGTCAAATGGGCTCAAAGGATTTGACACGACACAGGACCCTAGCTATTGTGAGCCAATTCAGTAAATCTCTGAAAGGTGTCTGTTTATCTCTGACCATCTTACCTTTTAATTGTCTTTAAAATGGCTGTATAAACTGCCCCGAGGATAGTTTTACATGAGCTCTGAGCAAGACTGTTTACTGTTTCTACATGCCACAGGTTACGGGCATATATCATTGTGATGAAGAAATGTACATTTTTTTCTGGTTTTTGTTTGTTTGTGGGAAAATATTTTTTTGGCTAAGATTGCTGAAAATCGTGTTTTTTGAAACATGACCATGTTAGTCGTGTTTTTTGTGTGACATATCGTGTTATGGCATATATGAATGAGGTCAGTACCCATTTAAGAGTTTCAGATAAAACAATTATTCAGCAGAAACTCCAAATGACCAATTTGGACATTTTATAGTCATTCATAAAGTCTGTCCTGTTGGACATGTACAGCATTATAATATTGACCAGTTCTGGAGGTCTGCAACATAGTTAAGTATTCTGATTGACTCTCTTTATAATATACCGGTAGCTGGACATACAGTACAGCTCACGTGATTTTTCAGAACCCCACGCATCACGGTGGGGTACTTAATCCCCTCCACTCTAGCTCCGCGATAGCACTCCGCGGTGGAGGCATAAATACCTACAAATCACCACCGCGTTTCAGCAGGCACGCCAATGTAAACTCCACCGTGGAGGGGCTAGTCGACATTACTGATTGACATCTGAACAGCCAATGAATGAAGACCACCTATGGAAAGACGGAGATGTCAAGAGTAATTTACAACCGGATACCATTTTATAGAATCAGTCGTCTTTATTTCGATCATATTTGGACAATAAAAAAATTATTTCAAAAGGCTTGTATATTCAGTACACATTACTGTTTATAAAAGAAATATGAACAAACTTATGCACTGACTTGACGAGAAGCACACATTGCTGAGCTTCTCAAGCAGAATAAATTTATCATTTCGTTCCAAAGGAAAGTAATTCTCTGAGATATGGACAATTAAAATCCAAATTGACATCCACTTCTGCTTACCCCCCCCCCCAACAAAAACAAACCTAAAACACTGAATTTACACTGAAATGCTAACCGTATGCTTAGTCTTTAAGCAGTAATAGCAGAGTCACGAGGCTGAATATTATGACTCCATGTGTACTGTAAGGGACTGACCATTTAATATATGGGGTTTATATGTTGTTTTGTTTTTTTTCGACCGGGATATTTGTTGTTCTTTCATCACAATATTTATTTATTTTAAGTGAAATATGAAACTGATTAACGTCTACTACAAAAATCAGAGAAAGACAATTGTTTTCATGCATTTACCACCGCCCCTCCCCCCCTTGGAAAATTCAATTGTCTCTCCCTAATAAAGACTTGACTTCAGCGGATGTTCTACAGAAATCAAGGCAGTGACCATTGCGAACACCGTTGTAAAATATTAACAATGGTTTGCATCAAAGGATGATGTAAGTTTCAGCTTGGGAACAGTGTGTTTTTATCACACGAAGCCATCTGACTTGGCGCGTTGTACTTTACAGCCACAATTATGGTCCCGCCATTAACAACAGAAGTTTGATAATTGTTAGTAATTAATCTGAACTCGGCTTATTACCGAAATGAAAAATAATATGGAAAATGATAAAATCTGAGATGTTCAGAGATTTTAATTTCCAACAAGTTTAGAGCATTTTGCATGGATATATTGTCTCCACGTGTATCCTATTTTTTGCTCATTTTTCTACGGCGAAAATATAAAAATAAAATATACTCTTTTAATTATTTTTACGCAGATATTAAAGAATGCAGTTTCCTGTTTGTGACTGTTAGAGCCTTTGGTTATTGAGCGTGTTTCTGTGCCTCATCCCGCTCTGATTTTAACAAATAATTAATATATCCCTTTTACTTTGGCGCCCTCCCCCCCCCTCCCCCCCCCCCCCCCCCGAAAATTCCTGCGGATGCCCATGAACACACACATGACTTTAGAGCACGTGCTCAGGAGTTCCTGTGCAGTGGTGTGAAAATTTCGTTCTTTTTTGCTCCATAATGCTATAATGTCTAGCATGTTATTACTTTTTTACCACTACTGAACGTTTCCAGATTTCAGTTTGTGTACGTTGAGATTTATAATCAGTCCGATTTTAATATTTCAATTCTGATGATTGACTAAAAATGTTGACATGTCAAGCAGCGAAAAAGAAAAATTTTGGTTAACATTAATAAGCATTTTAGCGTTATTTTTGAAACTCGCATTAGTGAAAAACTCTTCAAAGCATAAGCAGAATCACGAAAAACTTTAATGGCAGGAACATCTTTTTGGCTTAGTGTGAATGAGGCTGCCGCTAATTGAAGAAAGCTAGCCAATCATGGAATAAAACTCTTACTGAAGCATGTAAAAAAAAAAACGGTTTTTAATAGTAATAGATTACAATGACTTGCGCAGTAGTGCTTTGGATTCCATATTTTATGAGAGAGAGAGAGGGAGGGGAACTTTACTAAGAAGAGTTAATGATCTAAAATTATTAATCTTATTTTTCTGTATTATGCAATAGGAAAACGAACAGAAAAGAAAAAGTTTAACATTAATTTCATCTGATGCGCAAGTTTGTCAGATCAATGGCAAAGAAAACAAACCTGCAGAAGCACTGCTGTTGTACTTTTAGGTTTACAGTTAGCACATGAAATTAACACATCAATATCAGCAGTGCTGATGGCTTCTCTTGTGCTAGGTTACTTGCACGTGTCAACTACATGTATCTAGGATGACCTTTTGCGGCCATTTGTGATTTTAAAAAAAACCCGCTACTTTGGTAATTAATGCAAATTAGTACAGTTTAAAATAAAATAACGATGTGAAATCTTAATATTTGCTTTATTTAAGCGATTGGATGTCAGAAAAATCGTACAATATGTGAATGAGTACTCATGCATGGAGTAACCATCGGAACTTGTGCGATTTTGTTTCACTTCAGTCAGGTATGACTGCAGCTTTGTTATTAATTTGTTCGATGTTTATCGTTCTTTTCATTGCAGGTAGTACAATATCACTGACTTTCATATGATCATTAAAACTTTGTATTGCGTTTACTGAAAAAGAAATAAGGATATGAATGCATGTTTAGATTCCAATAACACAGTATTGAAGAAAAAAATAAATAGATTAATTGCACAAAATGTAGTATTAATACATTTTGCGAGGCATTGTCATAATGTTATCATCATCTAAAATATGATTTGGCACTATGTATCATATATTATCTTCGTTAGAACAAGGAAATATTTATAATTAACTGAATTACTAGATTTTTTTCAGTATACAAAAATTAGCGAATTGCTCCCCAGAGGGATAACGATGTAGATAAATCGGTGCCCCCCCCCCCCGTCTCTCTCTCTCTCAACCTCTGCTTGCATGGGTGATAAACAGTAAACCACGCCCATATTATCGAGACCACGTCCAATCCGCGGTGGTGATCGGATGCGACTCTGCGAGAAAGTGTGGTGTGCAGGGCTATTCTCCGCGACAACTCCGTCAGGATGCGTGGAGTGATGGTGGAGGAGTTTTTCTTAATCCTCTCCACTCACTCTCCACTCCCACTGCGATGCGTGGGGTTCCGAAAAATCACGTGAGCTGTACTGTATTAAAGTTCCAACAATATGATGTACTTAATTATAACAAATTAATTTTATCCAGTTTTGTTTATGATGTAAAGCAAAACAAAATAGATTTTAACAATGCTACATAAATGCTAAAGTTAATGCAAGGTTGCTCCATCCTTACAGTCCAGTAGGAGCTATTTGAGTAATTTAGGTCTGAAGTCCAGAATGATAATGGTCAAGAGTAAAATGAATAATGTCTTTCCCCTGTGTTGTTTGGATTCCAGATTTATGTAGTAGCTTGTTTGAAAGGGAAAATTCTCCACATCAGACTGACACCTAGATATTGAAAACTCGTGGTAAATGCAGATGCTATTAAGAAATTGATGGCTAAGTGTACAACTACAGTTCATAGTTGTTCTCTATTTGTTGAAATAATCTTGTATAAGAATAGTCTTAAAGAAACTGTCCTCACACTGCACATAATATTTTCATGATTTTGACCCATTTTTACATCAAGCTTGCATCTGGTACCTGTGGATTTATGATTTTATGTGAAATGTAGGTATAACAAAATCAAATCTTTGAGTCTTTATATAAATGCCTTAAACATATGTTATGTAAATCTAGTTATTTCCAAATGAAAGAAAATACCTTCATCAAAACAGCTGTCAATTTCAGTTGAGTTTTTCAAGTTTAGCTGTTAGAACTGCTGCACATGATCATTTCGCTGTTCATAAGATTAAACTGTTTCAGCTCAACTGATAGTTTGAAAAGAGATGGTCAAAGACTATTGAAACTTTCTTGCAAAGAATCTGAGATTTGTTGCTTTCTTTATTCAAATGTCCTTGCTGCCATTATCATACAGACTGAACAAAAAGCTAATTAGCACTTGCATTGTAATAACAGATCATAGATAATTAGTAGCATGTGGTGTCAGTATGATGTGCAATAATTATTGCAGTGTATTATTATTCTGATTCAGACTTCACTGAATGGTTTGATTAGTATTCAGCAGGGTGAACATCATTCATGCTTGAGTATCAAGATTTACAGCTCTCTCTCTCTCTCTCTCTCTCTCTCTCTCTCTCTCTCTCTCTCTCTCTCTCTCTCTCTCTCTTCTTTGCTTGAATGTGTGAGAAATCAGCTTTCACTGATAAATATACAAGACCAATGTCATTTACTTAAAAAGAGAGCAGTATATTCATTCAACCATTTAGAATGGAATTTGATAATGTAAGAAGTGTTTGTAAAGGTAAATTTAATAGCAGCTATACATTATCCTATCACTATTATATAGCTGTTACTTTTTTGTGTCGAAAAAATCTCGTCCGTTCGATGCGAATACATCCTCCCACAGATTGGAGAATTTTGTCAACACGACACAGCACACTCATGCACCTCTCCTGCGCGAACATTCATCTTTTTCAAGGACGCCATATTAAATGGTTGTGTCGTTCATAGCGTGACCAGAGGAAAATTGCTTGTTGCTCCTATCAGCTTTATTCCATCTAGTGTTACATTCATCCGTCTCGTCTTCTGTTTTTAAGGCCGGTAGCCCCTGCCCTTTTTCAGTATTGTGTTCTGGAAAGGTCTTCTTGGGTTACCACGTTGTATCCAGCCTTTAGGGGTTAGGGTACACCATCTCTTAGTTCTCAAATACAGTTGGTTCAGGGGTAAGTCTTGTGTGTTAGTTATAATGCATCATAGGCCCGACCACAATTAAGAAGACGGGAATTCATAATTTCCTTAATAAATAATTGATCAAACATCAGTTCTGTGTTTTTTTTCTTCTAATTCACCATTGTATTTAAATACCACGTGTGACACGTCGCATTGTTGTTGTGTACGTCTGAATTGCCGCTAGAGAGCAATACAAGTTTTAAACAACTCAATGTCTAATCCTTATTAAACACAGGTGCGATGAGGTGTGTAATGTATATAACAATGTTTACCTTTGAACATTCACTGGGGTGCATTAGCACGCACTGGATGCAAACAGGTCAGATGAACTGGTGTGTATATAGTACGCTGTATATACAAACGGGTGAGTTTCACATGTGGAAATAATACAATATTATTATTATTATTATTATTATTATTCTCCTTCAGATAACTTCTTAATTCAGGGAACAATTGGTTACCTTGTGCAAATATACTGGAGTGTATATAGCACCCAGTACATACAGACAGGTGAGTTTTACATATGAAGAATATTTACAATATTATTTGTATTATTATTGTTCTCTTTCAGATAACATTTATTTCAGAGAGCAATGTTGGGTCAGTCTGTAGGAAGCAAGGCCACAAGAAGGGCCCTTGGGACACTCACCCAGACTGCCTCATGTGTTCAAGTGTACACGTAAGAATCGTTGTACCTTTTGCACAAAATGGACTAATGAAATCTGGAATCTAGCCGATTCCAGACGTATGTATAGAGGGCGGAAGAAACATCAATCCGCCTCATTGTCTGAATTTTCAAATTTTTTCTCTTATAGAGTCTCAGGCAGGAACACACTGGGAGAAGACTAATTCTACAGCTCAGAAGAACACTCCGGGGTCCCAGGAGTCTATGGGACCAATCTCAAGAGTCCGGAGACAGGTAAGGCCTCTCCTTAGGAGGGAGTGAACGTTCGATGAGTAGATGGCCTCCCCCCGAAAGGGAGGAGAAGTCGAACACTCCTCACGTTCACAGTAGCGTGATGCTGCCTTCCGCGAGGAAGGAAGTGCACCGCTCGTCAGGTAAGGCCCCTCCTGTAGGAGAGAGTGAACATTTGAGGAGTAGATCGCCTCCCCGCCGAAAGGGAGGAGAAGTCGAACACCCCTCATGTTCACAGTAGTGTGATGCTGCCTTTCGCGAGGAAGGAAGTGCACCGCTCATCTCAGGGTAGCATGTCGCACCCTCCCGAGAGGGAGGAGCTGCACCATGCCTAACACTTCCGGGGTAGCGTGTCGCACCCTCTCGCATGGGAGGAGATGCACTGCACCTTGTTTAGTGATGAAGACGAAATAGGTTCTGACATATCTGTGTCACCTAACTGGCCATTGAACGGTGCCTGGTGACTGGTCCAGTCACTGGGCATTGACTGGTGACCAGGTAGTGACCGGTCACTGGTCCGGTCACTTGGTATTGGCCGGTGACTGGTACCCAGTCCGGTTACCAGGTATTGACCAGTCCGGTCACTGGATATTGACCGGTGCCTGTTCCAGTTACAGGGTATTGACCGGTGCCCGGGTATTGACCGGTCCGGTCACCGGGTATTGACCGGTCCAGTCACCGGGTAGTGACTGGTGACCCATCACCGGGTAGAAAAAAAAAAAAGGGATTGGGAGTCTGCCCAGAGGGTTCAGACTAGGGAAGGGGATTGAATCAGGATCCCCCCTTTCCTATTATCCCAATGAATCCGTACGGAATGTGGGGCCCAGAGTAGAGGCAATGCCGCGACTCGTGTCCCGCTATTGCCTCCTCGCCAGGTGGCATTCACCAGTAAGGTGGAGGCATAGCATCATCCACGAAAGACAAGCGATCTCGTCTTTATCCTGGAACATCTAGAACACATAGACGAACAAATACGGGAAATGGCGCAGAGTGCACCTATGTCACTGTCTCCGAAGGACATATTGATGTCCAGCCACTCTCCTGCTCGGAGTGTTCTAGATGATGATGCATTTATCTACCCTCGTTGACTCCAGTGAGATTGAGGTAGAAACAGCTCTTTTGTCACCTCCTATCTATCAGTCCCACCAGCTCCTCTCACTTAGATGAATCGGAGCAGATCTGGTCTTTTGATGATGCTGTAACTTGTGCCCAAAGCCATCTTGCGCACAGCCCAAGAAGATCCTTTCCAGTTTAAAAGATCTCCGGGACCCAGCCACAACCAGATCTCCTGCTCCTTCTACATTCCTCAATGATTGAGGAAAAGTCACAGATTTTTTTCCACAGGCCAGCCTGTGCTAGATGGCGTAGAGGGTGGTCTGTCCCTACCTCTACTTTGAGACCTTGGTCTCTGCCTCTATTTACTGGGTACATTCCCGAAGTGACCCATTAAGAACCTCTCCAGTTGGATGCAGATGCATCTCAAGAGGGTATTATAATTGAAGCCTGAGCATGCCTTCCTATTAAAATAATCAAAGCCTTTGAGCAGAAAGGCCGGCTTATGGTTACCATAGCTGCCCATGCAGACCTCTTCTCGGCTACTTTGTTTAGTATGCTGAAGGAGGCTGCTTTGAACCCAGCCACATTACAATGCGTGCTGGAAGCTGTGACCAAGACATTTCGGAATTCACTTTCTGTCGCAATGGTTTTATCAGTGGAACTTCTAACATCCACCATCACATTGTGCTGGACTCCTCAAAGGTCTTACTTAACCATAGCAAAGACCTTATAAGGGCTGCTCCATTGGAAGCCAATAGCCTCTTCGGAGGACTCATCCCCACTGTGGCTTCACAAGATTTGAAGGATCATGAACATGGTTCCTTCACAACTGCACCTGGACCATCGCAATCGGCCAGGAAGCACACTAAGGTGAATTGCCCCCAGGGGCCACCCACTAAATGTTTAAAACAGATGCTTCCCCAGTCCAATGCACAAGCTCATATGAGACCTCCTCCTCCTGAGTAAGGTCCTCAGGAGGAACTTCCCCAACCTACCTTCCTTCCCCAAGGAAAGTGGTGGAGGGGGATGGCCCTAGGGACTCGCACCCTCTCCTGCCGTGCATTCCTCTCCTAATGTCCCTGTAGGCGCTTGTCTAGGCCTCTTTTCAGATCCTTGGTCAAGTAACTCAGATGATGGGTGGGTCCTTTCTATGGTAAGTGAGGGTTACCGGCTTCAGTTTCGGGAACAACCTCCTCTATCAAGGACCCTGATGTTCTTTCACAAGTCCAATTTGGTGAAATTAAAAGAAGAGGTGCACACCCTTTTACAGAAAGGGGCAGTCAAGAGGTTCCTGAACGATCAGTCTCCTGCATTCTACTCCCAATTCTTCCTGGTCATCAAGAAAAGTGGGAAATTTTGTATCATTTTCAATCTCCCCCTGTTAAACCGGTGGAAATACCCCCAGGTTTGCTTGGACCAGGAAGTCTTTCAATTCTGGGTTCTGCCATTCGGAATCGCTTCTGCACCCAGAGTCTTCACCCATGTTATGGGAGTTGTAGTGTCCTATCTCTGATTACTGGGAACCCTGATTCTCCAGTATTTTCACGACTAGCTGATCCATAATGTTCAGGTTCAGTCCCTCCATCAGGATCTGTTCCGTTGTTGGTTCACAGTAACTCGGTTGTTTTTTTGGGTTTTTTTTACCCAACCTTGAGAAGTCATAACTCGTTCCATCTAAGTTTGTGTAGGGATGAACTTCCTCGTGAACCAGAACTTAGTCCAGGTTCCACTGGATCACATAGATAGAATCCTGGCACTTCTAGAGGCGCTACGAGCAAAAACATTGTTGTCTGCTTGCCTTTACCTATCTCTATTGGGAACCTTGAATGCCACTACTGATCTGGTTCCCTTAGGACGTCTCCATATGCGCCCTCTACAGTTTCTCCTTCTTGCAAGGTGGGAACCACACAGGGATTCTCTATCAGCTTTGATTCCTCTAGGACCAGACTTTCATCACCATTGCACTGGTGGATGAATTGGAAGTTTCCTGACCAGGATCCCCATGCATGTGCCTCAGCCCCACTCCTATCTGTTCGCCGTCGTGTCAGATATCGGTTGGAGCAATCACCTAGAGCCAGAGGACATAATTCTGCAAGGTCATTGGACTCGGAACTCCCTCCGCATAACAACCTAGAAATGAAAGCCATATTTCTAGCATTACAACGGTTCATCATCAGAGTAAGGGCTCGATGTGTCATGGCCTTCTCCTACAACACGTTCATCGTATCGTATCTCCGACTTTAAGTAGGCACACACACCCCTTCTCTCAGTGTGGAGGTCTGGAACCTCCTCTGCTGGGCCACCTCGGAGAACATTACCTTCCGAGTTCGCCAGATTCCAGGGAAGAAGAACGTTTTAGCGGACAGTCTGTCTAGGTCACGCAAACAGTCCTCATGGAATGGATTCTCACTGCTACGTAACAGAATCCTTTTTCTCACTATGGGGAAGTCCCTTGTGGACTTGTTTGCGACCAGGCTCAACAACAGACTTCCCTTTTATGTCTCACCAGTCCTGGACCAGAGAGCTTGGGCAGTGGATGCATTCAGCTTCCAGTGGGATCGTCTGTTCGTGTACTCCTTCCCACCGTTCAGACTGCTACCTCAAGTTCTGCAAGTCAGAACTTCCACTGCTCATATCATTCTCATAGCCCCATTATGGCCCCAACGATCATGGTTCAGTGATCTTCTGTTGCAACACAGGAGCTCCCTCCTACACAACAACCACACATTCTCCACCTTCACGCTTGGCTCATCTCAGGCGATCTATCTGCCAGAACAAGTGTTTAGGCTGGGTTGCCAGTTGCATCATTCAGGCCAGGAGAGCTTCACCATCCAAGGTCTATGATGCCAGGTGGAGAATCTTCTGTGATTTGTGCAGTAGGAAATATGTTGATCCTAGCTGTCCCTCTGTAATTTCAGTTACTGGTTTCCTTTTTATTTCATTCGAGAAAAGAAAAGATGTTCGGTATCAACTATCAAGGGCTATAGAGCTGTCATTTCCAACACACCTAAATTCTGTCAGGGCTCAGCAATCAGTTCAGATTCACACCTTGCTGATCTCATTAAGTATTTTGAGCTGCAGAGACCTGTCTCCCGCTCTCTTATGCCCAGATGGAATCTATCTTGTGTTTTATGGTCCTTAAACAAAACCCCCTATGAACCTTTGAGCAAGGTTTCCTTCAGGACCTCGCACTCGTGACAGTGTTTTTACTTGCTTTGGCATCTGCGAGAAGATGCAGCGAGATTCATGATATTGTCTGTTGACACGGCTGCCTCTGGTTAATGGCAAGTACGAATCCGTTTCCCTCCTTGTCAGCCGTTTAAAAAAAAAAAAATCAGTTACCTATGGTAGCCCATTCACCTATAAGAATCCCAGTCTCAGTCGAATCTGTACTGGAGATGATCAAGATAGGTTTTTATGCCCTGTTAGGGCACTATGTTTCTATCTAAATGCTTCAAAAGGGAAAAGAAAGGGTAGGGAATGTCTTTTCCTTCCTCTTAACGGCTCTGTGGATAATTCCGCCTCCACTATCACGGTGGATTGTCGCCTCAATCAAAAGAGCTTACTCGTCCCTTCCCAATAGAGACCTCTCTTTTATGAAACATCAAGCTCATGAGGTCCGAGCCTCTACTGCCTCATGGGCCTATCTAAATCACTCTTCCTTGGAGGACATCATGAAGGCAGCATTTTGGCGATCCCATACTATCTTCTCTACCTCCGCTCATTGCTCAGGTATACTCTCTTGGGACCCATAGTTGCAACACAACATGTGGCCCAGAGGGACTCCAACAATTTGTAAAGTGGATCTCTCCCTCAAATGGTGAGCACTTTCCATTTTTCTCTGTTTTTGATCAGTTTAACACATCAGCCTACCCGCCTAAATGACAAATTCAGCTATATAATAGTGATAGGGTAATGTATTGCTGCTATTAAAATGTAGTTTTTTAGGGGGTAAAACTAATTTTAATTATGCAATACTTACCCATCACTATTACCGAATGCCCTCCTCCCACCCTGCTCTGATGTCCTGGCGTAATGTCATCTGAAAAAGATGAATATTCGCTCAGGCGCAGAGAGGTGCACGAGTGTGCCGTGTCTTGTTGACAAAATTCTCCAATCTGTGGGAGGATGTATTCACATCGAACGGACAAGATTTTTCGACACGAAAAAGTAATAGCTATATAATAGTGATGGGTAAGTATTGCATAATTAAAATTAGTTTTACCCCCAAAAAACTCCATTGTTATACAAATTGTGTCATCTATTAAGGTTTTTAGCTCATTTGGCCATAAGGCCAAGTGAGCATATGGTATGACCCTGAGTCAGTCAATAATTGCTATTTCAAATTTTAAAAAAAAAACACTGGGCCAAATTTGTGAGACCATCTGGGCATTAGGGGCTTTCATGTTTGTACAAATGATACTGATCTGCCATCAAATTACTGCTGTTACTAAAAATAGAAAAATGTTTAAACGACATCTCAAAAACGACTCAACAGAATTTCACAAAGTTTGTCAGATGGTTCCAGGGCTTTCAAATTGTACAAGTGATTCCATTCCATGATCAAATATGGCTGTCATTGTTAAAAATAAAACAAATACTTGAAATGACTTTTCAAAAACTGCTCAAGAGAATGAGACCAACTTTGACAGAAAACATTCTGGCATTAAGTGCTTTCAGATTGTACCAATGATGCTGAGCCACCATTAGGTATGACTGCAGTTGCAAAATATTTTTAACAAAAATCTTTAAATAATTTTTTTATAACAACTGCTCAACAGAATTTGACCAAACTTAACAAAAAGCATCCTGGCATAATGGTTACTTTCAAATTTTTGCAAATGATGCTGATCCACAATCCGCAGAATTTGACCAAATTGTCTAGGCAAAAAGAGCTCCCAAGTTTATATAAATGATACCATCTGCCATCAAATATAGTCACAACTAGAATAGAAAAACCTTTAAATGACTTTTTCGTAACAACCACTCAGCTGAATTTGACAAAATTTCACAGAAAGCATCCTCACATGAAAGGATTTAAAATTTTTACACATAATGCTAATCAGCCACCAAACATGGATACCATTACTAAATGTATTTTTATAAAAACTTTAAATGAGTTTTTCTCAAAATTGCTTTACAAGATCTTGACCAAATTGAAATGAAAGCATTGTGGCATAAACAGCATTCATTTTTATATAAATGATGCCAGTCCACCATAAAATGTGGCTGCCATTACTAAAACTACAAAAACCTTTAAATTGCTTCTAAAAAACCACACAACAAAGTTGGTCCAATATGACATAAAGCATCTTGTCATAAAGAAATGATGCTGATGTGCCATCAAATATGGATGACAAACCATAGAGAAACCTTGCAACAGTTCTTATCACAACATATACAGTTAACAGCAGCAGGAGAAATTAATACAAAGCATTGTATTGACTCAGATTTCTTTGGCAACTGCTCTTGCATTTGGTTATTAGGTGGATGTCTGAGCAGGTGAGCAAGCTGAAAGGCCCACATTGGCCTCTTGTTATACACCCACCATAAGGCAGAACATATTGTCTGTTTCTAATTTTATTTCTGTACTATAACTCAAGTAGATAATTTGATCTTGGGGTAAGGAAGAAGCCTGTTGTTTTGGGGGTAAAAACGCCAGGGTCAGGGTCACTGTGACTGTAAGAAGAAAAATGGTTTCCACACAAGAACATTTGTTCTGCATCACAGACCTGGATCAAACTTTGTGGATGGCTTGCACTTGAGATAAGGAAGAAGCCTATTGGTTTAGGGTCAAAGTTCAAGGTCACTGACAAGAAATTTTTTAAAAATCCGCACAATACCATTAGCTCTGCATCACAGACCTGGATTGCACATGGGATAAGGCATCTTCGATAGACACGTGTTTTTTACCCACTTTATTCCACAGTGACCCTGGGCCTTGTGGAACTATGTGAAACAGTGTCTACTGATCCACTGTCAGATTAGATGCAGCTGAAGGAAACTGATTCAGTCATATTGTTTGTTACATTTACCTATGAAGTGAGTTGGAAATATACATAGTGGCCTCAATAGATAATGAAACATGTCACAATTAAGTTTCTCCACTTCAACCTTTTACTCAGTAAGTATTTATATGCCAGCCATAAGGCAGAGTGTATTGTGTTATGATGTTGTCTGTCTGTCTGTCTGTCCATCTGTTACTAATTTGGTTTCTGCACAAAAAACTCTAGTAGTTGTCCACCATCTACAGTTACCAAACTTTGAGGATGTCTTGCACTTGAAGTAAGGAAGAACCCTATCACATACATGTGACAGAACCAGGATTTCAAACTAGTAGATTAAAAAATTTTGATCAGTAGATTGGCCTCTAAACCAGTAGATTTTTTATCGGCATACATTTTACGTTACAGGGGGATGGAAAACAAAACAAGTGGGGTTTTTTTGTGCCATAATATGTATTCTCTTCATACTATAATAAAACAGAAAGTTTGAACATAAATCAGATTCAGATTTCAATAGAAAATGTTACAATAATAATTAATACGAGTCAGTATATGGTCAAATAATGAAAAAGGAGAAGTTGTTTATCTGATAGTTCAGTGCAAAGAATTTTCTTTTATAAAATCCAATAGTATTTTTAGTTTCCTTCACAAGATCACTGTCAAGTGACCACTAATAACTTTCACTGTGATTATTAAACTTCACACATAACAGGCTCTCAATAGTTCACTAGTCCAGATTTCCACTTGAATCACTTTGTATTTTGTGAAGAATGGAGAATGTCCTCTCTGTATCAGCATTAGAATGTTGTAATGACAGGACAACCACATTCAGCCTACAAAGAAGTTCTAACTTTAGTTTTCCTGCTGCTGATTTTGTAAGGTTGCTGACTACTCTCCAATACTCCTCCAAGCTATGTTCATCCTGAGGAGGAAGTTCCTGACTTGGACTTGGGATGTATTCCTGAGTCTCATTCTCAAAGGCTTATTCCTCACCACTTTAAATAAAACAAAATAAAGATTGATTTAGACTTGAAATAAAAATATAAAAAAAATACATGATGTATTTATGCTTTCATGAATAATTTATCCAAACTTAAAATCTCATTATCTTGTAATATATTTTTAACTGATATATTTTATCTAGGGCTTGAACTTAATTTATGTGCAAGAAAACTTCAAATAGTTTATGAAATTCAAAAGATGCATACCTTTAAAACACAGAATGCAAACTGAGGACCTTTGTTACTCGCATGCACACGCTTAAACTCTGATATCCAAGCATTGTTGAACTTGTAATAATTCTTTGCTGGTGGTTTCTTAGCATTGGGAGAAAGCAGATATTTCGGCATTTTGACATGAATTGAACAAAAAATGTAAGAGTTGTCCTCTTAAAACATCTTGAACAATACAATAACAATTAAACAAGACAAAAATCAAAATACTTACTCAGGTGTCTCTGCCGAAATAATTTTTTATGGTCTGTCTCTCCATTTTATCTCCCCTCCGCTAAGGGTCAGCCGATTTTCATCAAAGGCTCATAAGACTTCATGGACCACTTTTTATCCCTTTATTACTTATAACAACTAAAAAAAACAACATCCCGCATTTGGCCTTCAACTCCTAAAATTCCAACAATAAGGTAATCAATTAGCAGCATGCTGTGTACACGTCAGTTGTTCTTTAACAATTCTAATCCTATTGCTCTGTCACACATCATTGCACCGGTCATTGTGCTGGTGGAACATTTCCTGTCCCCTGTATTGTAGACTGGTTTTGGCCTACCGGCGGTAGAATTACATGTATGTTGTCAGTGTTGGCCTGGAAAGCGCAAAGATCTTAGTCACTGTGACTTCATGAAGATAAATGGTTTCTCCACAATAACTCGGGTTTCTCCACCATCTACAGTTACCAACATTTGAGAACAGTTTGCATTTAGGGTAAGAAAGAAGAACCCTATATATTTGGGGGTCAAAAGATAAAAGGTCAAGGTCACTGACTAAAAGAAGACATGGTTCTGCACAATAACTTTAGTTCTGCACCATCTACAGTTACCAAACTTTGTGGATGGCTTGCACTTGGAGCAAGAAACATTATTGATTTTGGATTCAAAAGGTCAAAGGTCAATGCCACTGTGAAGAAAAATTGTTTCCTTCATTATAACTGAATTCTCCATTATCTGCGGTTATCGAACTTGGATGTTTTGTACTTGGAGCGGGGTCAAACCATATAGATTTTTTAGTCCAAAGGTCAAAAAGTCTAGGTCTCTGACTGCAGAAAAGCAAACTTTGTATATCGCTTGCACCTAGGGTAATAAAGAAACCTATAGATTCTGGGATCTAAAGGTCAAAGGTCACAGAAATGGTTAGTCTAGTAAGAACATAATGGTTTCTGCACAATAAATTCAGTTCAAGACTGCATACAATGACCAAACATCCAGCATCATTGAGACCTGTTTGTCATTAATCTCCAGAATCAGCCATACCCTACTAGTGCCTACGTAGAGTACTGTTAAACATGAAGCAAGTGTATAATTCACAGTACTCTTATTTTAACTGGTTTACAGTAGCTATTAGATGCAGGAGTAAATTCATTCAATGCATACTTTTTACCTCAGCTTGCCAGGTGAGCTTATGGTATGGCCAACAATATTTGCTATTTTCAACTTCTTCTCACAAACAACTTGACCAATTTCAACTATCTTGGTAAAGAGCATCCTTGTAGGAAGGGCTTTTAAATCTATACAAATAATGCCCATCTGCCATCAAATATGGCTGCCATTAAAAAAAAGTAATGCCTTTATACAACTTCTTCTCAAACACTGCTCAAGAGATTTTGACCAAATTTAAATGAAAGTGTCATGGCATTAAGGGCATTCAATACAAATGATGATGGTCAGCCATAAAATATGGCTACGACTACTAACAAATATTAAAACTTTTAAATGTTTTTTTTCTCAAAAATCACTTTACAGAATTTGACAAATTTTCACACAAGCATTGTGGCATAGAATACATTCAGGTTGGTGCAGATGATGCTGATCCACCATCATATATGACCACCATTACTAAAATTGGAAAAACTGTAAACAACAAAAACTGCTCTCCAGAATTGGACAAAATTTGACTGAAAGCATCGTAGCATGAAGGACTTTTAGATTTGTATAAATAATGCCAATCCTTTCGTTAAAACAAACGTGCCAGTTCTAAAGATAGGAATTCTTTTGAACAACGTCATGAACTTCTGAATAGAATCTGGCCAAATTTTATAGAAAACATTCTTGCATAAAGGGCTTTAAAGTTTGTACAATTGATGCCAATCTGCTATCAAATATATCTACTGTTACTATAAAATAAAAAGCAATTAAATGGTTTCTTAAAACTGCTTGACAGAATTGCATCAAATTTGACAAAGTATTTTGGGATGAAGGGCATTGAGATTTGTACAGATGACTATGATTTGGCATCAAATATGGCAATCATTACTAATTATAAAAAAAAAAAAAAAAAAATTTTTAAATGACTTTTCAAAAGTTGCTGAACAGAAATCTGACAGAAAACAGTATGGCATGGAGGGCTTTAAAATTTATACAATGATGCTGATCAGATATGGTCATGTTACTAGAAATATAAAAATATTTAAACAGCTTTTCTCAAAAAACAACTCAACGTGATTTGAGAAACTTGTAGAGAAAGCATCCTGACATAAAAGCCTTTCAGTTTTAGACAAATGATGCTGATGTGCCATCAAATATGAATGAAGATACAAATAAGAGGGAAGCCTTGAAACGCATCTTTTCATAACATGCAGTCAGCCAAATTGGAAATAAAATTCTAACAATCGTACTGACCCAGATTTCTTGGCCATCTGCTTTTGCATCTGGTTATCAGGCAGATGTCAGCCAGGTGAGTGTCATAGGGGCCTCTGGTTATAAAGCATTTTATGAATTAAAAAAATGCATTAACAATGTGATTTCAAATATGACTGACCATCCTTGAGAGTCACAACATGGCTTACATAGCAAATGTTTCGCATTTTTTCCAGGGAAACAATTTATTTCAAAACAAACTTTTTACTGCAAGCAATAATAATATCTCTTTTATCTGTTCATCAATCAGTGTTAATTTACAGGTAATAATTATATATAAAAATCAAACTTTAGAAATCTTAATTTTAAGATATTTTTTCCATAACATATACATGAAAAACTTAGATAGGCTGATCTTTAAACAGCAAACGTTGACACTCATTTATAGGTAGCATATGTTGTAGGGGTTTTTGTTTTTGTAATATGGGGTGTTGTATTAATCTAAATTAACTTTATGTTTCTTTATGCAAACTAAAACTGATCTTATTCAGCGTGTCCAAATATTAGGCATAGGCATAAATTACGGACAATGACTATCTAAAAACTTTGAAAAATTGTTCAGGTAAAAAAATTAAGAGTTAGAAAACATAGGGTGACCTAAGTCTTGGTAGAGTAAAAATGGTATCCTTGACTAATTTGATAATTTTAGCTACACAAAGTATTGTCTTAATTAGCATGATCAAATTGTTGTGCTCTCTTCTACTTCAATTCTATTTGTCTACAAGATAACATTATTGACATTAAGAGACAGTCGTCTACACACAGAGAGATCTTGAGAGAGAGATAGGCGGATAACCTCCGAGTTTCTGAACTATTGGAGCTTAATATGTCACTAATATTTTGGCATAGGAGCTGAAGGTGTTAATACTTTGTCTGATACTAAGTATTTTTTTTAAAAAAACAAGACCCAGTTTTGCATATGACTTGTTTCTGCAGATAATGGAGACCTCAAGATATTGTGAAGTAAGCACAGGTAATCTGTTCTTGGTAGTAAAGTCACTTTCTGTAAGGACATTTTCAGAAAAGTTGATTTTATCGAAGTAAACAGTCATAACCAAGCAACGACTTAACTTGAAAACTCAAAAAAATAAATGTTCCCCAGCACAGAAAAGTCCACTGAATATTATCAATTTGTCAGCATCTCAGAATTGTGTGGTGAGGAACTGCATATAAAGCAAACTGTTAGTGTGACATCCATTATGACAGGAAAAGGACAGCATGGTAGTCTATATTGCTTGCTTTTTTTCTTATTTACTCTTGCCCATCACATACACTTGTATTTCTGAGGTAGAAAAATACTTTTGTATTAAATGAAGGATACATTACTTCCAAATAAGAAGAGTGTGATTAACAAGTAATACACAGCATCAGTGTTAGCTGTTACCCCAGCATTAAGCCTAGGTCCTGTCCACATGATCTAAATTAAGCATGGTCCCACTCTGCAGGCATTAGCCAACTGGCAAGACTCATCAACATGGCATGCCAGTTTTAAACTGCTAAAAGGAGAATATATGTACTACTGCAGCATATTACGGAGATAGTTTTGTCAAACTTTTATGTCCATGGGCTTACATGTTATGTTCATGTTGCAGATAACAACCCACTCCAAGCTTCTATCAACAGCAGACAAGTTAGATATAAATCAGGCAGTAGGAATTCCACCTGAGCGGATTGCACTGGAATCTCTACAATCCTTCGACACTGAGCAGCAATTCAGCAGTAAAATCAGGTAAAATACAAAATGTGTTTGCTTTAATACGTAACTTTATAGAGTTTGGTAGCAGATAGTATAGTTGGTTCGTTGATGCATGAGGGTCCAGCTTACTGCCTACCTCATAAATTCTAATGGAAGGGTGGGTAGGGTGTTATGTGGAGGTGGAGGTCGTGCTCTCAGAATTGACTTGAATTAAAAATTTACTCTAATTTACTTAAAAAGGTCCTTTTACCCTTAAGTTTTGTACATTTTCAATAAATGTTACATTGGAAAAGATGCTACATTTCATTGCATATAGTATATATCCTTGTTCATCCATCCATCACACCTTGCATTTTGTATTTGAATGAGTTTCAGGCACTGTGGTAGGGTATCTGTGTTCCATGACAATATTTTGGGTTTAATGAGTTTAACTATTCATATTGCTACTATCCATTTGTACAAGAACAGTGTCCTCTTTCTGTACAAATTTCAAGATTTTTCTGTGATGTCTTTTTCTAACTCACCTGGCAGTAAGGCCAAGTTAGCCTTTGGAATGGCCCTGTGTCCATTGTGCATGATTTGTTGTGCATCACGTGTCCATAAACTTTTGTTACTTTCAACTTCTTCTCAAAAACCATTCAGCCAATTTCAAACACTATTGTCACAGAGCATTTTTAACAAATGATGCTGATCTGCCATCAGATGTGACTGCAATTACTAAAACTACAATAACCTTTAAATGATTTCTTCTCAAAATTCATTTAATAGAATTAAACAAAATTTTAGAGGTCTTTCAATTTTATACAAATGAAGCTGATCTACATTCATATATGACTGTTGTTCTTAAAAATATAAAATCTTTTAACAACTTCTCAAAAACCACTCTCCAGAATTTGACCAAATTTGACAGAATTCATCCTCACATAGAGATCTTTCAAGTATGCTGATATGCTGTAAAATATAGTTGCCAATTACTAAAAATAGAAAATAACTTAAAATGACTTGTGCTGAAAAAAAACTGCTCAGCAAAATTTGACCAAATATGACAGAAAACATGATGGACTTTCAAGTTTTACAAACAATGCCTGAGGAGGATATGTTGAAATTATATACATAACTCATAGATACTGCAGTAGCAACCCTCAAGTGGCATGGTCCAATATTATCTAGACCTGTTGCTTTGTATTCATAGCTTTTAAGAATTTTAAAACTTTATCAGTTGATATGGCTGGAATTGAAATATTTTTGGCAGTAGGAAGTTTTTCTGAGCAGTAATTTCTTACTTGATTGTAATTAGAGTGTATAATTCTTTCCCTTTTTAAGCAACGTTGACAATAAATTATTTCAAATTATTTGCAATTTCATCATCTTCATTGATGACTTGACCTGCACAGTTTAGTTGTTGGATTTTTTAAAAATGTTTTGTTAATACTTTTAGCTGCACATAGTTCATTAAAAAAAATTCCAAATAGAATTAGTCTTTAGTTACTGCTATTTTTCTAGAGTTGATTGATAACTTGTTTGCCTGTCAGTTTTAATAATTTTAGTGACTGCCTTTCTCCAATTTCTGTACTGTGCTTGTTGACCTAGATTCAGAGTAATATGGTGTTTTCATAGCATCAAGACTGTTAGGGGTTATCCAGTCAGGTTGGATATGTCCTTTTCTACTCAGTGATTTCAGTGGTACGTGTTTATCCATAACCTACATAAAAAGTTGAATTCATGTATCAAGAGCATTATCAACATTATCAAACATTTGTACAATATTCCATGGAAGATTACTTAGATCCTTCTAGAGTTTAATATCATCAAAATGATGAAATAATCGATATACAATGGTTTCTTAGGTGATTGATTTCTTGCGTTAAAGCCAGATTTTTGGGTTAGGAAAAAAGGAAAGTGATCACTTAAACTAACCATAGCAAGAAGTATACTTGACACATTTTCTTGCATATTCATATAGATATGATCTATTAGCATTTTTGAATGATTAGATTCTTATGTTGGTTTGTCTGCTAATTTTGTAATGCCAAAAAGTTCTGTGACAGTCAACTAATTTGATTTATCTAAACATTCATTAGATCTCTGTTAAAGTCATTTAGAATAGAGATTTATTTCTGGTAATGAATCACTTTATCCATCTTATGTAACAAATTCTTGCTAAATGTTTTAAGGAGTTTACCTGTGTTACTTTTATCTTGTATATGGTATAAGTTTTACAGAATTTTAACATACTATTATACCATTACATTTATTTGGAAGGGTTTATCATCCTAAAGTTTTGTGCAGCTCTTCATTTATACATTTTATGTAGTTTACCTTTAGTTGGCACCATATAGCCACTGTTGTACTGATGACATGCTGTAGAACACTAGTACATAGTATACATCATATTTTTCCAGAATATTTTTTTCCTTTCTGTTTTGGCAGAAATTATAACCATTCAAAACCTCTCAAAAAATGCATTTCATCATCTTTTCGGATTCTCCTTCCACACTGAAAGTCTTGGAAAACCTTAAATTAAGAGTCCAATAATATCCTAAACTGTGCAAAAACATTATTTGCTCATATAATATGGAAAAAATACTCTGTACTATTGGCTGCCTTGTCACATTGATTTTAAGAGTAATGACAGGACAGATAAAGCAGCCAAAGCCACCCTGCAGTTATCTATTTCCAAATGGAAGATTCTGTATGCTGACTTGAAATGTTATGCAAATTGGCATGTACTGTATACACCTCTCCCTTGATAACTGACTCACAACAGGGTCCAAAACATAGACTGCAATATGAGTGAACATCCGAACAATTAAGAAGGGGATACCATCCTGGCTGCAAATCAACAATGAGTAGACAACGGGGGAGGACCGTTTAATGGTTTAATACTCATTTTATAATTGTGTTGGGAATAATTGTCAATAAAATGCATTTTCTAATGAAGTTGTTCACTTTTCGTATAAATTACCTTTATTTTGAAGATAACCAACCTCTCAAAGATCGTTAATGTTATTCCAAGAGGTTTCAACATACATTTACTGTTTACCTGTGAAAACATTGTGTAGTAAGTCACTGCTTTTTGCATGTGAATGTGTATATTCAAGTGTTATTGTTGATTCATAGCAAAACAAGACTTCCTTTTTTAAACATGTACAAACATTTAATTTGTGAAACGGCAACCATATGTGTTGAAACTTTTTTTAAATTATTGTTCTGTTAGTAAAATATTGATGCCGTGATTTCATTGCAAGTAACAGTGAAATTTCACTTATCCTTAAGCAAACCTCTGAGTGCCAATTTGGAAATTTAAGTACACCACATACTTTGGAACTCGCTTCTCCATAATGAACCATCTCTGTGAAACAAAGCTTTTCAAGCACCGAGTACTCCTTTCTCTTGCTTCCCTGCTATCCTTGATCACATTTGCGAATTAGTGTGATAAATAACTGATTAATGTTAGATACTTTAATTATGTTACCACATGATAATATTTATAAGTATTCAGCTGGTCAACTGAAATGAGTTGACCTGACAAACTATTGCGATACGGGTAGGATTTGCATGTCTTTTAACTTTTTTTATTCCACTCTCTTTATTTGATTTGATACAAAAAATGTAATTATTGTGATAATACAAGGCAGGTCAAATTTTAATTGATTGTAACAATACAACAAGCACTTCCACGAATCAGAGATCAAAACACAGTTGGCACTTATAATTAGGTTCCCATAGAAACACTCACAGACATAGCTGTAATGGTAGATTGACACTTTTCATGTTTAAATACAAGAGGGCATATCGCATTTATGATGATCACACTGAAACCAAATTAAAAGATGGAACTCAAACACGAATTTCACTTGACAAAACTTATTTAATTGGTATTTATTTCTTGAAGTGCTGCCACCAGTAGGCATTACCGACATTTTCCTGATTGAAATTTCATAGAATATTGTTACTTACAGTGTACTGAGAATTTTTTTCATTAGGTATTATTGACATTTTCTTGGATCCAAATTTCATCAAATATTGTTTTTTACAGTGTAATGAGAATTTTTTTTTGTAAAGAAAAGTTAACAAAATATATGACTTGTCAAAAGTTGCGAATTTCATGATGTTGATTAAAATTTCCGAGCACTAATTGCCATTTTCAACGATAAAGCGAGTGATATATCAAAGTTTCATTACCAGTTTTGATTGAGATTTTTTTCATGTTGAACAAATAGGGGCCAATTCATTTGGTATTTCTGAGAAAAAAAAATCGGTTCCATGCCTGACCCCATGTTATAAGCAAGGTTGCAAGTTGTATGGGAGTGGGTTATTGAGGGAGAGATGAACGTCACAAATTATGTGAAATTTAAACTCTACAAACATTAGCTTTATAACAACAAACCCATCATTGGAAATCCCATCCCTCATGCAGAATAAATCTCAGAGATAAGGTGGTATTGTGCCGATCACGTATAGGACACATATCTGATGCATGCATACCTCTTTAAGGGTGAACCTCAACCGGATTGCATACTCTGACAGTGGAACACATTCTTATCGAGTGTGATGACTTACACTACTTAAGGCCATCGTCACCAAAAATATGAAATTAAAACAAAATAAGTAAATTTCAGATAAAGCGAGAAAGCTAAAATAAAACGAGAATGGTTGTAAAATAAAAAGATTAAAGCTCAGACAATAAGATCAATATTCAGATAAAACAAATGAGGCACAAATGAAACAGACAAGTGCTGAATGTTGTAAAATAGCGGAATAAAACAAACCAAGAACAAGCAGAACAAGCTGATGATGACTGAAGGACACTAAAGTCAAAGAAAACAAAATAACATACAATGACCCAAGCAACACCCATGCAAGGCAAACAAATCTCAAATTAAATGAATACAATGGAATGAAAAATAAAACATGCACATACAAAAGCAAATGTTAATCAAACACAAGTGTCAAAAGAAACAAGCAAAATATGAATGAAACAATCAAACGGCAAATGAAATCAACCATATTTAAATGAAAGAAACAAAAAGAGCTGGTTAAGCTAACAAAAAGTGAAACAATTTTAGTAGCAGCAGAAAATTCACAGAAACACAGACATGTTCCCAATGCACAAACACTCTTGACAAATGAACATCAGTTTTGTAGATTATATACATGTTAATGGCTACCTGTGAGTTCTGACCTTATAAAAATCTCAGACATTTCCATTTAAAATGACAGTTTGTGAAATGATTTACAGTACAGTAGCCATAATTGAAACAGCTGTACATGTACATGACATAAATATGTATAATTCAGCTACTCATTTCAGCTCTGCAAGTCACACAGTACCATAAAATTTGGATTTTTAGTAGTAATTGGCTCTGAGGTTACGCATCATAATGAAAGCAAGCCTCATCGACAGCATGATGTCAGGGATTCAGACTACTGGTTGAAGAGCTTATGTCGTGGTCTGGCATGAGGCATCTGGCATCTGTTAGCAGTTGTTTGTTATATTGACTCCTCTTGGAGAAATGTCATGAAACTTAAGTCATGGTTTCATCCTTTAAGATCTGTCTGGTCCTAAATTAATATGGTGCCCCTCAGGCAATATTATTACAATATAACCATCATAGTGGCCATCTTGAAAATCTTGTTACTCTATAACTCTTCCTAAACAGATGGTCATATCAACATGGAAGTTTCACTAAAACACTTCTTACAATAAGTCCTAAACACAAATTTTGTGGATCTAACATCCAATATGCAGCCAAATTGTAAATCTTGTTTTAACTACTCCTCCAGAATGGATGTTTGCATCAACATTGGGTTTTCACTAAAACACTTCTTACAGTATGATGCTGCTCCAAAATGAAAATAGTACTGATATGACCTCCAATACAGAGAACATTTTGAAATCTTGTAATTACTACTCTAGAATGCAGTGGTTGTATTGACATGAAATTATCACAAAAAATCTGTATGTTGGAGTTATTCAACAATGTCTTTGACGGTCTCAGCACTCAACAGTTGAAAAGAATAAAAGGAGTAAAGAAATACATGTAGACTTCTCATGTAATACAATATAATTTTTTCTTAGTCAGAAGAGTGTCAGGAAGTTCCTTTGTGGAACTCTTGTTAGACTTTTGTGGAAAGCAAGCAAATTAAATATTGCAAAGTTTGGAATTCTAGTAATATATTTAACTGTCACTGATGACACTGAATTTATATGTATGCATATAGTACATGTACAGGGAAACCCCACTATAATATGATCATTGGGGTCCACAAAGTGCCATTGTATAATGTAATACATGATACAATATCAGTCAGCTAATAAAATGTTCCATATGTATTCTCTTGACTAAATGAGATGGGGGTGGGGGAAGAGGGCAAAACTATGGGCTTCACTGCTGCTTTTGCCAACCTTAATGCATTTGTATATACATGTGTAAGAAAATCGGCTACTGAATAGCATGAATAGTTATAGTACATTTGCATAGACTGATTTCATTGCATCCCCAACAGTGAATACATAATGATTTCATCAAAATTGTGTGCACAAGGAAACTTAATTTTTAATCATCTCAGCATAGATCATGATGTGTCTGATTCAGTGCAGAAGAATTAATCTGAGAATAAATGTAAGGAAAGATAATTTGTTAGCACAATTACTCTTGAGTGTCCATGACCTAATGAGCAGCTTAATGTGGTTCTCCCAATTATTAACAATATAAATCATAAATGTAACTTGTTGTTCATATGTTTTCGGTGACTGAATGTAATATTTTAAGATGTTTTCGGACAGAGAAAAAAGTAGTTATTTTTTTCCTTCCAAAGACATGCAGATAGTACAGTAGTTCAAGAATTATCCATACACAGCCAAAATTATGTTCTCAAGAATGAATTATGACAATCACCTGATAGTGTGACATGTGTAACAGCTGACTTCAGAACAGAGAAATATTGATTATGCTGGAGATTGTTGAGCGAGGTTTGTCAACATAATGTTGAACTAGTGAAATCTGATTGGCTGATTGTGAAGACTCCTGTTGATAATGAAACCAGATTGACTGATATATTTATATATTAGCAAAAGATTGTTGATTTTTGTTGTCAAACAAAACTCATCAAAATAATTATGTCACCAGAGAGAATTCCTATTAGGTCTTGGTGATGTAATTCTGCATATTGACCTGAGATCTCAGATATCAACCATGAGCAAGTTATCTTTAACATCATGACATAAGCGAAATAAATGATTACTGGATGGATACTAAATTCATTAAATAAATTCCTGCAGATGGAGAGTGGAGTATTATACATACATGCATAATGCTTATTTAATAAGCTTTAATTTTCCAAAGGACTGATTGATTTTCAGCTCCTGGTAGATTTATTACATGACAGTTGGCTGACAGCACTGCCAAGTCACATGTGCATGAAGGCAGCTTTGATTAGGTGATTTTTTTAAATTATAAAGCAGCATTCAGTAGTGACAACAACCTTTCATTGTGGTATTAAATTTGATGATTTGCAGTTACTTAATTAGGTATATTAATTAATTTATCAATTCAGGTTATAAATGCGTTTTCACAGTGACATTATATGGTTCTTATGTGTGTGTCCTGGTTAATTCGGTGGGCTGTTGTTTTCCCTGAATTAAACAATAATTGTACACAATGAATTTAAATAACACAAAGAAGAATTATTATTGATGGTTTACTACAAATTAGACTAACAATTATTAGTGTATGGGATGGTCTGTTGTCTGTTGTCCGTCTTACATTTGTTGTCTGTCATCCTTTGTCCATCTGCCTATTAGAACAAGTTTGTTATCACTAATTCTTCTAAACTATTCAGAGGATTGCCAGGAAACTTTACACACACATTAATCCCTTGGTCTAGTTGATGCTAAATGAAATTGGTGCCACTCGAACAGCCAGTATGGCTGCCACAGTGGCCATCTTGAAAATATTGTTATTGCTTCTCCACCTGAATGGATGGATGGTCATATCAACATGGAGTTTTCACAGGAAGACTTTTTATCATGTCTAGTTGGTTGCAAATGAAAATGGTACCAATCTGACCTCCAATATAGCCACCACAATGGCCATATTGAAAATCTTGTTATTGCTACTCTTAAATGAAAAGTCATACCGACATGGGGTTTTCACCAGAAGACTTCTTATGATGTTTGATTGGTCCTAAATGAAAATGGTGCCAATCTGACATCCAATATGGCCACCATGGCAGCCATCTTGAAAATCTTGTTATACCTACTTTTCCTAAATAGAAAGTCTTGTTGACATGGGGGTTTCACCAGAAGACTTCTTATGGGTGTCAAGCTGGGCCTAAATAAAAATGATGCCAATAAGAGATCTAAGATAGCCACCATGGTGGCCATTTTGAAAATCTTTTTATTTTACTCCTCCCGAATGGGTAGTCATATTCAAGTGGTATTTTCGCCAAAAGACTTCTAATGATGCCTAGTTGGTCCTAAATGAAAATGGTTCCAATCTTATATCCAGTATGGCCAACAGAGTGGCTAATTTGAAAATCTTGTTATTGCCCCAAAACATCAGAGATGGTTTTAACACTATGCAGTTTAAAAAAAGAAATGGTTTTATCTTGAATCTCTGGAAATTGTTTTCTCTCAGTGGAGCATCATTCCCTTTGTTTAATAGTTGATGTCTTTCAATAATAACAAGCTAACAGCAGAGAGAGTGCAGTGACTGACAATTTACATTTTTAAAATGAATATGCACAGATAGAGACTTTTAAAATATGTATTTACTTCAAGAAAAAGTGCTTAGACAATTTTAGCTGGTAATAAACCAGAGAGCTTATGTGATTGCCTGTTGTCTGTCGTCTGTTGTCCATTGTCCTTCCATTAATACAAGGTTTTTATCATTACTCACAAACTTCTGGGAAGATTGCCATGAAACATTGCATGCACATTCATCCCAAGGTCTGGTTGGTCCAAAATGAAAATGGTGCCCCTAGGACATCTAGTAGGGTCACTAAAGCAGTCTTCTTGAAAATATTGTTATTACTACTCCTTCTAAATGGATGGTCATATCAACATGGGGTTTTCACTGAAATACTGTTTATGATGTCTAGTTGGTCCTAAATGAAAATAGTGCAGATCTGATACCCAGTATGGTCACCACAGCAGTCATCTTGGAAATCTTATCACTACTTGTCCTGAATGGAAGGTCATATCGACATGGGGTTTTCACAAGAAGACTTCTTATGGTATCTAGTTGCTCTTAAATGAAAATGGTTCTGCTTGGACATCCAGTATGACTACCACAATGGTCATGTTGAAGATCTTGTTGTTGGTATACCTCCTGAATGGATGGTTTTTGAATAAGGGGGCTTCATTAAAAGACTTCTTATCATGTCTAGTTGGGCCTAAATGAAAATGGTGCCAGTCTAAATTCTAATATGTCTGCCATGGTGGCCATCTTGAAATATTGTTACCATTTCTCCTTCTCAACAGAAAGTCATCGCTTCATATGGTTTTCACCAGAAGACTTCTTTGGTGTCTAGTTGATCCTAAATGAAAATGGTTCTGCTCCAACATCCAATATTACCACCAGAGTGGCCATTGTGAAACTCTTGTTATCGCTTCTCATCCTAAATGAATGGTCATATCAACATGGGGTTTTCGCTAAAGACTTTTTATGATGTCTAGGTGGTCCTAAATAAAAATAGTGCTGATCTGACATCCATATGGCCACATGGTAGCCATCTTGAAAATATTGTTATTGATACTTCTCCTAAATGGAAAGTCATATTCAAATGAGGTTTTAACCAGAAGATTAATTATGATATCTTTTTGGTCCTGAATAAAAATAGTGCCAATCTGACCTCAAATATGGCTGTCACAATAAACATATTGAAAATCTTGTCACTAATTCTCGTGAATGGATGGTCATATCAACATGGGGTTGTCAGCAGAAATCTTCAAATGGTGTCTAGTTTGTCCTAAATAATAATGGTGCTGATCTTGCATCCAGTATGGCTGCTACAGTGGCTAATTTGAAAATCTTAGTGCTTAAGATATCAGAAATGGTTTCAGCACTCGATAGTTGAAAAGAAGAAATGGTCTTATCTTGAATTCCTGAAAAGACATTAGAGCATGATTCCCTTCCATGGATTCTTGTTTTTTTTGTTTTTGTTTTTTTTTTCCAACAGATATTAGTTATTGACTTCGGGCCAACTTAGAATGTAGCAAAATCTTTATATTGTCTGAGGCAAATTCATTGATTTTCTATCCATGATATCAGGTTCAAGATCAGAGGTCATGACGAAGAATTTTATATGCACTTAACCCTTTACTGTGCATCAGTCTGGAAGTTGAACTGTCTGATTTGCACAGGATTTATCCATTAATTCAATAATTTGGCATCACTTTTTAAAGTGGGAAATTTGTTGTGGACACTGGATGAGTATTGGGTATACTTTGTTTCAGCATACAGGGGATGAAATGGTTGGTTGCCATGGCAACCAAATCCAATCTAGAATGTGTACAAATCACGAGAAAATTGCATATTTATCAGTATTCATTTATATTTATCTTATTAATTTCTTGCCAAATCAGTCGTTATTTGAATTTTTTCAATTTGTTTTGGAGAAAAGTGAGATTTTATAATTATTTAGCTTGGATTGTCCAAGTTCCACCAATATAGGCACAGGAAGTGTTTTGTTTTGCACAGGATTTATCCATTAATTCAATAATTTGGCATCACTTTTGAGTTTACTTCTTGTGCAATAATAATTTTCTTCATAGATAAGCAAAATCATGAAAGTGAAACTTAAATGATAATGTGTTGTATATACCTCACTATAGTTTTATATCCATGTACAATAGGACCCCGCTATAGCACGCTTCGTTATAGCACAAATTCGGATATAACATGATCGTGGCATGGCTCCCGAAATTTCATCTATTTTTTCGTACATGAAAAAAAAAAATATTTTTCTTCAAAGTACGAAAAATAATGTGTAAAAAATTAATTATCATTTTGGGGAAGAGATCGTGTATGAATTCGGATATAATATGATCGTGGCGTGGCTACCAAAATTTTACAATAATTTTGCCAATTTCTTGAACTACTGCAAAGTTTTGTGCCAAAATAAACAAGTTTGGTTTAATAATATGGCAAGCTGTATTGTATTCTTGAAGAAAAAGTGTCTTATGATTGCATCTTTCTTTATATGAATAAAGATGCTGAACATTTCTATATGTGAATGTTCATTTCAGATGTGTCAGTAGTCAATTAGTCTTATTACTGCTGATACATGAACAATAAAGTCCTTAAGTCTTCTTTGTGTTTGTCTTCAATACATTCTGTGTACAATCGTTGTTCAAACAATAGCCGACATATGTTTCCTCATTCAACTGCATACACAGCCAAGCACCAAACAATGCGGTGGTTGATAAAAGATTCTCACCTGAAGTTATAAATCAATTAATTTAAGTCATTGACAATCATCAAAGTCAATCTCAAAGCTAAAGGTTGTTCAAACCATGCGGCAATGATTTATAAAACATAAAAAAAACGAAAGCCGCCAACGCGCACACGTAGCTTGGCGGTGTTGTTAGACAAACGCCACGCAATCAGTTGACCAGTGAATAATGTTGTACATTCCCTATAAAAATGACCCCATTGTTGATTAACAATTATTCTTGCTGCAGTCGTTCAAACAAATAGGTGTCAGAGTTTTAATTAGTAGTTATTTACAATGGATAACAGTACACGGAAACGTAAAGCTTTTACTGTTAAAGAGAAGCTTGAAGCCATGGACAGGATTAAGTCCGGTGTTTCCACAAGTCAGATTTAATTCCCAAGTGATATTTCCCAACTTATCTGCCAGTGCACGTGAGTCGATAAGCCTTTGGTTGTAAAGGCACTCGCTTTGTTTTAAAGTTGACAATCCTTTTGATCGAGTCGCGATTCTAATACTTGTTCAGTGCCAAGTAGAGTTCTACAACTTCCTGTCCATATACTTTGACCTTAATCCCTTAGCTAGTAAAGGCACCATGCTCTTTGTTTTCCCATGTGACAACCCTTTGATCAAGCCGCAAGTTGGATACTTTCAGTGCCAAGTAACAGAGGGTGGTTATTTGAACTCCCTGTGATCTTGCCGCACAATTGACATGTGTCCAGTTGCATCCTTTAATAGATTTCTGACTTTATGATCAAAGTGTTACTTGCAAGAGCCCAAGCTCATTCTCTGCATAAGCACCCGCATATAACAGTAAAGCTGAGGAATCGGAGTCGGACATGATTTACGATGACTAGACGACGATTTACAATGACTAGACGACGATGTAGGATTTCAGAACTTTAACAGACAATGATATTATACTTCTGTGTGCATATTTTCGATGGAATTATTATGGACTCACTCCTACGCATGCCATGAGATCGGCTGGTGAGCACACGTGTTGATCCTTTAACTATTCATGCTATACAATAGACATGTACATATAAATGTACCAATGCATGGTTCTCTGAATAAAGTAAAATATTATATGTGCAATCTCTGTTTTCACTGCATGTGTATTTATCGTTTACTATGCATTGATTTAAGATGGTAACTGTGCCAATGAAGCACGTTGTTTTGAGCCTACAATTACCGCCCCCCCCCTTTTTTTTTTGGTGCATGCATCATTTTCTTCAGCTAAATGACTTGGTTTTGTCTAGGTTGGTTATAGCACGGTTCGGGACATAGCACGATCTCGTTTTGTGGACCCCGACCATCGTGCTATAGCGGGGTCCTACTGTACTATGATCATTGTTGTTGTTGAGTGAGTTATTCAGAGACCAATATGAAATTAATTTATCCCTTCTCTGTATCCCTTATTAATGAAAAAGTATGATATTAGCTTAGTTATGTACTTCTGTGAATTTTCTATGCCAAAAAAGGTTGTCGAAGTTTCAAAATCGTAAAACCCACCATCCTACTCTCTAATTATCAATGCAGAAGCAACTTGAAATCTGCTCTTGGGAGCAGTAATGAAATTGCTACTGATTAAAAACAAAGGTTCTAGCAGACCTTTAAAAACCCGGTGGGGGTGTGGTGCCAATCGAGAATGAAATCAGTATTGATGTGCAGTATTTAGTATATTTAATGATTTTAATGGTTTTCTAAATGCAGAGTGCTAGATTAACTCATTGAGGTACTTGCTATCATGCATCAACTTTCTTGTGAAATTCAACAAATTATGAGCTATAATAATTTTTAAATGATATGTGACATTAATTCATGATTTAAAAGTATTGAAACACATTTGTCTAATGGCAAATCCTAAATTTTACCACGAGAAACATGCACTATCGATTAGTGGAGTTGAGCAGAATTTGCCATGCCATGTGACTAATGATTTTTCCTTGTTTCTAAAAATAGACAAATATTCAAGGACTTCATTTGTATATTGTTCGAGCTGATTAGTATTACAATTAGCGAGTAAATGTCTTTTAAATATCAAAAATCCATATTTTTGAGAAACTGGTGATTCATGGTCATATCTTTTTGATGAAATGAAGCATATGAACTTAAGAAGTGAACACGTAGCATTAGCCTCGAGTAACCACCTTTCGTGGACTTAACGTGAATTTTAACACGTTCATTATAATATTATGATAATCTATTTAAAAAAAAAAAAAAAAATTGTTCAACTATATCTACTTCATTTAATCAGCATGAAAAAAATTTTGGCATTCATGTACATTAGTTAATAATTACCGTTTTTCCGAGCATGTGTATGTTTACTTATTTCCGGAAGTGACATCCATGGTTCGTGACATTCACTAAAAAGTCACGTGGCATATGACCGGACCATGCCAGTTAGACCAAGGTACGGATATTATTAGTTTATAGAGTCTCCGTGTTTTTGAAATTAAAAAAATTAAATTTAAAAATGAATAATTTTTTTCTGTTAATTCTATACGCAGTTTGTGCACTTACATTACTGCTTGCTTGTTCTTTACCATATAGATACATGACTAAATAGACTGAGAGAGGGACAGACAGATATACAGAGAGCCAGAGGGAGAGAGAAATTTAAAAATAGACACTGGTGAATGGATACACATTTTATTTTATAATAGATTCAATGTCTTTTGATGTAGAATATATGTTTATTATGAAATAATACTGAAACAAAAAAGTCCATAGTGAATATACATTTCAAGTGTAAATTTTTCTTACGTTCTATAAGAATCCCACATGATTAAAACCAAATATTTACATTGGCTATTCGAGTTGTAGAAACTCCCAAAGTGGATTATCCTGTTCAAAATATGTAAACAAAGCCAACATGTGATCGACGGCGCTATCTTTAGCATATAATAGAAAATTCAAGGCCAAAATGTCTGACATAAAAAAGGCATTAGTGAAAACATAGATTTTCATGATCATTTTTTTAAATTACATGAAATTACCTGTTTAAATCTCATTTTTTCAGATTTTACTGTTTAATTCATTCCGGTCACTCTTTAAGAATGCTGGTGACACAGCTAACGACGTCATTATCTCGAAACAAGCGCGTTGGATAATGAGAAACATGGCGCACGATTGAAGGAGTCCAACGACAACTGGCCGTTGGACGATAACTTATTTTTTGCATATAGCCTAGTTCCAGAGTTTGAAGTTTGCTCTAATATTCCTCTTTTTTGGTGAAACCTTGATATTAATAAACAGGACTAGTTCAAAGAATGGCATATTCCCATGTATATTATCAAAAATCTTTCAATTGTACTATTCAGAATTTCAAATGACTTCACGTCGCAACTGCGAGATGCAGAGCACATGTTTACAAATGTCGGATACACTTTTACCGACAATGGATGAGTGTAGATTGAACTGTGCAGTTGCTTTAATCCTGCAAAAAAACTAATGATTTGATTGATATTTATTTTTCAGATTCACTCTCTTGGCAATATAAGTGATAGTTATTGGTACAACGACTTAATTTTGGTAGTTCTGGGTATCTTAATCTGATTTGTCATGAAAGGCATCAAAAGGCGTCATTATGCAGTAAAGGGTTAACTTGTTAACATGTTAACTCAGACATGTAAAAATATATTTTTGTTACCAAATTTAGTATGTTGGATTTTCTTAAAAATATCAGTGATGGCTTCAATACTCCGCAGTTAAAAAGAATAAAATAAAGAAACAGAAATAAAAATGGTAATAATCTTATGTTCAATATGGCTGCCATGGTGGCAAATTTGAAAATCTTCTCATTGCTTAGAAATATCAGAGATGGTTTCAACACTAAGCAGTTAAAAAGAAGACATGGTCTTATCTTGGATTCTTGGAAATTCTATTTGGCCAGTAGAGCATCGGTCACTTCAAGGGACTCTTGTTTCTTCAAGAATACAACACACCTCACCTGAATAACAAATCAAACTCAAATAATATGCCAATAAAACTTTATAGTAATTAAAAATCAGTTGGGAGAAATCGGTGAAGAGCTTTTGAAAATTTGTGAGCCATGCCATGACGATGTTATATGTGAATTCTTGTTATAACAAAGAGTCTAATAGTAGCCTGAGGTTTCCAAGTATTTTAATACGAAAAGGAAGGCAAAGAAGGAGAATTAATAATTATTACTTTACAATTATAATAAATGCTGAGTAAAAAACTCTATTAAAAAACTGTCAAGTGTCAGCTTCTGACACTATTAGAATGTTTGCAAAAGTATATATGAGAAATGTGATTACAGAAAACTTTTGGCATAAAGACTATTATAAAAAAAAAAAATTCTGTAAAAGATCTTTTTCTGAACAAATACCAGACTGAATCTGACCATATATGACAACCTCCTGGCATGCAGGTATTTCAGTTCTTTTATTTACGAATGATGTCAATCTGTATTCCAATTTTAGGCTGCCATTTGCTTGAAATAGAAAAACATCGAATTACTTCATTTCAAAAACTACTAAACAGAATTTTCTTAATACTCAGTTTACTCTGTTAAAATAGATTGAAAGTTCTGAACAGAATGTAACTGAATTTAAAAGAAAACATTCAGGTATAAGATCTTTTAAGCTTTGAAAATCCAATATTGCAATCATTACTTAAATTAGAAAAACCTTTTCTTTACTCCTTTTTAAAAAGTCAATAGAATGTGAGTAAATGTGACAGAAAACATCATGATGTCTCAAAAACTGCCCAGCAGAATTTGACCAAATTTAGCAAGAAGGATTCTGTTGTAAAGGCCTTTTTGTTTTATGCAAATTATGCTGATAAGCCAGCAAATATAGGTGCAGATACTAAAAACATAAAAACCTCCAAGGAACTTGTTTCTAATAACCAGTCATCATAAATTTTAGAAATGTTGACAGAAAACATTCTGCTAATCCATACTACTTGGCCAACTGTATGTCCTTGCATTTGGCTGTTAGGTGGATGTGAGATAGTTGAGTGAATGTTGGCCCACTTGAGCCTCTTGTTATAAGAGTTATTACCCTTTCCAGCTTACAGATGGATGGGTTATATGACACAGTCTTCTTACTGCAACCAATCTGGCAGTTATGGATGAATTTCTTTCATACTTGTTACATATTAGCATCATCATATGAAGAAGTATATACTGACCAATTATTTTCTTTAGAGTAATTTATCTGACAGCTGTATACAAAATATGATGCAATTTGTGACTGCAGCTGGTCTCAAATTTTGTTATAGATTTGTATGCTAATGATTTGACTCCTAAATACACGTTTTTGACATATGAGGAAAATAAACTGAAAAAAAAGAATGGAAGAAAATGGCATGACAAATACTAAACATAGCAAATACTTTGTAAGGTATATTATTAATCATATTATAAAAATGGATTGTATCAGCCAGAACCTTCATGTTCATGACAGTTCATGTTTGGGTCATCATACAAAGACATGCATATAGTCCAATCACTATGCTGTTGTTATTTTTATAACAGTTATTGTTCATTTAAACCCTCGGCTGGAGGCAGCTAGTCTTGCAGTCGCTTTTGGTGGAGACCATACTATAAACTTTTTCCCATTATGGGTATTGGGGTGGAATCTGGAAGAGGCAAGAGTGTATTTACAGGAGCATTTCATTTACCATTCCTCCAGTTATCACTTACTATAGCTAGAGCAGGACAGATTTCTAATATTTTGCCACAAATACAAATTTCAAGTTCAAATATCCCAGCATTCACTGCAGCCAAGACAAATACTTTAATTTTTTCAATGTTCCAGATCTGTCCTTGAGTCACACCCAGAAGAGGAATCACTCCTTGTGATTCAGTGTGACTCGGGAAGCACCAAAGCTAATTTGGTGGCCTGTGCCAGATACTGTACTGAAGATGAACATCAGCATATGAAGGACAGACGAAAAGCTCCCTGCCATGTTGTCTTCATTATTCAGCTACCCAGAATTGCAGGAGGGTGTTTTAGTGGCTTCCAGGTGAGTTTTAAAGGTACTCTTTTACAGTCAATAGAAATTAATATCCTGGTCTTATATTGAATGACTTAACATGCATAATTTACAGCTCACCTCACTATAAGTCCAAATAAGCTTATACTATGGCCCTGAATCCCATGTGTGTTATCTCTCTCATTTAGCATCAATAGTCCATTTTCAGTTGTCCACTACCATTGTTCTCAACTTCATCACAAAAGCTGCATTTACCAATTTAAAATCAATCTGGCAGAGACTAAATTTATGCAAATTATGCCGATCTATATTCAGATATGGCCAGTTACAAAAAATAGAAAAACCTTTACTGTAACATCAACTCAAAACAGGTTACACAATTTTATCAAATTTGACTAAAACCATCTGGAATAAATGCCTCTGATATTGATAGCAATTTTTCTAATCTGCTATCAAATATGGCTACATTTACTAAAATAAAGACCTTTTATGTTGACACAACTGATGCTGATCTGCAATAATTAAATATTGCTGCTGTTACTAAAAACAGAAATATCTTTAACTGGCTTCTAAAAAGCCTTGCAGCAGAATTTAACCTGATTTACAGAAAGCATCCTGCCATACAGGCCTTTTATGTTTAACAAATGTTGAGCCACTATAAAATAGGCTATATTTATTAAATTAGAAAAATGGTAATCAACTCTTCTCAAAAACTGATTAAAGATATTTAAGAAAGTTTGACAGAAAGCATTCTGAGATGAAAGGCCTTTTAGAATTGTAGAAAAGACTCTTATGTACTGTCAAATATTGCCATCATTACTAAAAATAGAAAAAAAACTGTTACAAGTATTCTCAAAAACTGCTCAACAGAGTTTAACCAAATGTTAAAGAAAGCATCCTTTCATAAAGAGATTTCAATTTTGTACAAATGATACCAACCCACCATTAGATATGGTAACCATTACTAAATATAGAAAATCTTAAACAGCTTCTTCTTAAAAGCCACCTTACAGAATTTGACCAAATTTGATAGAAAGCATCATGGCTAAGAGGGTTTTCATTTTGTTTTATGCTATCAAATGTGGCCACTGATACTAAATATAGCAAAATAATTAAACAGCTTCTCAAAAACCACTCAACAGAATTTGATAAAAAAATGTACAGAATGCATCCTGGCATAAAGGTTTTTCAGTTTTGTCTAAATGATGCTAATCCATCATCAAATATGGCTGCCATTACTAAAAATAGGAACAAATTTTAAGCAACTTCTCAGAAACTGCTAAGCAGATTTTGACCAAATTTGACAGGGAGCATTCTGATATTATGGGCTATCAAATTGATTCAAATGGTACTGATTTGCATCTGATAGAGCCACCATTACTTAAAACTGAAAATCCCTTACATAACTTCTTATCAAAAACCACTTAGCAGAATTATATGAAAATTTACGGATAATAGTCTGGCATGAAGGGTTCTGAAGTTTTGTACAAGGTTGAAAAGATATTTACGTTGATTGAGTTTTGACATCTTTTATCATTATGTAAAGGCCTGAACAGATTTTTTTGTCAGAGTAGCAGTAAATTAATAATATGTATCATCTTATTTTCCCTACTTTTAAAATTGCTGCAAAATAAAACTAAAGCTAAATAATATGTTTGATATTTTAATCATTACGACATGTCAGTTATTTTAGCTACACATGCAACTACAACACTCCTCAAATAAGTCTGACAAACCATAACACTGTCTATAAAGTTCGTAGGCATTAACTGAATCTGAAGAATACCTTGAATTATTCCAGTTAAATAACTTTTTCTTAAAAAAATTATTTATTTATTATGTTTATACTTGTATGCTGAAATTTTGAATGTGAACAAAACAACACACAAAACCTTTGTACAAAGCATTCCTTTATTCTATCAAACGACATGGTAACTCTATACAACTTCCAGGGTATGACAAATGTTCCCTGAACACAGCCAAAAGTTAATATCCAATTATGGTCAAGAAGAGCACCATCAGAAAGAACAATCCAGTTACAGTTACCGTTGTTCCTTCATTATTTTATTTTCTTCCTTGTTTATTTTACATCATAGTATGATGATTCATGGTTTGGGACATTATTTTGACTTTGATCAATATTGAATGACATAGGCAACTGAAACAAAGAAATATGCAGGAATCATTGTTTCCACAATATTTGACGTGTGGGAAGCAAGGCATTCTAAATTAATATGTAGCATTTTATGCTTAATTTATTTTTTAAAGATATTTATTAATCAGTCAGTTAATCAATCTGCAAAGAGACAGACATATAGTCTTCTAAGAACTAGTGATATTAAATTTCCTCACTTGTAATCAATAATCCAGATAGATCATTGAATAGTACTGCATCTCTCTGCTCATGTAAATGAAAGTTAATTTTTTTTATTAAAGTATAGTCATCACAAAAATACTCTATATTACTAATTCTCAATTAATCAAGCTTACAAGTTAGTGTGTGTATAATGATTATTCAAGAAGCTTTTCAGGATCATTTGCAACAAAAAGGAGTTTTTTTATTCAGTAATTGCTACATGGTCCAAGACTCTTCATGGGATCTATTCAAGTGACCTGCATTATAAGTGTGAAAGCCTTATAATGAGGGATGTATCAACTAGTCTGTTTTATTATAGAACATAGCAACACGAAATTAGGATATTAAATTATGCTAGATCATGTTACAATTGGTTCTTAGAGAGCCAAAATTAAAAAATGAAATCGAGTAGCAATGATAAAACAAAATGGAGAAAATTTCACGTGATCCACGACCATATACTCACATTCTAAGATGTGCAGCAGTATGCTGAGGGGCTTTATAGTGAGGAACCGATGTGTTTATTCCTTAATCTAAATGTTTGCCTTGAATTAGGTATGGAATGAAATCCATTAAAAATATTATCTTTAGTCCCATCTGAATTTCTCAAGTTCAGCATACATAAGAAAACTGCAGCAGTTCAAAAATAAAGTGCAGTACATTTCTGAACAGTGTGAAAACTTGTCAAATGAATTCACACAGATATGCAGAGTTCAGAAATTGTTTTGTTAATTCAGCAATTTTTCAGACAGCAGACAGTTTAATAAGGTCATTAAAGGTTGAAATAGAAAATATGTTATGATGTACAATTTTAGCACCTTTTCAGAAGTTTTCAAAAGTGTAAAGAATTATATCAATGAAGAAGCTTTTTTCATCATTTAATCAATATATAGCTCGTACAAAAATCATTAAAAAGCATTTTTTTTCTGTAAGTGTGCAAAATTGTCTGAAAGAATAATAGACTTTAAAATGAACAAATTTACTTGAAATCTCGCATCTACATATGGTATCAAACTGGGATTTTGGTAATTCCACTGGGATAAATGAAATCCCAGAACTACATGTAACTGAAGACTGCATCATTAGGATCCCATTCAGATATTGATATCCTGGTGGTATTTCTGAATCCCAATGGGATCCCAGTTAATTCCAATGGGACCTCAATGACATTTTCTAGTAAGATGATTCATACAGTACCCCGTCATTATAATACTATCCATGGGTGCCACAGAGTATACTGTCTGATAGTGAAACCATCTTATAATGAAGTACATGATATATATAATTTTACTGCTACTTAATGAAATGGGATCCAGGACTGCTTTATAGCAGAAACTATGAAGGGTCTTATAGTGTACCTCTATATGTCTATTGATATTATCTATCAAAAATCTTTACATGTTCTCAATCTCATCTTGGTGTGAACTGTGGTACTTCTTCCATATTGATGATCAGAGGGCACAAAATCCCCACCACTTCCCCCCCCCCCTCTAAGGCCCCCTTCATCATGGAAATTCTTGCTAATGTCAGTGGGCAGTCAGTTTCAGAGGTTTTTCATAATTCATATTTTGTTAAATATTTATGAACATGCATACTTGCCATATTCCCAGACAGTGTTGGGGGGTTTTTGAGACTCAAAAAGTGTATTTTGAGGTCCCAAGGGGGGTCAGTGTGCGTGACACTCCAAAAACGACGTCAACTAAATGAGAATAAGCTATCTTTTCAAATCAGCCTATAGCAAATGACTGGAAATTCCAAATCTGAATAAAAGAAAGTACCATCTGTTTTCTATGATGCATTTATACTTAAAAAAAAAAAAAATGGTACACTTAGCATTGTCAAATAACATCACCACACACATGGTCACAACCTCACAGACATTAAACACAAAAATATACAAAGTTATTGTCTTTAAAATCCACTGGACAGTGGAATGCAGTTTTAATTACATGCAGTCTTTGCTGCTTTCAATAGCTGAGTAGTTGGTTTGACGGTAATGCAAGTGTCATTTGTGTTCACAAATATGCCTACACTTTTACTTCGCGGATGTGCATCCATGTCGATGTTGGTGCAAGCAATGGCCAGAGTCACTAAAAGTGATAAAACCTGCAAGATAGCAATTAATATCCATTTCAAAACAATGAATCTGGCAATGAAAACATTCAAGTTTTGTTGTTAGTCGGCTGAGTTGCTAAGTCTTTGGCCGCCATTATTGTAACATATTTTCGAGGTTAAAGTCACGCCTACAGCAGTGAAGATTTAATTTATTCTCAGGCTGAATTAATGAAAAAAGGAACAAATTTATGCAAATACACAATTTGTCATTTGATTAATGATTTAATACTTTTAAATTATTAAAATTCCATGGTGCAGTTCATTTCAGGTTAACTAGATATTCAAACATGTTAATGTTTCACGAGTTACTTGATCACATGATCAAGTGTTTATTGCAATAATGTAAATGCCAAGGAAAATATGAGAAAGATAAGGTGGCAAAACTGTCAAAGCAAATAAGATTATCTCATATTTTTTTAGCACTTCTAGTGAATTATGTACTACAATTTTCCTTTGTCCCTTTAAAAAGTTGTGTCCCCCAAATCTGGAGGGTGAGGGACACAGTGTCCTCTGACCTTTGAATCCTAGGTGCAACACTGCATTAGTGATTGAATGGTGCTGTTGTTCAACCTACCGAAATAATCATGTTTTGAATTTTATATATGGAGTAAAAATCTGACTTCAAAGAAACGTTGCCGCTGATCACAAACTTTAATAAAGATGACTTCAACATTCTCATTCAATGCAGTCAGTGATGTGTAATAACATTTGTTCTTCAACACGCATCTCTTTGTTATACTTACTTCAGACCAATTGGGTTGCTCCACTTAGTGTACTTTACCTATGCAAATAAACCTAATGGGATCTCAGCAGTGCTCAAAGGATTGGACACGACACATCACCCTAGCTATTGTGAGCCAATTCAGTAAATCTCTGAAATGTGTCTCTGACCGGCTTACATTTTAATTGCCTCTCAAACAGCTGTGTAAACTGCCCAGAGGATAGTTTTACGTGAGCTCTGAGCAAGACTGTTTACTGTTTATACATAACAGCAATTACAGGCACATATCAAGGTGGTCACGAAATATACATCTTTTTTTTGTTGTTATTCTTGTTGTTCTTGTTTTGTTAGGGTTTTTTGGGGGGGAAATTTTTTTTTCTTGCTAAGATATCTGAAAATCATGTTTTTCGAAACACTGCTGTGTTGGGGGGTTTGGAAGTCCAAAATCGTGTTTTTCACGTGACACGTCGTGTTATGGCATGTATGAACATGATGAAGTTAGGGGCTAAATGTTCAGTTCATCTCATTTCAGTGTGGACTCTGGCACTCTGCTCATATTGATGACCTGAGGGCACAAGATGAGGGGATACCCTCCATTATGGAGATGCTGGGCAAGTCAGTGGGTTCAATGATGGAGAGGGCAATTAGAACCAAATCCAAAGCTGCAGTTGATGTGAGGCAGATGTTCAAGGCCAACAGGGATGATCAAAATGATGTGGAAAGCAAAAACGATGATACAGAATTACCAAGGTAAGAACTTGTCTTTACACACCATACACAGTGAAACCCCGCTAAAGCACGATGATCAGGGTCCACAAAACTATATCGTGCTATGTACCGTATCATACTATAGCCAAACAAGTCAGTTAGCTGTAGAAAATCGTGCATACCCCCCTCCCCAATGCATTGGGGGGGGGATAGAAGTGGTGCAATATTATGGACTTCACTGACCAATGACATAGCTATCGACTTGTTCCATATTAAACAAGAACTAGTTAAAACAGTCATTACATATTTAATATTTATTTTTATGTATGTGAAATCAGCAACATAAGCGTAAATAGTTAAGAGTATGTGTACTCGCCAGTCGAATCTGGTTGTATCCATAATAGTAATTCCATCACAAATGTGCACAAAGAAGCATAATTTCTATTTTTAAAAATGGCTGCTAGGTCCATTCAAATCGTAATATTGATTTTCTTTCTAATACATTCACACAAACATATGAAACAGGTATTTTTTATCCTGCAACATTCATATTTGCTGGACATGTCCGAAGTGTCTCATTTCTAACAGAAAATAAAATGCATAATTCAGACATTGAGAGTTTCTGAAAATAAAACCTGATTTAGGCTTGAAAAGTACATGAAAATTCATACAGAAATGCATGATATTATTCACTGGTCAGTTGATTGCATGATGATTGTCTGATAACACCGCAAAGCCATGTGCACATGCTGGCAGCTTTCTTGTTTCCTTTTTTTTTAAATGAATCTTTGCAAAAAGAAATGCTTAATGTCATATAAAGAAAGATGCAATCATAAGACAATTTTTTTCTATGAGAATGCAACACATCTTGCCAAATTATTAAATCAAACTCATGTTTATTTGCCATAAAACTTTGCAGTACTTCGTACTTAGAAATTTCAGGAGCCACGCCACAATCATGTTATATTCGAATTCATGCTACAAACAAAGCGTGCTATAGCTGGGTTTCACTATTGTTTATAGGTGTGAAAAATAATAATAATAATAGTAATACAAGGTCATTGTGGATAATACAGCTGTTATGACCATGGCCATACCAAATTTTGGACCATAAATATATAATTCTAATGTTTAGAAAAGTTTCCATTTTCAATGCAGAGAAACACTTTAAATAAAACAATCAATTCTATGCAGAGGTCAAAAAGTTGGATCTTCATTGTGTTCCATTAAAAATTTCCTTCCCCAGCCCCCTCCAACCTGCCCCAGCAATCCACAATCCCCATGATAAGTTGTATACATACCTACATCCTGCCACAGGATCCTACTTGCACTTAGATCTGACCATTTGCAATCCATCTCTTCCATTGTACTTAAAAGAAGTAATACTCCCAAACCTCAAGGGCTAGGATTGAGATGAAAATTGCACAAGGCAGACTGGGAAATGTTTCAATCCCTCTGTGGGTAAAATTGAACAGTTGATCATTTTGAAAATGTGGTGGATCCAATTCTTGTTTTTACAAAAATACTCCAGGATGTTGCTGGGGATACAATACTGAAGACTTTGTCAATTCCTAGACATGTTGACAAACCATGGTTTGATGATCCTTGCAAAGATGCAATTGGGGAATGGATAAAAGGTCCTTAAATATTTCAGCTCAATCCAACAACTGAATATTTGAATAAATACAGTATATACTGAGCTAAAGCTCATTGCACCATTAGAGAGAGAGAGAGAGAGGAAAATGCGGAGATCCTATGTCTCTAGGTTTAAATCTTGCTTCTCTATTAAATCAGTATGGAATATGGCAAAAATAAACATACTGTACCAACCAGATGTTTCAAGTACATTGGCCAAAACTTTCTCCAAGAGCACTTCTCAAGAGAACTATTCTGAAAACTTCCACCATATAAAAAAGCTTGAAAGAAAAGGTTCCTCAGAATTTCAAATGTGCTAATGCTGAAGATTTCAATAAACCTTTCACTCTCAGAGAACCTTCAGACTCTTGATATAGCCCATGGCTCTTCAGATGATATCAATCTTTGAACTACATTGAAACCTCCCTAAAGAATATCTTACTGAATTCCCTTTTCACACTGAAAGCCTTGCAAACTCTGATTTTTTAGAACCCCCTAATATTCTAAATCTTAACGAAGCACAATTTGCTCATACAATCTGGAACAAAATATTCTGTACTGTTATCTGTCTAGTCACATTGGTATTAAGGGTAATGAAAGGGCAAATAAAACAATCCAAGCTATCCAGAAGTCACCCATTTCTGAATTGAAAATTCCATATTTGGACCTTAAATATGGTATATATCAGCATGTTCTTCATAATTGGCAAAATATGTGGAATGAAAACTCCACAAACAAGCTTCAGAACATCAAACCCATTATTGGAGAGTGGCATCCCTCATATAGAACACATTACAGAGATTGTGCTGATTGCGTATTGGACTTGCATACCTGACTCATGCATACCTGACTAGTACATACAGTAGGACCCCGCTATAGCACGATGGTCGGGTCCACAAAACGGGATCGTGCTATGTCCCGAACTGTGCTATAACCAACCTAGACAAAACCAAGTCATTTAGCTGAAGAAAATGATGCATGCACCCAAAAAAAGGGGGGGGGACGGTAATTGTGGGCTTAAATGAACGTGCTTCATTGGCACAGTTACCATCTTAAATCAATGCATAGTAAACGATAAATACACATGCAGTGAAAACAGAGATTGCACATATAATATTTTTCTTTATTCAGAGAACCATGCATTGGTACATTTATATGTACATGTCTATTGTATAGCATGAATAGTTAAAGGATCAACACATGTACTCACCAGCCGATCTCATGGAATGCGTAGGAGTGAGTCCATAATAATTCCATCGAAAATATGCATACAGAAGTATAATATCATTGTCTGATAAAGTTCTGAAATCCTACATCATTGTCTTGTCATCGTAAATCACGTTCGACTCCGATTCCTCAACTGTACTGTCATATGCAGGTGCTTATGCACGAGACTGAGCTTGGGCTCTTGCAAGTAACACTTTGATCATAAAGTCAGAAATCTATTAAAGGATGCAACTGGAGACGCGTCAATTGTGCGGCAAGATCACAGGGAGTTCAAATAACCACCTCTGTTACTTGGCACTGAACAAGTATCAAACTCGCGGCTTGATCAAAGGGTTTTCACATGGGAAAACAAAGAGTGTGGTGCCTTTACAAGCTAAGGGATTAAGGTCAAAGTATATGCACAGGAAGTTGTAAAACTCTACTTGAAAACAAAGTGAGTGCTTTTACAAGCCAGAGGCTTATCGGCCCACTTGCACTGGCAGATAACTTGGGAAATGTCACTTGGGAATTAAATCTGACTTGTGGAAACACCGGACTTAATCCTGTCCATGGCTTCAAGCTTCTCTTTAACAGAAAAAGCATAACATTTCCGTGTACTGTTATCCATTGTAAATAACTACTAATTAAAACTCTGACACCTATTTGTTTGAACGACTACAGCAAGAATAATTGTTAATCAACAATGGGGTAATTTTTATAGGGAATGTACAATATTATTCACTGGTCAACTGATTGCGTGGCGTTTGTCTAACAACACCGCCAAGCCACGTGTGCGCGTTGGCGGCTTTCGTTTTTTTGATGTTTTATAAATCATTGCCGCATGGTTTGAACAACTTTAGCTTTGAGATTGACTTTGATGATTGTCAATGACTTAAATTAATTGATTTATAACTTCAGGTGCGAATCTTTTATCAACCACCGCATTGTTTGGTGCTTGGCTGTGTATGCAGTTGAATCAGCAAACATATGTTGGCTATTGTTTGAGCAACGATTGTACACAGAATGTATTGAAGACAAACACAAAGAAGACTTAATGACTTTATTGTTCATGTATCAGTAATAATAAGATTAACACTTATCAGCTTTAAAATGAGCTGACATCTTTCAAAAATAAACTTAGATCAAAGTGCAGTGATTGACTACTGACACATTTGAAATGAACATTCACAAATAGAAATGTTCATCATCTTTATTGATATAATGAAAGATGCGATCATAAGACACTTTTTCTTCAAGAATACAATACAGCTTGCCAGATTATTAAATCAAACTTGTTTATTTTTGCACAAAACTTTGCAGTAGTTCAAGAAATTGGCGAAATTATTGTAAAGTTTCAGTAGCCACGCCACGATCGTATTATATCCGAATTCATACATGATCTCTTCCCCAAAATGATAATTAATTTTTTACACATTATTTTTCGTACTTTGAAAAAATAATTTTGTTTCATGTACAAAAAAATAGATGAAATTTCGGGAGCCATGCCACGATCGTGTTATATCCGAATTCGTGCTATAACGAAGCGTGCTATACCGGGGTCCTACTGTACTTTCTGAAGGGTTAACCTAGACTGGAATGCATACCCTGCCAGATTCCACTGACAATGAAACACATTCTTGCTGGATTAAGAATAATTTGACCAGTGATTCAGAAGAAAGAGCTGTTCAGAGTCAGGGCATTTGGCCACACTTTTTTATGATAGAATCAACTCATAGCCAATATGTAACAAACCTTTCGCCTTTTGTCATTGCAAAGGCCCTTCAAGGTCTGGCGTGAGAGCCAAAGAGTGGGAAGAAGTTCAGCTCAGGCCAATGACTTGTCAAGTGCTACTTTAAGCTCACTCTGATACTATACATGTACTTCACTCGGGATTTAGATGGCTGCAATGAGCCTGAGATGCTGGAAATCTCAGATCTCAGAATGTCTCAGGTGAAACAAATCAATGTTTGCCAAAATTGCAAGTTGATTCCCAGCAACACTTTACATATTGATGTTCAGCTGCACCACTTTGCCTGCATCAATCAGGGTGAGGTTTTTAAACATCCCAATAGACCCTTTTATCTCTAATCCCTTACGGTTATTTAACTGAGTGAAATATGGTCACCACAGTGATGACTGCAAAGAGAAAACCAATATGCCCCAGATGTAGGCAGGAGGGTCTTGATGGATCATTATGTTTGGAGAAAATCCTCTGTACAAATTGCCAGGGCAACCACTTATCTTTTTCCAGAGACTGCCCTAAGTGGAAGCAAAAGAAAAAGCATAAATGGTGAAACAATAGAAAGAACTGAGATTCCAAGAGGACAGAAAGTTTGAGGAAACCACTGCTCCTCTTAACACTGCTGGCAAATCCTCACAAACGTGGCTAGATGGAAGAAGAAGCCTTCCACAAATTCTCTCTGTATGCAGGTAGACAGTAGCTGGGCACAGGGCAAGACCAAGTTTACAGTCATGATGTCTCCGAAATCTGTGAGAGCGGCCACACAAACCCAGAATGAAGCAGATAATGCAGGTAATGAATGTCACAATGTGACAAATAAGAAGTCCAACACTACTGGTAAGAAACCAGTTGGATCCAGCACACAAAGAGAACAGCAAACCAGTGGCCCCAGTGGTCAGTGTAATGGTGACAAATAAGAAACCGAACCCTACTAGCAGAAAACTGGTTAGATCAGCCTGCAAAAAGAACAGCAAACCACAGGCCCCAGTGGTAATGCCATAAATGTCTGCCACAATAATAAAATAGAATTGCTTTCATTTAAAGGCACATATTGGTGAAACAAGTCTTCTACTTAAAGAGCTTGACCCAATAACTGTCTTCTTTAGGAGACATCTTTAAAAGAAAACAATAAAGTTAAACATTGCCTGACCTGCAGCAACTTTTAAAGAAATACTGGCAAGGCCACTTGAGGAGTGTACATCATCATAAATAACAAAACTCCACACAGCCATATTAATCTCAGCGCTATATTACAGGCTGTCACTGTTCAGGGGACCATATGAAAAACTTTGCTCAATATATATTCCTCCAACCAATCTTATCAGTCAGTCTGATCTTGACCATCTTACTGACCAGTTACCAGAACCTTTTATTCTACTTAGTGACTTTAATGGCCACCATATACTTTGGGGGTGCAAAAATATCAATGAGAGAGGAAAGAAAATAGAAGACTTTGTTTTAAAACACAATCATTGCTCTTTTAAAAAAAAAAAGATAAATGTATACCTACTTGCATCCTGACACAAAATCCTACTGATCCTTAGATCTGACCATCTGAAATCTGTCTCTTTTACTTGATTTTTCTTGAGATGATGGTGACAACCTCATTGTAATGACCACTTTCCAGTATATATAAGAGGTAATACTCCCAAATTTCACAGGTGAGTCCAGAGATGAAAATTGAACAAGGCAGATTAAGAAACATTTCAGTTTCTCAGCAAATCAAATGAGATACCTGATTGTTTCAAAAACATTGCAGAGACAATACTCCTCTACTAAGATACTCCAGTATGCTGCTGGGGGAAACAATACCAACATCTTGGTGATTTCTAAACATGCAAAACTGACAAAAGGAAATTGAAAAAGGTTCTGCAGTGCTCCAAACAAAAACCAGTTAAATCCAGCCCACATAAAGAGTAGCAAACCACTAGTTGCAGTGGTCATAGAAACAGGGTGATCGACACATAAGATATCAGTCTATATTAGTGAGAAACTGATTAGATCCAGCCCACCAATAGAGCAGCAGACTGTTAACACCAGTGATATTGCATACTCTAAACCAAATAAAGAGTGAATTAAAGAATCTACATGATGTCCAAGCTCTTTATAAATGTTCTAAGTCTAGAAAGTATGAACATTGAAGAGTCCTCTGATACCACCCGGAAGTCCTATACTTTCACCACTTCCATCAATATGTCTGACACCATAATTCATTGGAATTGCAGAGGTTTAAAGGCAAATATTGATGAAATTAGTCATCTACTTAAAGAACATGAGCCAACAGATTTCTAATAATGATAATCAAGACTTTATTTTCAAAGGGTGAAGCAGTTAGTTACAAACTATTATGTACATACATGTATATAAGACAAGTTAATAATAACACACACACACACACACAGACACACATAGTAAATACACAGTACATAAACAACTATTCACATGCTACTGAAATGAAAATGAAAAACAGGAGGTGGGTGGTGTAACTTGTACTTTAATAAGTACACGATATGTTTATTTTTTTATTTTATTTTTTTCATTTCATCCATCTAATACACCAATTGTGGAAGGAAGAGATACTTGGAGCTAATTTAATATTGTGTGGAATGTCATTCCAAAAAAGAGCACCTGAAAATTTAAAGCTATTTTTTAATAGCTCTTTTTAATGATCTTAGATTTGGGGTACCGGATGATTTTCTTTGCTGGAAAATGGTGTTCAGGTAACTGGAGGGCAGATTTATTTTGTAGACACCTTGTACATCATTTTGGCCTATCTCAAGAACATTTTTTCATGCATTAGTAACACTTTGATTGTAAGCATTGCATTTTGAACAATATCTATTTGCTGAACAAGAATTATTTTACATTCCCTTTCTGAAGTCTGGACATTTTTCTCATATTTGTTGCAGATGTGTTCCCCCAAATTATATTACAGTAGTCAAGATATGATTGAATACAACTTTTGTAAAAAAAAAAAAAAAAAAAAAGTAACTCCATTTTGTAATGGAATAAAGGCCTTGATTTTCTTTAGGAGCCGAGATAAGAGTTTATTTTCTTTGAAATATAATTTGTATGATGAGACCATTGCAAGTTATTTTCTACAAATATTCCAAGAATTTTATCAAAACAAGTCATTTTCAGATCAATGTTATCATCGAGAACATGCAACATAGTTTGCAGTCTTGCTCATTTCTGCCATGTAGTTATCAGCTGGACATTTGTTTTGTCCATATTGAGGATCATACCATTTTCCTTGCACCATATTTGAAGTCAGTTGAGAGCAGTTTGAAGGTTTTTCTCAACTTTAGCTTGATTGCTTTGAGCATCAGACAAGGTAGTGTCATCAGCATACGTGTCAGTTTATGAGACTGTGTCTCCTATTTTAGGGGTAGGTCATTTATGAACAGAACAAATAACACAGGCCCTAAGATAGAACCTTGTTGCACTCCACAACTTAATGTTTTATTTTCAGATAGGTGTCCTTTTAATGTTACCTGTTGAGACCTATTACTCAAGTAGGATGTGAACCAGCTAAGAGTATCTTCACTAATTGATAGATTTTTTACTTTTCAAGAAGAATTTCATTATCAACTAGGTTAGAAGCCTTTCGAAAATCAATCATTACGGTTCCAACTAACTTTCCTTCATTTGAGGCTAAATGGCAGTTTTCCAAGATTAGGGAAACTAACTTGTTCTCAATTGTGATTACATCGAAAGGTAATACTATCAGCAATAAGAAGTCTTGGACCTATCATGTCAAGTCCTGTAGACTTAGAAACGCCCATGTGTTTTAGGTAATTATAAACAAACTCAGAACTCATTTCTGGAATTTCAAATTTAGTATCATTTTGGAAGTTTTGTGGAACAAACAAACATTTTAGTTCTGAATGATCTGAGTCCAGCTTATGTTCTTTGATTTTAGAGGCAATGTTTACAAAGAATTCACTGAAAATATTTTCAATGTCATCTGGATCATAAACATGGTTCACATCATTAAATGGTGACAATATATGTCTTATTTGTGCACTTTGTTGCTCCAAATTCCTGACAAATTTTCCAGATAGTTTTGGGTGGTTTTTCTTGTCATCAAGAATTTTTTGGTAGTGGTTTCTCATGGCTTGTTTAATTGTTTTGCTTACTTTATTTCTTCAGATTTTGTATTCTTCTTCATTAACTACAGACTTCAAGTGGTCTCGTCTTTTCATAGTATCTAAAATTTCTGTGGTGACCCAGCCAGGTTGATGATTATACCTCACTCTATGTGTCTTCAAATGTGCATATTTATCAACAACTTCCAAGAACAGATCAGACCAAGTGCTTAAAATATCATTGGATTTGCTCTAAATCCTTTAAGAAATTATCATTATTGAAAGTTGTAAAAGACCTCTATGTGATGGATTTTAAGATCTTTCTTTTCTCCTACATTGTTATTATGCTTTCTGTTTGAGAAAAATTGCAAAATGATCACTTAAACCAATGTTTGGAACAGAAATTCTTGAAATATTTTCATGTGTATTTGTGTATATATGATCTGTAAGTGCTTTTTAATTGGATGTTACTCAAGTGGCTTCATTAACTAGTTGCGAAATCCCAATTGGTTCAACAAAATCCAACCAATGTTTCTGTATTTGTTCGTTTAGGAGGTCCCTATTTATGTCACCTAATATGTGAAATTCTTTCTCTTCATTTATAACTGTCTCTATTTGAAATTCAAAATCTTCATTCCGGTCAACATTTGAAGATGGATGCCTATACATCAAATCCGCTAAATAGGGTTTGGCTTTTTCTGGGGTGATCTGAATCCATATTGATTCAACTTGTTCAGATTCAAGATCCATCCTTCTTTTGTAACTGTACCAGTTTTGATATAGTCGCTAGGAGTTCTTCATCTCCTGCCTTCCTGTCTCTGTTAATGGGTTTGTCATATCCATCAATGCAGAGAAAATTATCAGTCAGATTTTCAGTCAACTTTGTTTCTGAGATCCCAAACAAATCATTGTTATCTGAAGTTAACATGAGTTTTACTTGATTGATTTTCCCTCTGATGCCTTGAATATTGATATGACCGATATTAAAACCTTTTCCTGAAATTCCTAAATTCATAACTGTAACATTAACAGGATTGCAATGACTATTTTGGGCACTCAAAGAGATAAAACTATTTCTGCATACATTTACATTGTTTGTTTTGTTTCTGAATACATTTACATTGTTTGTATTGCTGACATTTTTATCCTTGTTGCTATTTTCATGCATAGTTTGTTTCTTAGTCCTGTTTAATGTATTATTTACAATATTTACAATCTGCTTATTCCTGGTATAAATGCTGGTTGTGTTGTCATCTTTACTGCTAGAGGAATAATTACATCTACACATAGATTTGTTGTATTCACTACAATACAGAAGTTAAAATGTTGAATCTGTTTATATAAGTGGGATCAGGAATTACCATACAGCATTTGTGATTTATCAGTTCACAAGAGTCTGAGGTAAATCTATTTGCACCACTGATAGAAACAACAGTAATTGCATTATTGCCTGTGTCCTTTTGACCAGAGTTATGAACTTTGGCTTTGTGGCCTGTCTGACATAACCAGCATCTAAATTCCTTACCCCTATGCCTACAATCAGCAACAGTATGGTTTATTTCACCACACAAATTACATCCTTGATTTGTCCTTAAAAGTCCATAATATTGGAACTTTCTACATTTGTTTACAAAGTTTTGACTTTCTTGTGAGTTTCTGATTTTTCTTCTGAAAGTAACATAACTGTGATAACTTCATTTATGCTTTTGAAAAGTTGATCTAACTCCTTCATATTAAAGGTGAATTAGATCATATTTGTCATAAAGTCTCTTATCTATATAGCCATCTCTGGTAGTGAAATCATCCATATGGTAGTTGTAGAACATTAATGGGCTAATCTTCTGATGGATTCATTTGAATCTACACATCACAATCTTCACATCGATCATGGTGCATGTTCACACAGAACTATTTCATGTCCAAGATTGTGAGTATTGATATGTGTCAGAACTTAATTATATACTTCTTCGGTCAGTTCCAAATCATGATGTCTTTGTGCTGCATTATTTCCTCCAACATATATGACAATAGTGGAAAAGTTTCTTAGATTGTACAGCTTAATCTCTTCATGTATTGTTTGTACAAAGGTACCTAATACTACATATTTTTTCAGTCCTCTGACATTTACTCTATGTAGAATGGTGCAACCTATTATTATACATTGTTCTTTAGTGATTGAGGTTCTACTTTGTCTGTTCTTTAGTGATTGAGGTTCTTTTTGTCTGTAAATGAGACAGTTTGTGGTGAATATTTGGACTCATTCTGTGTATTGCTTCCATTGACATGGGCCACATCTTGTGTACATTTTAGATTTGTGTATATGACTTGGTAATGGATACAATCTGTGTTGCCTGTGAACTTCTCACTGTAGTAGTAGTCTGACTATGTCTGGACCATGTTTTGATTTTTTCCTTTTGAGCTGTGTACTTAATTTTCTCCCCTACCAATTTCTCAATTTGTTTTTCAAGTCTGTCCACTTGTCTTTGAAGTCCACTGATGATACTCATTAGAAGATTAGTGTCACAGCCCATTTATACTCTTCGTCCTGGAGCAGGATTTATGGGGTACTGTAGTTGGGCACTTGACACTCCTCAGCCACATTGTTGGTAATTGGTCCCAGCTGGTTGTCATGGTCACTATTAGTAATGCACCTTTCAAACCCAGTATAGCTAATTGATCCCAGACAGTTTTCATGTATAATATCAGAGGATCTGTGCATGTCTGACATTCGACGTAAATGGCCGAATGGCCGCACACGTCGTTAATCCAACGAACGAACGATGTCTGGCATAATAGTACCATTTACAGAGCTATGATCTAAAAAATAAACTGGATTCCATCCTAAAGAAACTTTGCTTTTCCAAAGTTTAGCCCCTTGCCCCTTAACTTCTGTTGACTTTTCTTTTGCATTAAAGCACAAGGTGCATTTTAGACCATTAACATGTGTTGATATAATAAATCTGCCTAGAAGTTTGTCCTTTGTTTTGAATTCCTACACTATCACTTCTAAAAATTGTTTGCAGAAACATAAAGATGTGAATTTTATCAAAATCCGTGAGGAATATTTCTCTTTCACTGTGTAGATTGTTCCTTCTAATGAATCATTTATACCTGAGTCTAAATCCCTGAGAGAGAATCCCTCCAATGAAGGGCTAGTTCAAAATTTACTTTTATTCAGGCTCAAATCAGATGTTGATACTGATAGAGATGATTTGTCCTCCATGTTGAGAATCAAACTACCAACTTAAATACTAAGCAAATTATTCTCAGGAGATTAAAAAAACATGTGTTAGATATATCACAACACAAATATTAGATATAGAAAGAAATTTTAAAGTATTTACAAGTACATTTGGTCAGATTGGTTACCCTTTTTTTTCTTTTTTTCTATACAATATCAAGTTGCCAGCAGTAAGCCATTTTGGTCCTCTATGTAAGAATTCCAACAAAAGAATAATTCTGTTATAAATACAGAAATTCCAGATCCATTTAGGGAGAAATTTTTTCACACACGAACATATTCACTTGAAAAATATTATTTGGATAAAAATTCACCATTTTGCACAGGCAATAGATGTGATATGTTAAAAATTTGCAGAGCAACATTAGCTCACATCCAGTCAATTGGCCTTCTTGCTTTTAAGATCAGGAGACCTTTTGAAAAGAAAGCAATAAAGTTAATCTTAAAATTCCATAATCAACAACAACATTTCTAGAAGTACTGATAAGGTCACTAGATGAATGTCTATCATTACAAATAACAAAACTCCTCACAATTAAATTAATGTCAATACTACATTACAGACTATAAACAAAACTCTCACTTCGCTCAATATATCTTGACCCAAGACTCCAATCAATCAATCTGATCTAGACCATTTTATGAACCAGTTATCAGCACCTTTTGTTTTTCTCTGTGAGTTTAGTGGCTACAATACACTTTGAGCCGTAAAGATATCAATGAGAGAGGGAAGAAAATAGAAGACTTTGTTTCAGAATAAAAGCTTTGCCTTTTTAATGATAGATCATATACCTACCTGCATCCAGCCACAGAATCCTACTTAACCCTATATTTGACCATGCATCTGCAATCCACTTCTTTTACTTGACTTCTCTTGCGAAGTCATTGATTTTTGTGGTAGTATCCACTTTCTGGTATACTTGAGAAGTAATACCCACAAATCTCAATGGCTAGGGCAGATGGAAACTGCACAAGGCAGATTGGGAAACATTTGAATCTGTCTGCAAATCAAATTTAATAGTTAATCATATAGAAAAAACGTAGTGAATTTGATGCTTTTGTTTACAAACATATTCCAGGATGTTGCTGGGGATACCATACCTAAATGTGTCAACAAACCATGGTTTGTTGATGCTTGCAAAAATGCAATCAGGGATGGAACAAGGTCCTTACAAATTTAAGTGCCAATCCTACAGCTGAAAATCTGAATAAATACTGTATATACCAAGCTAAAGTTCATTGTACCATTAGAGAGAGCAAGAGGAAAACATGTAGAACCTATGTCTCCTGGTTAAACTCTTGTCTTGCTTCTGTATTAAATTAGTATGGAACATGGTACTGAAAATCATTGGCAAAATAAACACAGCTGTATCAGACACTTCAAATATATTGAATTTGTCATGACCCTACCAGAAGTTTGAAACATATTCGCTGAAACATTCTCCAAAAACTCTGTTCAAGACATCTGAAAACTTATGTTGTGTCAAAAATCTGAAAGAAAAGGTTCCTCTAAATTTACAATCTGCTAATGCTAAAGATTACAATAAACATTTTACTCTCAGAGAACTACAAGAATCTTTTGATCTAGCCCATGACACGTCAGCAGGACCAGATGATGTACATTCTCAACTTTTGAAACACTAACCTGATGCAGCTCTAAGTACACTGCTAAACATTGTCAGTAAAATATTTGGGACTGCTAAACATTGTCAATAAAATATTTGGGAACTGGTGATTTCCCACCATCATGGCAAGAAGCAACAGTGATTCAAGTATCTAAACTTACAAGGGACCATACAACCCCATCCAGCTATCATCCAGTATCACTAACAAGCTGTGTTTGCAAAACCAAGGAACAAATGACATCTTGAGTCCAGCAAACAACTGTCAGACCTTCAGTGTGGATTTAGATGCCAGAGAAGCCCAATAGACCATCTAGTCAGACCTGAAACATGAATTAGAGAAGCTTGCATAAAGAAAGAACATATAGCAGCTATCTTTTTTGACTTGGAGAAAGCCTATGATGCCACATGGAAGTGCTGCATAATGACTGACCTACTCAACCTAGGTTTAAGTTGTCATCTACCTATCTTTATATCCTATTTTTTGAAAGATAGAAATTTTAGAGTTAAGGTAAGCACCACCATGTCTGAAAGCTACCCTCTGGATATGGGTGTATCTCAGCAGCAGCATATTGTCATCCACCCTTTTCAACATCAAAATTAACAACATAGTGAAATGTCTTAATACAACAGATTGTTCATGATCTGCAATATACTATTGAGAGTTCAGAAATGGGTAGAAGAAAACCGGTTCAAAGTTTCAAAACTTAAAACTGTTTGTATGCACTTGTGCTGATTGCATAGAATTTATGATGACCCAAGACTATATCTTGATAGTTTTCTGATCCCTGTTACAGAGAAGACCAAATTTTTAGAACTTATTTTTGACCATAAGTAAACTTTACTTCCGCATATTACATGCTTCAGTGATAAATGTCAAAAAGCCCTGGATATAATATGAGTCATGAAAAACAGATTGGGTGGCAGACTGGAAACTCTTACTCCAACTATACAGGACTTAGGTAATATCTAAACTTGACTATGTCTCAACTGTGCTTGGATCAGTTTGTAAATCATACCTGCGATGTTTGATCCGATACACAATCAGGGACCTTAACTTTGTATGGAAGCATTTACTAACCCTTTAGAAAGTCTCGTTTTTGAGGCAAACATACCTTCACTTTAGCTCAGAAGTGACTCTTTAGTATATTACCAAACTATCCTCTAATACATCTAATCCTGAATTTGATGATGTTTTTAGGCTCAAATACCAAACCTTGTACATTAAGAAACAAATTTTCATTCCACCTTTGGCATATGAAGTCATCCTCACCTAGAAGTAGCAAAAAGTCATTCTTGCAAATATTGCAAAATTCTGTATTCCCAAATCACCACCGTGGTTATCAAAACTTCCCAAAATAATACTTGATCTTGTGAATTCTAAAAGGCCTCAGCAAATCCTTTCCTTTGACAGAGCAAATTCAATAAAATCAGAGTCTCATATACATGTAATGGCGATACATCCCTGTACACAGACATTTCAGAAGATGGAGAAAAGGTAGGAGCTGCCATTGCAACACCCCATGGTACCATTTTGAGCTGGTTACTATATTAAGTTTCCATTTTTGCAGCTGAAATTACAGCCATACTCAAATCTTTGAACTACATTGAAACCTCCCAAAACAAATTTCATTATCTTTTCGGGTTCCCTTCCCAAATGGGAAGCCTTGCAAAATCTTGAATTTGACAACCCATTAATATCCCAGATCTTATAGAAACATGATTTGCTTCTATAATTTAGAAAAAGTATTCCGTTCTGTTGGCTGCCTGGCCACATTATTTGGTATTAAGGGTAATGAAAGGGCAGATAAGCAGCCAAAAGCTGCTCTGTAGTTACCCATTTCCAAATGGAAGACTCCATATATTGACTTTAAATATATAAATAAGCATGTTCTCAATACTTGGCAAAATATCTGGAATGAAAACTACACAGACGAGCTTCAAAACATCAAACCCATCATTAGAATGTGGCATCCTTCGTATAGAACAAATTATGAGGTGGTATTGTGCTGATTGCATATCAGGCACACATACCTGTCTCATGCATAACTCCTTAAGGGTGAACCTTGACCAAAATGTGCATGCTGCCAGTGTCCACTGACAATAGAAAACATTCTTCTTGAACGTATCAACTTCCACCCTGTTAGACATAAGTTTTTTGATGTAAACTCGATGAAGAAACTTTATGATAATGTACCATCGGAGAAAATATAGGACATTAAGGGAATGCAGATTATATAAATAAATTTTTACCATCTATGTTAAGGATTTTACATTTTTACCTTTATCTTTATCTGGTCTATTATTTCACAGGTTTTTAACATCTTTAGCTTTCAACTTTTATCTTCCAGTAGTTCATGTTTACCTTTATTTGGAAAGCTTTATCTTCCTCAAGTTTTTTAGTGCAAGACTTTTTATTTACATCTTAAGAACTTATTTTTTGGCACCATATAGCCAGTACTGTGCTAATGTGCCATTAAACCCTACTACTTCTACTACTACATCAGGATATATATATATATATTCCATATATACCCCAGGCCTCATCAGAATTGCTAAATTTACAGTTCATATGGTAATACAGTCATGTACATGTGAAGTAACCTTGAAATTTATGAACAGTATAAATAAATTTTGTCATGAATAACTTTGTAATTGCTGCACTGGATGAGTAAGTGTACCATGGTTAACTCTGCAATTCATGGACAGGATAGTAAATTAATATTAGCTTAGTTAATTTTGCAGTTCGTATTCTAATACATGTGAACTTCAAACATAAATTTCAATATTTTATTACACGTGTTAACTTGTGTATACAATTTGAGATGAATTAATGCAATATTTTAACAAGAACTGTGAATAAAGACTGTACAGTAATTGTGGGTATGTTTCCGTCTTAAACCCAGTTGAATTTAGACCTTAAAAACTTCCCTCCTGCAAAGACCTTCCATGTGAGCCCACCAGTCTTGAAAGACTCACTGCCAGTTTTTATTGGCAGATATGGTGGTCTCTCAAGAAAGGTTTTACTGTACCATGAGGTAAATTATCATGCCTATAAGTATTCATCTGCCACACCCCTCACTGAGTTCATTTGTGCTAATGGCTGTACTGTATCTACTGATCAGAAAAGTTTCATAGAGAACTATTTCTATCTCAAATTAGTTTGAGTAAATTAACTGTTATATTTATCCTTTTAATAAATTTTAACACTGTACTGGAATGTTTGATGGTAGTTTGGGGCTAAAGATTGTGGTGTGCACTTCTTACATATTTGTGTAATGTGAAAACAAAATTCAGTTTTCAAACATTGCTCATTCCCATCAAATAGGGGCATTATAATTAGTGTATGTCAAGACAATTTAAAAGAAGGCCAAAACTTTATAGTAGTATGGAAGAGTCTGCAAAAATCTGTATGGACAACTGTATTGTGAGCTGTTGTCACAATTGAATGAACAGGTAGTCATAGTGGTACATACCAGATCTTCATTACAGTAATGTAAGAACTTATCAATGACTTAAAGAAATGGATGAAGGCTCTTTAACAGAGATTATATTCGTTGGTTTCAAGAAAGCATTTGACCTGGTAGATCTTAAACTTCTTCTGCAAAAGTTTCAGTGTTACAAGTTTGACTGCCTATCATTAAAATATTTCTGTTCATACCTCACCCAAAGATCTCAACATGTCTTTAATGGCAATATGCACTCAAGTCACTCACTGTGCAATCAAGGGTCCAACAAGGCTCAGTCCTGGGCCCCCTTCTCTTTGTAATCTTCATAAAGGACCTCCCTTTGAGTACTGATTTCACAAATACTGATTTGTTTGCAGATAATACAACCCTTCAGTATATAATCAAGTCCTGGTATTATTGTTTTTCCAGGAGAACCTAAAATATTGACCTTCAGAAAGCTAAAAAAAATGGTTAGAGACATTTTTTTATAGTGCCACTACATAAAATTTTTAATTGTGCAACATATCTCACTTGGGTCACACACACTGAACCCCAGTGGGACCACAAAATTCACTTTTTTAGTCTCATAAAACTCACCACCACTGTCAAGAAGGTTGGGAGTTATGATGACCTCTGACCAAATGATAAGGGGCATAACCCCTGTGTTGCCTCAGAGAAAGTGATAACTAACTTGTGGCAGCCAAGCATTCATAGCAACATTGCTTTCTTATCTTTTGATGTCCTGAGTGGGTATTGAATGGCCTGGGAGAGGAGAACATGAGAAAGAGAGCACATTAACCTGTATGTCACCATAATCCAGATTAGGTCTTTAGCTTAGGCCATTGTTCAGATAATGACTATAGTCATAAAACTGAAACCACACAGTAATTATCAATTCATAATGCAAGGTATGTCAGTAAGTGTTATTTAATTAAAGTTATTAATGTTTATCAGAGTTTTTAAAACTATCTTTCAGCAGGCAGATGAAATGGGAGGGCAAGGAGGCAGATAAGCCTTCAGATGAATGTGGTCAAGGTCAGGGTCAAGAGCTACAGGATATCAGTGATGAAAGAGTTGACCACAAACTGAATGTCTGCAGTCTGATACTGTCCTGTGTTCAGCAAGCTTTGGCTGTGGTCAAGGACAAAGAAGAAACCACTGACAGATCAACACGGAGGATTGAGCACATGCTTTATTTACTACATCAGAACCCTGTTGAAGGTGAACATTTGAAAGAATTTTAACTTTAATGATTATTTTGAGAATTTCAAAATCTTTATGTCAATCAAGGTGTTGTCATCTGTATAGTCGTGGACTGTATGTAGTTTTCCTCTTTTGATAAATGTGATTAATGTGGTTGTGCCTAAAATAGAGCCCTGTGGTACACCCTTAGTGATGCATAGGTGGTCAATTTTGTAGCAGCCAAGTTAAACTTTGTATAGTCTGTTATTTAGTAATGAGGGATTTGGCCCAGGCATGCTTACTTCATACCTTGACATGATGCATCTTTATGTAGAATCTTTGTCAAATCTGTGTTATCTTTTTCAGGTTTACCCTCATTTGTTCAAGGACTGAGCCTCCATGTTGCTGTCCTTCTGAATGAGAAGGAGAAAAAGTATGCCTTCAGAGCAGACAGCTGGTTGTCTCATGAGGCTGCCAAACCTGAGAACATCAACAAGGCTGGCACTTTCAGGTATAAACAGCTGATGGAAGGCAAGATCTAGCAGTCACATTAATTGTCATTGTGACTGTTATATGACAAAAAAATTAGAAGACAAAGTAAATACATATATTTATTGAAGGAAAACTTATTTGATTATTGAACCAATATTATTTTCCACATGGCCATAAAGAGCACATTAACATCTTTGTATTCTTTCGCCATGTCCATTTACAACACATGGTGACATGCACTGACAGTTCATGAGTGTGGCTTGAATGGTACAAGAGGTATGATTGTAATATGAGATTATAGTCAATAGTGGAGAGAAGTGATATACAGAAAGTCTAACCAAAGCAACTAAATCATGAAATACATATGTCTATCCTTGACATAATTTGGGTTAAGGTAGGAAAGGTGGTTAATTGAGGATTTAATAGAAGTAATATGTAACGTGTTGCTATTGCCTAGTTTATTCTTTTTTGTGATAAAAAAACCTGATTCATTTGATGTGAATACATCCTCCCATAGACTGGAGAACTGTCACTAGGACCAGAGATGTTGCCAGGCCATGGTATCTCGGGTGTTTCTCGCAAAAATGATTGAGAGTCACGCAACTTTTAAAACCCAATGGGGGAAAGATCACGCAAGTTATCTGTGGTTACCATGATTTCTTGTACCCAATGTGCGATTTTTTAATTTTTTGTTTTTTAAATAGGTTGTTCAGATTATCACCTTTTTTGCCTTTTCTCCATGATCTCAATTAATCCTATATCTGTGGAGAATATTGTTTGAATACAAATACCTTTATGATGGAGATCTGTTGGAGTATTGCAGAAACTATGGAGGTATTCCGATTGAATTGTTTCTTGGAGTGGTATAGTAAATTGATCCATCGATCAGCCAGTAAGGAAGTGTCTAAAGCACAACAGCAGTGTGTCATGTTGAAAAAATGAATAACTGTTAAGGACAAAACTAGGAAGGATGAAATATCAGATGGTTTGCTGCTAACGGAACATAACACAGAAAACGGTGCAGAAAAACTGATACATCAACAGAAATATCTAAGGAACAACATGTGTGAATTGTGGAAAATTGTATTTTGGATATATATCCTGAAAACCCATACATGTGAACCTCCCGCACGGGAGGGTTTTTCTCCCGAGTTTAGGGGTGTCTCCCGTCCCTCCTGTCACTCATTGACATCTCCCGTGTACGCAAAATTATTATTGAAAAATTTTTTTAAATTTTTTTCCACATTCTGTCTCCAGTGTAGTATATTTATGGTAATACTGCCTATGATCATGTGACTGAGCTGCCTCAAGCAGGGCAAGTCAATGTACTTGCTAATTTCATCCTTACATCCTGTTGGCATGGTCAGCTGGCTTCATTTGAAGTTTGTCGAGGTGGATTATGCTATGTGTGAGTAGAAGTAATTTGGAAAGGATTAAATATGATAATTGATTATGGCTGGGTTACTGAAAAGCTCAATCAGCATGAAGCAAAAAACATTACTTTGATTCTGTCCACAAGGTATTTCTGCTTCGGTGCTTAAAGTTGTTGAGATGAATTAGAGTCTATACTATGTATGATAAAAATTACTTTGGACAGGATTAAAGATGTTAATTGATTATGGCTGGATTACTCAAGAGCTCAAGTGGCATAAAACTGGCTCGGCTTGACTTGTGTGTTTAAAGTTTGTTGAGATGTCTAAGTGTGCATTATCTCCCAATGTCAAAACACTAAAATCCAAGCAAGCAAAATATCACGCAAAATTCAGTGATGGATGGAAACAGGAATTAAAATTATTGCAATCAAGTTCAAAGGGACATGAATATGCATTCTGCTCCTCCTGTAAAGCTGATTTTAAAGTCTGTTATGGTGGCAAGAATGACTGCGTCATGCAGAAACCCCATAAAGGGGATAATAAAATGCTGACAGTCTTAGTTCGTGTTTTTGATAAGGATGTAAAAAGGATATCAACAAGATTCCTTGGAATACCAACCTATAACATTGGATCAGCAGAATTCATTTTTGCATGCGTGGATAAAATATTCACGTAAGTATTACTAAAGTTTAACTATTTTATTGTTCATAAGAAATCATAATCACAACTGTATAATAATAATAATAATAATAATAATAATAATAGTATGAATAATAATAATATGAATAATATGGATTCAGTACAAGAATTGATCCATAATGCTTGGGATGAATGTGGTCATCTTCGTCTATAATTCTAATAGCTTATAAATTAAGTTTAAAGTCACAAAGGGTGTGATAGTCTAATCATTAATGTATGCATCAGTGCTTCATGTGGACAATCTTACTGACCACTGCAACAGATTCTATACTATTTCAGAGAGAGAAATCTCCCATGTGCCAATTGCATTGGATATGCAAGTGACAGTTGCATTATTATATTATAATATTTTAATTTACTCATTGTATATCTATGGCAAGTAAATTTCAAAGTTCTAATGTTTTGCATTTTGTATTGCAGTGGTGAAGCTGTCGTGAGAGGTTCAAGATGTTAACCCAGAGTTCTCTACTGCACTGGAAATTCAGGACTACATTCTGACTCCCAAAGAAAAACTTCCCAAATTTGACAGAGACAGTACCAGTCTTGAGCAGTTTTGGCAGACAATTGGCAATCTGACTAATCACAGGCAGGAAACAATTACAACTTCTTGGTGAACTCGGTAGAGTTGTATTGACATTGCCACATTCCAATGCAACACTGAAAGGACATTTTCCATTCTGAGGAAAATTCAGGCTGACTCTATAGGAAACCTGAATCCAGTGTCAGTACATATTCTTTTAAGTGTTAAGATGAACAATGATAAGGACTGCCACTGATATAATCCAGGCAATGATCTTGTAAGAAATGCTAAAAATGCTTGTGTTACATATATGGAGAGTGTAAAAGGCAACAAGTTAATGTGAAAGAACTGAATTGCATATTTTAATATTGAAAATATGGTTATTTGTTTAATAGTAGTAATTTTTGCCCATTTGCACGCTAAAAATTGGGTCAATGAAAAGCCTCCCTCTTTTGAGGTCATAACTCCTGACCAAATTTTGCAAATCTCCCTCTTTCCAAGCTGACCCCTCATTTTTATCACATGTATGAAAACCAGTTCCTGAATCTATTCAGACTGGCCATAATTGCAGCAATTCTGCCTTTATAAAAAGCTGATTGTGAAAGGGGATTCAGTTCTCAAAGCAAAATTCACACTACTCCGAGGAATCTGAGAAAAGAACAAAACAAAATCATATACAGATATATTATTCTGAGTATGTATATATATTCCCAGCCACTCCCATGTACAGAATGTACTAGATGATGATGATGCTCTCTCCATCCTCATTGACTCTAATGAGTTTGATGTGGAAGCAGCTCCATTGTTGCCTCTATCGGTTGTATGAAGAGGAGATCTGATCATCTGATAAGGCGGTTAACAAAGTTTCCTGCCTCTTACACATGGACTTTGCCCAAAACTGTCAGGTGCACAGTCCAAGAAGGTTCCTGTTTAGAAAAGATCTCAGGGACCCCAAATCAACCAGATCTCCTGCTATGTCCTTGTTCATCTACGATCGAGGAAATCTCTCAGAGGTTATCTTTAGGCAACATAGAGGATGGTCTGTTTCTCTGTATACTTGAGGTCTATGGTCTGTGCCTTGAGCTGCCAGGTACATTCCCCAGTGGCCTATTAAATCTCCCCAATTTGACTCTGGGTCATCTCAAGTGGGTATTTCTACTGGAGCCTGGGCCCACCTTCTAATCAAAACAATTGAATTTATTGAACAGAAAGCCTAGTTGTTAGTTACTATAACATCTCATGCCAACCCCTTCTCAGTTACTTCATTTAGCATGCAGAAGCAGGCCTTACTGAACCCAGCCACATTGCAAGATGTATTGGAAGCCCCCAATATGTGCTTTCAGTGTCCAGGGCCATCGTACGTTTACACCAGATGAAACGGTGCACCTGGAAAGAGTTGCCTTCAGCGCCCCCTACCTGGGAAAAAAATACCACAAACTGTTCATTTTTTAAATGTATTAATAGTCATTTTAATGAAAAAGCTGTACATTTATCGAAGTAAAATACAGAACAAAAGAACATGAGCTACAACATGCCCAACTCCCACCCCCACCCCCTGGACTTGGCACTTTGAGCAGTTGCCCATATCACCCACCCCTTATCACAGCCATGTCTGTGTCAAAAGCTTTATTGGTGGAACATCTGCTGGACTCCTTGAAGGTCTTATTCAGCCATAGTAAAGACCTTCTCATGGCTTCCCCTTTGGAAGCCAAGACCTCCTTCTGAGCACTCGTTCTTACCATGGCTTCCCAAGATCTGAAGGATCATCAACACCATCCTCTACACCACTTCTGGCCCATCACAATTGGCTAGGATGCATGGTAATGCAAATCTCCCGCAGGAGCAGTCTGCAAGTTCTTTAAAAACAGATGCAGCTCCCTGTCCAATCTGCAACCTTAATTTTAAACTTCCTCCTCGACTGTCAGTTCCAAGGCATAGTCACCAAAGACCCTCAAGGAGGAAGCTCTCTAATCCTCCTTACTTTCCTAAGGAGGGGGGAATAACCATAAGGACTAAAACTTGTTCCTGCCATGCATCTATCTTCAAAATGTCCCCATAGGTATTTGTCTAAGACTCTTCAGAGGCGTGGTCAAGCATCTCAAAAAATGGGTGGGTCCTTTCCTATGTTAGCGAGGGTTGTCGACTACAGTTTCAGGAACAACCCCTCTGTTAAGCACCCCTGTGTTTTTTAACAAATCCAGTCTGGTGAAATCAATGAAAGAGGTGCACACCCTTTTACAGAAAGGGGCTGTTGAGAGAGTTTTGAACAATCAGTCTCCCAACATTCTGCTTCTGAATATTCCTAGTCACCAAGAAAAGCAGGAAATTTTGTCTCATAATCAATTTCTCCCCTTTAAACCAGTTTATTCTGGAGGAATCCTTCAAGATGGAGACCACTTCTGCAATCTGTAATGCAATGTGTCCATCAGATAGGGTGGTCTCTAATTACTGGGAATTTTGATTCTCCAGTACTTTGATGAATGGCTGATTCACAATGTTGAGGTAAAGTCCCTCCATCAGGATCTGTTCCAATGCTGGTCGACAGTATCTTGTTTGGGTCTTTCACCCAACCTTGAGAAGTCCAAGCTCATTCTGTCTCAGGACTTTGTTTACATGGGGATGAATTTCCTCATGAACCAGAACTTGGACCAGGTTCCACAGGGCTGGATAGAAAGAATCCAGATTTTTTGGAGGGGCTACAAGCCCAAACATCATTGTCTGCTCACCTTTACCTCTCCCTACTTGGAACCTGGAACACCACCACAGATCTGGTTCCCTTAGGACATCTCCATATGTGCCCTCTGCAGTTTCTCTTTTTTACAAGGGGAAACCACACAGAGATTCACTCTCAGCCTGATTTCATTAGGACCAGATTTTCATCACCATCTGCGCTGGTGGATGAATCAGGACAAGTTCCTGACTGGGATCCCCATGTATGCACCCAACCTCCATTCCTATCCACTGATGCATCAGATTCCAGTTGGGGTGCTCATTTAGAACCAGAGGGTCTATCCTTCAGGGTCACTGGACAAATCGACCCTCCACATCAACAATTTAGAAATGATGTCAAGGAGGCACACATGTTCCTTCTCTATTGTGTTCAGGTCTGGGACCTCTTTCACTGGACAACCTCGGAGAACATTACACTCTGAATTTGCCACATTCCAGGCAAGGAGAATGTATCAGCAGATAGTCTGCCCAGTACAGGCAAATAGTCCTCATGGAATGTTCCCTACACTACTCTGAAACAGAGTCCCTTTTCACACTGAGAAAAACTTCTGGTGGATTTGTTGCAACTAGGCTCAACAAAAGACTTCCCTTTTACATTCTCCAGTCCTGGACCAGAGAGCATGGGCAGTGGACATGTTCAGCTTCTGGTACTATCGTCTTTTCTTGTATGCTTTCCCATCATTCCAAATGCTACCACAAGTTCTACAAAAGGTTGGAATGTCCACTGCTATGTATATTTGAGATGGGTTGTGATTGATTGCACTCTATATATATCTGCATATATATCTTAGAGGGCCTCAAGGTAGATTAGTTCTGTTTTGTAACTAACTGAGTTACCCTCATTAAATAAAGTCTTTATTATTATTATTATTATTATTATTGTTATTATTACACCTCTCCCTTGATAACTCGCGCACAACAGGGTCCAAAAACATAGACCGCACTATAAGCAAGGGCGTGAGTTACCAAGGGACCTAAAAAATATTAAGAAGGGGATGCCATCCCCGCTGAACATTGAGAAAACTGCGGGGGTGGGTAACAGGGCTTTTTAATGACTGAATACTCGTTTTATAATAACATTGGGAATAATTGTCAATAAAGAGCTTTTTCTAATGTAGTTGTTTGCTTTTCTGTATAAATTACCTTTATTTTCAAGATGCCCGAACCTCTGAAAGATCGTTAACAACGTAGTCCAAGCGGTTTCAGCAACACATGTACATGAAAACATTGTGTATTACATCACTGCTTTTTGTTGTTGTTGATTCACAACTAAACAAGATTCCTTTTTTCAAAAACTAGCGACATTTATTTCATGAAACAACCGTCAATCTCGAAACTCAATATATTTATTGTTCTATTAATAAAATATGGGTGCCATGTTTCAGATCAAGTAACAGTGAAACTTCTTCTCATCCTTGAGGAAATCCCGGAGTAGCAAGTTAGAAATTTTAAGTTCAATACAAACTCTGGAACTCACTTCTCCTAATGAACCGTATCTGTAAAACAAAGCTTTTTATTCACCAAGTACTCATTTGTCTTGGTTGCCTTGCTATCTTTGATCACATTTGTGAATGAGTAGGCTAATTTAAGGTAGTTTAATTATATTACTTACATAATAATATTTATAACAGTGTTTAATTGATCAATTGAAATGAGTTGACCTGACACATGGCTGTGACTGCTAGCTCTTACGGAGGCAGGATTTGCACGCCTTTTCACTTTTCTGTTATTCCACCCCCTTTGTTTGATTTGATACAAACGATGTAATTAACGTGATAATACAAAGCAGGTCTGCTTTTAATTGAGTGTAACAACACAACAAATACTTCGGCAAGTCGGAGATTTAAAAAACCGTCGGCACTTAATTAGGTTCTCACGGAAATGCTTGCAGCGATAGCTTGGTCAGTTGAATTATATTTTTCATGTTTGAATTCAAGAGGGCATATTGCATTTATGATAATTACACTGAAACCTAATTAAAAGATAGAACTAAAACACAAATTTCACTAGACAAAACTGATTTAATTGGTATTTATTTTTAAAGTGTTGCCACTAGTAGGTATTAGTGACGTTTTCATTGATCGAAATTTCGTCAAATATCGTTATTTATACTGTACTGAGAATGTTGTGTGGAAAGAAATTTTTTATTGATTTCTTTTCCAAATACATTACCTGATCATAATATATTGGGAGTTTGACCACTGTCTCGCAAATCCAGTCCTCCTAAGCTGTTTTTAGCAATAAAAGAGCTAAATTACATTGACTCACCATAGTGGGAGTTAGACAAGAGTGATCTCCCCTTATAGGGATTGGCGCTAAATTCCATCCATACATAAGTTTCAACTTCCACTTGTGCTTGCATGCATGCTCCTTTGTGAGACCTGCTTTAGTTTTGTACTTTTTGTAACTAAATAATTTAGAAATATCCTTTAGCTATCATTCTGTACCTGTATGTTGACTAACTGAGGACAGCTTGAAGTCTTTCTAGTGTTCAATTTGAATTCTGACTGTTGTGAAAATGGCTGAAAATTCAGAAAAAGAAACAATGTCTCTTTACACAGAAGGCTACATTAGTAAACAAAATACAAGGAATAGAAATAAAAGTGCTCTGACCCAAAGATACCTTGTGAGCCTTGACACAAACAATCGAGCATAAAATAAATGTATTCACCACAATCAATATGATTTATCATGGATGATGTGATGTTTCCACAGATTGTGTTGCAAACTGTTTTGTTAATGCAGTGGTTCGTGAGCAAGCAGATATCATTACCAGTGACAGTGATGCTGCTGCTGATGATGATGTTCCCCTTCCTATGGTGCATGATGTCTACTTGGATCTGGTAATGAGGGTATTGATTTCTTGGATTATGTGAATTCTGATAGTGACACCATCACACCTCTGATACCAACAATTGAAATGTAAATTTGTTGTACAATGAAGATATTGTTTGTGAAATTAGTGATTGCCAGGAAGCAAAAGAGTTATTGAACAAAGATGATTTCACATAAAAGTGATTTTTATGATTCTCTGGCTGGTACATGTACATGTGTGTTGAAACTTTCATCAGATTGTAAAACTTACTGGTTTATCATTTTTTTCTCATGTTAGCATGCATTTATACAAATGTATGTTGTTTGAAAATTTTCTCACCATTACATATATGTTTGGACAGTAATCATACCAGTATAAATTGTTTACTACATGCATGTCCAACATCATCGACATGGACAAGTACATAAAGATTTTGAAAAATAAACAATGAATTTGGATACAATATTTCCCGGTTATAACATTCTAAAGATCCCAATCAAAAGTGAAACATTATCAATCTTTACTGTCTCAGCTTCTATACAGTTTCAACAGATGCCTGAAGTGACTGGGTATGATGATCAATATCCTGTCCTACCCAATCTTTACCATCTTGGACACCAGCAATGGCATCAAAAAGCAAATGGCCTTTATCTGTCAGCACTGGACTTTAGCATCAGAGGTTGATTGGGTATGGTCAGTACCAGCTCTGACACACCCTCAACTGTTGCCAGAAGCGACGGTGTACAGTGATCAAATACCCCATCTTACCCACTGCCAGTATCATAAAACTGGCACTGGCATCAAGGATTGAACTGCCTCAATCTAGTACAGGCCTCCCAGTACCACTACAGCTGGACAGCTCCATCACCGGCCCCAGCTCCATCACAACCCATCACAAGCTACAGCAATGATAACAGTCCCAAATGCACAACACAATTCCCAGAGCATTAACAATTTACTCAATGAATGGATGAAGATAAAAGTGTCCCAATTTTGCTGGACCCCCTGTTTAGTTCACTACTCCTCTCAGTCAGCTTCACCTGCTTCATGGCATGCATCACACGAGGCATCTATGCCAACCCAGTCTTCTGTGTTTAAGCACTCGTGCTTACTAGCACCATTTTCTATACTTAATCCAATGATAACCAAAGAAGACTGAGCCTTTTATACATCGATTGACGAGGTTTCCTGCTCTTGCCTCCTAAATTTTGTACACCTCTTCTTAAATTGCCATTAGCAATATACAGAGTTCCCACATCCATTGATTTTCAGTGCAAGAAAACCAGTTAACATTCAAACAGTTTCCACAGTATGGTCAAGTTGCTGATTTATTACACTGTTTAGAGAAGCAGCTTCAAGACCCAAGCATCAGCAAACCTTACTTCTTGCAATGAAGACTGCCATCTAACTTTAACAAGGCTTTCTAAAGGATCCATACACTTGTTTTTCAAATGGAGGTCCCAACCATCAACAGAGACATTGCAGACCTGGGGGTGTCAAAACCCTCATCCATTCGAATGGAAGTAATTTCTCAACACACAACGACTGATCCAAAATGTTGTGGTAATAGGATCCATGCTCAGCTTAGTATCCATGGCTGTATACCAGCAATCTGAACACAGCCCAGCCTTGCCCATCAAGAGAGAGATGCCTTTCTCAACACATCCACCTTCCTGAATGATCACCATAAGGCCACACTTAGATTACAACCAGTGTTGTTTAATTTGTTTTTCCAAGGTCATGTAGAGGAAGTTTGGAAGCAGGCTGCTAAAGAGACAAATCTTGCACAGGCCCAACCTATTAGATCTCAGCCCTCATTTCAGGACAGAAACTAGAGAAAGAAAAAGGACCCCCTAAGGCATGCCACACAGGGAAGCAGTCATACAAGCCATTCTCTCAAGCAAGATCATGCTTTCCAAGGACCTCTGATGGCAAAAAGAGGAGACATAAGGATCGCTTCCGTTCAGTTTCTCTCACCATCAGCCTCCATCATGCAGAATATGGCACCATGCTCATGCCATGCTGTTTGCATACCCTGGTTGGAGGAAAACTCCAGTACTTCACAATGTAATGGGTAGAAACTTGCCCCTATGATCCATGGGTATTGCAAATTGTCTCCGAGGGCTTCAAGAAGATCATGTTGAGCCACCCAATCCCACCACACCCATTGTCAAGGCTCCCTTCTCTACAAATATCCCAAGATACCCATTCAGAGCTGACATTCTGCAGCAAGAGATAGACAGCTTCCTCACAGAAATGGCAGTAGAGATTGTTTCAAATGTAAATTCACAGAGATTTTACTCCAGACTGTTCTTGGTGCCAAAAGTCAACAGCAGCCTTCACCCAGTCTTAGATCTAAGCTCTCAAAACTTTTTCATTTAGGTACCATGGTTCACAATGGAGACACAAAGACTTGTCCTTATTGCCATTCAGGAGAGAGACTTTGCAGGGAGTTTGAACCTTCAAGTTGCATACTTCCATATTCTAATTAACAAATCTTCCAGGAAATTCCTGAGGTTTGCTTTCAGAGACACACTATACGAATTCAGGGCACTCCCGTTCAGTCTGAACATCAGTCTCTGTGTATTCATGACAATTATGGACAGAGTCATGTTGTACTTAAGAGCCATCTCCACATCCATGATTTACAACTACCCGGATGACATTCTGCAAAAGCACCAAGTCTGGAATTGTTGAACCTGCACACCTGGTTGGTTCATGTTAAACAAACCTTCAGAGGAAAACAATTCTCATAACAAGTGCATACATGTGAACCTCCCAGCAGGGAGGGTTTTTCTCTTGAGATGAGGGTCATCTCCCATTCCTCCCATCACTAATTGTTGAAATCCCCCATGTACACTAAATTATTATTTTAAAAAAATCCCCCCAAAAATATTTCCAGTGTGTTTTTTTTTTTTTTTTTCACACCTTGCTTCTAATGTAGTATATTTACAGTTAGGACTTCCTGTGATCACATGACTGTTAACTGGCTTAACCTGCAAGCATGACACTTTGATTGTTAATTTGACAGACAATAACCCCTAAAGTAATCATTGGATTATACGAAGTGTGATCAGTAGTAATTCGGAAAGGATTAAAAATGTTACTTGATTATGATTGGATTACTAAAGAGCTCAGGCAGCAGAAAACAATTATCATTACTTGGATTCTTTTGGCGGAATTGTTTGGCTTTAATGTTTAAAGTTGGTCGAGATATTGTACAATGTGTAATCAGAAGTAATTCGGAAAGGATTAAAGATGTTAATGAATCAAGTACAAAGAATATGCATTCTGCCATTCCTGTAAAGTTACTTTTTAAAAGAACTTCCCAAATATGACCCAGATAGCACCAGTCTTGAGCAGTTCTGGCAGGCAGTTAGCAACCTGAATCTACCCACAGGCAGGAAACAGATTAAACTTCTTGGTGGACTTGGTAGTTGTATTAACATTGACACATTCCAGTGCAAACATTGGAAGGACATTTTCTATTTGAGAAAAATTCAGGCTCACTATAGAGGAAACCTGGATCTGGTAAAAATGCATCATTTTCTTAGTGTTGAGATCAATAAGAATGACATTGTTGCAAGCCACAGGTTGCAATCCACAGTGCTCCTTTATCAGAGTGTAGTGGATTATCACCAATAGCTTGCAACGATGCAGTGATGAGGACTGCCACAAATATAATCCAGGCAATGCTACAAAAGCATACCTGTGATTCTACCGGCGGTAGGCCCAAAATACCGTTTTAAAGACCGTCTACCGCACATACCGTTTAGTAGTCGAAATGTACCGGTTTTGAAAATTTCACGAAAATTTTTTTTTTTTTTTTTAAATCCAGTTTTTTTACGCGTTCTATCAACACATTAGATAAACCAGCCAGAACCAGTCTACTGGGAGCCGGAAATAATAGACCTACGATATGACTGGTGCGACGATGCGTGGTTGAGTAGTGGGATTACAATTGTTAGCATGTTGACACAGAAGCGGCTAATTGATTACCTTATTGTTGTAATTTGGAGAGTTTAAGGCCAAATGCGGGATGTTGTTTGAGGTGTTATAAGTAATAAAAGGATCAAAGGTAATCCTTGATGACCATAAGTCTTTGACTAAAACTCGGCCGATCTGTCGTGGAAGGAAGATAAAACGGAGACCGACCAAAAATGATCTTGGCAGAAACACTTGAGTAAGTATTTTGATTCGATGTCTTTTAATTGTTCTTGTATTATTCACGATGGTTTAAAATGAATATTTAAGGCAGCTTGTATTTTTTTTTTTCAATTCATGTCGAAATGCCGAAACGTCCGCTTTCTCCCAATGCTAAGAAGCCACCAGCTAAGAAATACTACAGCAAGTTTAACAACGCTTGGATACCAGAATTTAAGTGTGTGCAGGCTAGTAGCAAAGGTCCTGACTTTGCATTGTGTCTTTCGTGCAAATTGGATTTTAAGATAGCATATGGAGGAAGAAATGATATCACCAGGCATATACAGACACCATCACATAGGAGCAACGATTCTTCTGTAACAAACACACCCACATTGAAGGCATTATTTGAGACTGGATCAAAAGTGGATAAAGTGACACTTGCAGAGACTTTGTTTGCAAATTTTGTGGCAGAGCACAATTTACCATTCCTCATAGCAGATCATTTTACTAAACTGGTTAAAGTCATGTTTCCTGACTCTGAAATTGCACAAAATTTTTCATGCCAGCGTACAAAGACAACACATATTGTCACTCAGGCCCTAGCCCCCCACTGGGACTTAAGAGTTGAAAATATGTGTAGGAGTCAGAAGTTCAGTATCATGATTGATGAATCAAATGATCAAGGGGATGATAAAATGTTGAATGTTCTAGTCTGTGTGTATGATCAAACAGTTCAGCGTATTTCAACCAGATTCCTTGGTATTCCAACATGCAACATAGGCACAAGTGAAATGATCTTCAGATCCCTCAACCAGATTTTTATGTAATTTTTAAAAATTTTCATTTTTTAAAATAATTTTATATTTAAAGAAAATAATTTAATATGTCACAGCCATTCAGATTTTACACAAATGAAATATTTTTCAGAAGCAATAATTCAGTATAATTATTTCCAAAAATGTTTATTATTTTTAATATTTCTCAACATTTGTCAACTTACATCATTGCAAAACATGGAGAGCAAAGAACTAAGTTACTAAGCAACAGGAAAACTGAAGTTAGAACTTCTTTCAAGACTGAGTGTAGTTGTCCTATCATTGCCACATTCCAATGCTGACACAGAGAGGACATTCTCTATTCTTCGGAAAATCCAGAGTGATTCAAGGGGAAGTCTGTACCAGAAGGCTATTGAGAGCCTGCAAAGTGTGAAGGTTAACAATCACAGTGAATGTCACCAGTGGTCACCAGACAATGATCTTCTGAAGAAAACTAAAAATGCCTGTGGATTTTATTTAAAAAAATCTTTGCTTGTAACATTTTCCATCAGATTCTGAATCAGAATCATGTGCAAAATTGTGTGTTGTATTATAATATGAAGAGAATACATATTTTGTGACAAATTGAACTTGTTTTGTTTTCAATTCCCTTAAAACACGTAAAATTTATGCCGATAAAAAATCTCCCTTTTAAGAAGCCAATCTCCTGATCAAAATTTGTAAATCTACTGGTTTGAAATCCTGGTTCTGTCACAGGTATGCAAAAGGCTAAAAATGCTTGTGCTACATATAAGGACAGTATAAAAAGCAACAAGTTACTGTGAAAGGACTGATGTGATCAAATAATGTGCATATTTTAATATAGAAAAAGGAAATTTGTTCAACAGTTGTCATTTTTGCTCATTTGCATGCTAAAAATCGGGTTGATGAAAATCCTTCTGATCTGAAGTCAAAATTCCTGACCAAATTTTGCAAATCTCCTGATCTGTCCTAAGCTGACTTCTGTTTTGTCACGTGTATGTAAGTGGTGGACAGATTCACTATAGCAAGAAGATCCACCACTTTCAAAGCATACCAAGGGAATGGAAAAGTTTTCTTTCTATGGTGTGAGCAGAAACATATAAATCCATTAAAAGTCTTGATACCACAAATAGCTAACTTTCTCCTTTGACTATTTGAAATGAGGTTAGCTTCTGCCATTATAAAAGGCTACTATTCCACAATTTCTGAAACACTTCATATTCGTGGAAGGGAGGATACAGGTCATAACAAAGACCTCTGACCTTCTGGCAAATTTTGATTTGTCCCAAACAAAGGCTTTGGCCCTATATCCATTTTTGAATTTGCCATTTGTTCTAACATGGCCGAATAAAGCACCTTTCAAACCAATGTTTAGAATCTTGCTGACTCACATCTCCTATAAGACCTTCTTCCTAATTGCTTTAGCTACAGCAGGCAGAATCAGTGAGATACATACCTTGTTGGTTGATCTGAACTATCTGCAGTTCTGTCATGATGGTTTGATTTCACTTATGACATTATCCAAGACAGGAGATGGAGGTCAAAGACAACTTTCTCTAATTTTTACCTTTGAAACCTTTCATCCCAAAGGGCTCATTTTGACCTGGTGTTATTTATAGCAGCATCACAACAGGCTACCTTACTAGGTCATTCAGCAGCTTCATAATAACATGGCCTCTCCAATTCTCAAGTTCTACTGGAATGGGGCAGGGAGATTTTCGCTACTGGCCACATCCAGGTCTATCTTTTACCTAAGTGTAGTCAGTGTCTCTCACAAGATTTGCTATTCTCCTAATGTGTTATGATCAGGTAATGTATTTGAAGAAGAAACCAGTTTCTTTAGTAAAATATGTTTCTTCAATAATACTTAGCTGATCATAATACAGACACAGCCGTCTAGCCCTCCCTGAAGTTACATTTTAAAATCTGAGAGCATCCATATCTGCTCCAGTAGTAACTGAATTATGAACAGGATTTAGCACCGGTCCCTCAGTCTAAGGGTAGATCGCTTATATCTAACTCCCACCTGAATTGTAAAACTTGCTAAAAAATGTTTGGGAGAGCTGGGTTTGCAAATTGATGGTTGTACTTGTAATGTATTATGATCAGGTACGTTTTTTTGAAGAAACATATTTTACTCAAAACATTGGTATTTGCAAGCAGCCTTGAACTTTTAGTGATTTTTATAACTGGGACACCACATATATTCTGTCTGAGCATCATTTGATTACTTGTTTTCTCCAGACGAGCTTGTACCAAACACTTCGAGTCCAAGATCGCCCCGATACTTGCTGGAATTATTGCCCACATTGACACCAATCATAATATGGACATTATACACAAGCATATCTCCACTGGGAATTGGATATCAAGGTTATGGCTTCAGATTCTCAATACCCATGGTGCAATCCAGCTTCACTACTCTGACCTTCTGTTTCCTGTTGGACAAAAAGAGCTGAATGAGGTCATTGTTAAGACAACAGGATCTGAAGGTCAAATATTCAGTGCTATGATACCTTTCTCTTGGCTGATCTATGAACAGATTGATGGTATCTGGAGGACAGCCCAGGAAAGTCAGGAAGAAAAAGGTAAGGAAACGCAAGGATATTTCAGCTCCTCTGGCCATAAGGCTAAGTGAGCCTGTGGTAATTGACACTTCAGCAAGCTATCAGTTGATGATGGAATTGATTGATGAAAGGCATACCAATCTTCAACCACATGGAGTGTATAGCATAGAGTATAGCATACACTCCACGTGGTCAAAGATTTCTGAAGACTTTTAGTTTGCAGATTGATAGTATCTGAAGGACAGCCCAGGAAAGCCAGAAAGAAGAAAATAAGGAAACTCCTGGATATTTGAGCTCATCTGGAGGTAAGGCCAAGTGAGCCAATGGTAATTGGTACTTTGCCAAGCTGTCAGATGACAATGTGATTGATTGATAAAACTAAAAGTCTTCAGCAATCTTAGACCACATGGAGTGTATAGCATGACATGAACAATATCTGGTGACTCCAACATTTTCTCCTACCTATTATATGGAACAGTGTTAGAATCATAATAAGAGAATGCACAAAATTGGCTTCAGATTGATTAAGGAATCCGAAACATAGATTTTATGTTGTCTAGAGACATTCGAGAATAACATCTATATGTACTTGAGAGCCTTTTTCATGTCCCCAGTGCAATAGAACAAGGACTGTATTGTTTTACTCTGTCTGTGTCATTACAGCAAGTTTTCAATGTTTTAGACATAAACCTAGTTAGCACAGTTAAGCAAAAAACACATAAGGCAGACAAATGAAATGCATTAGGCATATTTGTATTCATATGTAAATGACCTGAAGAGAATTTTAGGTCATTACAACAGTCTTGCATTTTTGTAAAACATTTTTTAACTCTTACACTTTTTTGACAAGAACCTGTTTCCTTGTTATCACAATTAAGCACAAACTGCTTAAGGTAGACAGCTGAAATTTGATAGACATATTTTGTTTTTATATGTTGATGACCTGATCAGACTTTCATACCATTACTGTAAGTTTTTTTTTTATAAAAAAAAACACATTTTATAACCTTTTTTATTATTTCAAACAAAAAGTTTGTGAGCACATTTTAGGAAAATGTCAAGTGAAGTAGACAATTGAAATATGGTATGCATGCTTGTAAGCATAAATAGATGATCTGATTAGAATTTCATGCTATTGTGGCAATTTGTCAAATTTTTCTGCAGTTTTGAATGTTTTCAGGACTTGGACTTCTTGTTCAACAGTGTCTGCACTGGGGCAAACATGCTTCACAAACACAAATCTTTTTTTCTTTTTTAACTAATGGATTTATTTTCAGAAATACTGTATTAGATGAATTGCATTGGCAGGTACACAGCAGTTGTATCATAGATAAAACTAGAAGTCTCCAACAAAGGAGCATTATCTCCACACTTGTCTTAGTGATCCCTACCCCTCATACACATATATGCATGGGTATCCTAACCAAAACCAACTCTACATCCAACTAAGCTCAACAGCTAGCATATGTATCCAAATTCAAAAACTTTTGCACATCTCTGGGCAACTATATTCATATTCCAAAGTTTCATGTCTCTATCTCAAATAAAATAGGAGGAATTAAACAATATTACTCATGCATGCACTCATATCCAAGTAGGCTGGATAACATAATCTCTACCTTTTCTTTGAAGCACATGGGGGTAATGACTAAAAGATATTCTCCCCCACTCCCCGAAGTATATGTATGCTGTTTTGTCATGTCTAACACAAGTCTTTCTACTTTTAAATTGAAATCAATATTTTGGTTAGACTGCGACTCTCAGAGTTTTTATATCACTCATTCAATTACTTGTGTGCAAATATAACAGTTATTGTTTTCTTTTTCATACTGTAACAACCATTGTAATTCACAGCAACTTTAGTATTCTTGAATATGTCATGACACTGAAAAAGATAACATCCATAAGCCTTCACATTTTTGAAAGATCAATTTACACTTCTTCTAATCTATTGTAATGAAGGCAAGACTGAGTGATTAAAACATTTAAATGTTGTAGATGTTGACTTCTTATGATATTTAAGGACTTTCACACTTTGAAAAAAATTTAAAATATTAAGTGTCAAATCAGATAATAAGGTACATGTGAACAAAACACATGCACATATGCACAGACACACATATAGACAAGGAAGATGATAGTTATGTCCATCTCCTTCCCTCCCCCAAGGCATCGAGACATACTGGTTTTGTACTGTCTGTCCATTGGTTTGTCACACTTTCTTGTAAGCAAGAACTATTCAACCAAACCAGACTAAATTGGATATTTAGATACCTAGAGTGGTTTCTGGTGATTGTAATATTACTCTTTTCAATTGTTTTGTCAAGCCCACATTAGTAGGAAGCAAGACAAAGTAGTCACTTTTCTGCTGGCAGTGTCAGTGTCCACAGTTTGTCAAGGTTTTGGTTTGAATTTTCCATTTACTAATATTTCCTAAACCCCTGTGTAGATTCTCATCATACTTGACATGAATCATAATTCAGCTAAGAAAATTTATTCTGCAAAATGTTCTTTTTGCCCCATTCGTCTTGGGGTCACGGTCATAGTCATAGAAAATTTGTATTAAGGTTTTGAATAAAGTTTTTTCATTTGTTTATATTTCCTAAATCCCCTTTGATGAATTTTTGTACCTACTTACAATGAATCATTATGAAGCTAAAGCAGTTCACTCTGCATCATACTTGCATGCCTCTTTGTCCTTGATATCAAGGTAAGAGACATAAAGTTAATCATTAAGGGTTTGTTCATTTGCTTATATTTTCTAAACCCCTTGATGAATTTTGTTTATATGTGAAATGATTCTTTATGAAGTTAAAGTAATTCATTCTGTGACATGCTGGTTCATCCCATTTGGCCTTGGGGCCAAGATCACTGTCATAGAAAATTTGTTTTAAGGTTTTAGTTAAAGTTTTTTTTATTTGTTAATATTTCCTAACTCCAAGATGGTATAGATATATGTATGTATTAGAGTTTTACGGCACCTCAGCACAAAAGTGGCTATGCAGTGCCAGCAAAGATAATGTTCGAACAATGTGAAAATTAATTATAGAAAAATTTAGGAAGATAAACCCTTCCAAATAAATGCAGAGATGTTGTTCATACTTAGCATGAATCATTATTAATCTGATTTATGTTGCAAGATGCATGCTCAGTCTTTTGACCTTGAGGTCATAGTCACACATTTTACAGAAATGCTTTAATTATGGGCTTTGCATGCAAGCCCTGGCCTTCTTGCAAATAATTTTGAACTTTCTTGACATAAACCTTGTAAGCAAGTTTACACAAAAATAACTTGTGGTAAACAAATTAATTTAGTAGGCTTATTTGTATCAATATGTAGAAGACCCAGTTAGATTTTTAGGTCATTAACATAAATTTGTATTTTTCATCTTTTTGGACTTGGATGTTTTTTTAAATAAAAACCTTGTATGCATCATAGCATCATTTACATTAATAACTGGACCCGCCAATTTTCTGGACTCCATATTTTCAGAATTAGGAACAATTTTAAATAGTATAAGAAATTATTGGACAGCAAGCAAGTTTTTTGTTTTAAGTCAATGAAAAATAAAAATTTAAAGTTGAAATGTAAACTTAGGAATGTTTTTCCTGTACTCAAAAACTGGTGATTGAGTAGTCAACCATTTGGCCCTGGAACTACTTTGATTACCTTAATTATTATGGGGACCAACAGAATGTATTGTCAATAGGAAGCAATAAACACAGCTGACACACTCGACAACTCGTGATCATGCAGTTCCTAAGCAAAACATAGCCACCAGTTTGATAAAGGTAAAGAACAACAACCTTTCATCTTCGGACAGTTGACAGAATTTAATTAATAAATCACTTTGATAACTGTAAAATCAATAGTCATCAGCATTACATCAAGCCAACATGTGATTGCAGGTTTCTTTTATGTTTACCACAGGAAAGTGTACAAAGGGAGATTAATAGAATCCCTCATATGCATCGGTGTAGGACAGGAAAGTTCCACCCGAGGGTCAGAATTTTGTGTCAGACATGAGGCTTTGCCAAATGTCTGGCACAAAACTTTGATCCTGAGTGTAGAATTATCCTATCCTACAGTGAAGCATAATGAAGGATTCTTTTTCTCACATTTCTGAACGAAACTTGAGGGTCAAAGTAAAAATGGCATATTGTGCATACTGATGTAATTTTCAAACAGCAAAACATCCAGTACAAATTTCCTTACCTTAAGATAGAATGTAAAAAGTTAGAAAAATTCAGTGTATACCTTAAATGACATTTTAACACAGTTTAGATTTCAACGAACAGTGTTTGAAATGGCTATGGTAATGGCAATACACAGTGTCTGAAATGTGTACTGCAGATAGTTTGTGCAGTGATATAAAATGTGAACAGGTCAAAAAATAAAGCCCACTCTTATCCATAAAAAATATTGAGACAAAAAAAAATGAAATAGTCCTCAATTCAGCTTTGATCTCGAATTGATTTACCCCTCCAAAATAATAATGAGAATAAGACTTTTTTAAAATTAACATTTACAGCAACTGCTTTTTCAACTCTGAATTGCACTAAAGAAACCGTACATGTGTCAAAGGTTAATCAGAGCAAAAGAGCTTGTTTGAGGGACACTTAACTTCAACCACTGCTTGCTTTAGTACATAAATGTGTTGCAATTAATAATTATCTTGATTGGTGTGAAAGAATGTTCAAGTGATGATGGAAATCAGGAAGTGTTTGCTACTTTGTGTGCACTATGCTCTCAGTTGACAGTCAAAATAGTCCACGAGTCAGAATAAAGGTCACATGTGATGTTGGATGGAGCTATCCTGCACTGGTGTTCCACACTGGAAAATATGATGATACACATATAGAAATGTGAGAAAAAGCAGTCATGCACATCAATTCTTATTATCACTAAAGCGACTTATCTTATGTGATATAAAGTGTTTAAATATGTATGCGGGTTATTAATTTTGTTTTCCCTTTTCCCGGAAACTAAACTGGGTTTACATTTATTTCTGATAAGGCAATCACCATCCCCAACACACAAGTTTCACAAGTTCTTGAATTCTCAGTTTTATTCAGTGGCATATTTCCCCTTGATAACATCATTTTGGAAGTAGTTGGTTCAGTCATTATTTATATAATCAGAATACAAATAATATTTCACAATTAAATTCCTTTAATTGCATTTTTGAAGGAAAATATGGATTATCTTTCAGATTTGTAGAGGTAAGATAAGATGAATATATCTATCAGTATTATTTCAGTGCAACATTGTGCTGTCAAAGATAATCTTTACAGAACTGGGTGACATTCATGGATAAGTTTCTAATGACACTTGTCACCAATGGCAGTACATGTACATGACAAACGGCTGTCATAGTTTTACAACGCAAAAAGAAAAACACCAGAAGTGAAACTATAATTCTTTATTTTGTAAAAGAACACTGAATTAGTATCATGTATGTGTTCTTTATTGGCAAGCAAGGATATAATGCAGCCTTGTTTACCAGCCTTGACCACTTTCAGGTGCATCAATAAACAATTGTGACAATAGAGATATTAATTTTCCAGACAAAATATTCAGGAAAATTGACCATTTCATTAATACACAAATTAACTGGACAGAGACAAAAGTAATTATTTTTTAGTGTCCTGATATTTAGGTCAATGTTAGTAGGCAAAATCATCTCATTAGATTTTCAGGCCATCACAGCATTTATTCCATGTTTGACACATTTTTGGACTTACTTTAGAGATTTTCAACAAAATCCTTGTTAGCAGCATTTAGCAAAACAACTTGAAGCAAACAGATGAAATTTTGGATGCATGTTTATAGGCGTAGGTAGATGACTTGATTAGTTTTTCATGTCATTATATAATTATTCCTGTTTTGTCTTCTTTCTTTAATTTTTTAGTTTTTGGACTTGTACTTTATTTGGTCTGCAGTGTTTCACGAACACAAATCTTTTTTGGGAGGTGGGGGTTCATGATTTTAGCCCCCTATCCCATTTTGGAAATAATTTCAAACTTATTCAAATTTTTTTAAAGTTGAAGCTTTCTATACACTTCTTATATTGACCAAGCTGTTTTAAAAATTCACAAGGAACACTAAAGACTGAACCTCAAAGGACTTTCTATATGACACTCCTTGCAAAAATTTCATTGTATTCACTTTGCTAGATTTTTTCTCTTCTTCTTTTGGGTACATGTACCAGTATCACAGAATGATATTAATTGTCATGATTGGGAGCAAGACCTGTTCTTGCTTGCCAAAAGAAATCCCTTCTAGTTTTTGTTTAATTGTATACTTTTGCTGGCACATTAGGGTAGCTGCAATGTAAACTCAAGTCCGATGAGCATAATGTTTTCAAACCTACACTGTAATTTGGACATTATAGTTTTTGTGTATGTCTGTCAGTGTGTGTGTGTGTGTGTGTGTGTAGATCCTGAAATCATTGTATTTGCTGGACATGTTTGATAGATCAGAGGTTTTGACCGACACATACTCTAAGCAACCAGACATCAGTCATAGGGTATCTCAGATATCATTATATCAAATTGTCTTAGATTTGTTCATCCATTAAACTGTCAAATAAACACCCTAACAAAGTAAAATTCAAAGGTGACTAGGTCTAGTTTACTGATTGTTTCTTTGTTGGACAATCAATAAAGGTAGTGCTGACTAAGCTTAATTCACACATGACTAGATCTATTTTACACTTTGTTTCTTTGTCAGACAATCAATAGAGGTATTAACAGCTAAGCTTGTTTGTTTATTATATTTTTCCAATTATTTAAACAGAAACCACAAGACAGAAGAGGTGTGAAAACTTATCTCCTACAATTATTTTTCTACAAAAACTATAGTTGAATGATTGCCTCAGGGTCTGTACTATAGACATTACATCAGTCTTGACACCACATGTTTTTTAACTATATTGTTTAGTGGTGTGTCAGCACATTATACCTTTAGAACAAAATATATGTAGCCTAGACCCAAATTAAGAAAAAAAGATGCTAGCAACAACAATTAACTTCTGCTATCATTCTCCAATATTTATTTGGGGACCTGATCAAATACAATTTCACCATCCAACTTGACCAAAAATGACTGTTAATTAGGTGTATTTTTAAGGTAGCAAGTCTGCTTCTTGTCAGTTATTAATTAATTTTTAAAAACAGTAGAGTGGAATAAAATAATCTTGCTTGATAAAACTCAGTGGTACAGTGTTTTGAAAGAAAAGATCATTTTTATATGTAATTAGTTACAGAGAAAACCAGTGAATCATGCAAGGATTATACTAAAGCAGCAGCAAATCTGGAACCGAAATTGACACATTTTGTGGTACATTTAATAATTAGGTATATCAATCTTTTCTTTTTTGTCACAACTTTTTATATCTCATTTGAATATTTTTTATATTAAATTTCCCAAATACATTGGCCACCATGTTCATTTTTGGAAAAATGTCCTGCAAGGGTCATTAAAACATCAAGGATCCTAAAACTGCTGTATTTGTTGGACACAACTGAGAACCAAATGATAACTGGCTAACTTCACATGTCAAACATTGGACATAAGGTGCCCATAATTATACCATGCATTTGTTTGGTCATTATGTTTTCCCAATTGTTTAAGCACTCAATATCCAAAAAGCACAAGAGAAAAGAGGTGTGAAAGCTTATCTTCTGGGCTTGTTATACCTTTGAACATTTTTAGCTATTGTTCTACTCAGGCATAGGCATTGGCATTGGTGTCCTCAGATAAAAGCATATACACATGTACACCATCACTGAATGTCAGCTATTCTTTCTTCCTATGTCCTAGGCAACAGATTGGAATGGATTTCATAGCACCTGCCCCCAGAGGAGGGGGCTAAATTTGTACATACATCTACATTAGTTCCACATATTTGGTTAAGTTTTTTCATTTAACTCAAGTACTTTGCACTCTGTATAAATACTGTTATATCTGGAATCATGAAATTTGGTGTGTGTGTGTGGGGGGGGGGGGGAATGCATGCATCACTATTGGTACCACACCCATACTACAAAGGAAGGTCACTGTGACCTACATTTCACATTTTACTGTCTTAGGTTAAGTTTTTGCATTTAGCTTATGACCAAGTAGGTATTGCACCCAGTATTTATACTGTTATACGTATATTCATGAAAATTGGTCAGAAGATGCATTTTGATGAGTACTACACCCCCATCACAAAAGTAGGTCACTGTGACCTATATTTCATGCTTCACTGACTTTAGGTTAAATTGTGTGTTGTAAGCTTATATCTAAAGCTCTGTTCATGCTAGAATCATGAAACTAAATGATTGGATGTATCTCAGTTAGTAGTACACCTTTACCACAAAAGTATTTTGCTGTGACCTACATTCACATTTTACTGGCTTAGGTTAATTTTTTGCATTTACATCATGGCCAAGTGGGGGTTTTTGCACCATATATATATATATATATATATATGCTGTTGTACATCAATTCATGAAGGCTGTTGAGGAGATGCATCTTAATAAGTGATACAACCTCATCACAAATGTAGGTCACTGTGACCTATATTTTATGCTTCACTGATTTTGGTTTAATTGTGTTTTAAGTTTATAACTCAAGCAATGTTCATGCTAGAATCTTTAAAATAAATGATTGAATGCATCTCTGTTAGTACTCCACCCTTACCTCAAAAGAATGCAACAGTGGCCTTCATTTAATATTTTACTGGCTTAGGTTATGTTTTGGCATTTTAGTGCAGGACCAAATAGGCTATTAGCACACTGTATATATACTGTTATACCAAGATTCATGAAATTTGGCAAGGGGGATGTATCTTGATGAATACTACACCCTCATCACAAACATTGGTCACTGTGACCCATATTTAATGCTTCACTGCTTTGGTTTCAACCACAAGCACTGTTTATGCCAGAATCATCAAACTAGGTGATTGTATGCATTTCTGTTAGTATCACACCCTTACAAAAAAGGTAATTGTGACCTACATTTAACATTTTACTGACTTGTGTGAAGTGTTCGTATTTAGCTCATGGCCACATTGGTGTTTTATCTACTATATAATACATGTACTGTTGTACCTGGAAGCATGAAACATGGCGAGAGGATGCATCTTGATGAGTACTACACCCTCATCTTCAAAGTAGGTCACTGTAATTGATATTTTGCATTTCACTGACATTAGTTCAGTTTTATGTTTTTACTGTTCATGCTGTTATCAATAAACTAGGTGATTGTATACATCTCTCATAGTGAAAAAATTCACTGTGATTTATATTTCACATTTTACTGGCTTAGGTTCAGTTCTTGCATTTAGCTAATGACCACATAGGTTTTTGGTATGATCTGTGCATATTATCCTATATAGAATCATGAAACTTGGGAATGCATCTTTGTGAGCACCATTCCCTAATTTCAGTAGTAGGTCCCTGACTTGGATTAAATAAATTATGTTCATTTCCCAGGTACTGCTCATGCTAGAATAGTAAAATTGATGATGATGATATGCATCTCTGTTACCACCACATTTTTTTAAAAACAAAACAGGCTCATCATGACCTATATTTCATATTTTACTGGCTTTGCTTAAGCGTTTGTATTTAGCTCATGACTACATGAGGTTTTGGCATGTTATATGCATACTATCCCACCTAGAATCATGAAACTTGGTGAGTGCATGCATCTTGGCAAGTTCTACATCTTTTTGGCCAACAAATGTCTATATGACCTATATTTCATGCTCATTGACTTCACATTTTGTGTTAAAAGTTTATTTCTTGGGTGCTGTTTCTGTTCCAATCATGAAACTTAATAATTGGATGCATCTTTGTTATTACTACCCTTTAAAACCAAAGAAGGTCACTGTGACTTACATTTTATGCCTTACTAACACGAGTTAAATATTTGTGTTTATAATCACATTGATTTATCTGTGCATGACCTATATACATCCTAGCCTCTCAGAATGCCCTTTCTGACCAGTGCAGTTTGAAGTAGGAATAAATATGTTTATTCAATGGTAAACTTTCCATATTAATGACTATACATTGTATATTGTGATATGTTGCCCTCAGCAGGTTAACTGTGTATTGTAGATGTCAATGAGTATACAGTTAATTAGTGGACAGCATGCTGAATGGTTTTCATGTGAGGCCTCACTTATAATGGTTAATCAAGGTAATTGATACATGAACTATGTACTGCTGGCTGTCACTCCTAGGTTACTCAAAGCCTGTGACTGTGACTTTCACCCAAAAATATCTGGCTTCTAGGGATTGACCATGATAGTCGCTTTTCAAGCAGATTTCAAGAACAATTATTTTACAAAATTAATACAGAAACAACATTAATCTGTTTATTATGAACATATTTCCTCTACTTTGATATGTTAGAAAAGAATGTTCTTTTTTATTCTTTTACACCCTGTAGGTAGGTAGGTAGGTAGGTACGGAGGTACCTGTGTGGGTGGATAGACAGGTAGATATCTCTCAATATGTCAGCACAATACTGGCTATATAGTGCCAATTAAAAGCTAAATTTTCAAATTTTAAATTGGTTAAAAGTTCAAATGTAAAGATAAAAGATTGAAAAATATTTTTACTTAGAAAAGGAGCCTAGATCACGTTAGTCTGAATTTATTTTCATCATGATAATATTTACAGTGGCTACTAAAGACTAGTGAAAGTAGAGGTGGGCTATGTAATAATTGATTACCCTCTGGTTATATTAAATTTTGCAAATATCTGTCTACTATATTAATCTTCAGAGAAAAATTTCCAACTACTAGAGCCCTTAGAATTTTGGGATCTCTGATATATATATATATATGGTACATCAAAAGATGTATTTCAGTAGCGACATTTTAAAATACATTAGAAATCCATGAAATATGAATGTCATTTTACACATTGTTTGGTCTCAGATACTATGTTAAATATTTATTTTATAAGTTTTCAAGGGAGAGGCATATGTAGACAGCAAGTTAAAGTTTGTGTTAAAGGTTTTGATTAGATTCATACGTAACAACTATGCATTTAAATTTCACCACTGTGCATTGATAAGAATTTTTCCTAACTGTTTTCATTACACTGGCGGGGCCATGGGTGGTCAAATGGTCTAAGGTGCTTGCCTTTACAGACCATTCACACATCTCACCTCTGTTCACGTGAGTTCAGGTCTCAGTGCAACCAACATGGGTATGTGAGAAAGCTTGCTAGTAGCTTCCTTTGGGTCGGTGGTTCTTCCAAAGTTCTTCCACCACCAAATATACTGGCTGCCATGTATAGCCTATCATGTGCTGAAAATTGGTGTTAAACCCCACAAAACAAAATCAATCATCAAATTTCTTGCCTGCAAGATTACTTAAAAACCATTCGAGACATGAAATTTGGTAGGCATATTTGTATTTATATGTAGATGACCTTTTTAGATTTTCAGGCCATTACAGCAATTTTTATACATTTGTTTTAAACACATTTTTGAACTGTCTGGACTTTGGCTGTTTTGGTCTGCAGTAAGGGCATATGCGTTTTACAAGCATGAATCAAGTTGCATGTTTTATTAGTTCTTTGCAATTTTTGGACACAGTTGAGTACAAAATTTTTAGCATAATTATATTCAGAGGCTGCTGACCTAGGCAAATGAACTTTGTTGCTTTGTTTATGTACCTATGACTTGATTAGATTTCTATTAGTCTTTTGCACTATTTTCATTCTTTTTTTCTTCTTCACTTTAAACCTTTCTCTGGAACTGCTTGACTTTGGCAAATGAAATTTGATTGGCCTTTTTATGCATATATGTAGATGAAATGATTACATTTGTGTGCCACTTAAAAATGAATTTTGCAAATAATTATTTTTTTGTAGTCATTTTGGACTTAGACATATTTCAGTGGCTGCAGTGTGTGCATAGATTATTATTTCAGTGGCTGCAGTGTATGCATAGCATTATTATTTCAGTGGCTGCCGTGTGTGCATAGCATTATTATTTCAGTGGCTGCAGTGTGTGCATAGCATTATTATTTCAGTGGCTACAGTGTGTGCATAGCATTATTATTTCAGTGGCTGTAGTGTGTGCATAGCATTTTTATTTCAGTGGCTGCAGTGTGTGCATAGCATTATTATTTCAGTGGCTGCAGTGTGTGCATAGCATTATTATTTCAGTGGCTACAGTGTGTGCATAACATTATTATTTCAGTGGCTGTAGTGTGTGCATAGCATTTTTATTTCAGTGGCTGCAGTGTGTGTATAGTGTTATAACACAGAAGTAGTTCTAATAACTAGTAGGTCATATAAACTTTGCTCTGGTAAACTTCATGATGTTTAAGTTGCTTTGCATTTGTTCCATTATTTTAGAAATGAAGCAGCTTTTATTATCAGCAACATCTTTGTTTGATTTGATATTCATATCTATTACATATGTAAAAGTGTAGCTGTTTTTAAATATATAATACTGATAATAATAAAATTCTGCAATTTCATTTTGAACAGTAAAAAAATTTTTTTTTGTTCTAGGAAAAATTGAAAAAATGGTGGGTCTTCTGAAAGAGACAAAACTAGGACAACAGCTTCAAACTCTTGAAGGAAATGTTTCCACAGAAGAAGTTGTCAGTATGTATGCTCAAGACTTCATCTACATGGTCTATTATGCACAGGCGCCTGTTGAATATGAGGTAATAATGATTTCATAATGGAAAAAAAATAAAAATTAAATAATTGTGTTTTTTGTTTTTGTTGGTCTTAATAGCATTTTTAACACATTATTGGCTATATCATGCAGAGGAAATGCGAGCTAAGTACCTTTTCCAACATCACACCAACCATCCAACCTCATCTGGCCAGGGGGGTATACCAAATGAGCTACATTTTGTTCATTTTTTCTATACCTGGAGTATCATAAGCATCGCAAGAAATGAAAAATAAAAATTGATCAAACAAGTCTTTAGAGCATTATAGATATATATGGGTAAAGTCTTTTACTTAAGGTGAATCGATACTTATCAAAATTATGGGAATATCAGCCAGTGGCATACCTGCCAGATCACGACTTGTCAAACAGAAATCTTTTAATTTGGTTTCGGTGTAATCATCAAAAATGCGATATGCCTTCTTGTATTTAAATTTGAAAATTGTCCGTCTGCCATCACTGCTATGTCCATGAGCATTACTGTGAAAACCTAATCATAAGCGCCAACTGTGTTTTGATCTCCGATTTGCGGAAGTGTTTGTTGTATTATTACAATCAGTTAAAAGTAGACCTGCTTTGTATTATCACATTAATTACATCTTTTGTATCAAATCAAATAAATGGGGTGGAATTTTAAAAAAGTTAAAAGGCATGCAAATCCTACTCGTATAAGAGCTAGCAGTCATGGTAGTGTGTCAGGTCAATTCATTTCAATTGACCAATGAAACACTGTTATAAATATTATTATGTTGGAAACATAATTAAAGTATCTAACATCAATTAGTGGTTTATCCTACTAATTCGCAAATGTGATCAACACTAGCAAGAGAAGCAAGCTTTGTTTCACAGATATGGTTCATTATGGAGAAGCAAGTTCCAAAGTTTGTGAGGAATTTAAAATTCCCAGATTGGCATTGAGAGGTTTGCTCAAGGATGAGCAGACATTTCACTATTTACTTACAATGAAGTCTTGGCATCAGTATTTTACTAACAGAACAAAAAAAAAAAAATTGAGTTTCAACATTGACAGTTGTTGTTTCACAAATTAAATGTCTAGTTTTTGAAAAAAGGAATTATCGTTTTGTTATGAATCAACAATAACACTCAATATATCCACATTCACATGCAAAAAGCAGTGATGTAATGCACAATGTTTTCACAGGTACACATGAGATGTGTGTTCAAACCTCTTGGAATAATGTTCTTAACAATCATTCAGAGGTTGGTTATCTTGAAAATTAAGTTAATTTATACAGAAAAGTGAACAACTTCATTAGAAAATGCATTTTTTTTTACAATTATTCCCAGTGTGTTTATAAAATTATAGAACGAGTATTAAACCATTAAACAGCCCTCCCCCTCTGCTCGTTGTTGATGTCCAGCTAGGATGGCAGCCCCTTCTTAATTGTTAAGAGGTCCTCAGTAACTCGCATCCTCGCTTATACAGTGGTCTGTGTTTTTGGACCCCATTGTGCAAGAGTTATTAAGGGAGAGATAAACTACACTTTGTTGCCTTGAATGAAAATGTTTAAGCCATCTTCAAGATTATTGGCTAGTTCAGGTTCAGAGGGTTTTGTCTGAAGTTGGATTTTACTCCATACATACATTGCAAAAAGTGATTATTTCAATAGTTGGAATGATAAAGTTGGGAGCAGTGTCACTGGAGGGGGGGGGGATTCATTTTTTAAATCAGAATATCAAAACACAGCTGTGATTCAGGCAAGGATAATAATAATAATAATAATTCTTTATTTAACAAGGGTAGCTCAATTAGATTACAGATGTATCTAGTCTCCCTTGAGGCCCTCAGATATTCTAAAACTTAAAACACAGATTACCGTTGTTACGACTCTATGGTCTAAGAAAAATGTAACAGAAAGAAAGTGAAACCAACAAATCAAGTAAAAATCAACAAACAATTTATTACCAGATAATTAAAATGAAAAATCAAAAAGTCACTTACAGTAATGTGTTTTGAAATCCTAATAATCCAATAAGAATGATTGTTCTAATCACAAGTCCTAAATATAGAATGTTCCGAATTCACGGCTGTGTCCTTGAATGTTATGATGTGCTAATGGTCTCCAAAGTCCTGATGTACTAGAAATCTTGATGTGCTGATGTCAAAATGAAGTATTCCAAAATCTCTGAATAAGTTCAGTTAAATTCCAAAATCATTAATTAAAAATCCAAAATCCAAAAGTTTATGAGCACTGTTATAATCCAATGAATATTTAAAATAATTCCTCTCTTAGAATTTGGAATGAATTTTCACAACTGTAATAGCTCTTTACAAGACTGATGGTAATGTCAAAACTGAATAAATGTCCACCAAACATGGTATATATAAAGATTGGTCACATGACAGAATGTTCTAGAACATGAGTCATATTAATGGAATTTTTACTTGTAAACAACAATCAACCTTGACCTTCAAATTGAGAAAACATATTGATCAAAACAACCTAATTCAAGGACACTAGTTAAACATGTTTTTCCTGATAACATTGAGATTTAAGCAAATATTAAAGTGAAGAAACATTTATAATTTCCTAAAATATTTATAATATTATATAAACATCATACATAACACCGTGCACAGAGACAAGACAGTTGGAGTAGAGACAGGAGATGTTACAGGGTATACTGACATGTAAAGGTCAATTCAAAATCATGTTTCAAATATTTGAGATATTTTTCTTTAAAACTTTCAACAGAAGTGGCTGATCTAACAGATGTGGGCAAGAAGTTCCATATCTTTGCTCCAGAATATTTAAGACTATATCAAAATTGTTCAGTCTTGGGTTTGGGGAGTTTCACATGGCCATGCATGGTCGACCGTAAGGCATATGGTCCTTGGATTTCATCAAAAATTTCTCTCATGTATTCAGGCATTTTCCAATTTATACATTTGTAGACAAGTACTGCCTTTTGAAAGTTAATTCTGTCATTTATTTGAAGCCATTTTAGTTCATGGAAAAGGGTTTTAGATGGTGTGTCAAAAGGAGCATCCAGTATTAGGTGGGCTACTCTCTTTTGTATCTTGTTAATTCTTTCTAATTGGCTTTTGGGGCTGTTTTCCCATATTGTCAAACAGTAATCAATAATTGGCAGAATGTTGGCATTATAGTACATTAATCTAGTTTGTATGGGTAGGTACTTCTTAATTTTACCTAGTAAAGTTATTTTACTTGATAGAGACCTACAGACATATTCAATATGCTTGTTCCACTTTAAATCATTTTCAACTATCACTCCTAGGAGTTTTTCTTCTTTAACATTTTCAATGAGTTGCCCATTTATTGTCAGATTTAGCAGATTGTCAGAAGTTGAATGTTTCATTGATGAGGCTATTACCATACATTTTGTTTTTGTTTCATTTATAACCATTTTATTTTGATTTGACCACTTCTCAATGTTTCTTTAATCAGTATCTAGTAGTGCTTCAACAGTAGCTATATCATTTCCTGAAGCAGTTACAGTAGCATCATCTGCAAATAAGTCTATATTTGAGTGCTTTGTCCACAGTGGAAGGTCATTAATGAAAATAAGAAAAAGCAGTGGGCCTAAAGTAGCCCCCTGGGGGACACCATGTTTAATTTCCATGGAGATGGACTGAACATTACCAATAGTGGTTCTTTGTGTTCTGTTGCATAGGTAGGATGAAAACCAGTTTAAGGCATTAGTATCAAATTTATAGCATTTTAGCTTAGATAAAAGAACATCATGATTGACTAAATCAAAAGCCTTCCTGAAGTCTAGGAATAATACACCTGTTAGACTCCCCTTATTGATTTCCTGCAGCCAACAGTCTGTGAGTTTTGTTAAAGCTGTTTGACATGAATGATCCTTTTGAAAACCTGATTGTTCTTTGTGAAAGAGAATGTTCTGAAGTAATGGTATACTTGCTTAGCAATCAGTTTCTCAAAGATTTTTGATAATGTAGGTAGAATGGAAATAGGTCTGTAGTTTCCTGGGTCCAACTTAGAGCCTTTCTTATATATTGGGGTTACTTTTGCTTCTTTAAATTTATCTGGGAAAACACCAGACTGGATACTCTTGTTAATGAGGTTAGCTATAGATTGAGATATAACGATGAGCCATCTGCAAAACAAAGCCCAGCTAAACTAAATTCCTGGTTGATGGAGTTTGACTTTGTGAATAGCAGGAAGGCTTTGCACATATTGCAAACACCATATCAGTGTTAGCCATTCTGGAGTATACGACAACTGTCAACATAATATCACCACCATGCAGATGCAGGTAGATCATTTTCAATGCTGAGAAAAATTTGAATGGAGCTTTGAGAAATTTTGAAAGACTGGACCATTCAGTCTCTAATGAGTGTAAAGATGAGCACAAATGACATTTGTATCACCTTCAAACCCTCAAATGGATTATTGAGAGCAGCAAAGTCATCACTGACAATTTAACACTTTATTGCACTGTTCAATGGATTTTAAGCACAGAAGTTTTGTGCATATTTTTCTTTTTTAATGTTTGTTTTGTTGTGATCATGTAAGTGTGTGTGTGTGGTTTATGATATACCTGTATGACAATGCTAAGTTTTAAAAAAAAAAACAGATATTAGAAGTTGTGAAAAATAGATATAACATACTTGGGATGTAATTATTGTGTTGGGACTTTTCTCTCTAAAAAACTTTCTTGATGAGTGGCAAGTTAAAATTTTAAAAAATGTGCAGTTTCAGTGCAAATTTTTAAGTAACCAGCCTTTTTAATATCAGTAATAGCTTAGTCTGTTGCTATTGCGTAGCTAACCTATTTCCATGACAGAAAACACAGAACCATATGATGAGAATTCATCCTCTCATAGGGTTGACTAGAAAGTTCTAGTAATTAGAACTCCCTGTGTAAACCCCACAGCTGTACAAGTGTATCCCGCAATTCCTCATTCTTTTTCCAGTCATCATTTTGATGAAAGACAGTTAAATAATCACTGTAGAAATTGCCTTCGCTTACGAGTCTTTGTCACGATTTGTGCTTTTCTTTATGTACATCATAACTTACAGGTGGTATATACCCTCGATCGTTATTATTCCTTGTCTGGAATCAGCTCTCTCTAGAATTTTTGGCAATTTTGGTTACGTCCTTTTCATAACCTTCACATAGATTTGTTTGGGGATAAATTTTATTATTTTTATTGCCATTGACAGTTTTGTATTGCATTTCTTCTTTGGATAGGTAATTTTATTTTCCCTATCCTTGCCACATCAGTCTTTGACCTGATTTGCTTCCTTTTGTTTGTTAAAAAATATGAAGCATTGGAATTGATTTTCTTTTACTCCCACTTCTGCTATTTTTAGCTCGGGGAAACAGGTCACACACACCAGTCTTTTCCTTCATGTGTGTGTTTAATAATTGAACTCAGGTTCATTTTTTTATATGTCAGTATAGGATTTTATTTATTTTATTTTAGTGTAAATTAGCATTAATACCAAGCTGGTTTTGTGCAGATTTTTCATATTAGGTCTGGTTTACATCCTCTTTGTTTTATTCTTATTAACAACAGTCCTAAGCTTTGCATTGCTGTCTTTTTGTATTAAAGCTTCCATAGAGTTGTTTTAATTGTTTCATTGATGCCTCCTACAAGGTGAGTTCCTGCTTTTGAATCAATGCAGTTACAATTAACAAGCCTTACATTGAATTTTTTTCATTGTATTATTGTTTACAGCATCTTTTTTGCAGCAATGTCAAACAAGGTGTTGGGAGGTATAGCCACAGGAAACCCCCTGGGACACGCACCCCACCTGCCTTTCTTGTACAGACTGCAAGAGGAAATGATTGTCACCCTTGCAGTCTATAGTTGGACGAGGTTTAGGATCTTTTCGAACGCAGAAGGACGTATAAGGACGGAAGAAGTCTCCTCTTCTTCCTCAGAATTTTCGGGGTTTTCCCTCTTTGAGTCCCTCGGATCTCAGAGAAGGGTTTGGTAGAGTCTCTTCGGAGACACTCAAGGTTAAGAGGAGTGAGTCGCACCCTCCCGTGAGGGAGGAGCAGCACCCTCCCCAATCCCATAGGGCAGAGAGTGAGTCGTGCCCTCCCGCAAGAGAGGAGTAGTACCCTCTACTAGCCCACAGTTCGGTATTGGCTGAAAGTGAGTCGCGCCACCCCTGTGAGGGGGGAGCAACACTCTTTCAGTCCCCATGGTCCATTGTCAGCAACAGGATCATGCCAGGTTCATCGATCCAAGTCTATCAGTTCTGGGGAAGGCTCTTCGTACAGATCAATCACCTGTCGGGTCATTGATCGGTGGATGGTCACCGGGTACCAGGTACCAGGCACTGGTCATTGGGCTACGAGTACCAGTCATAACGGTCATTCGAGGCTCATAGGTATGGGGATGGGTATCGGGTTGAACCCTATCCCCCCCCCCCCCCAGGCTACTGTTCAACCCCTCTAGGGATTTGGATTTGGCGTACAGATGTCAGACTAGGGAAGGGGATGCAACCGCATCCCCCCTTCCCTATATTTCCATTAAATCCCTATGGGATGTGGGGCCTCCCACCGCAGGCAAGTGATTGGTCTGTCCCCTGCATGCAGCCATGGTCGCCAGGGCCTTCGTCCCATGGTAGAGAGGTTGATGCTGCAGTCCGTAAACCAACATCTTTCTCTTACGAAGCGGGGTCACAAATTAGGGAGGGGGACGGACCTTCCACCAATCACCCCAGCAGAGCTGAGAATCACTCTCACCCAAACTGCCGTGTCTGCCAATAGGGACAGTACCAGGGTTCCATGTGAGGAGTCTCGGGTTTAGGTCCCTCTTAATCTCAAGTCTCCCCAGCAGAGAATTTGGGTTGCATAGTCCGGCTTCCTAGGAGTGAGAGCGGGATGAAGATGTCCTTTCTGTCCTTGTGGATTCACACAAGTTTGATGCAGAACAGGCAGAAGCGTCACCCGCTCCTTTCGGGTCAACTGAACCTTCGGTTAAGGCAGCAGAAGAGGAAGAGGTCTGGTCTTTTGACAAAGCAATTAGTAAGGTTTACCGTCTCTTGTCCAGTGATCTGTGTCCCAAGCCTTCAGGTTCTGAGGACACTAAAATTCTCTCAAGCTAGGAGAAACTCTCTGGATCAATCTCCCAACCAGATCTCTTGTTGCTATCTAATTTGGCTACAATAAAGGAGCTGTCCCAAAGGTTTAATAAGGGCCAGGAGTTTCCTAGACAACGTAGAGGGTGGTCAGTCCCCCCTTCTACATTGAGACTCTTTTTGGTCTCTTCTGCTTGTTATAGGGTTTACACCCCATCCTGGCCCCTTAAGCCTCCCACCTTGGATGCCACAGCATCACAAGTGGGTATTTCCATGGGGACCTTGGCTCACCTTCCAGTTAAAACACTGGAGGCCCTAGAGCAAAAGACTAGTCTCACTAGTTACCGTAGCTTCGCATGCTGACCTCTTTTTGGCAGCCTCTTTCAGCCTGGAGGAATCTCCATCTGCTGTTGCTCTTCAACATTTGTTGGAAGCAGTGGCAAAAACATCAATGCATGCATTATCCTTGTTCATGGCTTTATCAGCAGAGCTTCTCCACCTCCATGGGGATAATGCTTTGGACACATCCAAGGTTTTACTGGAGCACAGTAAGGACCTTCTGAAGGCTGCTCCCCTGGAGGCAGAGATCCTTTTTCGAGGGCTCATTCCCTCTGTGGCTTCGCAGGATTTGAGAGACCGGCATCCACTCCCGGCCCATCAAAACCGGCAAAGAAGCAAAATAATACTGAACAGCCACAGGGTCCATATCCAAAATTTTTTAAAGTCATGCAGCCCCAGTCAAAGCAACAACCCCAGTTCAGACCTCCACCTTGTCAGTTGGGCCCTAGATGGGCCACTGCATAGGCCAAGGGAGGAGGTTTACAGTCCCTTCCCCCTTTCCTAGGAGAAAAGAGGGTGACCCCTAGGGACTCTGTCCCTCTCAAGCAGAGTGTCTCTCTTCTGTGGGTTCTCGTAGGAGCCAGGCTAAACCTTTTTTCAGAGGCTTGGTCCTGCATCACAATCGATGGCTGGGTCCTGTCTGTCATAAAAGGAGGATGCCAACACCGGTTTCCTAATCTTCCTCCTCAAGTAAGGTCCCCCATGTTCTTCCACCAGTTGAATCTGGTGTGATTAAAGGAAGGAGTACACTCCCTTCTCCAGAAGGGTGCAGTGGAGAGGATGTTCAGTGACCATTCTCCGGTCTTCTACTCCCAGTTTTTCCTAGTACCAAGAAAGGGGGAATGTTTCGTCTAATTATCGTCTAAACCAGATTTTTGTTGGAGGAACCATTCAAGATGGAGACCACAGCCTCAGTCAGGAATGCTATAAGGCCTGTGACTGGGGGGTTTCCATCGATCTTCAGGATGCATATCTTCACATCCTTTTTTTTTTCCCCTCCTCACAGGAAGCACCTCCATTTTTGCTTGGACGGAGAGGTCTTCCAATTTGTTCTCTGCCGTTTGGCCTACCCTCCACACCCAGAGCATTTACCAGGGTCATGGGAGTTATAGCAGCCCACTTATGGTTTCTGGGTATCCCAATACTCCAATATTTTGACGATTGGTTGATCCACATTGGCAGGCTCTAGTCCCTCAGAATAGACCTGTCTCGCTGTTGGTCCATGGCGACCAGACTGGGTCTCTTACCCAACCTAGAGAAGTCTGAGCTTTCTCCATCTCGAGATTTCATCTACATGTGGATGAATTTCCTCATGAACAGAGAATTAGTCCTTCTCTCACGGGACAGAGTAGACAAGATCCTGTCCATGTCGGAGTCGCTGAGAGCTGAGACCACATTGTCGGCTCATCTTTTTCTTTCTCTGCTGGGGACCTTGAACTCTGCAGCGGACGTCATCCCCCTAGGCTGACTGAACTTGCACTTTCTCCAGTTCTTCTTCTGGTGAACTGGAAACCACACAGGGAGCCTCTGAATGCTCGGATTTCTGTAGGTCAGGATTTCCACCATCATTTGTCTTGGTGGATCATTCAGGACCGGTCACTTGCCGGAGTCCCTATACATGCCCCCGATCCTCACTCCTATCTGTTCGCAGACGCATCAGATTCAGGATGGGGCACTCATCTGGAGCCAAAGGGTCTGATTCTTCAGGGTTCGTGGTCCAGGGAAGAATCTACCCTCCATATAAACAATTTGGAAATGAGGGCAGTCTTCTTAGCCCTTCAGGGGTGTGTTGACAAAATATAGGGTCGCTGCATGACGGTCTCCTGTGACAACACATCGGTAGTGGCATACCTCAGAAGACAAGGAGGCACACATGCCCCTTCTCTCTGCGTGGAGGTTTGGAACTTCCTTCATTGGGCAACCTCAGAAGGGATAACCCATCGAGTTCACCACAATCCTGGCAAAAAGAATATTTTGGCAGACAGTCTGTCCAGGACAGGACAAATAGTCATCATGGAATGGTCTCTGCACCAATCCATAACAGATTCCCTGTCCAGACTTTGGGGGACACCCTTGGTGGACTTGTTCGCTACAAGGCTAAACAACAAGCTTCCCTTTTACATCTCTCCAGTCTTCAACCAGAGAGCCTGGGCAGTGGATGCTTTCCGCCTGAAGTGGGATCGTCTGTTCACTTACACCTTCCCACCCTTCAGATTGATTCCACAAGTACTTCAGAAGTTAGGAACTCCACTGCTCAGCTCGTGTTGATATCTCCTCTGTGGCCCCAACGATTGTGGTTCAACAATCTTCTCGACCTGCTGATAGACCAGCCCAGGACATTACCCCATAGGAGGGACCTTCTGTCACAGCACAGGGGTTCTTTTCTACACAACAGCCTGCAGATTATCCACCTTTATGCTTGGCTCATCTCAAACGATCTCTCCGCCAGGAGAAGTTTTCGAGCAAGTCGCCAAGTGTATAATTCAATCCAGGAGATGATCTACATCTAAGGTCTATGATGCCAACTGTAGAATCTTTTGTGATTGGTGCAGTAGCAAATGTATCAATCCTAGCTGTCCCGCTTTATGTGCAGTGGCTGATTTTCTTCTCTTCATGTTTGAAGAGAGACAATGCTTGGTTTCTTCTATCTAGGTCTATAGGGCAGTCCCATCTACACACTCAAATTTTTGAAGGGCTCAGCCATTGATGCGGAGTCTCACTTAGCAGACCTGATCAGGTATTTCGAGCTGCAAAGGCCCGTGTCTCGCTTTCAAATGCCTAGATAGAATCTCTTGTGTGTCTTGTGGTCTCTAAATAAATCCCCCTATGAACCTTTGAGTGAGGCTTCTTTTGAGAACTTTACCCTCAAGACTGTTTTCTTGATCTCCTTACAGTCAGCGAGACGAATAGCGAGCTTCATGCTCTATCCATAGAGCAAGGCTGTTTAAGATTAAATGTGATTTATGAGTCAGTTTCTCTCCTTTACCAACCAGGTTTTTACCACACACAAAAAAAAAAACCCCAGCTTCCATCCGTTGCTCCACTCCCAATTGATATCCCCAGTCTCAGTCGTATCTGTGCTGGGTATGATCCAGATAGACTTTTATGTTCAGTTAGGGCTTTGCATTTTTTATTTAGCAGCTTCTAAGGGAGAAGGAAGGGTAGGAAGCATTTTTCCTCTCCCTTTAGGTTCAGATGATATTTCAGCTTCAACTGTTTTTCGAGGTGGATTACCCAACTAGCAAGAGAGCTTACCAGTCCCTTACTGAGAGGGAACTTTCATTCATGGAAATTTAAGTCCATGAGGTTCAAGCCATTGCTACATTATGGGCCTGTTTAACTCTTTCATTTCTGGAGGATGTGATGAAAGCCATGTTTTGGCGATGTCACACGACCTTCTCCTCCTTTTACCTTCGCACGTTGACTCACAAAAGCGAAGGCATATTTTCTTTGGGTCCATTAGTCATAGCTGAAAAAGTGGCCCATGCGGATACAATCCGGCAGTAGCCAACGCTTCTACAGTGTGGGTGAGTATTCCTTGTTATTTTCTTTAACCAGTTGTGGGATCATCAGCCTCCCACCAAACTGACAAATTCAGCTATGCAATAGCAACAGAGTGAGCTATTACTGTTATTAAAATGTAGTTTTTTTTTTTTTTGGGGGGGGGGTAAAAGTAATTTTAATTATGTAATACTTACCTGTTGCTTTTGCCAGATTCCCTCCTTCCTCTCCGCACTGATGTCCCACTAGTAAGGCTACATCCTGAAAAAGAATGAGGAATTGTGGGATACACTTGTGCAGCTATGGGATTTACACAGGGAGTTCTAATTACTAGAACTTTCTAGTCAACCCTGTGGGAGGATGAATTCTCATAATATGGTCGGGTGTTTTCTGTCACGGAAATAGGTTAGCTACGCAATAGCAACAGGTAAGTATTACATAATTAAAATTAGTTTTACCCACCCCAAAAGCTACATTTTACACAGCAGTGATGGGGGCATATAGCATTACCCTTGTCCATCTGTCTGACTCCCCATTGTTAAATTTTGCATTTAGATCATTTCAGGCACTTTGGTTTGACATCTTTGTTCCATGAACAAATTTCTGGTTTGTATTGAGTTGTGACACTAGCCTCTCCATATTCAATGGATGTTTGTCACTACTGACATGTGCCTGCTTACCTTTGATGCAGTAGACCATATCAGCTTTTCTGTTCAAAGAGTTTGATATTAGATATGTGAGACTACATATCAATGGAACCTAATTAATGTAAGTCATATGAGTAATCAAACTTAATGCATTTGTACTGAAACATGTAAAGAATATTTGGATAGCATTGATTCATCTTTGGAAAAGGGAGGAAAGCAAAGTTAGAATGGGCTTATGACAATTTCATCATACCTTTTGCCATGTTGGCTATCTTGAAAATCTTGTTACTACTTATCCTCCTAAATGGATGGTCATATCTGCATGGTACTAAATAAAAATGATGCCAATGTCACCTCCTAATATTTGATGAATCTTGTAAAAGCTACTTCTCCAGAATGTATGGCCATACTGAAAGTTTTTTAAAAAAAACCTACTTTCTTGCAGTTTATAATTGTTCATGTACTAAAATTATGCTGATATAGCATCCATAATGGCTGCCTTGATGGCCATCCTGAAAATCTTCTTATGAATACTTCTCCTGAATGGACGGTCATATCGACTTGGGGTTTTACTAAAAAGACTATAGCAATACATAGCTAGTTCTAATTAAAATGGTGCTCAAACATGGCATCAGATCATAGCCATCTCAAAAATCTTGTTATTCTATTCTTCTTGCATAAATGGTGGCATTGACAAGGGGTTTTCATTAAAACACTTCTTGAAATATTTATGTAGTTTGAAATGATGATGGTGCAAGTCTGACCACCAATATATCCACACTTTTGTGATGGAGTTTTGAAAACCAGACCTAATTGACCTTGGGGTGAAGTCATAGGTCATTGCTTGCATTTTTGTACTTCATCAAGTTTAAGAACTCAGAGACATACATGTGCAAATGACTTTTGGTCAGACTTTGTATTTAGTTGCATTCCAGTGTACAGTGATAGCACAAATAAGTATGAATGGATTTTTACCATTTAACCCATTTTGTGGACATATCTGAAGAATACCTTGAATGATACCACTTTGTTTTTTCTGAAAATATATTACTTAAAGATTTAAGCAAACTTAGCACTTTGTTTTTTCTGAAAAGATATTACTTAAAGATTTAAGCAAACTTAGCATGCGGTTATATCATGACATTGTCTGAGTCATGTTCGGTGATCTTCAGTTGATGATATCAGGTTCAAGGTCAAAGGCCATGATAAAGAATTTTATACTGTACTAACAGGTATCTTGTGAACATGTCAACTCAAATATAAGAAAAGTTTTGTTACCAAATTTGGTAAGTTGGGAGTTTCTCAAGAATATCAAAGATGGTTTCAACAGTCAGCATTTAAAAGGAAGAAATGGACTTATTTTGGATTCCTGGAAATTCTTTTCAGCAATATCATAAGTTGCTTTACGGAGCTCTTGGGGTTTTTTTTGGAACAGACTGACCTGTCAGTTAAATACATAATCTGATTGTTTGAGTTGTGCCACTTGATACTTCCCTCACCAAATTGTAAATAAACCATTTTCACCAGTCCTCAATAGAGCGTTGTTTGGTTGAGAATAATTTGATGTATGCAAGAAAGACAATAAATATGGGGTGGGGAGGTTGGGTTCTGCTGGTTGTCCCTGCTAAAATTAAAACCTCCCTTTATCTGAAAAATCTTAAAATTATAAATCACCAAAATTTGAGACCACTCTTTTTGAACAAATCACTAACTTTTATGTCTGCAAAAATAACTTGCTATAAAATCTATGGAGATACATGCTTTTGATACACTGCCCACTCAAAATCTTTCTTTCACTCAAGAATCTTTCTTTCACTCAACTGTCTTTCAAATAAATAAATAAATAAAAAATCTTGCCACATGTTATAAAATTATCTAAACATGCATTCATGGTGTAAAGGTAAATACTTTCAAATTGCAACATCAAAATAGCCTTTGTCATAATAGGATTTTTTTTTATCTCTCTCTCTCTCTCTCTCTCTCCCCCCCCCCCCCCCTCCTTTAAAAATTGTGATTACTCCATGACACTTTTGTGTGACATTTATATCGCCAGAACGGCTCCAGATATTTTCATGAAAAAAATATGGATATATATTATGATTATTATAATTAGTGGTGTGTCACAAATAAAAGTAGGATTTGATGGATGGGTACTTTCTTGGTTATATATGCTATTGTTAGAATTGTTTCCCACTGTACTGTCTTATCTTCTAATTGGTTGGATATATTTTTTATGAAACTTGGTGTGCATGTGTATAATGAGTAGATGGTGTGTTGCAAACAAAAAAAAGAGGGCTTTGTGGAGTAGATACACTTTTCAAACTATTTCCCCTTTTCAAAATGTCTATACCATTTTTATCTCCTTAACCATTTGAAATAATTTCATGCAATATTTACATGAAAGGTAATAATGATTAGATGATGTATAGCATGCAAAATTGGGCTTTGTACTTGAAATATCTTTATGAAACTTGGTATCCACAAATATCAGTGTTTCACATACAAAAGTGAGCTTTGTCAGATAAATACTTTCCCTTTTTTAAAGTTCATGTGCCTTTCATATCTTCTGAACTATTTGATACATTTTTTCTGAATTTGGTTTGGATTTGATTCATGACTAGGTGTTGTGTTTCACATATACATGTGCTTTGTTGGTTAGGTACTTTCTGAGTTATCTGTCCCTTTTTAAATGCCATTCATATCTCCCAATTCATTTGAGATATCATAATGAAATGTGGTATTCATGTGTGTTATTACTAGGCAGAAGTGCTTTCATGGATAAATACCTTAAAAATTATCTTACCAGGTTTTTTTATACACCTGCCATAAGGTATTATGTTATGATATATGTATGTCCGTTGGATACCTGTTTTGTTTTTGCACAATAACTCAAGTTCTCCACCATCTACCATTACCAAACTTTGTGGATGGCTTGCACTTTAGCTAAGAAAGTAGCCTTTTGATTTCAGGGTGAAAAGGTCAAAGGTCAAGGTTACTGTGACTACAAGAGGAAAAATGGTTTTTGCACATTAACATTAGCTCTACATCACAGACACACCAAACTTTATCAATGGCTTGCACTTGGGGTAAGGAAAAAGCCTATCAGTGTTGGATGCTGATATGTCAAAAGTAAAGGTCACTGTGACTAAAAGAAGAAAAATGGTTTCTTCACAGAAAGTTCAGTTCTTGACCATGGGTCCTCACTAAAGTTTGTGGATGGCTTACAGATTGGGTAAGAAAGATGCCTACTGATTTGGGGGATAAATGTTCTTGTGACTGAAAGAAGAAAAATGGTTATTGAATAATAACTTAGTTCCAAACCACATACCTTGATCAAAGATTGTGTAGAGCTTGCACTTAGGTATGGAATATGCCTGTTGAATTAGGGGTCAAAAGGTCAAAGGTCAAGGTATTTTGGTTCAAAGAAAAATGGATTTTGCAGAAAAACTTCTGTTCTAGAGTAAGTTCCTTTTCCAAACTTTGTGGATAGCTTGTACTTTAGGCAATACCAATACCTATTGATTCAGAGGTCTAAAAATCAAAGGTCTTGGTCATGTTAACTCATTAACCCCAGGAGATTCTTTTCATTTTCGCCTGAAATGGGGGTAGGAAACGCATTTTTGGGGTTACTTCTGAATGCAGCAAAATACATCTGCTTAAGAAAGTTTTCCATTTAGCCGGATGTTTAGGTGTATCAGAAACATTGTTTTTGATTGTCTATTACGCTCGCTCATGTGCAGAAGGGTAAAAGTTGGACTTCTTTTTTTTTTTTTTTTTTTTTCTTGTATTGGATCCCCGATTTTTGTGTCCTGGCCCCTTTTTACTCCAAATCTCAAACTTATCCTACTTTTGCAAAGGTTCATCTGTCTGTGTGCAGTTCTGACCGGTCTGCTTTAGATCTAAGACCAAAAAGTCTAAAATCCGGACGCAAACTCCGGTTCTGGAACTGGCAATTTTCAACCTTAAAAAAATCAGGTCTCAAAAAATGCATTTTTTTCGCTGTATTTTTTTTATGCGAGTAGAAAGTCAACATTATTTGGTATCATTGTAGAGCTACATCTGTCTACTTTCCTGAAATACCATCCACTTTAGTGTATCCTAAATGATGTTCATGTTACAGAGCTCGGAAGTAGGGTACAACCTCATGACGCATAAACGTGGTGCTAGGGTTAATGAGTTAAGTCTGATAAGAACATAATGGTTTCTGCACAGTAAATTTGGTTCAGAAATACATACCTTGACTAAAGGTCTAGGTCATTGAGACCCATTGTTCAGTAATCTCCAGATTCAAATATGCCCTACTAATGCCTACAAAGAGGACTATGAAATGCAGGGCAGGTGTACAATGTATTGTTTATGGTGGACTTTTCAAAATTCTGTGCTGGTCATATTGTCTTAATCATTTGAAATATTTTTCATTAAACTTGTTACAGTGTTGTACCTTGACAACAGGATTGTTGGTTTCTCACAATTTTTTGTCTGACATCCCCCAAATCTTGACCCAGTGGGCCCTTTTGGACATGCTTTTTTGTCATTTGTAGTTTAGAAACAATTGCACAATCTCCTTGCTGCACTTTCATTACATAAATATGTGTACATTAATTACAAAACTTTATTTGTACATACTGAATTCCATGCCCATTGTCATGTCAGTGTTCACATTGGCCTGGATGAATATGAATGGTGTAGAAGTGGCTTATTTTGTTATCCTTTTTAGGAAGTATCATAATCTACCGATGCTATGGAATTACCCTTAAAACTGAACCCTCAGTATACCAGATTCCTCTCAAGATCAAAATTTGTTGGCATGCCGAATATTTCCTTTTTTAATATCATCATCTTTTTTTCCAGGAAACCAAAACCCCTCTTTGAAAACAGAAGAAAAATTTCACTCCCAAATTTCAATTTTACACTATTTAAAAAAACCCATAAAACTAATTTAAGTCACTCACTTTGGACTTGGAAATGTATTTTAGCTGCTAAATTACTGACACACACTGACAAGATTATTTACAGTTGGCACATACTGTAGTAGGATTATCAGTGAGAAAATGTCTAAATCAAGATTAAAACAATACTTGACACGTGTGCCAACACAGATTAGAGCCAACAATGGGCTAATACAAAGTGCTTGCACCAAAAAAAAAGGGGCCAGCTTTTAAGGTAAATTATTATTAACGAAACACTAGTAGATGTCATTTAAGAAAAATTAAGCTTATCTGCTTATTATCTAATTGTGGTCAATGCAGTTTGTTTGCATAAATGATCAATAGAATGCTTTTAGCTTTACTGGTCATCGGCCAGAAGAGCTTATGGGATGGTCTGTTGTCCGTTGTCCGTCTATCCATTAGCACAAGTTTGTTATCACTACTCTTCCTAAACTACCTGGAGGATTGCCATGAAACTTTACACACACATTCATTCCAAGGTCTAGTTGGTCCTAGATGAAACAGGTGCTGCTCGGACATCCAATATGGCCACCATGGCAGCCATTTTGAAACTCTTGTTATTGCTACTCCTCCTGAATGGATGGTCATATCAACATGGGGTTTCCACTAAAAGTCTTCTTATTATATCTAGTTGGTCCTAAATGAAACGGGTGCAGTCTGGCATCCAATATGGCCACCACGGCAGCATCTTGAAAATCTTGTTATCACTACTACTCCTGAATGGATGGTCATATCAACATGGGGTTTTCACTAAAAGACCTCTTATGATATCTGCTTGGTCCTGAATTAAAATGGTGCAGATTTGACATCCAATATGGCCACCATGGCAGCCATCTTGAAAGTCTTGTTTGCGCTATTCTTCCTGAATGGATGGTCATATTAACATGGGGTTTTCACTAAAAGACTTCTTATGATGTTTAGTTGGTCCTAAATGAACATGGTGCCAATCTAACATCCAATATGGTCACCATGGCAGCCATCTTGAAAATCTTGTTATCACTATTACTCCTGAAGGGATGGTCATATCAACATGGGGTTTTCACTAAAAGGCTTCTTATGATGTCTAGTTCATCCTAAATGAAAATGGTGCTGATCTGGAGTCCAATATGGCCACGATGGCAGCCATCTTGAAAATCTTGTTTGCGCTACTCTTCCTAAATGGATGGACATATCAACATTGAGTTTTCACTAAAAGACTTCTTGTCATGTCTACTTGGTCATAAATGAAGATGATGTCCATCCGTTAGCACAAATTTGTAATCGCTATTCCTCCTAAACTACCTTCAGGATTGCCTTGAAACTATATATATATATATACATATATAAAAAACACATATACATACATACATACACAGGCACATATAGATTAAGATCCCTGATCATAAGTATCAAGTCACTAAGAACATAATTTTCCATGGCACTGTGAGCTGTGACTTGAAGAAGTCTCATCATGATTAGTTTCATTATCTTCTACACTTTGATGAAGTATATCTGGGTCTACCTAGGCTTGGAGAGAAGGAGGTGTTATATATTTAAGCACTATGTGGTTTGTGCCTGCCTTTACTTGGGTTTTCATTATCATGATTAGTGACATTGTCTTCTACAATTTCATGAAGTGTATCTGGGTCTACCAGACCTCGAGGAAGGGAAGTGTTAAGTAATTAGGCCCTGTGTAGCTTGTGTCTGCTTGAGCAAGGGAATTTGTTTTATGGTTTTGCTTGACAGGCACAGATAAGAGTGGAGGTTATAGACCAAGCTAAAGATTGCTCTGGTGGCACAGTGCTGACCTTAGATCTATTTTTTATGTCTTAACACAGTTCAAGAAATCCATTATAAGTCCAAGCCAAGTATCAGCTGCCCTGAAATAAAAAGGTATTTGCTGATGGGAATATGGTACATTTAACTTTATTTTCACATGAAGTAGTGAATTTGGACACATGAGTATTTGTAGAGTTGGAAATTAGTCCTAGGTTCATTCATCTACTTCAGTAACGAGTTGTTCCTGACATGGATTGGGATACTGTCTTGATGTGGATAAAATCTGGGATTTTTACCTTTCGGTATGAATTTACTTCCACCTCATGAATATCCTCTTGGGTGAATCCATAGAACTCAGATAGTCTGGATCCATTGAAAATTTTCTACAGTATTGACATTGTTAGATTTACCACCATTTTATTTGTATGCAGAACTCTGGTAAGTATTTTCAAGAAATAATACCATTTTTTACAGCCTCGGTCACAACTAGGATTTATCAAAAGCATTTAAGGACTTAGATGAACAATATCCATGATTACAAAAATACAAGATGAATGAATAATCATATGGTATTCACTGATTTGACAAAGTACATGTCTTGTAAGCAATCGTTTACCTGGCCACCATCTTGCAGCATGAATGAAATGATGCAAAACCATGTGTTTTCATCATTCAAAATGGTAGACATTGTTTAAAGGAAGAAATGGTCTTGTCTTGATTTCCTGGAAATTCTTTTTGCACAGTAGAGCATCAGTCCCTTCTAGGGACTCTTGTTTATTTTTATTTTATTTTTATTTTTTTTATTAAATACCTGGGCTTTATTAACTAGGCATGCAGACATGCTTTTGATGCTTTGCCTTTGGAAACCTACAAACAGTATTCTAAAATCAGTCACTTAATTGAGTTTCAAAGGAGAAAACTTGTATGCATGTATTTCAGTAGCCATGATTGTCATTTGTCTCCACTCACATGTCAAGATGTCAGAAAGACCAGCTTAGCATTGTAGGATTGAACTATCCTTACAGGATAAAATTTGTCTTATCAAAGAGTATGAATCTTTGCCAAAACCTACATTGAAGAAGCTAGGAGAAGAATTTGGCATAGGAACATTATGAATTTATATTGTGTATTTAAACATTATGGATTATGATTAATAATTCTAATGGACTTGTAGTAAAGTTATAAAAGTATCTCATTCCTTAAATATTAATTGAGATGATGACTGTATTTCTGTGCAGAACAATAGTATTTATTGATGTGAATGTATGTTGACAGATGATTTTTCATTAAATGTTTTTAGAAAAACAGCTTTCCTATATTTTTACACTCTTACATATGCATACACAGATGTTCTTTCATAATTACATTCTTGCTCTCTTTCAAGTCACATAAGTACTTATTAAAAGACATATTTTTTCACATCTGTGAAACTTTGAATAAACCAAAAATCTCTCAAAACTGAAAATTAAATTTGGTTTTCGGTTTTGTGAGGTTTCACTGTACAATCTTACTAGTCACAAAAATTATTAATGCATGGTTCCCTATGTCATTACTACCTAAAGGGATTGTGACAATTGATCAAAATCTGGTACTCTGACATTGTTTTGAAAAATGAAATTTGTTTGCATAAGCAGTAGAAACAAAAACCAGTCTACTGGTAAATACTTGCTGTGAGAGATATTTGCAATTCATGAATACTTGTCAGTTACGTGAGTGATTTCTGTTGCAAGAAAAGTGTCCATGGAGCGAAATGGTGATAAGTCATGAACAGTGAACATTTTAAAGATTTGTGTGCAATAAAAATTACATGTACCTTTTGAACATTTTATTGCAATTAAAGAAAACAATTCAAAATTTATGATCTCTTGTGATGCCCCTTTGACATTTTTTGTGTCCTCCAATTTGGGGTCATCAAGACAGTGTCCCATGCTCATGGAATCCAAGGTGCAACATTGTTGTTATGCATTTGTATCATGGGGTAGATGAAAAGAAAGTGGGCGTACTGGGAATATCTTGATTCTTTTTAACATTTTTTTAGGTATAAAATTTTAAGGTATGGCAAAAAATGGCATTTTCATAAAGTACTTAAATTCATGGATAAGAATCCGTTGGGAGAAGGGAAACATATTATCTTTACTAATGGACTATTGCTCATTGTGTCTTTAAATTTGTGGTTCAGAGCAACCATGAAATCCATCAGACTTGGTACTCAACAAACATTACATAATTTACAGTACTTTTATGCAAATTTCTCTTGTAGTGTGTATTCTGTAAGTGCTGGCTTACTGACACATCAAGTTGTGCAATGTCATAATACCTTGAATTACATAGTGCTAAAGACATTTTTCAGTTTTAAAAAGGAAGATGAAATGTTTTGAGATTGTAATAAAATTTAGTTAACTTCATTCAGTAGACTTGGGGATAGGAAAACTATGGTTTTACTGTATCAAACATTTTTTATAATAAATAACCCTGTCATCATGTTACTTGCATACCCAATTTGCAAAAATACAACATAATGAAATTCCTCAGATTCTTAAGTGCATAATATTGGTCCACTAATTGTGCATATAATTTTCCAGATCATTCACAATACCATCAAGGACATGTCAGTCTTGCTACATAAGGACACTGAGTCCAGTATATTGGCTAGGTTTGTCCAGATCCATGAGAGTCACAACAGAATTGTTCAGGATCTTCAATACTTCCGGAGCATTAATCAAGTGTGGCCAGAGTGCTCTAAGGCTATCAGCAGCATGCAAAAGGAGAATTCAGATCAATGTGTAAGTGTTGAAATAATGCATTGAGGTACATGTATTAAAAAGCGTTACAGAAAAGCACACATTGCTGTTCCCATGATCCATATTTTTCTTGTAAGATGACCCTTGGTGATAGTCACTTCCAAATTTCTATGGTGACATCTTTTTGAGCTATTTTGAAATAAAGCTACATACATGTAGTAGTATATGTACAGATTTCTTTCATTATAATGCACTAGTTAGGCTACATAACTGATTATCATATTATGTACTAAATCATCTTATAGCATGAAAGCTCTGGGATGAATATGCCCGGGCAAGGGGTGGGAGTGCATGAGACAAAGGTACAGAAAATGCTGTTCACATATATTTTTGTTATGTACATTATATATGACAGAACAACAATAACCTTTGCAATACATCAGATCTTTGCAGACATGAGCAGTTTTTATAAGCAACAATAACAGAAGTTCACTTCACGGTAAATGAAGTTTTCAAGGTTAAAACATAGTTATATTGATGAAAAAAAGACTCCCTTAAAAAAAGTTAAAGTGTTGCTTTCTATATATCCATACTTCAAAGTTTGATGGGTTCACACTTCATGAAATGTTTTTAAAAAGAAATGGGACACCTGGTTTTCATAAATACCTTTGTCTGTGTTGATTCCTGTTTCATTGAAAGTCCTATTTAGTAGATATTTGCTCAGAAAACAGCTATTTTGATTGCTGACCACAAATGATACTTGCATTATGAAGTACTAGAGGTAAGTATCAGCACAGCAGTATTTTCTGCAGTGATATACTGCTTAGGTATTTGTAATACAGCCAGAATATCACAATATATATTGCATCATGAGTGTGGTATAACATTGATGTAGTAGCACTTAAAGGTGATGTACAAGCAACAATTTATATTTACCTAATCCAAATTTAGAGTTCATAGAAAGAAAATAAAAGTCTTGCTTTTTCTGAAGCCAAACTATGGAATTTCGTTCCACCCTATGTAAGGTCAGCTGACTCATCCAATGGTTTTAAGAAGCATCTTAGTCAACATCTACAGAAACAATCATTTGTATATTTTGTGTAATTTAGTACTACTCTTCTTTAAAACATGTACTCACCTGTAATGTCTTACACAGGTTCACTACTAATGTTGGTATGAATCCTGTATGTACTCATCTTTAATGCCTTGTACATATTTTATATTAGTAGTAAATCAATTATCTACTTTTTAATAGCATTGTTGTCTAAAGGCACCACAACCTGTAAAAACTGTACATCATATACATGTAATTGTAGAAGGCCTCATGGAAGATTGGTCAGTTGACCAAATGAGCTTCATCTTGAAGTAAAATCATTATTATTACATGTATTATTATTTTTATGTTATTATTATTATTATTATTATTATTATTATTATTATTATTATTATTATTATTAATATTAATATTATATGCATAAATTGACGTTGAGAAAGGACAGAAAATGGAAGAGTTTATGTCTTTTCAACAAGAATTTCAGGGCCTGCATGTCTAACCTACTATCAAAACATTACTGTAAAATGTGTGACTTTGAACCCCAGGTGAAAAGGTTGAATGAGCATTCCACAGAATAAATTGTCTTAGTTTCATAATTATTCATCCAGTGTATCAACAAAACAAGGGGTTAAAGAAATATATAAAGGACATTTTCTTTTCCTGCATAATTACCGGATATATTTCATCATGTGGTACAAAAAAACGTGATATTTTAAAGAGTGGCAAAGATGAAATATATCTGGTATTTATGCTGGAAAAGAAAATTTCCTTATTATTATATACCAAACTTCCTCCTGAATCGAAGCTTAGAAAATTAAACTACCCCCCCCACACACACACACACACACCTCCTTTATGTAAATTCACATCACTTTCATTGGCTGATCATTTAGTATCTGCAACTTAAGATAGTGGTAGGATTGGGATCACCTAATCTCTTGCAGTAAATTACATTCTGACATTTTGTACATTATTTTACCAGTGGAATCACAAGGGGGGTTGGGGGGGATACCCTAGGTGCCAGGCAAGGGAGAGTGCTGTCGGTCAGAAGCTTTTTTTTTTGCAGCTGTAACCAGGGCATAGATGGGGAGTTGGGGTTGGAGGTTGGCAACTGACATAACAACTGTTCTCTGTGGCAAAGTAGGGGCGCCACTAAAGAACATTGCCCCTGGGCACTTCAGTAGATGTGCCACTAAAGAACATTGCCCACAGGCGCCTCGAACCCTCGTGCCACCACTGTATTTTACTGTATCTGACCAAAGTCCAATTAAGCAATGCATCACAGCTGGTTTATCATTGTTGTCAAGATAGTAAGGGGAAATAACGTCATATAAATGTGAATGGCATCAAGTCAAATTTCATCAGCAGAAAGTATTTTCCATGTCCCAAAGGTAATGCAGTTTCCCTTTATTTGTTTTAGCTCACAAAGTGCTCATTTTTCTTGCTGCAGGTTTAACTTTTGTTGGCGCACACAATCAAGCATCACATGGCATGATGGGAAATCTGGTATTTTCTCATGTGAAAATATAAGGACATATTATAGGAATGAAAAAATATGAAAATTATTTCACCAATAACTTTCAACATTCACACTTAAGTATATAATAATAACAAATTACAAAATTTAGCCAAAACCTAATGCACAATTTCTATGACTGTGACCATGACCCCAAGATAAAAAGAATAAATTGTCTTAGCTTCATAATGCTTCATGCAAAGTATGAAGAAAATCCATCAGGGGTTTAGAAAATATAAACAAATGGAAAAACTTTGAACCAGTACCTTAACACAATTTTTCTATGACTCGGACATTGACCTAAGATCATAGAGGTAAGCAAACATGTTGTAGAAAGAGTTGTCTTAGTGCCGTAATGAATAATGCCAGGTATGAAGAGAATCTACTTTGGTTTTTAGGATATATTAACAAGCGAAAAAACTTGAACCAAAACCTTGATGCAAATTTTCAATGACTGGCATCTTGACCCCGAGGTAAAAGGGTAGAATGAACAAACTTGAATCAGAATCTTAACAAATTCTTGATATTGCTGCCATAAAAAAGTGACTGCATGCAGTCTCTTGATTCCCAATAGCAAGGGCACATCAATGAAAGTATAACAGATTTTGGCATTGTTTTTTTTGTATATTATTATCCATCTGCTGACATTAATTATCGGACTGGTTCCCCTACTCTGCAGGAGAAACCATCAGTCTCCGTGACAAAACATTATAAGCATATTGTAGTGAGATATGGTTATGTAAAATGATAAATGGATCGCATGTTGAACATTTCTATTTTTTATTGCAAATTCAGGTAGGAAAGATAGTTTGTAGATTTAATGGAACTATGAAAACACTTCAAATTCCAAATTGCTGCCAAGACCAAAATGGCCAATGAAATCTTATATGCAAATCCCTCAGCTGTTTTTAAAGCTCCCATCTGGAGATATTTCAGGTTTCAGGGATCAGATAATTATAAAAGCATTCTACAGTTAGAAATAAAACCATATAGCAGATTCTGCGAAACAATTATGACATATTTTGTTAATACCAGTAACCTTGTGGCATGTTTACAATGCCATTAGACAGTGACATAGACATTACATGCAAAGACAAGTGAAAAATGAATAAGGCAGGAGTCTGTATTGTGATACGTATTGTATCATCACTCCTGTCACAGTATTGTATTACCTCCTAACTCTGTGATACAACAGTCATCTTCAAAATCTTGTTATCACTACTTCTCCTGAATGGGAAGTGATGTTGATATGAAGTTTTTGACTAAAAGAATTTTTATGATGTCCTGTTTGTTCTGAATGAAAATGGTGTCAATCTGACATCCAATATGGCCACCATGGCAACCATCTTGAAGATCTTGCTATTGCTAATCCTGAATGGAAAGTCATGTCAGCATGGGGTTTCCACCAGAATACTTTGTATGATGACTGGTTGGTCCTAAGTGAAAATGGTGCCAATCTGACATACAATATGTCCACCCTGACAGCCCTCTTTAAAATCTTGTTATCGCTTCCTCTCAGTGGAAAGTCACATTGACATGTAGTTTCACCCAGAAGACTCCTTAGTGTGTACCAGAAGACCCTTTATGATTTCTAGTTGGTTCTAAAATAATATGGTACCAATCTGATGTCCAGAATGGCTGCCATGATGGCCATTTTGAAAATCTCATTATTGCTACTCTTCCTAGATGGATGCTCATATTGACATGGGGGTTTTCACCAAAGGATTTTGTATGATGTTTAGTTTTGTTCTAAATGAAAATGGTGCTGATCTGACATCCAACATGGCTACCATGACAGTCATCTTGAAAATCTTGTTATTGCTACTCCTCTTGAATGGATGGTCATATTCACATGGGCTTTCACAAAATGACTTCTGATGATGTCTAGTAGGTCCTAAATGAAAATGGTGTCAATCTTACATCCAATATGACTGCCACAGTGGCTAATTTGAAAATCTTATTATTGCTCAAAAATATTACACATTGTTTCAACCCTTGGCAGTTAAAATGAAGAGATGGTCTTATCTTGAATTCCTGGAAATTAATTTTGGCCAGTAAAGCATAAATCCCTTAAAGGGACTCATTGTTTTATATTAAAATATGCACATCAATTAATCACATCAGTCCTTTCACAATAACTTGTTGCCTTTTTTACTATTATAGCACAAGCATTAATAGCCTTTCTTAGTAGATCATTGCCTGGATTATATTTGTGGCAGTCCTCACCATTGTTGATCTTAACACCTGGGAGATGATATATTGTTACTGGATCCAGGTTTCCACATGTTGTTGAGTTTAATATGTCTTTATGAAATGGGGTTTCTGCATGATGCGCAGTGTCATTCTTGCCACCTTAGCAGATTTTTAAATCGACTTAACAGGAATGTCAGAATGCCTATTCAGGTCCTTGAACTTGATTCCAACCACTGAAATTTCTGTTTCTATTCATTATTGAATTTGGTGTGATATTTCAGTTGCTTTGATTTTGGCTTTTTAGCATTCAGATATTATACACACTTAGACAGCTCAACAAACTTTTAGCACCAAAGCCAAACTGACCGTTTTATGCCACTTGAGCTCTTTAGTAATCTAACCATAATTTATTAATATTTTTAATCCTTTCCAAATTACTTCTGACCACACATAGTGTGATCCAGCTATAATCCATTAATGTCTTTAATCCTTTCCAAATTACTTTTGATCATCACATAGAATAATCCAGTGAATAATTTTAGGTTATTTTGTCAGTTGAATTAGCACTTAAGGCATCATACTTGCCCTGCATAAACCACTTCACAGTCACATAATCATAGGCAGTCTTTACCATAAATATACTACATTCGAAGCAAGGTGTGAAAAAAAAATGGAAATATATCTGTTCAGGAAACTTATTAATAATAATTTGGCATACACAGGAGATTTCAGTGAGTGATAGGAGGGATGGGAGACACCCCTCATCTCAGGAGCAAAACCATCCTGGCCAGCGGAAGGTTCACATGACACTATGCAGCACTTGTAACTCAGTAATGTACCCATTACCAGATTGACTTCATATTTATCACATACTCAGTACCAATACTGCCCATTGGTTTGCTCTTGGGCGAGTCCATGGGGTCAAGAATTATACTAGGGGCACATTTTGGTTCAAGATTTTGGTTAGAACTTATTTTCATCATTTATATTTCCATACTCCCTTATTTGATACATTTCAGTATAATGGGGACACAGTTTGGTTAAAGTTTCTTTGTTAACTTACATTTCCATAAGTAATTAATGTCATGTTTGCAATATAATGTCATCATACACTGATCTTGTGCACTTTGCTACTCTTACCCTGAGTCAGGTACCCAGGGGACACCATGGGGTTAGTGTGTAAGCCACCTTTAGGTTCAAGTTTTGATTCTATGTCTCTTGTTTTAATTAACCTTTTATCCAGTTACTCAATCTTGCAAATTTGGAATAATACACAGTACATGTATTACAGTATTATATTCATTTAAATAACTGTTTATTTCTTTTCACTAAGTAAAATAAGAAGGGGGAGGGTAAAGAGAGAGGCTACCAGATCATGCTTCTTTTCTCTTCTTCCATTGTAGCAGTTATCAAGCAGTTCATGTTAAATTAGGTCAGAAAATCAAAATTGCTATTGACGGTCATTGTGTGTGCATAATTGCTGGACTAACTACAGAATTACATATTCTGCAAATTAATATAGCATTTTCTTTTGCATGAATATTGCTTAGAAGCGATCATAATACTTGTATATTGTACTGGATTCAATATTGTTACAGTGTTATGTTATGAAGGGTATATTTTTTTATATAATATTATTTTTCAATTTATTTCTGTAGACACTTGGTATCCTTGGATTGTGCATGATGATCCAGCATCTCTGCCCACCAGATGATAACTATCTGAATGATGCTGGCAAACAGCAGGAATGGCTGCAGAAAATCTGCAATTTTAGGCCAGTGATCAAGAAGGGTCTGACTCTGTACTCCTCAGCCACTGAATCTAATGTTTTCACCGAGGCAAAGTATGCATACATACATTAGTCTTATATGCCTTTTTTATATGCCACACATGTGGCAAAATGTATTATGTTACGATGTTATCCATCCATACATCTGTTCCCTATTTATTTTCTGCACATTAACTTGAGTTCTCCACCATCTACCGTTACCAAAACCTTGTCGATGGTTTGGGGTCAAAGCTCAAGGACACTGGCTGAAAGAAGAAAAATGGTTTTGGCACAATAACATTAGTTCTTCATTGCAGACCTGGGCCAAACTTAGTTGATAGCTTGCACTTGGACCAAGGAAGAAGTCTATTGATTTTGGGGTTAAAAGGTCCAAGTCAAGATCACTATGACAGAAAGAAGAAAAATGGTTTCTGCACAATAACATTGGTGGTACATCACATACCTGGTCCAGACTTTGTGGATGGCTTGCACTTGGGGTAAGAGTAAGGAAGAAGCTTATCAGTATTGGGTTCAAAATGGTCAAGGCCACTGTAAATAAAAGAAGAATTTTTTTTTCCTGCACAATATCATCAGTTCTAAATCGCAGACCTTGACCATGAACCTTTTAAACCCAAAATCAATAGGCTTCTTCCTTACCCTTACCCCAAGTGCAGGCCCTGGACCAAACTTTGCTGATGCCTGGCACTTAGGGTAATTAAAAAGCCTTTTGATTTTGGGGTCAAAGGTCAAGGTCACTGTTACTGAAAGCAGAAAACAATTATTTCTGCACATAAGTTTTAGTTCTAGCTCACAGGACTGGATTAAATTTGTAGGTGGCTTTTCCATGGAGTAATATAGAAGCCTGTTGATTTGGGTGTCAAAAGGCTTTCAAATTCAGTAAAATGTTGCCAATTTGCTATCAAATATGGCCACCACTACTAAAAATAGAAAAGTCTTTAACAACTTATAAAAACCCACTTAACAAAATTTGACCAAATTTTACAGATTGCATCTGACATGAAGGGTTTTTAAGTTTGTACAAATGATGCCAATCTGCCATTAAATATGGCTGCTGTTAATAGCAATTGAAAAACCTTTAATAACATCTTCAAAAAAACTGTTCAGCAGACTTGGATCAAATTTTTACAGAAAGAGTCCTTGCTTGAATGCCTTTCAGATTTATACAGTGATTCTGTTCTGCTATCAAATAAGGCTGCCATTACTAAAAGTAGAAAAACATTTACACAACTTTATCACAAGATAACACTCAACAGAATTTTACCAACTTTGACAGAAAGCATCTTATTATAAAGGCCTTTCAGTACTGGACAAGTGATGTTCATATTCCATCAAATATGGATGTAGATACAAAACTAGAGACACCATGAAACAGTTGTTGTCATTTCATATGCAATCAACTGCATCAGAAAACAATTCTACTGACTCGGACTTCTTGGTCAGCTGCTCATGCATTAGGCTATTAGGCAGATATCAGCCAGGTGAGTGATCTTGGGCCCACTTGGGTGTCATATTTATTTTTTTTCCACTTGATAAGTCAAGTTTCCAGGATTCAGCTTTCATCGAACATAACAGGTTGTCAACACTTGAACAAAGGTACCTCCTAAGCAATTCTCAGTTCCAGAGGTCAAAAGTCAAGTTCACTAGAGCTATAATTGTAATTTGAGTTCCATATGATAAGTCTACTTTCCTCAAGTTTCTGGCATTCAATATTTTGTCAGTTTCATAGTTTGATTATGCTTGAGGAAGGGCAGACCTTATCTGTAATTGATAAATCCAAGGTCGAGGTCACTGGATGTGAAATTACAAAATTATGTTTATTTTACATTTGTAATTGCTACAATCATTCAAGGGGATCAGACATTCTTCTGATGATTTTTATTTGTAGATTTATGGGCATAATTAACCATGTTATAAAGAAAACCTAATCTGGATTAGTCAGTATCAATATTAGAAATTAAAAGTGATGATAATATTTGAAGCTATAGATGCTGGTCCATTTCCCTTGCAAAGAATTATCCAAGCTTATACATGTACCTTCAAATTTGGAAATCCAGGAATTCCTGTGATGTCTGAACTTTGTTCAAACTTAAAGTTTGAAAAGCTGGATCACTTCAAAAAGTGTGATGTCGTGTCTTTTCCAAGCTTTGGTAAGCCATGAATAGGTTGAACAAACGGGGACTTTTTCTAGGCTATTTGTACCCTAATGAAGCTAAGACAGATTTTTGCCACACAATTTGCTTGAGAAAGAAAAACTGGGTTTAACTGGACTTGATTAAACTTCTGATGTTAAGTTCAATAGAGACACCTTAGCTTTCACTGCTGTAAAGCCAGGAAAAGCCTAGACTTGCATTTTTATGCATACAGAATTTAATAAATGGTTAAAGGTCAAATATGGATTATTTAAGCTAATTTAGTAGTTTCTGAAAAGCCAATATTCATTGTTCTTATAAACTTACTTAACATAGTTTACAAAAATATGCTCTTAAAAGTGTTTCTTTTACTTAAGGTGGGCTAAGCATTACCTTCCCCATATACATGTGCACCAGTAACTTATCAGAGAAACAAAGAACTTGCTAAAATAGAGATTACTGTAAAAGGGATTCACAATGGGCAATGAAATAAACAGTGATTTTGTGGAAATAGAATTTCCCCATATACAGTACAAGATAAAAATCAAATTATGAGGTTGGGGGAATACTCCATCATTGGTTGTAAAATATATGTTGCTAGGATACTCAGCTTAAGGTTTAACTGATGTTTCACTGTACAATAGAATGCTGACTATCAGGATGTCAGGTTGTTTGCTTAAGTACAGATTCTCACCATGTCATCCAAAAATGTATATCCATATTTGATTGATAATCAGTTATCCAGACAACTGATCAAAATCATTAACTCCCTCTGGGGCTGAATAATCTGTTTTATTGTATTTGCACTTGCAGACAACAGTGGACAATGATAACTGTGATGAAGCTGTTCATTGAACATGTGGTGACCTCAGATAAAGAAGCAGATAAATATGGACTTAAAAAAGTAATGCCTTTGTGGATGGTGAGTAATGGTGTAGCTTACACAATGCTGAAATCATTTCAGAGTTATAGAAAGGAGTAATAAATTGGATTTGTAGGTGATTTTGTTTTGTTGAATAGAAATTATGAATGTCATACCTGCCATATTTCTAGACACTGGTTTTTCCGACTAAATGGAATGGGGTGGGGTTATTGCATACTTGCAAGTAATTGAATTTTCATTTAATGATGAATATATACAGGATTGATCCAACCATTAATTGACACTGCATGTAGAAATAAAACAAACCAAGCTCCATAGCTGGAACTTCAGTATATTTTTAAAATACCATTTCTAAATATACGTGAAACATTGTACAAATTTATTTAATTATAGCTTATAAACTGTACTAATTTCTTAAAGGTCTGGTAAGGAGACTCAAGCACAGCTTTTAACATCATGTGTCATATAACATGACGCTATGCAATCCTCTTGTCTCCTTGTCTTTGATTATCCTTCCATCTCGACTCATTGTGATATGCCCACCGCAAGGTGAAGATTTTTATGTCATGATGTTGTCCATCTGTATTCCCATCCATCTGTCTGTTCCCTATTCCGTTTCTGCACAACAACTCATGTTCTCAACAGTCTACATTGACCAAACTTTGTGGATGACATGCACTTGGGGTAAGGAAAAGCCTGTCAATTTAAGTCAAAAGGTCATAGGTTAAGGTTACTGTGACTGTAAGAAAAATGGTTTTCCCACAATAACATTAGTTCTACATCACAGACCTGGACCAAACATTGTGAATGGCTTGCACTTAGGTTAAGGAAAAAGTTGATAAATTTAGGGTTAAAAAGGTCAAAGGTTAAAGTCACAGTGAAAGAAGAAAAATGGTTTCTACATGATGATGTTAATTTTGCATAACTGATGTCGACAAAATTTTGTGCCTTGCTTGCACTTGGCATAAGAAGAATTTATTTTGGGGTCAGAGGTCAAGGTCATTGGGACAGAAAGAAGAAAAATTCTTCCAAACAACAGCATTAGCTCTACATCACAGACATGAACCAAACTTTGTGGATGGCTTGCACTTGGGGTAAGGATAAAGCTTGTCAGTTTTGAGATTAAAAGGTCAAAGGTCAAGGTCACTCTGACTTAAAGGAGAACATTGGTTTTGGCAATACAATTTTAGTTCTAGACAATGTGCCTTGACCACAGTTTGTGGAGGGCATGCACTTTTGGTATAGAAGAGGCCTACTGGTTTGGGGGTGGGGGGTGGAGTGCAAATGGTCAAAGGTCAGGTTTATTGTATCTCAAAGAAAAAGTTCCTTGACCAAATTTTGTGGATGGCTTGCACATAGGGTAATAACAAAACATATAGATTTTGGGCTCTAAAGGTCCAAGGTCACAGTCATGGTAAGTCTAATAAAAAAAATAACGGTTTCTGCACAGTAATTTTAGTTCAAGCCTGCATACCTTAATCAAAGGTCTTGGTCATTCAGACCTGATGGTTAATAATCTCCAGAGTCAACCATACCGTACTGGTGCCTACATAATAGGACTATTAATCATGGGGCAGGCATATAATGTGCCATTCATGTTACTCGTGTTAGTTTTTTGGTCAGGATTCTTCAAAGAATTCTAAATCCAGGATCCAAATCTTGACAAATTTACATAATTAGCTCTACTGGTCATAGACCAGAAGAGCATATGGAATAGCCTGTTGTCTGTCGTCCATCCATCCTTTAGTACAAATTTGTTATTGCTTCTCCTCCTAAACTTCTTGGAGGATTGCAGTGAAACTTTACATACTCATTCATCCCAAGGTACAGTTGGTCCTAAATGAAAATGGTGCTGCTCAGACATCCATTATGGGTGCCACAGCAGCCATCTTGAAACTCTTGTTATCACTACTTCTTTTGAATGTATGGTTTTTTTAATTTGGAGTTGTGACTAAAAGAATACTTATGGCATCTAGTTGGTCCTGGGATACAATTGTTGGCAATCTGACATCCAATACAGCTGCCATGGCAGCCATCTTGAAAATCTTGTTATCACTACTCCTGAATGGAATGTCATATCAAGATAGAGTTTTACCAGAATACTTCTTATGATGTCTAGTTGTCCCTAAATTAAAATGGTTCCACTTGGATATCCAATATTGCCATCTTGAAAATTTTGCTATCACTACCCCTGCTGAATGGATAGTCATATGAACATGGGGTTTTCACAAAAGACGTTTTATGATGTCTAGTCGGTCCTAAATGAAAATGATACCAATGTGACATCCAGTATGGCCACCACAGCAGCCACCTTGAAAATCTTGTTATTGCTACTCCTTCAGAATGGAAAGTCATATTAACATTGGATTTTCACTGGAAGACTTCTTATGGTCTTAAATAAAAATTGTGTCAATCTGACATCTAATATGGTCACCACAGCCACCATCTAGAAAATCTGATGGCTACTTCTCCTAGATGGGAAATCATATCAGCATTGGGTTGTCACCAGAAGACTTCTTATGATGTTTAAATGAAAATGGTGCCAATCTGACATCAGCATGGCCACCACAGCAGCCATCTTGAAATCTTGTTATTGCTACTCCTGAATGGAAAGTCATATCAACATCGTGTTTTCACCAGGAAACTAATTATCATATCTAGCTGGTTCTGAATAAAAATGGTGCTGATCTTACCTCAGATATAGATGCCACAATGAACATATTAAAAATGTTGTCAGTAATTCTCCTGAATGGATGGTTATATCAACATGGGGTTTTCACCAAAAGTCTTCCAATGGGGTCTTATTTTTCCTAAATGAAAATGGTGCTGATCTTACATCCAATATGTCTGCCACAGTGGCTAATTTGAAAATATGTTGCTGAAGAATATCAAAGATAGTTTGCACTCTGCAGCTAAAAAGAAGAAATGGTCTTGTCTTGAATTCCTGGAAATTCTTTTGAACAGTATAGCATCAGTCCCTTTGAGGGACTCTTGTTAGTAATATGACAAGTCTTCATCTGTCTTCAACTTCACTAAAGCTATGTCATTATTGCTAGTGGGTTTTCTTGACCTTTCTCTACATTCTTTATCTTCAGGTGACAGTCATCCTTGTGTTTGTGTCACTTGTAGTATGAGCTGACATCATCAGCTTTTCTGGAACATTTTAAGACACCTGATTGTTTCAGTCTGTGATTTAAACAGATTGTCACAAAAGTTACTGTCATACATTGTGCCAATTTCATTGAGACCACACATTTTTATGTAGGCTTGATTCTGTCTGTACATCTTTAAGTATTCTTAGAATGGAATCTGTCTGTTCAGATTATGTTCTTTTCTAACAACATGAAGTCTCAATTCAAGAACATCAACTGATAATGCAAGACTGCATTTATTCAGTAATGCAAACCATTGCACAAATACAACAAAGAAATGTCTTTGACAAGCTGCAGCAAGTTGCTCTATGTGACCTAAAGGAAATGTTATACTTTTAAAAACCAGAAAGAACATTTTCACAATATTGCACTCGTTTATTAGTAAAAGGTCAGTCGTACAGATGGTGAAGTTTGAGTTCTGTAGCTCAGTTCATGTTCTATTTATATGCAGTATCCATGAACTAATGGATCAATCCTCATATAAATGACTGTATAGAAACAACGAACACTTCTGTGAATGCCTTCAAAAAATAACTTCCAGAGAAAGAAGGAAAAATAATTATTCAGAGAACACATGGAAAGATGGAATTATAACTTCCAATTTGTCACTGACACTGACAAGAGTTAAAACAAAGAACATAAAGTTTTGCCACAAAGTGTCATTGGTTGTCCAACTCTGACATAAGTCTCCTGTTAAAGGGTCTCAACTTCTGTCCTAGATGAAAAACCTACAGAGTACTCCAGTGGAAGAAGAAAAATGTTTCTCACAGAATGAGACTAAAAGAGAAATTTAGTGATCCAACTGGTGAATCAAGCATTAAACATATTGAAGTGAAAAGGTTCTGCTTTAAAAGCCAATATATTCCACCCTCTAGTAAAATTCCTGCTTTGAAGGCATTCTTGTTGGCAGTGGAAAGTGACATCAGTTCATACAAAGTCACACTAGAAAGGACAAGTTGGCTCGTCAAGAGAAACAGTCACTGAAGAAACTGCATGAAAGGAAGGATATTATTATCAAACCAGATGACGAGGTATCCTGTGTTGTGGTTATGGATACAACTGACAACATTGCTGAGCCTGATAGACAATTATCAGGCAGTTGATTTTTTAAAAAACTCGATAATGAACCACACCTTAAAACATGCTGATATTGTAAATCAGACACTTAAAGACATGCACAATGCAGGACACAGAAATGAAAATACATTAGGCTACCTTCAGCCAGGGGACCCAAAAGCCAGGTACTCTAGGTTTTATCTGCTTCCTAGAATTCACAAGGGAAACTCGGGAAGGCTTCTCACATCTGACAATATTCACCCTCCAGAGAAAATTTACAAATTTATTGACTTTCACCTTCATCCATTCATAAAAACTCCCTTCCCACATTCAGGACACTAGTGATTACTTGAATAAAATATGCAAGACCAACCTTCCAGAAAACAGTCTCCTCATTACTCTGGATATTTGCTCTCTTTACACCAACATGCGAAGGATATTCAAGCTTGCAGAGAAGCACAGGATAGTTACCTCAACCCTTCCCCATCAGAAGACTACCTTGCTAAGCATTACTTAAAGTTGAACAACTTTGCGTTCAGTGACCAACATTACCTCCACATAAATGGGACAACAAATGGGCACAAAAATGGGGATATCATGTGATAATACTTTGAATACAGCTAGCCCCACAGTATTACTGGATTGTTATAAAACTTGGTAAATATTATGGTCTCCACATAAAATCACTTTGCTTCTGCAATTTTTATATGAGTTTTTATTCTTTTTGACTTGCAGCTGAATGCAGTGTACGACAAAACCTTGTGAACACAACTTGTCTCATAATTTTCAGTGGATTGTAATGAAATGTTGGAAATGCTAGGGTCTTTATCTGAAGATGGGCATATTGACATTACTTTGCTCATGCAATTTATGTTAGCGTTATTCCACACTCTGTCATGCAGCTGAATGCATTGTATCAGAGAATGTTGTGAATGAAGCTCAAGAGTTTTTGATAGATTACTGTAAAACTTTGTACGTGTTGTGGTCATCTTCTCTAGATGTGCATATAAAAAAATTACTATGCTTCTGCTATTTTTGTTAGTGTTATTGCATTTTTTGACCTGCACCAGGATGTATTACAGAATCTTCTAAATACATTTAGACGTTCAGATTACAATGGATTGCTATGAAGCTTGGAAAATATTTTGGTCATGACCTGAAGATGCCATGTTGACAAATCATTGTGCTCCTGCCATTTTTAGCTCACCTGTCAGTTAGGCCAGGTGAGCATATGGTATGGCCCTGAATGCATCATCCATCCATCAACAATTTCTTGTTACCACTCTGGAGTCATATTTCTGATCAATTTCAGTCAGACTTGGAATATGGATTTATATCTTCAAAATCTCATACAAGTTTGATAATGAGTGAGATCCATACATAATAGTGAAGTAATCTTACATGTGATTGGCTAACATTGTTACCACCATGGAGGCCACATTTCTGATCCAATTTTGATCAAACTTGGAATGTATCCTTATATCATTAAGATCTCTGATGAACTGAATAATGAGCGGGATCTGTACATACTAATGAGGTGATCTTGCATCTGATTGGCTGGTCTTATTACCACTCTGGAGGCCATATTTTGTATCCTTTGCATATTTATAAAGTGATCTTGCATCTGATATGGAGATTTTTTAACCACTCTAGAGACTGTATATTTTTGTAGGATTTTGATCAAACTGGGTAAATTGTCCAGTGTCTTCAGGATCTTGGTTGTGTATGATTTGAGTGAAATTTATGCATGATGTGGCCTTGCATCTGATTTGCTAAGCTTCTCAACAATCTAGCAACTATATTTCAGATCAGATTTTGATCAAGCTTGTTAAATAGTCTTGCATTAATCAAGATGTTGAATTAGTTTGTTTATGAGCAAGATCTAAGCATATTAATGATATTATTTTGTATCTGATGGACTGAGCTCATTATTACTCTGGAGACCGAATTCCAATCAGATTTTGCTTTACCTTAAGTGTATAATATTATTATTGTAGACAGGTTCTATAATGAGTGAGATCATCACATATTAGTGAGATACCTTGATTCTGATTGGTTGAGCTTGTTACCTCTCTAGGTCTAGAGACTATATTTCTCATCCAGTTTCTATAAAACTTGGTAAATAGGTTTATATCATCAAGATTTTGGATGATTTTGATTCTGACCAAGAAACTGTGTATATTAATTATGCCTTTATAAAGAATTTTACAAGGATATAGTAAAATATGTAAAATCAACATGATATAAAGTTTGGGAGATACAGTACAGCTCACGTGATTTTTCGGAACCCCACGCATCGCGGTGGGGGACTTAATCCCCTCCACTTTAGCTCCACAATAACACTGCGCTGTGGAGACATAAATTGGCATAAATACCTACAAATCACCACCGCATTTCGGTAGGCACACTGATGTCAACTCCACCGTGGAGGGGCTAGTCGACATTACTGATTGACATCTGAACAGCCAATGAATGAAGACCACCTATGGAAAGACTGAGACGTCAAGAGTAATTTACAACCGGATACCATTGGAAGAATCAGTCGTCTTTATTTCGATCATATTTGGACAATAAAAAAATAATTTCAAAAGGCTTGTATATTCAGTACACATTACTGTTTATAAAAGGTTGATCAACTTCTTTTGCAATAAGTTTATGATTTTAATTTATTTCAAAGAAATACGAACAAACTTATGTACTGACTTGACGAGAAGCACACACTGCTGAGCTTCTCAAGCAGAATAAATTTATCATTTTGTTCCAAAGGAAAGTAATTCTCTGAGATATGGACAATTAAAATCCAAATTGACATCCACTTCTGCTTACCCCCCCCCCCAACAACAACAACAACAAACCTAAAACACTGAATTTACACTGAAATGCAAATCTTTAAGCAGTAATAGCAGAGTGGCGAGGCTGAATATTATGACTGCATGTATACTGTAAGGGACTGACCATTTAATATATGGGGTTTATATGTTGTTTTGTTTTTTTCAACCGGGATATTTTTTGTTCTTTCATCACAATATTTATTTATTTTAAGTGAAATATGGAACGGATTAACGTCTTTTTATACTACAAAAATCAGAGAAAGACAATTGTTTTCATGCATTTACTCACCCCCCCCCCCACCCCCCACCCCCTCACTTGGAAAATTCAATTGTCTCTCACTAATAAAGACTTGACTTCAGCGGATGTTCTACAGAAATCAAGGCAGTGACCATTGTGAACACTGTCGTAAAATATTAACAAGGGTTTGCATCAAAGGATGATGTAAGTTTCAGCTTGGGAACAGTGTGTTTTTATCACACGAAGCCATCTGACTTGGCGCGTTGTACTTTACAGCCGCAATTATGGTCCCGCCATTAACAACGGAAGTTTGATAATTGTTAGTAATTAATCTGAACTCGGCTTATTACCAAAATGAAAAATAATATGGAAAATTCTAAAATCTGAGATGTTCAGAGATTTTAATTTCCAACAAGTTTAGAGCATTTTGCATGGATGTATTGTCTCCACATGTATCCTGTTATTTGCTAATTTTCCTAAGGTGAAAATATAAAAATAAAATATACTCTTTTAGTTATTTTTACACAGATATTAAAGAATGTAGTTTCCTGTTTGTGACTGTTAGAGCCTTTGGTTATTGAGCGTGTTTCTGTATGTGGCATATTGCTTTACAGCTAGAGAGCTCGAGTTACTGTGGCCCAGTGGATAAAATGTGCAACTCACACACATACACACTTTGGTGTCTGCAGGGGGTGGGGGAATGTTGCCTCGTCCCCGCCCCTATTTTTAAAAAATAATAAATATATCCCTTTTGCTTTGGCTCCCCCCTCCCCAGAAAATTCCTGCGGATGCCCATGAACACACACACACGACTTTAGAGCACGTGCTCAGGAGTTCCTGTGCAGTGGTGGGAAAATTTCTTTCTTTTTGCTCCATAACGTTATAATGTCTAGCACGTTATTACTTTTTTACCACTACTGAACGTTTCCAGATTTCAGTTTGTGTACGTCGAGATTTATAATCAGTCAGATTTTAATATTTTAATTCTGACGATTGACTAAAAATGTCGACATGTCAAGCAGCGAAAAAGAAAAATTTTGGTTAACATTAATAAGCATTTTAGCGTTATTTTTGAAAATCACATTAGTGAAAAACTCTTCAAAACATACGTTTAATCACGAAAAACTTTAATGGCAGGAACATCTTTTTGGCTTCGTGTGAATGACGAGGCCGCTAATTGAAGAAAGCTAGCCAATCATGGAATACTTAAACTCTTATTGAAGCATGTACCAAAAAAAAAAAATTTCTAATGGTAATAGATTACAATGACTTGCGCAGTAGTGCTTTGAATTCCATATTTTGTGAGAGAGAGAGAGGTGGGGAGGGGTCTTTTATTGATCATTTTTCTGTATTTTGCATAGTGTGCGATAGGAAACAAACAGAAAAAGGAAAAAGTAAAACAATAATTTCATCTGATACTAAGTTTACTTGGTGATATAGATACAGAAGTATATAGACGTACAGTATTCACATACAACAATACAGACAAAACAATTTAGCTGTCGTCAGACACGGTCTCTCCCCCCCCCCCCATGGTTATATGTGCTTGTAAAATTACACACAAACATGCTTTTTATTACTCTCTCTCTCTCTCTCTTTATCTTTGTGACTTTGGAGTGGTTGCTTATTGAGACAAGAAATAAACTAATTTCTTTGAATAGTGTTTGGCATGTTTCTGTATATGGTATATTGCTTTACAGCTACAGTTACTTTGGCCAAATGGATAAGAGTGTGTGTTACACACACACATTTGATATTGGAGCATGAGGTCGTGAGTTTGCAACCACCGACGGGAAAATTTGTTTCTTTTTTTCCCCCTCTATTACGCTATAATGTCTAGTACAGTATTACTTTTCTTACCACTTGCAAACTTTTCCAGATTTCAGTTTACGATAACTTGTGCAGAAGTGATTTGGATTCCATATTTTATGAGAGAGAGAGAGAGGGGGGGAGGAACTTTACTAAGAAGAGTTAATGATCTGCATAGTGTGCAGGGCTATTCTCCGCGAGACGCCGCGACAACTCCGTCAGGACGCGTGGAGTGATGGTGGAGGGGTTTTTCTTAATCCTCTCCACTCACTCTCCACCCCCACCGCTTATTTACAGTAGACATAAATAATCTCAAAAACTCTTCTAAATTAAAATTAGATAGTCATCAGAAGGAGACCTTGGTAGCAGTGCTGGATAATAAATCCCCCTAATTTTGTCATAGATGCAATTTGGGGGAATTGTGTTCATTTTGATCTTGACTTGGGGTTTAGAAGTCTTTTTTTTTTTGATGTGATACAACACTGCGATGCGTGGGGTTCCGAAAAATCACGTGAGCTGTACTGTAGTTTAGGTAGGATGTGTTCATAGAATGCTACATAAGCCTGATTAGTATTTTTAAGTTATGTCAAATGGTGAGTGATATAAGGCACACTTTGGCCTCTTGTTTCTCACACTCTTCTTGTTTTCCAGCTCAGTGTTCCAAAACTGTGCTCTTTACCATTAATAAAACAAATTTCCTGTTTTGTTTTGTTACATCCCCTGCAAATTTCTTTACTATTGAATAAATGTATGATCATTGACAATGTATCCGCATTCTGCTGGGTACAATTTGCAATAAATGCCTGTTACATGCTTAGCAGTATCTTGCAGTCGACATAAATAATCTCCAAAAACTCTTCTAAATTAAAATTAGATAGTCATCAGAAGGAGACCTTGGTAGCATTGCTGATAATAAATCCCCCTAATTTTGTCATAGATGCAATTTGGGGAAATTGTGTTCATTTTGATCTTGACTTGGGGTTTAGAAGTCTTTTTTTTTTTATGTGATACAGCATGACATGGCAGGATAATAAATGTTATATTAATGATGTGGGAAATATTTTTTTCGAATTTTGAGGCCATTCAGATTTAGACAAGTCCAATTTTTAAATGTAAAAATTGAAGATATTATTTCTTTGTTGAGAATTATTTTTTCAATTATATTTACATGCTGCCAAATCTTATTTGTAATGCCTTACATTATTTGAATGCTTTTATTATTTTTTTCATTTTAGTTGCTCAAGCAATCTTCAGACTTCAAGAAGGTGAAAGCACTTGAAACAGTAGAGAAGTTCCTCAAATTACGCAACATTGCTGCAATCAAGTATTTTCTAGGGTAATTCAATGTTTCTTTGTCTCACATTTTACTTACTGCTAGTTACACATGCAAAATTGGCCTGTCTGAACTGTTCGTACCCTCAATCCAAGCTTGGACTAAGATTCAGAAGGCAGGAAACGTTCACGAGACCTGTAAATGAATTCCAAGGCTATCTAGCAATAATGTCTTTCTATAGTGGTGTGACAGTATCAAAATATTTCAAAATTGGTCAGAAAAGATAAACAATCATGCATTCAATTATGATTTTCAATAAGTGATTATAAACAAGGAAGTTCTCTTTTCATTTGCTTTTTTTTTATTATTAAACATCACTGTTTTCACAGCATCAGATTCCAGTATGTTTATTTGAATAATAAATGATAGCCTTGTACACATACTGGTTGTCAACGATAGTATTAGCAAGTCAGAGCCGGTGTAAGATATCCTGGTGACAGTGAGATTTCACAGAACTCACTCTGTTGTAAACAAAACTTTGATCATGTGATCTCTTGAAAAAAGTCAATATTAAACCAAATATTTTTGTGTACAGTTTTCCACATTAATCATATACATCGTATAACACTGAAAGCTTCCTGAAAATTATATAAAATAAAAGCCTCCTGTTAAAATATCTATATGTATTTTCTAAGAGAACAATCCTTAAAGTTTTCTTTTTGCAGTTCTTTTTATAGCTATCCCAAGTTGGCATCCGTAACTGCCAACCATATTACGTACTGAAACATGGTATAGCAAGGTCAGTATTATGTACCAAACCTCAGTACAGCAAGAACCGCAGCATTATGTACTGATCCATGGTATAGGGGAATGATAAACTTTTGGCAAATAATAATGTTTTAAAAAAAGGAAAGAAAAGATACAATACTTAGCTTTATGTTGTTTTCTTTCAGTCCATACTGTAATACACTGGATAGTCCAATTGAAATACAAGGGTTTAATTTTGGTCATGGAGTCCAAGCAGTACGACATTGTATCCAGACTCACATTATAATAAAGTATGTTATAAAGATGGAGAGCTGCACTTGCCGTTTCTTACTTTCAACTGTATTGGTCAGAAAGGGCCTCCTGAAAAGGCTAGGATGTATATATGTCTACCATGGATGAATCACTTAGCATAAACACAAATATTTAACTTGTGTAAGTAAGGCATAAAATGTAGGTCACAGTGACCTTCCTTGGTTTTAAGGGCGTAGTAGTAACAGAGATGCCTCCAATTATTAAGTTTCATGATTGGAACATAAACATCACCCAAGAAATTAACTTTTAAAACAAAATGTGAAGAAAAGTCACTGAGCATGGCAAAAAGGATGTCAAACTTGTCAAGATGCATCCACTCATGAAGTTTCATGATTCTTTGTAGAATATTATGTATATAACATGCCAAAACTTGTGTGGTCATGAGCCAAATGCAAAACCTTAATGCAAGTAAATCAAATATTAGATATAGGTCACAATGGGCCTCTTTTGTTGTATGGGTGTGGTAGTAACAGAGATATACATCATCATCAATTTCACGACTCTAGCATGAATAGATCCTGAGAAATGAACATCAGACACAAAATTTAACCTAGTGAGTGAAGAATAAAATATGGCTGATATTGACCTATGATATAGGATATTATGCACAGAGCATGCCAAAAGTATCTGCAATAATTAGGTAAATGCAACAATTTAACCTAAGCCAGTAAATGTGAAATATAGTTCACAGTAACCTATTTTGGTATGGGTATGGCTGTGGTTACACCTAGAGAGATGTATACAGTCATCTACTTTAATGAGTGCAGCATGAGCAGTAAAACATCAAATTGAAATTGGCCAGTAAAATGTTAAATGCAGGTCACAATGACTTTCTCTTGTTTTAAGGGTGTGGTACTAATAGGGATGCATCCAATCACTTAGTTTGATCATTCTGGCATAAACAATGCTTGAGAGTGAAACCAAGGCAGTGGAGCATGAAATATGGGACACAGTAACCTACTTTTGTGATGAGGGTGTAGTACTCCTCAAGATACATCCCCTCACCAAATTTCTGAATCTTGGTGTAACAGTATGTATACATGGTACAAAAAACTATTTTGTTTTTTAACTAAACCACAAAACTTAACCTAAACTAGTAAAATGTTGGTCCAGGTGTGATACTAATAGAGATGCATACAATCATCTAGTTTCATGATTCTAGCAAATTCCGGTTGCACTTGAGTCCAGTGAATTCTGACATTAAGAACGTGATTCTTCTTTTAATTAGGAGCTAAAAATCACATATTTACCATTTCTAAACACATTTTGCAATTAAATAAATGAATATCTCTCTGTGAAAAAGTGCAGTGAGTAATGTCAAGTCATTTTTTGACAATTAAATATCTCGTCTTCAGTTCAAAGCACCAGTTAATATGCTGATAAGCAACTGAATGATATCACACCATGTGCAGCACGTGTTTAACAATTCTAAAACACAAAATAACGGAAATAACAAACATACATGTATGTAATCCATTTTAAATCCAATGATGTCCAAAACAAGCACATTTTTTTAAACAAAAGATACTAATCTAAAAAGAAAAAGCACTGTTCACTCGCATGATGTGTATTTCCTATTCCCTACTTGAAGTCTTTCATGATTTTATGTTGTTTGAGACCTGATCATTCTTGGGTTTATTTTGCATAGTCTACGATGTTTCTTAACTGAATAATCTTTAAAGGATCAACATCTTGGCTTTCTTGTCACATCAGTCCTTTCTTCAGCAGGTCCTCCTCATCACTGTCAACTGTAGAACCTACAATCTGCTGATTGGCATTTATGTTTTCTTATTTGTAGCCTTGGAAAAACTGGATGATTTCAGTATCCATGTTACATTCAACAGTGGGGCAGTCTCATCAATGTTGATCCAGTGCTGAACATCATCAAGTGATGTTCTTTTAGCACAACTTTAGTCCTTAGCAGCTTGACTTTGCATTTCACACAGATTTATGTTACTTCAGAACATCCAGCTTATCTCTAACTGACAGATTAAATATCTCAAGTCACTATTTATCCAAAAGATTTAAGTGAACAGTGTTCTATCTTAATTCACTCATAAATACAAATTGCAATGCTGAATTCACTCTTAAATGTAACTGAGTTCACAACAAAGTGGCACCTAATTGTTTTAATGGAACTTATTCGCAACTACATTATGCAAATGAGCATCTATCAGTGACTGCCACTTTCTCTCTGGTGATTGGATAATGCACTCTGGGTTGTATTGAATAACTTGAGTCACTAATTTTGCATAACAAATACCAAAGACAAGGTTATTGTAAGCCACTGTTTATTGACACTTGGATGGCAACAAATCATGGAAAGCAGTGGCATGTACATAAGACATGCCACTGCTAATCCTTTCTGTGATTGGTTTCCATGCAAGTGTCTAGAAACAATTACCTACAATAAGCTCATCTTTTGTATGATTGGCAAGGTGTGTTTGCAGAGATTAAGTCACTGATGTGCTGGAGTGTCTTTAATGCAAAAGGCAAGTTGGACAGTCCTGTGTAATGTAACCAAATACGATAGATAACATGGACCAGTTACAATAGTGGCTAATTGGAGACATGGGTAATTTTGGGTGTGCTATATAGCCTGTTAGAAATACAATATATGACATTGACTGAATACAGTAGTGCCTAATTATAGTCAAAGACTGATTGTAATAATACGTTCTGGCAATGTCCAAATCAAGTACAGTTGTTTTGATGTAAAGTTTTCAGCTGATGGATGTTTAAAGTTTCAAGCAAAAACAAAAAATTAATTTATTTTCATAATTTTGGTCACAGGGTCCATAGTGTTACCACATTATATCCATAATCGTATTATAGCAAAGCATGTTATAACAGGGGATAGCTATATGATTATAGATGTCTTCTTGGGGTCCCAAGACCTGATGAACCTTTTGTGACCTTGAGTACATTTTTGAGGTAACATGAAAATGTCCAGAATGCAGTGGGGGTTTATGCATTGTGGATAATGGGCAGACCTTCTTTGCACAAAATATCAACTACTGACCTTGGAAATCTCTTTAAGGTCACCAGAACCAAAATCCAGTCAGGTTTTGTTCAATGATACTAGGAATGTCTTTGTCACATAGTGACTTCCCCTTCTAGGTACAAAACATTGCATTTCCACCTTAAAAGAATCAGGGACTTTCTTTATCACATTCCTAAGAAAATTTGATTTTATTCACCTTGCTATATATTTCCTGTCCATATGTGAAGTACCAGTGTCCAAGAATAATATTAATTCTCAAGGTGGGGAGCTGGGTGAGACTTGCTTTTGGTTTAAAGAACAAGTCACTTCTTGTTTTTTATATTTATTGCCAATTAAAATAACAGAAGACATCCTTTTGTCCAGCCTGATGCAGACCTGTTCAGTTTGTAACAACAACATAGAGGGTGTCCCAGTGATGCTGCCGTGCAAGGACACCATCTGCATTAGATGTTTTGGTAATGCCACATCAGAGGACTCGGGGACCAGAAAATGCCCAAAGTGTACAAAAAATATTCCAGATACCTTTAACCCAGATGCACTAAGAGAGAGGTTAGTGACCCATTGACCTATTCTTGTTTAACTTTTAGCTGTACTGGTCATAGACCAAAATAACTAATGAGATGGCCTGTTGTCTGTCGTCCATTGTCCACAATCCATCCATTAGTACAAGTTTACTATCACTACTTCTCCTGCACTACTTGGAGGATTGCCATGAAACTTTACACACACATTCATCCCAAGGTCTAGTTGGTTCAAATGAGAATGGTGCTGCTCAGACATCCAATATGGCTGCCACAGCAGCCACCTTGAAAATCTTGTTATTACTACTCCTCTTGATTGGATGGTTCTATCAACATGGGGATTTCACTAAAAGACTTCTTATGCTGTCTACTTGGTCCTAAATAAAAATGGTGCCAGTCTGATTGATATTCAGTATGTCCACCATGATGCCAATCTTGCAAATCTTGTTATTGCTTCTCCTCCTGAACAGAAAGTTGCATCAGCATGAGGTTTTCACCAGAAGACTTCATATGATGTCTGGTTGGTCGTAAATGAAAATGGTTTTGCTTGGACATCCAGTATGGTCACCACAGCAGCTGTCTTGAAAATCTTTTTGTTGCTACTCCTCCAAAATGGATGGTCATATAAAAAAATTTGTATTATTTCTATTTGTTACTAATTGAAAATGGTGCCGATCTGACATTCAGTATGGTTGCCATGGCAGCCATCTTAAAAATCTGTTTATCACTACTCCTCCTGACTGGAAAGTCATATCGGCATGAAGATTTTATATGATGTCTTATTTGTTGTAAATAAAAATTGTGCTGATCTGATATGCAATATGGCACCGCAGTGGACATTGTGAAATCTTATTGCTGCTCCTCCTAGATTGAAAGTCATATGAGCATTGGCATACATGTCCTATTCCCAGACGGTGTTGGGGTTTTTTTTGAGACTCAAAAAATGTGTGTTTTGAGGTCTCAAGGGGGGTGGGCAGTGCATGTGATGCAAAAAAGCGACATTGTCCAATTGAGAATAAGCAATCTTTTCATACATGCCTAAAGAAAATGACTGGAAATTCAAATCTGAATAAAATAAAATAACTTATCTGTTTTCTTTAAAGCATTTAATACACTTACAACCAAAAATAGTTGGTAGACTTGGAATTGTCAGATATCATCACCACACACATACACATGCGTACAAATACTCACATTATCACAAACACACTGAAATTAAATAGAAAATGTTTTAAAAATACATCAAGTTTCAGTCTTTAAAAACCATTGCACATTACAATATAGTCTTTGCTGCTCTCAATAGTTCAGTAGGGGGTTTGAAGGTAATGCAGGTGTTATTTGTGTTCATCTTTGCACTCACTAGAGACTGCATGGTATTGTTGTTCAAACTTCTCTACTGGATTCTCTGAGCGAATCCTGGTCAGAACTGAGTTGTACTTGCTGACCATAATGCTGGCATTGTCAGAACTGTATCCAATGCAGTTTGACCATGAGATATGCCTGTCTTGATAGAAAAAAAGAAAATATACATCACATTAAGAACCAATCATTTCATGGGGGGGGGGCATCATTTTGTCAAGCTTTTGGGGGGATTTTCAGGTAATACAGCAGTAATAAATGCCTCTGTCCATTACAGGTGTTAACACAATCTCTTTATCAACACAAATCAACTGTGTAAACATGAGTGTGTGCTTATTATTGCCTTTCAATCAATCTATTTCATGACTAAAATCACATACTTGCCATATTCCCAGACAGTGTTGAGGGTTTTTTGAGACTCAAAAAGTGTGTTTTGAGGTTCCAAGGGGGGTCAGGGCGCGTGAACCCCAAAAAGTGATTTCATCAAAATGAGAGGAAGCTATCTGTTCAAATCAGCCTATAGGAAATGACTGGAAATTCAAATCTAAATAAAAGAAAGTACCATCTGTTTTCTTTGAAGCATTTAATATACTTACAAACAAAAAAATGGTAGACTTAACATTGTCAAATAACATCACCACACACATATGTACTCATGGTCACAACCTCAGAGACATTAAATACAAAAATACACAAAGTTGCTGTCTTTAAAATCCATTGAACAGTGGAATGTAGTTTTAATTACCAGCAGTCTTTGCTGCTTTCAGTAGTTAAGTAGTTGGTTTGAAGGTAATGCAAGTGTCATTTGTGTTCACAAATATGCCTACAGTTTTCCTTCGCGGATGTCCATCCAAAGTCGCTAAAAGTTATAAAAACCTGTAAGATGGCAATGAATATCCGTTTCAAAACAATTAATCTGGCAATGAAAACATTTAAGGTTTGTGGTAGTTGGCCGAGTTGCCAAAGTCTTTGACCGCCGCTATTGTCACGTATTTTCGAGGTTAAAGTCACACAGGCAGTCAAGATTTAATTTATTATCAGGCTGAATCAATGAAAAAAGGTACTACTTTATGCAAATACACAATCTGTCATTTGATTAATGATTATATACTTTTAAAAGAAAAGTAATGAAGAAAACTTGGGCATTTATTATAATTAATGCTAGTAGATAACGAGTGAGCACTTAAGTTAAATGAGGGCAAGATCCGGAATGGAAAATTCCATGTGCAGTTCCTTTCAGGTTAACCAGATATCCAAACATGTTAATGTTTTCATGAGTTACTTGATCACATGATAAAACGTTTATTGCAATGATGTAAATGTCCAAGGAAAATATGAGAAAGTTAAGGCGGCAAAACTGTCAAAGCAAATAAAATTATCTCATTTTTTTGTACTTATTGTGCATTATGTACATGTACTACAATTTTCCTTTGTCCCTTTAAAATGTTGTGTCCCCCAAATCTGGAGGGTGAGGAAGACAGTGTCCCCTGACCTTGGGATCCTAGATGCAACACTGCATCAGAAATTGAATGGTGCTGTTGTTCAACCTGCTGAAATAATCATGTTTTGCATTTTATGTATGGAGTAAAAGTCTGACTTCAAAAAAACGTTGCTGCTGATCACAAACTTTAATAAACATGGCTTCAACATTCTCATTCAATGCAGTCAGTGATGTGTAATAACATTTGTTCTTCAACACGCATCTCTTTGATGTACTTAACTAAAGACAAATTGGGTTTTTCCACTTGGTGTTGTTTACCTATGCAAATGAGCATAATGGGCTCTCCCTCAGCAGTGCTCAAAGGATTTGACACAGCACATCACCCTAGCTATTGTGAGACAATTAAGTAAATCTCTGAAAGGTGGCTGTTTACCTCTGACCGCCTTACAGTTTATACGTACCAATCACGGGCATATATCATGGTGATTAATTTTTTTTTTTTTCGCTAAAATTGCTGAAATTGCCAAACCCCTGTGTCGGGGGGGTTTGGGAGTCCAAAATCATGTTTTTCATGTGACACGTCGTGTTATGGCATGTATGAAATCATCCTGAAAAGGATGGGTCAAGTAATAGTTGATATTTTAACAAGATTTAGATAAAGAATAATAAAAAAGAGAAAAACCTGAATATTCAATTTAGCATGTCGAATATGTACTGACTTGTCTAGATGTTACATACAGGGGGTGCTGCTATATTGACAAATGTTGTATAGTTTAGCTGGGCTTTACTTCCTTCGCTTATGGCTCATTGTTTCCTGAATCACAGCTGCATTTTGACATTTTGCCTTCAAAGATAAATCAGACTTGAACACTACTCTGACTGCTGAAATAATCATGCTTTATGTTTTATCAATGGAGTAAAATCTGACCTCAAAGAAACATTGCCATTTCAGTAATATTTAATAAAGATGACTTAAACATACTCATTCAATGTTTAATAACTTTTATTCTTCAATATGCATTCCTTTGATTTAGCAGTAACTTCAAATGAATTGGGTTGTTCCACTTTGTAAACTTCACCAATGCAAATTAGCCTAATGGGCTCCCCAACAGCAGTCTTCAAAGGACTTAACACATCACCCTAGCTATTGTCAGCCATTTAGGTAATGTGCGAAATGGTGGTTGTTGATACCTGAACACTTTAAAATTACCTTTTAATTGCCTCTATGACAATTAGCTGTATAAACTGCCTCAAGGATAGTTTTACATGAGCTCTAAGCAGGACTGTTTACCATTTATACATACTGTATGTACGGGCATATATTGAGGTGGTTGTTTTTCAAAACATGACCATGTCAGGGGGTTTTGGAGTTAAAAATTATGTTTTTAGTGTGACACGTCTTAAGGCAGGTTGGCAGGCATGCATTGGGTTGTCACCAGAAGACATTTTATGATGCCTTGTTGGTACTTAATGAAAATGGTGCTCATTTTACATCCAGTATGGCCACCATGGCAGCCATTTTTGAAATCTTGTTACTGCTACTCACATTCTAAATGGAAAGTCATATTGACATGGGGTTTTCACCAAAAAACTTCTTATGATATCTAGTTGGTCCATAATGAAAATGGTGCCCTGCAGACATCCAATATGGCTGCCATAATGAACATAATGAAAATCTTTTCACTAATTCTCCTGAATGGATGATCATATGAACATAGGGTTTTCACCAAAAGTTTTTTAATTGTGTCTAGTTTGTTCTAAATTAAAATGGTGCCTATCTCACATCCAGTATGGCTGCCACAGTGTCTAACTTGAAAATTATATTGCTCTTGAATATCTCAACAGTTAAAAAGAAATCATCTTATCTTGAATTCCTAGAAATTCTTTTCAGTCAGTAGTGCATCAGTCCCTTTGAGGGACTCTTGTTGTAGACTTTTGTGATTCAGGTTGCTTACATGTTCAAAACATTTTGTTGTAGTACAGTATCAATACAATAATCATTGAAATCTGTTTAAAATAAAATCATGACAGTAGAAGCTGCCTTTTTTTCACATTTAGATATGTCTTTACATAAACTTTTTACAATATTAAGTAGTAATCAGTCATCAAAATTCACTGCAGCTATCAAACATATGTTAATGGAAACAAAACAAAGATTTTCTCTGAGATCATAGTCCCATCACATTTTTTGTTTTATAACAAAGTACAGTAAAACTAGTATATGTGAGAGTACAGAGAGATCAGCTTTGGACACATTAGGAGATTTGCAAATTTGGTCTGGAGTTTTCACTAGGAGGATTTTTATTGATCTAATTTTTTGCACACAAATGAACAAAAATGGCAACTATTGAACAAATTTCCTTTTTTAAAAAAATTAAACTATGCACATCATCTTTTCACATCAGTCTTTTCACACTAACTTGCTGCCTTTCATACTGTCCTTATATGTAGCACAAGTATTTTTAGTCTTTAATAGAAGATCATTGCTTGCATTATATTTGTGGCAGTCCTCATCATTGTTGATCTCAACACTTAGGAAATGATGTATCATTACTGGATCCAGGTTTCCCATTCTCTGAATAGAAAATGTCCTTTCAGTGTCTGATTTGGAATGTGGCAATGTTAGTACAACTCTGGTTAGTCCACCAATAAGTTTAAACTGTTTCCTGCCTGTGGGTAGATTCAGGTTGCTGACTGCCTGCCACAACTGCTCAGGATTGATGCTATCTGGGTCATATTTGGGAAGTTCTTTTTAAAAGTGACTTTACAGAAATGGCAGAATGCATGTTCGTGTCCTTTGAACTTGATTTCAACCACTGAAATTCCTGTTTCCTTCCATTATTGAAGTTCGTGTGAAATTTCAGTTGTTTAGATTTTGGTGTTTTAGCATTGGAAGATAAGATACGTTTCAATATCTCAACAAACTTGAAATACTGAAGCCAGACTGACCTGTTATATGCCACTTGAGCTCTTTAGTAATGACTAATCCATCCATAATCCATTAACATCTTTAATCCTTTCCATATTTCTTCTGATCACACATAATATAATCCATCTCGACAAACTTTAAACACCAGCACCATATCAGTCCTGCCAAAAGAATCCAAGCAATGTTAACTGTTTTTTGCTGCTTGAGCTTTCTTAGTAATCCAACCACAATCCATTAACATCTTTAATCCTTTCCAAATTACTACTGATCACACATAGTATAATCCAATGATTACTTTTAGGCTATTGTCTGTCAAATTAGCAATTAAAGTGTGATGCTCGCGTAAGCCAGTTCACAATCACATGATAATAGAAAGTCTTTACCATCAATATACTACATTGGAAGCAAGATGTGAAAAAAAGGAAAAATTTCTGTTCTGGAAATTTTTTAATAAACATTTTGAGTATAAGAGAGATTTCAATGAGTGATGGGAGGGACTGGAAACAGATTCATGCATACACATGCACACACACACACACTCATCCTGGGAGGAAAACCCTCTAGACCGGGTAGTTCACATTTTTGCTAATACATTTAATAATAATAGTAATAATAATTTTTTATTTAATAAGGGCAACTCAGTTAGAATACAAACATACCTAGATCTCCCTTGAGGACCTCTAATGATCTAGTTATCAAAGTATCAGAAAGTTCTAGCTTGTTTAGCAGCAGAAAGTTGCATAATGACAAGCAGCATATAGATTAGGTTTCATGCATTAAATTGGAGAAAAAAAATCAACTATTTTAAACACATTAAAGTAATAATAGATGGTGATATGCTCTGTATATGCACTAAAGGTGAAGCAAATGATAATAACACAGGAAATATAACAACTGTTTCGGAAAGCGTGGTTCAGACTAAAATAATTTTCTCTTAAAACCTTAAAATAGATTTTGCTGCTTTAATGTGCATCCAAAGAGTTCCACATCATTGCTTCAGAATATTTCAAAGTGCACCTAAACTGTTCAGTGTGTCCTGTATTTAACACTAATTGTTTTTCATTAACAACTGCAGTATAGAATAGTTTTGATAGTATATTTTGATAAAGAGTCCACTTAAATTTCCCCTATTTATATTTTTAGGAAATCAGTTCAGAAGTTCAAAGAATACCAGAGCAGATGTAACAGTTTCTTTATGGATGTTGTGTCACAGCTGTGTTTTGCTGACAACACTGCTCCATCGGATGAAGTGGTGAATAGGTTGCTAGGTTACATCACGATGACAGCAGCACCAGGGGGACAAGTAAAAATGGAAACTCATCATCTGACAAAGGAACTGACCATTTTCAATGACTGTGTTGATCCCAATCCAGTTTTTAGATCATTTCTGCTGCAGTTACTGCTCAGAACAAGGTCAGATTGGATTTCTAATCATTCATAGAAAATCAAAGTATAATTAGGTTACCTCATTGTGAGACAAATCTTAAGTTTATAGTAATTTTTCTTAGATCAATACATTAGATACAGGAGGAGTAATAATCTTGAAAGCATGGATGATTGTATAGAATAAACTGCGAGTGAAGGCCACTGAGGTACCTGTACAGCTATCAACCATGGATAAGCAAGGTAACCAGAGCTGAAGACACAATGACCTTGCACATGGTAGAAACAGGTATCAAACCTAGACCCACAATTCTATCTCGAGTTCATAATTTTCCAACGATTAATCTTCGTGGCTTACTGTAGACTTATTCTTGAATATAAAAAAATGTGAATATTTTCAAACAACTCTTAACATCAAGCTCCAAATAGTCATTTAGGTGATTCAGCTAAATATAGATGGATCAATTTCTTGGATAAATTTTGGCCCCCATATAAGTTTGAAGAAAATATAGGTAGAGCCAATTCATGAGAAAACATGTTTTATGACATTATGTCACTTTTATGTGACAAATTGCATTAAAATGATGTTACTTTTCTCCACATAATGTTTCATCAGCACCTGATGTTTTTTATCCATGGTAACAATGTGAGTATGGATGACTCTTCTGCTATTATCAGTTCTTACAGGGCATGGAGGTAGATCTGGGTGTGAGAAGCTTGCACAAATGTCCTCAGTTGTTTTTCTTTTATTACAAATATACATTCAAGGGTTATGAAGCTTTAGACTACATTAGAGAAACTGAACTTTTGTTATTGTCTGGAACATGCCACAGCACATGCATCTTTGTGTATCCCAACATCAGAATAGAAGCTGTCAGAATCTACAGAGTATTTTATTTAAGCCAAATGTGCTGACATTTTTCCGCATGAAGCAGTTTTCTACAATATTTATGTATGCAGTTTTTCCTTGAAAAGTCAAAAATATATTCATAAGAACTGGCTGCAATGTTGCAACTTCATGTCAGTGTCATTGATTTGTAACCTTAAAAATTTCATCCAGGCAATGTTAAAAAACAAAACAAAAATACTTGCACAGTTGTCAGTTTTTTTTACTCTCTCTGCTAAAGGCATGGCTACAGTTTTTGAAGATGTATATAGCTCTGCACTGACAGATTTGAGTTTTGAAGTAAAAATGTGGTTTGTGTCATACTGTCAAAATTTTTAACAGGAGACGACCTCCAGTGCCCATCGTAAGATGTATCAGTTACTATCAAATGACAGTTATTAAATGAAGATAAAAATTTCAGCCCATCTCTGTGTCAGTGCTATATTCTGATTCTGAATTTGCTGAACAATAGTTTAAAATGTAAAAAAATTATTTACTTTTTTTGCTACAAATGTTTCTCATCTACAGAGATGCTGCCAGGGTGCAGGAGTGAGCGAATCGCGCAAAATTTGTACAAATTCGTGCACTTGGAAAGCAGTGATGCGCAAGAACTACCACAAATTAGTTTAAAGTCGCGCATATAAAAATGTACTCTGCGCAGTATGCAATTTTTATTTAACTGTTAACCCTTAAAGTGCTTGTCGCGGCATATGTCGCACGGCCAGTAGAGTTCTCGTAGAGCTTGTCTCGTTATCCGTCTTTTTTCCAGTAGGCAACTATTTACACATCTGAGTACTTAAGCTTGACATGAACTTTTTTTTTGACTAAATTTGATTGGTGCATTGGGCCCTGGAACAAGCATTGTCGAGGTTGAACCTTGCATTCATGAAGGAAGTTTTACAAATGCGTGTTTAAAGTAAGGGCTCATAGAAAATCCAAAATGGTTGACTCCCAACATGGTTCATCTTTAGATGATGATTTCGTTCGGCAAATACTGGTCGATGATAGCGATGATGACAATGATTTTTAAACTTTTTAAGTATTCAAGATTATTGGAGCCCGGTAAGTGTTACTGGAAATACCAGAGAGTAATTTTGAACCCGAAAATAATGTTGAATACGAATCCGATGTACATGCTGGATGGACAAAAACAGACAGCATGCCGGTTAACCCTCTATTAAGTGGTATATCGAAATTAAATGTCAAAAAGGCAGAATACTAAGTCTAATGAAAATACAGGCAATTTAAAAGTAGGGTGCAATTTTCATTTATTTTCTCAAACAATTCTGTCTTGAGGGATCTTGTGCTACAAAACTATATAGCACTCTAATAGTTAAGATAATCTAGATAGAAATTAAAAAGTAAGGATATTTTTTTTTTATCAAAATACCTCATTCTGAACAAGCATTGATGGATATAAAACCCTAATAGAACAATGTGGAACAGATCAGAAATCTGGCATAGTAGTCAGCAAAGCACTGATTCAAGAAAGTGAACTTTAGTGAACAATATTATTTTGGAGCAGAGATATCCAAGAGACAATGCCTCTGAGCTGTTGAAAATTGTACATAACAACAAGAAAGAACAGTTTTCCATCTTGTTCAAGCTGGCTTAACTAACTATGCATATGTGAAAGGGGGTTCTCAGCACAGAACAATATTCATATATTCATACACAGATAAAGAACAAATTAAGCTCATAAATGATCAACAGAATAATGTTAATACAACTAGAGGAGACATCTTTTGAGGATTTTGATTTCAATAGAGCAGGAAGAAAGAAAGAGACGGATATTTATGTGTTGGTAAATATTGAACTATGGCCATTTCCTCCTCCCCCACATTTTTTTACTCCCCCCTTATTTTGGTGACAAGGGGGGATGCTCCCCCCTTTAGATAAAATCCTGGCAGCATCTCTGCATCTATATCTCATACCCATCAAATTAGTCTATCAGTATACTAACAACTTCAAAGTTCAACTTCACAGAGCTGTCTCAGATATCCTTTTCAGGACTAAAAGTCATATAGTAATTCTTGATTTTAGAATAAAGCATATCAGATAGTATAAAACTTGCATCATCATCATCATGAAGATAATGGTAATAATGACAAAGATAATGATGATGATATTAATAAAACAACAATTTACAGAAGAACAAAAGAAAGCATTATTATTATTATTATTATTATTATTATTATCAGCACACACATACACATAAGTGCAAACACATAATCACAACCACACTGACATTAAATTTTAAAAATATTCTGTCTTTAAAATCCATTGGATGGTGAAATATATTGCCCTCATTAGATGCAGTCTTTGCTGCTCTCAATAGTTCAGTAAGGGTTTGAAGGTAATGCAAGTGTCATTTGTGTTCATCTTTGCATTCATTAGAGATGGGATGGTACTGTTGTTCAAACTTCCCTGCTGGATTCTCTGAGCAATTCCTGGTCAGAACTGAGTTGTTCTTGCCTACCATAACATTGGGATTGTCAGAACTGTATCCGATGCTGTTTTACCTAGTGAAATATGCTTGTCTCTATAGAAAAAGAAAATCACATTAGGGTCAGATCATTTCGGGGGGGGGGGGGGGCATAATTTTTTAACACTTTATGGGGGCCTTACAGGTAATACAGCAGTAATAAATGCCTCTGTCCAGTATGGGTGTTAATGCAATCTCTTTATCAACACAAATCTGTATAAACATGAGCATGTGCTTATTATTGTCTTTCAGTAGTAGTAATAATAATAATGACTTTATTTAAAGAAGAAGCTCATTTGGTCATCTGACCAATGTTCCATGAGGCCTTCTACAATTACATGTATATGTTGTACAAAAATTTCAATCTATCTCGTGGCTAAAATCATCCTGAAAAGGATGGGTCAATTAATAGTTGGTATTTTAACAAGATTTAGATAAAGAATAATAATAAAGAAAACTAACCTGAATGTTCCATTCAGTGTATCAAATATGTTCTAGCTTATCACGATGGTACATACAGGTGTTGCTGCTATATTGACAGATGTGTACACTCCAGAATGACTTATGTCGATATGGTGTTTGCAGTATGTGCAAAAAATTAAATGCTCCCCATTGCTGCTGTGCTTTACAAAGTAAAACTCCATCAACCATGAGTTCTAAAATTTAGTTTTGCTGGGCTTTGCTTGCTTCACTGATGGCTCATTGTTTCCAGAATCACAACTGCATTTTGACATTTTGCCTTCAAAAATGAAACATACTTGAACACTATTCCGACTACTGAAATAATCATGTTTTGTGTTTTATATATGGAGTAAAATCCGACTTCAAAGAAATATTGCCACAGTTCGCAAACTTGCCAATAATCTTTAATAAAGATGGCTTAAACATTCTCATTCAAAGCAATGATGTGTAATAACTTTTATTCTTCAACACACATCTCTTTGATGTACCAATAACTTCAAAAACGAGTTGGGTTCGACTTCTTCAGCTTTACCTATGCAAATTAGCCGAATGGGCTCACCCTACAGCAGTCTTCAGTGGAGTTAAAAGGACTTTTCACATCACCCTATCTATTGTCAGTCAGTTATTAGTAATATGGGAAATGGTGGTTGTTTATACCTGACCACCTTACCTTTTAATTGCCTCTATGACAATTATCTGTATAAACTGTCCAAAGGATAATTTGACATGAGCTCTAAGCAGAACTGTTTACTATTTATACATTGCACATGTTACAGGCATATACTGAGGTGGTTGGTTTTTTTTTTTTTTTTTTTTGATGATTATTGAAAATTGTGTTTTTCTAAACACGACTGTGTTGTAGGGTTTTGGAGTAAAATAGTGTTTTTAGCATGACACCTGTTATGGCAGGTATGACAATGGTTTTTAAATTTTGATGCAACACCTGGGCCTGGGACTAGGGTGTGGAGGTTGTTTTACATCAATTTAAAATAACTTGTAAATTATGAAACTAATTGGAGGGGGGGGGGAGGGAGGGGGTTGGTACTGACCCAAGTGTCAGAAAATGTCAGATAGACTTTTAAATGGGGACTCTAAGTCATACCCTATGGGCATACAGTTGTGACCCCTGGTCTACAATATAGAAACCTTTGACATTCCCAGTCTTTAACTATATATACACTTACTGGGTATGAAAAGACAAATTAATAAAACAGCCTGAAATTGACCTCAGGGTCCATACCAAACCCCCATGGATTTACTCCCAGGTCATACTTGGAAATTACTGAGATCCTCACCCTATGTATACACTCAGTGAGCATTTATACGTGCAGCTGACATTGATCCCAGGGCCAGTCTATAAACACAGGGACCAAGTCCTTCCCACCCTATAACATACACATAAAATTCAGATATGCAACCAACTTTGGCCCTTGGGTCTGTTCCTATCTCCAGAGTATGACAAAGTGTGTGTGTGTGTGTGTTGGGGGGAGCATGGGGATGCGTGTCTTACAAACACTAGTTTCTTTAATGTTATCATTTAGACATATAAAGAATACAGTAGTTTTATATTTATTTTTGCATTCTTTGTTCTTGAAATTACAAATGCATAATATTCCTCTTCCAGTGAGAAGGAAGTACATACTAATCTTGAGAAGTACTTCAGTAAGGCAAAGGTCGTGATTGGTCCAGATAATAATGACAGGGAGACACACATGGTACAATTAAGTCAACTGGTTGTACAGTGTTTAGAGGTAAGAAAATAAGGTGAAAACAATACAAGTTAGCTTTCATACATGTGACAGAACCAGGATTTCAAACCAGTAGATTTACAAATTTTGATCAGTAGATTGGCTTCTAAACCAGTAGATTTTTTAATGGCATAAATTTTATGTTTCAAGGGGATTCAAAACAAAACAAGTGCTTTCTTGTGCCATAATATGTATTCTCTTCATACTGTAATAAAACAGCAAGTTTTGAACATAAATCAGATTCAGATTCTGATGGAAAATGTTACAATAATAATTAAATAAATTGAGTCAGAATATTCTCAATTAATGAAAATAAAGTGTTGTTTATCTTATAGTTCACTGTAAAGATTATTTTTATACAAAATCCACTGGTATTTTTGGTTTCCTTCACAAGATCACTGTCTGGTGACCACTGATGACATTCATTGTCATTATCAAGCTTCACACTTAACAGGCTTTCAATAGTTCTCTGGTCCAGATTTCCCCTTGAATCACTTTGTATTTTGCGAAAAGAATGGAGAATGTCGTCTCTGTATAAGCATTAGAATGTTGTTATGACAGGACAACCATGCTCAACCTGCAAAGAAGTTTTAACTTCAGTTTTCCTGTTGCTGGGTTTGTAAGGTTGCTGACTGCTCTCCAATACTCCTCCAAGCTATGTTCACCCAGAGGAGGAAGTTCCTGACTTGGGCATTATCCTCAAGGGCTTCTTTCTCTTCATGGCTCAGATCCAAAAATCTGTTGGCAAGTTTCACCACTGTAAATTAAAGAAAAAAGAAAGATTGATTTACACTTGAAATAAACAATGAAAAAATACATGATGTATTCATGCCTTTATGAATAATTTATCCCAACTTTAAAATTAATTATCATGTAATATATTTTTAACTGATATATTATCTAGTGCTTGAACATAATTTATGTGCATGAAAACTTCAGATACTTTATGAAATACAAAAGATGCATACTTTTGATACACATAATGCAAACTCAGGACCTTTGCTACTCACCTGCACACACTTAGTCTGATATCCAAGCTCTGTTGAACTTCTTGTAATATTTCTTAGCCAGTGGTTTCTTAGCATTGGGAGTAAGCACACGTTTCTGCATGAATTGAAAAAAAATGTAAGATCTGTCCTTATTCCTCTTAAAACATCTTGAATAATACAATAACAATTAAACAAGACTAAAAATCAAAATACTTACTCCAGTGTGTCTGCAGAAATAATTTTTTACGGTTGATCTCTCCATTTTAACTCCCCTCTGCCAAAGGTCGGCTGATTTTCATCAGAGGCTCAGAAGACATCAAGGACCACCTTTTATCCCTTTATTACTTATAACACCTTGAAAAAACATCCTGCATTTGGCCTTAAACTCCTCAAATTACAACAATAAGGCAATCAGTTAACAGCTTGCTCTGTACACATGTCAGCTGTTCTTTAACAATTCTAATGCTATTGCTCTACCACACATCATCACACCGGTCGTTGTACTGGTGGAACGTTTCCGGTCCACAGTAGACTGGTTCTGGCTGGTTTCTCTAATGTGCTGATAGAATACGTAAAAATACTGTGTTTTTGTTTTTTTTTTAATTTTTAAAAATCTTCAAATTTTTTTAATTGTCAAAAGCGGTAGATTTCAAATATAGAGAGGATATTTGCTTGAAACGAGTGAATAACGGATATATTTCATCAAGTGGGTGAAAAACTTGGTATTTTCATGAGTGGCAAAGCCATGAGCGAAAATACTTAAGTTTTTCACCCACGAGATGAAATATATCCGTTATTCACTCGGAGCAAGCAAATATTCTTTTTATTTTATGCTCAAGCGTATTGTCTAGCAATTTGTATAACACACTGAAGTAGCTGATTTCTTACTGCATTCCACGAGATAATGTCAGCAGTTTTACCGTTTATATTCTGCTCTGTTTTGTGTATATTTGCACATAAAATATCAGTAGTTACATAATGCTCCTTCCCAATTCAAGGTAAAACAGCAGATAAAAAGAAAATGAAAAAAAAAAATATTTGTCTATTGCTGGATTTGAACCCGGTTCGCCTGGATGCAAAACAACCATCTTAACCTTTACGCTATGCAAGCGTCTTATAATCAGGTTGAAATTTCTTAGTTATAATTGTTACGACTCTATGGTCTAAGAAAAATGTAACAGAAAGAAAGTGAAACCAACAAATCAAGTAAAAATCAACAAGCAATTTATTACTAGATAATTAAAATGAAAAATCAAAAAGTCACTTACAGTAATGTGTTTTGAAATCCTAATAATCCAATAAGAATGATTGTTCTAATCACAAGTCCTAAATATAGAATGTTCCGAATTCACGGCTGTGTCCTTGAATGTTAAGATGTGCTAATGGTTTCCAAAGTCCTGATGTACTAGAAATCTTGAGGTGCTGAAGTCAAAATGAAGTATTCCAAAATCTCTGAATAAGTTCACATAAATTCCAAAATTGTCAATTAAAAATCCAAAATCCAAAAGTTTATGAGCACTGTTATAATCCAATGAATATTTAAAATAATTCCTCTCTTAGAATTTGGAATGAATTTTCACAACTGCAATAGCTCTTTACAAGACTGATGGTAATGTCAAAACTGAACAAAATGTCCACTAAACATGATATATATAAAGATTGGTCACATGACAGAATGTTCTAGAATGTGTGTCATCTTAATGGAATTTTTACTTGTAAACAAAAATCAACCTTGACCTTCAAATTGAGAAAACATATTGATCAAAACAACCTAATTCAAGGACACTAGTTAAACATGTTTTTCCTGATAACATTAAGATTTAAGCAAATATTAAAGTGAAGAAACATTTATAATTTCCTAAAATATTTATAATATTATATAAACATCATACATAACACCTCCCCTCATAAAGAAAAAGAAAGATTTATATAATAAAGCTTTCTTTTGAATATACATCTAATACTACAATAACCAAAATTACATAAGAACATGTTTTATGATACTGGACTTAATTACATCAAGCAATATTACATTTCTAGGCACGTGAGAGTGCATCTGCAATCACATTGTCTTTTCCCCTGATGTGTTTAATGTCAATGTTATATTCTTGCAATATCAAACTCCATCTCAACAATCTCCGATTTTTATCTTTCATTTTGTTGATGAAAGTAAGGGGATTGTGATCACTGTACACAATAATTGGAGAAAGAGCTGAGGTAACATACACTTCAAAATGCTGTAAAGCCAATATCAAAGCCAAACATTCCTTCTCAATTGTGGAATAATTTTTCTGGTGCTTGTTTAGTTTTTTAGAAAAATAACACACTGGGTGATCCACACCACTTTTGTCTTCCTGAATCAATACTCCACCAACCCCTACATCACTTGCATCAACAGATAATTTAAATGATTGGCTGAAATTTGGTGCAGAAAGAACTGGTGCATTCTTAAGCATGGCCTTTAACTTGTCAAAAGATTCTTGACACTTGTCAGACCAATGAAATTTGGTTTTCTTACTCAATAAACTTGTCAAAGGTTCAGCAATTTTGGAAAAATTGGAACAAAATTTCCGATAATATCCAGCCATACCTAGAAATCGCATCAGTTGCTTTTTACAAATTGGAACTTGAAATTCAGAGATAGCTTTGACCTTAGCTTCTATAGGTTTAACTTGACCTTGTCCCACAATATGTCCTAAAAATGTGACACAAGCATGGCAAAACTCACTTTTGCTCAAATTAATTGTCAGATTCGCATCGCTGAGTCGATCGAAGAATTTTCAAATGGTTTCCAAATGATCTTCCCAGGTGTTGTTGTAGATAATGACGTCATCGATATAAGCGTCACAATTATCAAGACCAAATGTTATCATGTTCATCAGACGTTGAAACGTTGCAGGCGAATTTTTCATTCCAAACGGCATGACTTTATATTGATAAAGTCCATCTGGAGTTGCAAATGCTGAAATTTCTTTTGCCCTTTCCGTCAGTGGAATTTGCCAGAATCCTTTTAAAAGGTCAAACTTGGTGACATATGCCGCATTTCCAATTTTATCAATGCAATCGTCCATTCTTGGGATTGGAAATGAATCAGTTTTGGTGACACTGTTGACTTTTCTATAGTCAGTACACATACGGAATGTATTATCTGGCTTGGGAACAAGAATACATGGTGAACTCCAGTTACTTTTACTTGGTTCTATGAAATCATTCTCCAGTAGATACTGAATTTCTTTCTTCAGATAGTTCTGTTTGAGAGGATTCATCCTATAAGGATGCTGTTTCACAGGCGCAGAATCTACAATGTCAACGTCATGATAAATTTTACTTGTTCGTGTTGGAACATCAGGAAACAAGTGCTCATAGTCATGTAATAGCTGTTTTAGTTCATTTCTTTCCTGTTGTTGTAGATGTGAAAGTTTCTGGTCTAGGTTGTTCAATATTTCTGAATTCCGAAGATTGGTTATACCAGAGTCACTATAGTCTGATTGTATTCCATCGTTGATATCTTCACTGTGTGGGACAGGTACAACTAAATTAACAGAATAATTAGCTGAGCTATCTCTGTCAAAATATTCCTTTAACATATTTATATGACAAAGTTGTTTCTGTTTTCGTCTCCCAGGAGTGTTAATGATATAATTTAAGTCATTTACTTTCTTTTCAACGGTATAAGGACCATAAAATTTAGCCTGAAGAGGATTTTGAGTTATGGGCAAGAGAGCCAGAACTTTGTCACCAGGTTTAAAACTCCTTTCCTGTGAATTTCTGTCATACCTTAATTTCATTTTTGACTGGGTAGTGTGAAGATTAGTTCTTGCTACTTCACAGGCCTTTGACAACTTGTATTTGAAATCAGAGACATAATCAAGAAGATTAATCTTTGAATCTTCATTTGAAAGAAGTTTCTCTTTCAATAATTTCAATGGTCCACGGACAGTATGACCAAAAACTAGTTCAAAGGGACTAAAACCCAACGACTCTTGAACTGATTCCCTAACAGCAAACAACAACAAATGAACACCCTCATCCCAATCCTTTTCTGTATCAAAGCAATATGATCGAATCATATTCTTCAAAGTTTGATGAAATCTTTCCAAAGCACCTTGACTTTCAGGGTGATAGGCAGAAGATTTAAACTGTTGGATGCCTAATTCATGCATAACTTGTTGGAAAATTCCAGACATAAAATTTGGCCCTTGATCTGACTGGACAGATTTGGGAAGGCCAACAAGTGTAAAAAACTTCACCAAAGCTTTCACAATAGTTTTAGTTTTTATATTTCTCAGAGGAATTGCCTCTGGAAATCTTGTAGATGCACACATGATGGTCAACAAGTATTGGTTGCCTGACTTGGTTTTAGGTAAAGGACCAACACAGTCTACAATTATTCTACTAAATGGTTCATCAAATGCAGGAATAGGTTGCAGATGAGCCTTAGGTATCTTCTGATTGGGTTTTCCTACCATTTGGCAAGTGGGACAAGATCTGCAGTATTTAGAAACATCACTTTTGAGTTTCGGCCAATAAAAATGATTCAAGATCTTGTGATAAGTCTTACGGACTCCTAAATGACCAGCCAAAGGAGTTTCATGGGCTAAATTAAGAATTTCCTGTCGATATGACTTAGGAACAACAATTTGATAGCTCACTGACCACTCGTCACCAGCGGGTACATCAGGTGGTCTCCATTTCCTCATAAGGACCCCATTTTTCACAAAGTAACACACTGGAACTTGTGTGGCTTCAGTTTCACTAATAGCCCTCTGAAACAAACAAGATATCTCGGGATCTTGCTCCTGTTCAACGACAAGGGATTGTCGTTTGTCATCCTGATTAGAACAAAGAGAATGAGTTGCCAAAAGAGGATCACTGTGATCAATACATTTGATTGATCAATACCTGAGGAAAAAGTGACCTCATCAAAAAACTGACCAATACATGTGTCAGCTAAAGGAATAATATCCTGATCAACATCACTATCAAGAGCTCTTTTTGCCATAGCTCTAGTAACTGCACAAGCAGGGTACAAATCAGGGATTTCAGTTTCGACAGGATCAACTTTCTGATCCAAACAAGGCTTGTCAGTTACAAGTGGATTAACCACAACCTTATCTCCAGCTAGGTCATTGCCTAGTAATAAATGAACACCCTCTATGGGTAAAGAAGTCACTGCCCCAACAGTCACAGGTCCAGAAACTAAGTCTGATGCCAAATTTACACAATGGAGAGGAACATTTACAAAGCCACACTCTACTCCCTGAACAAGAACACTTTCACTTGAAGAAGACTCCTCAGACAAAGGCAAAGTACCTGATAATAAAAGACTCTGAGAAGCTCCAGTGTCCCTTAATATTTTAATTGGGATAGGTTTGGCAGAACCACCAATAAGTGATATAGAACCTTCTGACATGAATGGTTCATAAGCCTCCAAAATAGAATCAGACTGGGGTTTGTTTGACCCAACAAATGTATTGCTTTCAATACAAGACCGTGACCTTGACCTCGTAGAAATAAGAGCATTTGGAAAAGCTCTGTCTTTTCTCTGTTGCTTATTTTTCAACTTGAAGCAATCAGAAATAACATGCCCTTTCTTTTTACAATAAGTGCACGTAGGAAGAGATAAGGATTTCTGATCAGTCTTATCAGATGTTTGATTCCTAACAGTTGTGCTGTTGTGAAATTTGGAAGTACTCGAATGAGATTGAAATGGTTTTTTACCAGAAAACTGCTGAGAGGACGATTTATTACCAAATGAAATTTTGTGAGTCAAGGAATAATCATCAGCCATACGAGCAGCATTTTCCAAAGTTTCCACATTCTGCTCGTCAAGATAGGTTTTAACATCACTATGGATGCACCTTTTGAACTCTTCAATTAACTTTCTCATGCACTCTATCCCCTCCTGGATAGGTTTTGAAATAAAATTCTGAACATTAGATGCCATTGTAAATGCTTGTTGGTTTCACGCACAAAAAAAATTTCTCTATTAAAAATCTTTGCCAAAGACAAAAAAAAATTCCAAGACAAAATCAATATGAATTTCAAAGATAAATTTAATATCTCTAATATGCTTTAAAGAAATTCAATCCCAGAACGGCTTGGCCCCCAATTTCTGTTACGACTCTATGGTCTAAGAAAAATGTAACAGAAAGAAAGTGAAACCAACAAATCAAGTAAAAATCAACAAGCAATTTATTACTAGATAATTAAAATGAAAAATCAAAAAGTCACTTACAGTAATGTGTTTTGAAATCCTAATAATCCAATAAGAATGATTGTTCTAATCACAAGTCCTAAATATAGAATGTTCCGAATTCACAGCTGTGTCCTTGAATGTTAAGATGTGCTAATGGTCTCCAAAGTCCTGATGTACTAGAAATCTTGAGGTGCTGAAGTCAAAATGAAGTATTCCAAAATCTCTGAATAAGTTCACATAAATTCCAAAATTGTCAATTAAAAATCCAAAATCCAAAAGTTTATGAGCACTGTTATAATCCAATGAATATTTAAAATACCTCTCTTAGAATTTGGAATGAATTTTCACAACTGCAATAGCTCTTTACAAGACTGATGGTAATGTCAAAACTGAACAAAATGTCCACCAAACATGATATATATAAAGATTGGTCACATGACAGAATGTTCTAGAATGTGTGTCATCTTAATGGAATTTTTACTTGTAAACAAAAATCAACCTTGACCTTCAAATTGAGAAAACATATTGATCAAAACAACCTAATTCAAGGACACTAGTTAAACATGTTTTTCCTGATAACATTAAGATTTAAGCAAATATTAAAGTGAAGAAACATTTATAATTTCCTAAAATATTTATAATATTATATAAACATCATACATAACATAATGTTATCAATGTCTATTGATGGCCAGTGAAAAAATATCATTTTTTCACTGCAGTGAAATATCACAATTATTTCACTCGGAAAATCCAGTAATTCACTGCCTAGCATAAAATAAAAAATGGTATGTGTGGTAGACAGCCTTTAAAATGGTATTTTGGCCTACCACCAGTAGAATCACATGTATGAGCTTTTTACACAAGCACATACATGAAAATTTGAGTTGCATTTTTGTAACCTCTAAGCAATAACTGAATTCATGAAATGTATTTGTGTGTAAGTTATGCTCAGACAATAGCAAATGTCCAAAAAGTATTACACACAATTTAATTTTTTAAGGCTTGATTTGTCCTGCCCCTTTCTTTTCAGCACTATTCTAACAAGACTTGTAGTTTTTAGAGGTTGATTCATAAAACTATATCTTGGACTCTATTTCGCCTACAATCATCAAAACTCTCAGGAACGGCAACTAAAACACCACAAGGTCACTGTGACCAAAAGTTGGTAACATGGAGAAGTGTGCCACTCCTTCTATTACCTCTTAAGGTGGTATTGTACTCCTTTCATACTTGCCATATTCCCAGACAGTGTTGAGGGGTTTTTGAGACTAAAAAAATTTATGATCCAATTTTGATCAAACTTGGGATATGGGCTTATATGATCAAGATCTTGAATGAGTTTGATAATGATCGTTAATGAGGTGATCTTGCATCTGATTGGCTAAGCTTGTTAAGACTTTGGAAGTAATATTTCTGATCCAGTTTTGATCTGACTTGGAATATAGCCTAGTATCATCAAGATCTTGGATGAATTCAGTAATGAGCAAGATCCAACATACATGTATTAATGAGAAGATCTTGCATCTGATTGTCTGAGCTTGTTACCACTCTGGAGACCATGTTTCTAATCCTATATTGATCAGATTTGGAATATTGGATTATATCAATAAGATCTCAGACAAGTTTGACAAATGATTGAGATCCACACCTATTAATGAGATGGTTTTGTTGCCACTCTGGAGGCCATATTTCTGATCCAATTTTGATCAGATTTGGAATATGCGTATGTATCATCATGATTTCAAAAGATTTTGATAGCAAGCGAGATCCACACATATTAATAAGGTATACTTGCATCTGCATGGCTGAGGTTGTTACCACCATGGAGGCTATATTTATTTTCTGATATCCCTTTTAAGTTGTAACCTTTGCTATCTGAATCTTCGTGACCTTAATCTTGGAGGACTGTTTGACCTTGGTAGCTTTTAGGATGGACTTGACACATCCCCAAACTTTGCAATGGATTTAAGTTTGAGTCGATAACACAGACACAAATGCATAACACCTTTACTTCTTCCCAAAATGATGTGAAAAAGAGTTAAAGACGCGTTACATCGAGAATCAAAGCTCTTTTGTTTACCTTGACTGATCTGATTTAGTTTCCTTTAGTTCAAGAAATCAAGCATGAGCGGATTAGCCACTTTATACAATCAAAAAGGTGCCAAATTCAAAAGCCACGTTACAAAATTTATGGTAAAATGATGCTGAAATGATGTAAAAAAATTAATAATTTTTCATCATTTTCTAAACTGTTTTTGATTAATTATTAAATTCCAAACAATGATTTAACTGATTAACTGATTAATGATAAGCATGCCCTAATTAACATATGCTAGTAAATAGCAACAAAAAATATTACATTTTTTTCTTCCTTTTTTTAATCTGAATTTTTTCCAGTAGTTGGATTTGGCCCAAATAACTTTCAGAACATCCTATTCGGCAGCCATGTTGGCATACTTGACACATGTGAAACATCTGATTAAAGGTTCATAAATATATTTGTAATATTCTAAATTATAATTGGTGACAAATACAACTATTTTGTAAAAAAAAAAAAAAAAAAAATGTGAATTATTTTGTCATGAAAAATGAAAACATGCCTCTAATATCATTAAATTCATAACAAGATTACTCAAGAAATAAATACCGCAGTAAACCAGTATACTGGTAGTACTGCACACCTGTGACTCTGGAGACTAAATTTATATTATATTTTGCTCAGGCTTGCTAAATAGTCTTATATCATCATGGGTTTAGACAGAGTCTATAACAAGTAAGATCTGTGAGGTGATCTTGAAGTGTACAGAGACTATAATTTTCATCCAATTTTGATAATGCTTGTTTAATAGGGTTAAATCATCAAGACCTTGGATGTGTTTTGATTGTTACATATAGCTATATATATATATATATATATATATATATATATATATATATATATATATATATCTATTATGCCTTTATCTTTAGAAGTAATTTTTTCAGACTGTAGTAAAATAGGTCAAATCAACATGATATGAGGGTTGGGAAGTAGTTTGCATAAGGTGATGTTCTTACAATACTACAGTAGCCTGCTTAGTGAAATGGTCAACTGCCAGGCCCACATTGGCTTCTATAACTGTGACCTATTTTTCCAGTCTGAATGACCTGTATTTTCAGATGTTTGTTTGTAACACTATGCAAATTTTAGACACTATTTTGCCAACAGTCATCAAAATTGGTAGACGTGGTGTCTTCAAAAGTGTAACCCAACCATACCAAAAGCAGCTTATCATGAACATTAATGAAGTGATCTTGCATTTGATTGACTAAACTTGTAGCCATGCCAAAGGCTGTATTTCTCATCCAGTTGTGATCCAACTTGGAATATAAGCCTATACAGTAAAACTTGTGTCTTGAGATTTCAGGTTCTCCATGCACATATTTATTGATTATATTGTATTATGACCTGTCATGAGAGACTGCCTGTCTTGAGAGACCATTTATTTTTGCCAGAAGGGTGGACTTTCAAGACAGGTTCTACTGTATCATCGCGATCATATTACCCACAGTTGTTTCTTCCCTTTGTTGGGATAACACCACTGCCACAATGCTGTAAAATGCCACCTGGAGAAAAGCATACTTCTTAAAAACTTTATGACACTTGATTTAGATTATATTTACTGTGATCTTTTCTCTTATGTGGGTATGGTGCAGAATGTAAAGAGTTTTGTCTTGCCTGCTTAAGCATAGGCAAAACATAGGGGTCACTCATTCTGATAGTGGCAGTGGCAGTATTGTCAACATGGGTTAAGGTTTTAGTTAAAGCTTTTCTGTATGGTCACAAGTCCCTAACCCATTTAGGGATTGCTAATATATTTTGGACTATACATTATACATCAATATACAGTAAACATTGGTCTTTTATTTACACACACACAAACACACACCTGTACCCCACCAGACTACAGTATATACTTGCATATAAGCCAAATAATTTAGGAAAAAATTAAAGCCTAGAAGAAAATGGATCGGCTTATCCACGGGACGAGGTCTAAATTTGAAATTTTTTCAATTTTCTTGTTGACTACCAGTATATATTGGAGGAGACTGGATGGATAGATAGGTAGATAGTTAGGAATAATAAAGACAAAACCAGTGTAAAATACAATTAGGTATATTATTGAGTGGAATATGTCACAAATAAATTGACAACTTACATTTTGTTCAGCTTCGTGTCATAAAAATCCATAGAAATCTATAATGATTGACATTTTAAATCCATAGATATGATAAATCCATGAATTCTATCATAGGTCACATACCAGCATAAAAATAGTAGCCCAAAACGATCCAATTCACAATATCCCGTAATATGTTAATTCCACACGTCTCACAAATAAACAATGAAAGTCAAGCCCACACTTTTGTGATTCACAGTATCCTATAAAGGTCACTGTCTAATGTCATCTGGTACAAAGTCCATGAATTCATCCTCATCGTCTAAGTGGCCAATTATAGTGCTGAAATCCACCATCGTCGTCTAGTCATTGTAAATATCGTCTGACTCCGATTCCTCATCTTTACTGTCATATGCGGGTGCTTATGTGGACACTCAGAGCTTGGGCTCTGTAAGTTACGCTTCGATCATGCAGTCTGTGAAATCTATTAAAGGATGCAACTGAACAGGTGTCAGTTGTTTAGCGAGATCACATGGAGTTCAAATAACCACCCTCTGTTACTTGACACTGAACAAGTATCAACTACGTGGCTTGATCAAAGGGTTGTAATGTGGGAAAGCTAAGAGGGTGCTAAGAGATTAAGGTCAAACATGTATTTGTAAGACATGTAGGACTCTACTTGGCACTGAACAAGTATCAAATTCAAGGCTTGACCATAAGGATTGTCATCTTGAAAAGAAAGTCAGGCAGTGCTGCCTTTACAAGTCACAGGCTTATCAGCCCACATGTACTGGCAGATAACATGGGAAATATCACTTAGGAATTAGATCTGGCTGATGGAAAAAGAAAATATAAATCAAATCAAAACTTTTATTGCATCAAACACAGTGTTAATACAGCAAAACACAAAATATAATACAAATACAGGTTGTTCAGACTTGCACGAAGAAGGGAAGCAATATACTTCCTGGTAAACACTCACGGTAAACAACACTGATCAACACTTCACTTTGCGGTGGATAATATTTAATTTATCAGTAATATTTCATGGGTCGGCTTATGCGTGGGTCATGCACTTTTTAATGTTTTTACCTATTTAGTTTGGGGGGGTTGTGAACGGGCTTATAAGCGAGTATATACGGTAGGTCAAGATCATTAAAAACTTGGGTCAAGTTTTTGGTTAAAGTTGTTATATATGGCCACAAGTCCCAAACCCTTAGAGGGATTCTGTCACACTTGGACTGTACAATCAGTAAGCATAGCTCTTTCAACTCCATGCAGTCCCATCCTTCCATTATCCCCAGATCAAGATCAAGGTCATTTGAAAATCTTGGTTAAGTTTTTTACTTAGAGCTTTTCTGTTTGGTCATAGGTTCCAAACCCTGGAAGGAATAGATATGAAACTTTAACTGTAGAATCAAGAAGCTCTATCCTTTAATATTCATATACCCCTACCCTCCCTCAGACCCTCATTCAAGGTCAAGGTCATTTGAAAATTTGGATTCAGTGTCTGGTTACAGTTTTTCCATATGATCATGAGTCCAAATATCTGGAAGGGATAGCTGTCATGCTTGGATTGTAGAATGAGAAAGCTCAGCCCTTTCAAATCCCAGCACCCCTACCCTCCTTCTGACCCTCATGCAAGGTCAAAGTCACATGAACATTTTGGTAAAGTGTTTGGGTAAAGTTTTCCGTATAGGTCCCAAAACTTTTGAGGGTTAATGGTCATACTTGGATGGTAGAATTGGGAAGTTCCACCCTTCAAAATTCATGCACCCCTACCGTACCTCTTACCCTTATGCAAGTACAGGGTCATTTGAAGATAAAAAAAAAAAAACATGTCTGTATCAAGCTGGGGAGAAGGCAAGACATACAATTCCAAGGAATTTTTTTTTTCCTTTTTTTTTTTTTTTTAAGTATTCCCCATACATAGGTAGCCATGGTCATGGAGCCATTCCAGAGACTACCTTACAATTTGTTTTTCTCCACATATCTTGTTGTCTCTATAAAGGTTTCAAGCAGCTAAACTTTGGAGAGGGGGGGGGGAAACAGAAGAGAACAAACAAATTATGGTAAAGGTGAAGAGGAAAAATGGATAGCAAGGAAAAAGAAAGACAATATATGCAGAGCATTTACAAATATATATGGTGCTATTGCTGTCTATATAGCTACAGTAAAATTAATTTATTATGATATGTAAGAAAGAAAAGAGAAAGAGGCATAGACCAGAGAAATTAGGAAACAGAAGTATTGCGAGTAAGAACATATGTATATAATAGATATACATATAAATCTTATTAAACCAGTTTAAGATAATATGTACAAAGTATAACAGAAAGACATAATTCGAGATTGTGAATGCATCAGTTGATTTTCATAAATGTATCTAAGCAATTTCAACCAACAGACAGAACTATAACTGTGCTATACTGCTAAATTAATATATGTGTGCCATTCAGTTTCAAAATATTCCAGTTTATTGTTTCTTTTGACTAATTCCATCTCACAAATATAGTATCGTTTTAGAAAGTTTTTCAACAAAAGTAGAGATGGTGGTGTTCTTTCGTGGCACATAATATATATGCGTCTTTTCAATATCAGTGGTATAAAATTAATTACAATGCCTACTTCGAACAGACTTACAATTATTCCTTTAAATGAAAAGATACATGAGAAATTAGTGTTATTTCTGATCCACTGGTTTAAATCATTCCAAAACTGTTTCATGATAGCACAGTCCAAGAAAAGATGGTTTAATGTTTCAGGTGAATCCATACAGAAAGAACATTTATTATGATTTGATATTCCAATTTTTTCTAAAACAGACGTGTTTGTTGCAAGAATTCTATGCAGTAATTTTTACTGAAACCAAAATTAGATTAGAATCTTTTGTAATTTTGTATATTAAGGCCAAATGCTTTGTCCAATCCAATTGATTTGGTAGATTAAATTGTATTTTTCATTTAGTTATTGGTTTAGTTTCTAAAAATTTCTGTGTCTTTCACCAAGATACTATAAATATTCTGCAGCCTTTCCTAGTTCAAGAACAAGTAATGTCTTTTATGCAATCCAAGGTTTTTCCAAAATTTCTGGTTGGGATTCAGTAGATAATCTATTCATATATAATTTCACAGAGTTAAGTTGGTCCCAACATTATATATTTCATTTACTTTTTGCCATGAAAGGAATTCTCCATTACTCTGAACAATATCATTTATAAATAGTATACCTTTTTCAAACCATTTTTTGCTATAAAAAAAATAAAGACCCTCCAACCTTAATATTTTCATTATACATTAGGGCTTCAGCAAGAAAATCTGAAAAAGTCCTTGGAATAAACTTTTTAGAGTATATGTTATAAGAAGTAAAAGCATCCTTCGAAAATATATCAACATCTCCTATGTTCTTTTCTATATAATTGATACCAAACATGTTAAATTCCTTAAAAAGATTAAAACACTGTAACATTACTTTACTCCATTTTTGTATTTTTGGTAAGTATTCTTCTGACCCAGGATATTTTAAGAGAAAGTATGAAATTTTTTAAGTCGATCATTTCAAGTCCTCCTTCTTCATAACTTTTATTTATTACTTTTCTTTTTATCTTGTCAACTGACCCTTCCCACAAATACTTGTAGATTAAACTTTTTAATTTTTTAATGAACCATTCTGGAGGATTTGGTTAACTTATTAATATGTGATTTAATTTTGATAAAGCAAGTGATTTTATCACAATAAGTTTCCTACAGGGGGTAAGAATTCTCTTTTACCACTGAGTCAGTAGTATTTTAATTAATTTAATTTACTGTCGTAATTAAGATTTATCATGTGACAAATCTGTTGAAAAGATAATGCTTAATATCTATCGAGCATAAATTGTACTACCGGGTATATACACAAATGGCTGTTGCTGTTTATCATGCTTACTATTCATATTATTGTTGTGTTCTCAATGTTAAAATTAAGGCCAGAGGTCTTTGCATAGAATTTTAATGTGAGCATTGTATTTTTAAGAGCTTTTTCAGATTCATCAAAAAAACAATGTTGTATTATCAGCATACTGAGATATTAGAAATTCAGTTCCATCTATATTGATGCCATTAATATCTTTATTCTTTTTAATCCTTAATGACAGTATCTCTGCACAGAGTAAAAACAAATAAGGGGAAAGGGGGTCGCCTTGTCTGCATCTTCTATATAAATAAAACCAAGATGAAATATGTTGAATAACAGTTACACAAGATTTTATGTTGTGATAAAATGTTTAAACCCATTTTATAATTGAATTACTGAAGTTGAAAAAAAGCTTTTTCAAGGTCAATCTGTAGTAACATACCTGGTATGTTTTGCTTTTCCATGTAAAACATTACATCGTATAATGCTCTTATATTTTCATAAATGGATCTACCAGCCATAAAACCAGTTTGATCATCATTAATTAAGCTCAGTAATGTTTTTTTAATCTTATTAGCAATACATACTGAGGCCACTTTATAGGTTGTATCAGGGAGAGATATTGGTCTCCAATTCTTTAAATAATTCTTATCTTTAACATTTAGGAATACAAGTAATAACTCCTTCCTTCTGGGTTGCTGAGAGACTATTTATTTAATAACCATAGTTAATTGGCCTAACTAGAAAAAATCCTAAATCATTCCAAAAAAACGTAAAAAAATTCAGATAACCCATCAGAAACTGGACTCCTACAATTTTTTCTGGATTTTAGGGCATCCAAAGCTTCAGAATATAATATCTTGCCTCCTAAGTCTTGACTCTGTTTTCTATTTAGTTTTTGAATATCAGAGTCATCAAGTATAGGATTGTGTCTCTTCAAGTATTTCTATTTGTTAGGTAAGAATAGTGTTGTCACCTTTTATAATACTTTTCATATATTTGGTAAGATATTTTCCGTTTTCTAAATTGCAAAAATATTTTGTCATTTTCTCAACTTATTCAATCCATCAAATGCTAGACCTGAAGTTTTTGCTGATGTAACTCTTGTAATTCGTTTTGTTTTTCACATATCAAATTAGTATTAACTATTTCATTATGATTTGATAAAATGTTAATCTCTTGAATTAAATCTTTTTTTCTAGTCTCTCTTTGCCTTTTCTTAAATGAATAAGATATTGTTTTTGCTCTAATCTCCATTAAAAGAACTTCAAAAAAGAATTGATCATTTATCTTAAATTGGATTTCATCATTAGGAATATCACTGACAACATTTTGGACACGAATATCAAACAAATATTGTAATTTAATGTCTTTAATTATTTGTTTTATATTTTCAGTATATGTCCTGTCTTTAAGTAGTGAGTTATTGAGCATCCAAAAAGATTTCCCCTTCTTGAAGCTCCCTATTTTATATACTAATATTAAAAGAGAATGGTCAGTTCTATACCCTGGTTCACAATCTGCAGTTTTAATATCTGTAAGCAAGTTCTCAGAAATCAGGAAAAAAATCAAGCCTTGCTCTTTTGATTCTACCGCTCCAAGTGTATCTTTTCTTTTTTCCATGAATTTCTCTCCAAATGTCAATGAGCCCAAACTCAATAGTGATCTTGGGTTATTCAATCTGACATAATTATATCCATAATGTTTGTTGATTCATAACTAAATTAAAATCTCCTCCTATAATTATCAGGTTATAACAATAGTCATTTTTAAATCAGTTTTCAACTGTTCGTAACAATTAGGAGAATCTTTATTTGGACCATAATTATTTAATAATGTTATGTTTTATTTTCTATTTGCATATCTAAAATAATCTTATTTCCCACTCTATCTTTTTTGTATTCGCTTTACTTTAAATTTGAAATTATTGTTAAAAAGGACTGCTACTCTAGATTGACTTGAAAAATTACTAAAAAAGCATTCATATCCCCACTAACTGCGTATATAATATTCTTCTTTTTGTAGGAAATACTTATCTTGTAGAAAATTAATTGAAAACTGTTTTTGTTTTAAAAAATTAAAATAAAGTAAGCAAACAGTTATACAAATCATATTGCATGAAAACAATATACAGCAACATACAGTGATAAAAAAAGAGCAAAGACTAGGACCCCAATTTGATGTTAAATTGGTTTCCATATTCAGTATAAATTTGGTATATTAAAAAAAAAAGTTTTTTTAATGCTATAAAATGTTATATTTCATTTAAGATGTTTTTCCTACCTGTTTCGAACACAAAAAAGGAGGTCATATACATTTGATTGTTGTTGTTCTTTCTAAAAAAAAAGATGTAAATGAACAAAACCATAGAAAATATTTATTTCGAGCAAAGGTTAGGCTGGCCTTAAAAACAAAAGGGTTGCACACAAAAAAAGAGGCATTCACAACAAAAGAGAGCAAGCAAAACATCCTATATGTTCTGTGGCATGAGCATGGCAATACAAAAAAGAAAATAACAAACAAAATACATGTCCAGGGAACAATAGCAGATGTATGGCAGTAAGACAAAGACCCAGGACCCCAATTTACCATTTAATAGATTTTCATAGTCAGTACAGATTTAGAAAGATGTCATAATCTGTTTAAGATTTTTAATATTCTTTAACGAATATAATATATTGTAACTGGTAAAGGAATTTGAGACCAGATAAATTTGATTATTGTTGTATTTAAAAAGAGCAAAAATTGAAAGAAAAAGAACAGAAACACAACCAATAATTTATTTTAAACAAATTCACAGTAAAGTGGGGCACCTTATACAAAATAAAATAAAGCAAATTAGAATGTAATGGTAAGGGATTAACATATTCAACAATATACTTACAATGTTTTCTCCCCTTTCTTAAGAGAAAAAAGAGGAAGCATTATGCCAGTATATAACTTATTTACATTGGCACATGACTAATTTCCTAAAATGAGTCATATCAATATATTTAACAATATTTCTATTTCATGCTGACATATTTAATAATTTCCATTTAATTTCAGTTTCTTCCTCCATTATATTCACAGTCAAGGCCTCAGATCTATGCAAAACCTAATATAAGTTTGTCACTCAGCTTGCTATATCTTCTGATTTGCTTGAGAATTTTCAGAGAATATATTTTATATTTTTTCTGAGAAGATTCTGAAAACAAAAATCAGAACAAAAATAAAACAAGAAAGTAGCTTTTTTTTTTTTTAAATACATATTTGCCGATAAAGAAAAAAGTCCAAGGGTTTGACTGTGAATTGTGCTATAGCATATTGTCAAATACTATTAAATCTAACTGGAACTTTTCCAGTTTAACTAGTCAAATTCTAAATAACTCTTTTAAACCAACTATCTCTGGCATCCTTCCTTGTTTTCGACCGCACATCTAGATTTTTTTCCCTTATTCTTGTTTGAAGGTTCTCGTATTTTCGAATGACATATGCTTCCTTAACCAGTCTTCCTCTTTCTATTTTCATCGGAACTGGTAGGTCAGTCACAATTCTCTACTTCGAACCTTGCAAGTTTTTAGTGCAAGATAGTACCAGTTCCCTATCCACCCAGCAACTGAATCTAATTATAATGGGAGCTGGACCAGGAGCTTTATTAGGAGTTCTATGTGTGTTCACAAACCACGTGTCTTGTACTCGTTGCTTATTTATACCCAAATCTTTCTCTAGCACTTCCTTGACCACTCAGTAGATGTGTTCACCGGGATTGTCCTGTCTCACCCCATACAAAAGAAGGTTGTATTTTCTTTCATGCTTTTCCCTAAGAAGAATTTTTCCCTCAAGATTTGTAAGAGATTCTTTTATCTTCTCATCTAGGGTCTGGAGCTCTTGCTTGCTATCATTCTGCAGCTTTGTCACCCTCTCCTCACTGAAGTTCAGGTTCTCTTCAATATCAGTAATTCTAAGTTTAAAGGAATTTCTTGTGTATTATATGTTGGAGGAAAGACCTATATGATTCTTTACATTTGGTGATAGATGATATTATAAAGTAGCATGTGAGCAGACATCATATATAAAAAACGACTCAGTCTCAGCAGTTACATTTAGCCTGATTCATTTTTTCATCATTTTGGATGGGATTTGAAATGTATGTCTGGGTAAAGATGATAGGACCCGCCAAGGCTTTCATGTGCTAATCCATGGAAAATGGAATAGCTTAATAAGGTTGAGATGACCTAGGAATTAAAACATCATTATGGCAGCTATATATATTCTGAACAAGTACGAGCTGTGAGGAACATGCATCAAGATCTCAGCCTAGTTCCATACTAAGTGAGATCCATGCCTAATTGCCTAATAATGAGTTAATCATGCATTTGATTGGCTGAGATTGTTGCCACTCTTGAGACTGGATTTCTGATCTGACTCTGATCAAGCTTTGTAAATAACTTTATATTATCAAGATCTCCAAGGAGTTTTATTGTGAGCAAGATTCTTGCACATTAATGAGGTGATTTTGCATCTAATTGGCTGAGCTTCTAACCACTGGAGAAACAGCATTTCTGACCTGATTTTGATCAAACTTGGTTGATTGGCTAATGTCATGAAGAATTTTCTGGATGAGCATACATGTGATTCTACCAGCAGTAGGGCAAAAATTCCATGTGGCTGATTAATCAGATGAATTGAAGAAGGCTAATATGTGTACACAACAAGCTGTTAATAGATTACCTTATTGTTGTAATCTGGAGAGTATAAGGCCAATTGCAAGTTGATTTTTGAGGTGTTGTGAGTAATAAAGGGATCAAAGGTGGTCCATGATGGCTATCAAGTCTTCGATTAAAAATTTGCCAACCTGTGACAGAGGTGAAATAAAAAGGAGAGAGCAACCCAAAAATAATTTAGGCAGATAGACTTAAGTATTTTGATTTTTTTTGTCTTGTTTAATTGTTACTGCATTGTTCAAGATGGTTTTAGAGCAATATTTAAGGGCAGCTCATATATTTTTTGGTTCAGTTCATGTCAAAATGCCAAAACATGTGCTTTCTCCCAATGATAAAAAACCACTGGCAAAGAAATACAAGGCTCAGGAATACATCTTAAGTCCAACTCGGGAATTTCATCCTAGGGATGAAGTTAGCTTGGAGGCGTATCGGAGAGTAGTCACCCACCTTAAAAACCAGCCACAGGAAAACTGAAGTATGGTTGTTTTGTCATTGCCACATTCTAATGCTGATATGGAGAGGACATTCTCCATTCTTTGCAAAATACAAAGTGATTCAAGGGGAAATCTGGACCAGAAAACTATTGAGAGCCTGTTAGGTATGAAACTTAATAATCACAATGAATGTCATCACTGGTGAGGGAAACCAAAAACGCTTGTGGATTTTATATAAAAAAAATCTTTGCAGAGAACTATGAGATACATATATATAACTCTTGCTTTTTCATTTATTTGACAGTACACTGACTCATATTAATTAATTATTATTGTAACATTTTCCACCAGAATCTGTTTCATGTTCAGAACTTGCTGTTTTACTGGTATGAAGAGAATAGATATTATGGCAAAAAATGCACTTTTTTTGTTTTCAATCCCCTTAAAACACATAAAATTGATGCAGATAAAAAAATCAACTGGTTTAGAAGCCAGTCTACTGATCAAAATTTGTAAATCTGCTGGTTTGATGTCCTGGTTCTGCCACATGTATGGATGAGTTTTATTATGTGCAAGACCTCTGTATATTTAATGAGGTCATCTTGCACCTGATTGGCTGAACTTGTTATCCCTTTAGAGACTATATTTTTTATACGATTTTGATTAAACTATCTGATTAAACTTGGTGAATAGGATTGCATTATTAAGAATCCAACATACAGCTGATTGGCTGAGCTTATCAACATGAAAGAAACTCGAGCTTTGATCGGATTTGATCAGACATGTTAAACAGTCTTATATCATCAAGATTTTGAATGAGTTTGATCATGAGCATGATCTACACATATTTATGATGTAATCTTGTGTTTGGCTGAGCTTGTTACTTCTCTGGAGACTGAATTTTGATCAAATTGTGCTCAGACTTGATAAATAAACTCACAACATCATGGTATTAGGCAGGTTCTGTAACAAGCAAGATCTGTGCATCTTGCATCTTATTGAGTGAGCTTGTTACCTCTTAAGTAACTCTATTTCTCATCCATTTTTTATAAAACTTAGTAAATGGTTTTATATCAGGATATTGGAATGAGTGAGATCAACACATTTTTAATATTCCTTTATCTCAGAAAAAGGATTTTTAGTTCCCCTGGCCATAGGGCAAAGTGAGATTATGGTATGGTTCTGCATCCATCAAGCGACGTCCATTGTGTATCGATCAACATTTGCTATTTTCAACTGTTTCTCAAACCTGCTGGACTGATTTTAACCAAACTTGGCAGAGAGCATTCTGGCATGAAGTGTTTTTAAGTTTGCACAAATGATGAAAATCTGAAAAATCTAAATGACTTCTCAAAAACTGCTCAAAAGAACTTGAACAAATTTTATAGAAAGCAGTCTTGCATAAATGGCTTTTAAATCACCATCACATATGGTTACCATTACTAAACATAGAAAAAACTTAAAATGATTTATCTTCAAAAAGCACTGTACAGAATTTTATAAAATTTGACAGCTGATACTATCACACAAAGGCTTCAACGTTTGTACAAAATTTATAGCAATCTGCCATTAAATGTGGCTGCCATTTTAAAAATAGAATGATTTTTTTGAATGACTTTTAAAAAGGTGTGCAACAAATTTGACCACATTTGACAGAAGGCACTCTAGTATGAAGAGCTTTCAGATTTTTGTAAGTGATGCCTATCCACATTTGAATATGGCCACAACTACTAAAAACAGAAACCTTTCTACAACAAACTTCTCAGAAGCCACTCAACAGAACTTCACCAAATTTGACAGTAAGCATCTTACCTTGAAGACATTTGAATTTTATACACATGATTCCCATCTGCCATCAGATATGGCAGCATTACTAAAAAAGAAAAGATATAAAAAAATTAAAACTTTTTATCTTTAAAAGAAAAAATGCTCAACAGAATTTGACTGACTTTGAACAAAAACATCCTGGAACAATGGCCTTCCAGTATTGGTTAAATGATGCTGATGTGCCTTCAAATGTGGCTGAAGATATAAAAATTGAGAAATCTTGAAACAGTTGTTTTTATAGCATAAGGAATCAACAGCATTTAAAGAAATGTGTACAGAAAGCATCCTACTGACCCAGATTTCTTGGCCAGCTGCTCTTGAATTTGTCTATCAGACATGTGTCAGCCAGGCAAGCAATTTGGGCCTCTTGTTAGGTTAGTGAATCAATTTTTAGCTTTCTGTATTTTCAGCTGCTGCTGTTCTATTGCTGACTTGTTTTCTGTCTGTATTATCATAGATGATGCAATATTTTGGTCAAAATTATCAGACAGTGGAAGTAACCCTCATCTGCCATTTTCTGAATGTATCACATTTATTATTAGCATTTAGCATCCCTTGTCATGGCTACACAATATTTAACAGAATCTTATTTTAGTGCTTCATGAAAATATCTTAAAATTGGTATATATTTGACCAAAATAGTACAGGTTAACTGTGATGCCTTATATGGTTTACATTATCTCTTTTTATTAAAGTACTTACAGCCTTTATTAATCCAATTACACTTAGTCCGCCGCAATAACAATCATTTTTTTCACAACAAATGGCAGGACTCATTTTACATGGACTGTACAGAAGAAAATGAGATTAACATAGGAGCTACCTATCTGACTGATGCTGAGCAGATAATAAAAAGTGGCCCAGACATGGTGGAGAGACTTTATGGCATTGCCAAAGCAAGAGTTGGCCTGGCCATAACAGCAAAGCACATCCATGAGACTGTACTGAAGCAGGGGCAGGTGGCCAGTCCCCAGCAACAAGAGCTGATAGGCAAAGCTGCAACCCTGTGTGAAGGAGACTGCAAGTGGCCAAAGTAAGTATAAATAATATCAATGTTAATTAATGCAGATGTATTGAATTTGCTGGATGATTCCATTATAAAAATTTTAAAATGTTGGTGAATTTTATTTTTTTTAACAGCGCAAAGCATTTTGTAATGCCGTGCTTTACAAGATAATGTATTTATTACTTCATACAATTTTCTTAAATGCATTAGAACAGGATTAGCATTCTTGTGTTCCAAGTATTGAGGACATCAGTGCTGGATAAATTTATTTAGTACATTGGTTGTGTGGTTGGGATAGGACACTCTGTTTAGTGTTGTGAAGATGGATTATCTCCTTCCATATTGTCACAATAACTGAAACCGTAGCCATATCTAATTAGACACAGACATAAATGTAATTCTACTGGCAGTCGGCCTGAAATACCATTTTCAAAGCCGTCACCGCACATATGGTTCTATAGTCAAAATTTACCGCTTTTGAAAATTTTAAGCATTGTTAAAAAATTTGATAGAAAATCCCAAACACAGTATTTTTATGCATTCTACCAACACATTAGAGTAATCAGCCAGAACCAGTCTTCTGGGGACCAGAAATGTTCCACCAGTACAACAACCAGTGCGATGATGCATGGCAGAGTTATATGATTAGAATTGTTAAGGAACAGCTAATGTATGTACAGAGCATGCTGTTAACTGATTGCCTTATTGTTGTAATTTGGGGAGTTTAAGGCCAAATGCGGGATGTTTTTTGAGGTGTTATAAGTATTCAAGGGAACAAAGGTGGTCCATGATGTCTTCAGAGCCTTTGATGAAAATTGGCTGACATTTGTCGGAGGAGAGATGAAATGGAGAGACCAACTGTAAAAATTTATTTTAGCAGACACACTAGAGTAAGTATTTTGATTATTTGTCTCCTTTAATTGTTATTGTATTGTTCGAGATGTTTTAAGAGGAATATTTGATGACAGCTCTTACATTTTTTTTCAATTCATGTCAAAATGACGAAACGTGATCTTTCTCCCAATGCTAAGAAACCACTGGCTAAGAAATATTCCAACAAGTTTAACAATGCTTGGATATCAGAGTTTAAGTGTGTGCAGTTGGGTAGCAAAGGTCTTGAGTTTGCATTATGTGTTTCAAAGGTATGCATCTTTTGTTTCATAAACTATTTGAAGTTTTCGTGCACATTAAGTTCAAGACCTAGATAAAATATATCCGTTAAAAATATATTACAAGATAATTAATTTTAAATTTGGGATAAATTATTCATAAAAGCATAAATACATTATATATTTTTCATTGTTTATTTCAAGTCTAAATTAATTTTTATTTTTTGGATCTGAGCCATGAAGAGAAAGAAGCTCTTGAGGATGAGGCTCAGGAATACATCCCAAGTCCAAGTCAGGAACTTCCTCCTCAGGGTGAACATAGCTTGGAGGAGTATTGGAGAGTAGTCAGCAACCTTACAAAATCAGCAACAGGAAAACTGAAGTTAGAACTTCTTTGCAGGCTGAGCATGGTTGTATTGTCATTGCCACATTCTAATGCTGATATAGAGAGAACACTCTCCATTCTTCACAAAATACAAAGTGATTCAAGAGGAAGTCTGGACCATAGAACTACTGAGAACCTGTTAAGTGTGAAGCTTAATAATACCAATGAATGTCATCAGTAGTCACCAGACAGTGATCTTGTGAAGGAAATTAAAAATGCTATTGGATTTTACAAAAACAAATCTTTGCAGTGAACTGTAGGATGAACAACTCTTTCTTTTTCATTTAATTGACAATATCCTGACTCATATTAATTATTATTGTAACATTGTCCATCAGAATCTGAATCTGATTCATGTTCAGAACTTGCTGTTTTATTATAGTATGAAAAGAATACATATTATTGCAAACAAATGCATTTGTTTTGTTTTCAAACCTCTTAAAACATGTAACATTTATGCCGATAAAAAATCTACTGATTTAGAAGCCAATCTACTGATCAAAATTTATAAATCTGCTGGTTTGAAATCCTGGTTCTGTCACATGTATGCACAGATTATTTTTGGCTTCCATTCAACAATTCCTGCATCACTTTAATGAATTACACAACTCTGTGTGTGGATGAATATTGAGGAGTAGCACTCACTCAAAGATTAACTCGTAAACAGTAAAAGAACTTAACAATGTTTATACAGCACATAATATTATCATATCCACCTAAAACATGGTCAACCCTCCATCTTGATATTGTAAACCAAATGTGATTAAATTAACTCCTCAGATATTTAAACTCGATCATGTAAGGTGTCTGTCACATTTTAATCTGATGTGATTTTAATCCATACATGATTCTTTATAGTCACTTTAAATTTTATAGATGGTGTAATCTAACCCCTTCACATCTTTGTGATGATTTTTTGGCTTCTTAAAATGATTATTGTCTAAATTTCTCATTGACAATTAAAAGGTGTGTATAGAGTTAAAAAATTATGCAATAAAATATGGGGAATAAATGGCTGGTCATACTGGTGTCACATACAATAGGGAAAAATGCAGAATGCATAAATTTATTAGAGGTTTTGTTGATACATACCTGCCATGTTACAGCATGTCACATGAAATATTGGACTTTAGACTCCAAAGTCCCTGGATACTTTTGCCAATGCCCCAAACATGATTTCCCCAAATTGCATCTGTGGTGAAAGGGGTGTGAGGCATACTGTCCAGCATTGATAGAAAAGTCTCCTTCCAAAGACTATCTGCTTTTAGCTTTCAAAAGTGTTTGGGAAATTATTTTTTATCTTCAGCAAGGTGTATTGCCAAGCACAGAACAGTTTGGGGTTTTTTTATCGAAAATTATATGCAGTGAATGTTAAGTTAAATTAATTAATTAAGAAAGGAAGTTTTCAGGTGAGGTAAATGAATTTTTATTTATGGACAAGAAGACAGTTTGAAACAATGACCCTAGAAAAGAAGCACAACATTAAAAAAAATTTTGCTAAAATTAGGTCTTTCTTTTTCAGCAAAGTGAAATACATTTTTTTTTAAAATACAGAAAACAATTATCATGAAATATAAATAAAGTAATAACAAATATATGACAGAGTGTGATTAAATAATTCATAGCCATCAAGAATTTAGCATATTCTAATAGCAAGTTTGTAATGACATTTATTGTTACTACGTGTAAAGTTAATTATATGCATCACAAACAATGACCACCCCACCCACCCACCCTTGGTCCATGGGACCACAAAATGCCACCCACACTGTCTGGGAATATGGTAGGTATGTAGATGTAAACTAGTAGATTTAACTACTTGAATATTTTATGGGTAAAAGCTCTTTATTCATCAATTATAAATTTGCTTGAGTGAAGCAGTGGCAACTCATGTGACTATTAAAATGAAGGGGTTTTGAAACTTCAGACTGCTATGCCACCTCATGAAAAATAGGTCACTCTGATACATTTCCAAACTTCAGCAATGAAATACACATTTTATATTTAAGTCAGAAGTCAGTTTTTCATTCACAGTCATGAAACTTCATATGTGTATACATCCAAAGGTGTATACTTTTCATGCATAGTAGACTGTTCAATGTTTCTACTTATCTCAGTTTCTCTGACACTGTTGCATTACAGTCATGAAACTTAATTTATATGCATTTGTCCTGAGGAGTACTGTAGCACAGTATAAAAAGTAGTCCACTGTGGGCAACATCTACCTCCTGGCTTATCTTCATCATCAGTCAACAATGATTATCATGGGCACTGACAGCTATGAAGTTTCTATATTTGCATAAATAAGTACAACTAAGCTTTGTTTTCTTCTGTCAGTTCTTTTTTCTTATATATTTTGCAGAATCTTCTTTATCAAGTATCTGTGTCGCTATTATGGAGTTGACAGTTATGAGGCAATATGCAGTAAAACAGATGTTGAATATCTGAGATGGATCAAGTACCAAGAAACTACAGAAAAGGTAACAATATTAATTGCTGCACTAATAATAATAATAATGGACTAATTTCACATTAGAAAACTGACATGAGATTATGCTCAATGACACTCTGATACTTGTATACTAATTGATGTGAATATATTTATTACAAAATACTCTATGCTTATAACAATTTACACATGAGCCTTCTGTACTATGGATCTCTCAAAGCCAGTTAGATTTTGAGTATATTATTGCTAGACAGCTACACAGTTTAATGACTCGGAGAGTTAAACCCCTTCAGTGAGTGAACATCTCATTTTTCACACTTCCTACCTGAGAGTGGGGATAATTGAAGACTTTCTAATCAATTCCCAAGCCGGTGGTTGGGGCGGGGGCTTGAAAGAAAACAAGATGTCTTGTTAATTATAATGCCTTCAGGGGAAGTTTGATCATCATCTAAAGTTTAGTTGACCAACCCAGAAGAAGATGTATTAGAAATAATGGTTTCACATTTGGATTTCAATGAGGAAAATAGAAGGAAGTGTGGACCTTTGTAATAAAGATTTAGAAGAGTGCCAGATGTTTGAAAAGGGTAGTTCTTATTTTCCCTGCCCCTTCTCCTCTTAAACCAGAATGGGAGTCATCTCTGCAACAATGCTTTCAAATCCCAAGGAGTCCATCTTTGAACCAGCTTTGCCACATACAGGTCTTGTTCATTCTTCTCTTTTGAGAGTTGATCAATCTATCCAGGAGAAATCAGTATTTCAAATGGGGTGCGGACTCTCTTGGAGTACTCTAGGGTTTTGCAGGCTGGAAAAGTTACATTGTGGAAGGTGGTGTAAAGAATCATCTTACAGGTTTTTTAACCATGCTCTTTCAGCTTCTCCTTTCCCTTTGGATGGATACTTATTGTGTTTGTCTGATTCTTTCGCAGTCCTCACCTAAATGCAAATTGGTCCATGTTTGTACAACTTTTTTCATGTCCGGTCTAATAATCATTTCACTTGAGTTTATCTGATAGTTCCTCTAGGTCTATCAACCCAAGAAAACACCTTTGTGTGTCAGTGACCTAGCGCAGTTTATAGTGCCCCTTTGATTGCCTTTTTCTCATCACCATTCTGATCGATTCAAATGACTGTGCACACCATTTCAACTTTAATTTTGACCATAGCTTTCTCTTTCTCCACTTGGACCCTAAACCGGTCAAATACTTATAAAACCCACATCTCCTGAGTTTGAATGTGTACACAAGCCATAAGGTGAAGCATATTATGTTATGATGCTGCTGTCCATTTATCTGTTTGTCCATCTGTTACCAATTTGGTTTCCACACAATAACTTTACTTGTTCACCATGAACAGTTAAAAATCTTCATGGATGCCTTGCACTTGGGGTAAGGAAGAACCTGCCTTGCACTTGGGGTAAGAAAGAACCCTATCTCTTTTAGACTCGAAAGTTAAAAGGTCAAGGTTGCTGCGACTGAAAGGAAAACTTTTTCTCCACCTTGACTAAAGTTCTCCACCATCTACAGTTACCAAACTTTATGGATGGCTTTCACTTAGTGCAGGGAGAAACCCTATAAATTTTAGGGTTAAAAGGTCAAAGGTCATGGTCACTCTGAATGAAAGAAAAATTGTTTCAGCACAATAACTTGAGTTCTTCACTGTCTACAGTTACCAAACTTTGTGGATGGCTTTCAATTGATGTAAGGAAGACCTCTATCAATTTCAGAGTAAAAAGATCAAAGGTCAAGGTCACACTGACTGAAAGAAGAGAAATGGTTTCTGCACAGTAACTTGAATTCTCCACAATTTAAAATTACCAAACTAGTACATGGCTTTCACTTAATGTAATGAAGAACCCTATCAATTTCAAGGTCAAAGATCAAGGTTACTCTGGCTGAAAGAAGAAAATTGAATTCTGCACAACAACTTAAGTTCTCTAGCATCTACAAGGTTTGTGGACGGCTTGCACTTGGGGTAAGCAAGAATCCTATCAAGTTTGGATGCAAAAGGTCAAAAGTCAGGTCACTCTGACTGAAAGAAGAAAAATGGTTTATGAGCAATAAGTTCAGTTCTTTATTATCAGTGGTTACAAATGTTTGCAGATGGCTTGCAAATGTTGTAAGGAAGAAGCCTATTGATTTGGGATCTGAAGGTCAATGGTCAAGGTCACTTTCAAAGAATTTGTAAAATAATGGTTGCTGCACAATAACATTAGTTATACATGACATACCTCAATACATACGTCATATGACCACATTCGTAAATGATATCTCTGTCACCTGTTTACATATATGAGTGTATATTTGATGTGCATAGTACTAGTTACAACTCTGCATTCAAAGCTTTTCAGTGTTTATGTAAAATTTACAGAAGGTCTTTCAAATTAAGTTGATTATCCACTTGGGTTCAAGCAGCTGCAGTAATAAATCCAAAGGTTGACATGATAGTTTACCAGGTTTCATCTTCATTTTCAATATGCCCATCTCAAGTTAGGTGTATTATGTTATTGTCTGTCCATTACCATTTGCATGTTTTGCCCATAACTTTTGCAAGCCTTGGAGAGATTTGAATGGAACTTCACATAAATATATAACCAATCAGAACAACCTAATTTTTCCTACCAAAACTCCACCTTCAAAATACTTCACTGGAGTGATACAGCATAGAAAGTGGGAAATTGCCAGTAAACGGTAGAGAACTCAGTCACACGCTTAAGTACACCAGGTAAAATAGTATTGGGCCAGAAGCATCGATACATTTATAGAATTATTTTCACAAGTTACTTAAAAGAAAGCTTTCTAATAGGTTCACACTTGAAAGAGAAACTTGTGAGTGTTTCAGCCCAAAAAGAAATCATCTCAATTGATAAGTCATCAACTCTGTGATGATCTGTGATGTCATTTGGTAAAAATAGATACATCTAGACATAATGGGGACTTCTCCAATATTTCTGAGGTGATTTACCACTCATTATTGGAGAGGCCTGAGTGTGTACCATTTGATGCATATCATAACTATACTGTGTTGGATACAGTGGTCTGGTTCCTATAGCTACAAGGTCAAGGTTACAGGAAGGCAAAATGCAAGTATCTCACTTGTTTACTTGTCCAGACTGTATGCTTTGAACTGCTGAGTATATTTTAATGAAACTTCACTTGCATATACATGACTTGTGGTTGTATGAAACACAACTATTATACCATCTACCTCAAGATCAAGGTCACAGCAAGGAGAAATGTAACTCTGTAACCTGTTTTCTTGTCCAGGATGTAACTTTTATACCACTGAAAATATTTTAATGAAAATGAACTCAAATATTCATGATGACTAGAAAATATGCTTTGTTGCATACCACAGTCACAACCCCAACCACAAGATGTCATGGTCACATAAATGGAAATTATAACTCGAACCTTTTTTGTCTGTAACTTTTGAATCATTTAAGAGATTTTCATGAAACTGTACTCTGATATACATTATAATTAGTTATTGTGTTGCACATCACATTCACACCGTTACCTTAAGGCCAAGGTGACAGCACAGACAATATTTTTATGAACTTTACCCTGAAACATGTCATGACTAGATGGTGTGTTGCATAATACAGTCATAACCCCTGCAGTAAGGTCAAGCTCATTAAAGGGGAAAATCTAACTTGGAGACCCATGTCTTTGTATGGGCTGTAACTTTTGAAACAAACAAAAATTTTAATAATACTTATATACATCATGGCTTGATGGTATGTCCCATACCACAGTCTCTGTCCCTACCTCAAAGGTCATTGTCACAGCAAGGGGAAATTGTAACTAGATGCCCATTTTGTCTGCCCCATAACTTTGCAAGTCTTGCAGAGATTTTAATGAAATACTACCCAGATCAGAGTATATATATTTTTCAAGTATACTGTGTAACATCATTTGGTTCTTAATTCAAAGGTCAAGGTCACAGCAAGAGAAAATGTAATTGCATAACCTGTCTTCATGATTATAAACAAAATATCATAGACCACAGTCACACCTCTGCCTCAGAGATCAAGTTCATCATGGGGAAAAATGTATCTTATTTTCTTTATGTTTTTAGACACTCTTTATGGACACCAAAACTTTCTTGCCAAAATAAATTTTTCATGTCTTGTAATTTTTGGACATCGTTTTGAAGTAATTTCATTTATGCACATATGTTTTAGCACACAATTGTAGTTCTGTAATGATAAGATGAGAAATTAATACCACTTTCAGAAACTGAAGGAATGGCTTTGCTTATCATCAGAAATAGCCTAGACTAGTCACTTGTATGATTGACATTGTCAAAAATTGGGAGAAGCATGCTTCAATATTCATTACATCACTGGCACTGATGTAATGAATACAATTTGGTAAAACTTTATTACTCACCTGTAGAGGAGAGAATCTCAATTGTAAATATATAGAAGGACATGTCACCCTTTATTAAAGTCAAAACAGTTGAAGTCCAAACTGTCATCTCAAATTTTTTGTTTAACACTTCCATTGTGGATAATACTAAAACCTGCATCCAGTAATGTACCAGTCACATATATAGGAAAATTGCAATCAAGATTCATCCTATCCTATCTATTTTCATTTTGTTTTTATTTAATGACAAACTCTGCAACCAGTCTGAGTTCATGGAGATTTTCATAGGTGGTAGATGATGGTACAAGATTAAAACATGGTGAATCTTTCAGTTTCACATGTGAAGTTGTGGTTTTCAATATACTTGCACATTCTTGTATACTGAAATAAACTAGATGAAACTAGGTTATCAATGTTGGTTTTAGTTCATTAATGTACACAAAGTGTGATTACTTTGCAGTGTGACTTACGTGAAAGCCTAATATCATATGTGAGGGGTTTGATTGCTTGGGCTTTGTTTTGTTTCTTTGCTTTTGAACACTAAATGAAATATTTTTGTATGTTTTGGGACACAAAAATAGTCATCTTTTTATGCCATACAAAAATGTGAGGAAAAAATAGGTAAGTCTGACATGTTTCTTTATTCCGGCTAAAGACATACACACTGAAAATATGTCACTGCTATGGCCACCACCCCAGCTTTATCAAAACAGATTATCCTATGCTACATGCAGTACTCATTTCATACACAAGTGACATAATTTTAGTCTGACAACTCTGTGTACAAATGTAGAGCTATTTTGATCTTTTTGCATTCATTTCTGAAAGTACTTAGTACAACTGCCTTGCATTATAATGGGCTAGTTGGGGTCCATAACTGTTGATCACATTATGTACTGAACTGCCATATAATGCGAAAGCTCATGAATGAATCTGTGCATGATGGAGGGTGAGGGTGTGTGTGAGGGATTACACAAAATGCCAGTCGAAAATAATATTAATATTATTTATGTACTTAAAATATACATACTTTTTCTTTATGGTAATCAAAATGTCATGATGATCAGATAGTTACATTGATGGAAAAAAAGACATTCATCAGAAAATTAACATGTTCATTTCTTTGTTTCCATATGTCTGTGTCTGACAAGCCCATATCTCATGATTATCATAAAAAAAAGAAACAGGACACTTGGTTTTCATAAATACCCCAGCCTATGTTCATTTATAATCTACTTCTCATATAAATTAGTGAAAGGTCTATTTGGTCAGTATTCACTCAGAAAACATTGCTATTTCAGTCACTTTCGTTCCATCACAAATTACGATAATACTATGGAGCACACAAGCAAGAGCCATATGTATTCTGTTGCATGAGATTTGTCTAGGATTTCAATAGTTTTCTTCCATTGACACTCCCAAAAACAGAAAATTCATCTTGGGTAAATGCATTTCAATTTTATTTCAAAGAAAAGAAAATGAAAGGAAATGATGAATGTACATGATAAATGCAAAATCAGAATTCATTTATGAAAAAAACTTACGAGATCATAGCTGAAGTGCAATCATGAATGGAATGTAAATAGAGCACAGACAGAATGAATTCAGAATGTATTTGCAAATGCAAATGAAATGCAGAAGAAATGCATATTTAATAAAATTACTCATTTTAGGGTCTGCTATCACTGTTAATACAGTGAAACCCCGCTATAACGCGATATTTGGTGTCCATAAAATTCGATCGCGGAAAAAGCGGGGTCACGTTATTGCAGGGTTTTACTATATTTTACTTTATTCAGAGAACAACGTATACACATCTAATGTATAGCATGAATAGGGTATCAACACCATTTACTATCTGATATCGGTCCGTCTTTGTTTTCCCACATAACAACCCTTTGATTGAGCCACGAGCTTGATACTTATTCAGTGCCAAGTAACAGAGAGTGGTTATTTGAACTCCCTGTGATCTTGCCGCCCAAGCTCAGTCTCTACATAAGCACCCACATATGACAATCTTTGATCTTGCCGCCCAAGCTCAGTCTCTACATAAGCACCCACATATGACAATCTTTGATCAACCACCGCATTTTCTGGTGCTTGGTTGTGTATGCAGGTAAAGAAGAAACATAAGTCGGCTATTGTTTGCGCAATGATTGTATACAGGATCAATTAAAGTCCAGCGAACGTGTTGGCGGCTTACATTTTTTGAAGTTTATTAAATCATGAGAATCTTTTATCAACTACCACATTGTCTGATGCTCGGTTGTGTATGCAGTTAAAGAAGAAAAACATGTCGGCTATTGTTTGAGCAATGATTGTATACAGAATGAATTGAAGACAAACACAAAGAAGACTTACTGGCTTTACTCATGGATCAGTAATAAGTAACTTTTCCGATAATGTTTAATTTGGCATAACATTTCAAGAAATTGGTGAAATTGTTAAATTTCAGAAGCCACGCCATGATCCAATTCATATGTGATCTCTTCCCCAAAATGATAATAAACTTTTTATACACTATTTCTCGTACTTAAAAAAAAAAATTTTTTTCCCGGGTATGAGAAAAATACATGTACATGTATATAAAATTTCAGGAACCACGCCACAAACGTATTATACTCGAATTCATACGCGATCTCTTCCCCAAAATGATACTGTAATATACACATTTTATACACTATTTCTCGTACTTTAAAAAAAAAATTTAATGTGCGAATGAATATATAAAATTGTGGGAGCCACGCCACGATCGCGTTATATCCGAATTCGTTTTATAGCGGGGTTTCACTGTACATGTATTAACCTATGGGTACTTTCCTCGTCTGTTTCTTTGTAGCACCAGTATTATCTACTTTCTTACTTAATCATGTTTCATACCTTCCAACTTCTAGAGGATTTTCTTACTGTGTCATATATAAATACCAGTATATCAATTTCAGTCATAAAGACAACAATTTTTGTCTTGATACATCAGCAAGTACACTGTTTGATAGCATATTATCTTTTTCATTATAAACATCTCAGATTCATTATCAAACTAGCATCCTTTGATGTTTTATTTAAGGTCAGTGATACTTGCAGGGTGACCACATTTGCATATTTTTTTTCTGCAAATTTCAGATTTTTTACCAACTGTGAACTTTGGGCAAATATGCTAATTTTGCTGATTTTTCTAGGCATTTGTAACATTTTGGAATTTTTTTAACACTTTACAGAATTTTCTAAACATTTTTTGACAGTAAATATGAAATATTCAAATCTGGTGGTGAAATATGAATTTCAAGTAGATTGTGATATTAAAGTACATGTTTCTTGCATATAAGAATCAGACCACTATTTAATAATTGAGCAGGATACCAGTCTCAACATGGGCAACATTGGATACCATTCTTGATACTTGGAGATCAGGCCATTGGCTGTAACATCAGCATGGAATTTTTCTTCTTTTCTGATACTTTGATCAGTGCTTTCAACTTCTACATAGCTTTTGTCCATGCATATACACAATTTTGATTTTTTTCTGCCAGGCTGAAATTATCTTCTGCCTACCCAGTGCAGAACTTATGCTTTTATTGGTACCCTACTTTAGGGACATTTATCTTGAGAATCGCTGCAAAGCACATCATTTTGATTGTTTAGGAAGTTTGTGCTTACGTCAGTCAAGAAGTACATGTGTTGTGTACTAGGTCACCATGTGCACAAAATAGTTATATTTTTTCATTGATGTCTGTGGAAAATGAATTTGTGGTCTGATCACTTAAGTTAAATGTCTTGGCAGAATATAAACAAGCCACTCCTGTTCTCAAAAAATGGATTTCACTCACATCTAAATTCTTTTAAATATGTGGATATTTGTGACTTTTTGAGTTTGCAAATTTTGCATTACAAACATTTTTTGGGTTGGCCTGTAAGTGACTGAAAACTTTCCATCAAGTTAATATATTGTACTCATTGTATTTGACAAAACTTCAAGCTGATTTTTATCTTATATGACATAGTTATGTCAGGGTGTGTGCCTTTGTATAGATTGCACTTTTTTCTCTAAAATATTGCCTAATTTATGATTCAAAACACAAAACTAAGCCCATTACAATATTTATGCAGCATGTTGAAAATTATGTATCTTAACTTTGACAGGAACACATAGACTTTTAATCAGGCATATATTGTTTTCTATCACCTAACTCCTGAAGTGCAGAGACAATAGCTTTTTGAAGTGAATGCATTTTTTTTTAAAAACAAATAAAAAAATAAAGGTCTGTATGTGGGACTAATAGAAAGATCTGAGCCCTATATATGTACAAATTATTCAAGAATCAAAGTCTACTAAATGAAATGAGTATAGATCATGTTCTTTATATCTTGTTTCTTGCCCAGGTGAGAGAGGTGTTGGACAGATACATAGTGTGTGGACCGCACTACATTGATATCAGAGAGACCGTTACCAAAGTGGTACTTGGAGAGGATGTTGACCAGCTAAATAAGGCAATCCAGGTAATATTTATATATTTTTTAATTGTTATTATTTGATCTTGTCAAAGCCAATCCTCCTGAATGAATGGTCATATTGACATTAGGTTTTCACTACGAGGCTTCTTCTGATGTTTAGTTGGTTCTGAATGAAAATAGTACCCTTCAGACATTCAATATGGCCACCTTGTTGCCCATCTTGAAAATCTTGTTATCGCTACTCCTTCTGAGTTTTCACTGAAAGACTTCTAATGATGTCTAGTTTATCCTCAATGAAAATGGTACTGATATGATGTACAATGTAGCAACCATCTTGAACATTTTATCACTATTCCTCCTAAATTGATGGTCGTAGTTGGCCCTGAATGAAATGGTGCTGATCTTGCATCCAATATGTCTTGAAAATGTTGTTATCGCTACTTCTCCTGAATAGATGGTTGTATTGACATAGGGTTTTTACTGAAAGACTTATTATGAGGGTTAGTTGGTCATAAAGGAAAATGGTGCTGATCTGATATCCAGTATGGCCACCATGACAGCCATCTTGAAAACCTTGTTATCGCTGCTTTTCCTTAACAGATGGTCATTTTAACATGGTATTTTCACTTAAAGACTTCTTATGATGCTTGATTGGTTCTAAATTAAAATATAGTACCCTATGGACTTTTAATATGGACACCATGGTGGCCATCTTGAAAATTTTTTTATTGCTGCTCCTACTGAATAGTTGGTCACACAGATATGGGGTTTTCACTAAAAGAATTCTTATAACATATGGTTGGTCCTAAATGAAATTGTGCCCACATCTCAACATACAGTATGGCCACCACAGTGATCATCTTGAAAATCTTCTTATCATTACTTCTCATGAGCAGATGATCATATCAATATTGGGTTCTGGCATGTTGAAGTTTCTCAAAAATATCAGAGATGTTTTCAATACTAAACAGTTGAAAAGAATAAAATGACTGAAGAAACAGTATTATCTTGGATTCCTGGAAATATTTCATCCAGTAGAGCATCAGTCCCTTCAAGGGCTCTTATTTGTTATTGCTACTCCTCCTAAGCTACCTGGATGAAAGTCATAAAACTTGGCACACAGTTTATCCTGCGTTTAATAAAAATGCTGTCCCTCAGACATTCAAATTTGACCCATTGTCATTTTGTTGTGACCACCCTTTTATGGCTGCCACATGCCAGTGTCTGTGTCAAAAATCGAGGCACAGCATGGGAATCAAATATGTATATGATAGATGATTCTTTATGTTCGTTTATTTTTTACTGGCTTGATTCAGTTAACAAAAATATGATTGGTTGTCAGCAAAGACATCCTTACACAACAGCCCAAATTAATGTGCTGTTAATCAGGTGTGACTGTCGTAGTTCTGATTAAAGACAGTGAAACCTGTATTAAATGTATTGTAATTAGCAACCATGATCCCCTGTGTTATTTCATTAAACGATACAGTTGAACCTATCAATAGCTGCCACCCATGGGAAAAGGCAAAACTGGCCTTTGTACACACATGACCTCTGTATACAGGTTAACTTTTCAAAATTGGTTTTTTGAACAAATACCATGCATCAAATATCATTATTATTATTATTATTATTATTATTATTATTATTATATTATTATGTTATCAATAGACTTTTTATATGCACTATTCAACAAAATGATAAAATACACATACATGTATATGTTGTTCTCTCCGAACTTTATGTTCCACACAAGATTACTCTATTCTGCTAACTTTAATCCATTCTGTAAAGTAAATCATGACTGTCTCTTAAAAACACTGATCTCTGTTTTGTGCACCATGACAAACACTCATTTCAATACTAATTGATGGCTTACATATGATCATGAAACAGGACTGACTCTCTGACTCTTTGGTTGACCAAATTATATAAATTCATGTTATAAACAGCTGCTCACACCTGCCAGTTGCTCAACTTGCTGAGATCAAAAGACAGTTGGCTTATGAGTAGCCTATGATGAATAGTGAATTAAAAGAAGCCTTATATGACTATTCTTAGTAACACATAAACTGAAACTTCACCTGCCTTTACAGACAAGTTTTTAAATATTGAATGACTTCTGACACTAATGAAAAGGGATATAACTCATATCTCTCCCCAAAGATGAACTTTTTTTCATCAGAGATAGCTTTGATTCACAGGCATATGGATGAAGATATAAAACTTTATTATATACCTACCAATTTTCTACCCAAGAAAGAGCCAGAATGTTACCATCATTTCCTACAAGCAGGAAAATGATACTATCATTTTCTAATTCCGTATTACCATACTCTCAAATGAGGCTGGAACTACTTTATCCTCAAGGTTTCCTGGTGACAATAGCAGTGTCCCTAGCGATGGAATGCCAACACTAGCAGTAAAACAAAGCCCTCACAGCGATGTTAGTTAAGAAACCTTGCGTTATATGTAAAATATCTGAAAGGTCTAAACCATGTTTTTGTCACAACAACAATAAAAAAACATGTATTCCTTTATTTTGAAGCAGTAAAATATAGCCAAAAAGTTCATCTCAAACAAGATCACATTCAGAAATTGCATACCAAAACATTATAGTTGTATAGTACAACCCATTTACGGAAGTTCATAAATGGTAACATTAGTGAGTTTCCCGCATAATGGATGAATTTGAAATTATAAATTAGTAACATTCTCTGCAACAAATCTGTATCATCAAGCTCCAACAATGTCTCCAATCCTGCTGTAAATAACTGTCAAAATAATGTTGTCATTCCCATGTCAAGTTCTCATCGGAGCCTCACAATGTTCCACCAGAAACAGTTCAACCTCTATCAACCTGGCCTCCAAAAGAAACTTCAAGGGTCCTTCAGCTGGTGAAATCTTCCATGATGCAAAATTTGAGAACTGCACAATAACTGTAAATCACATAAACAAGTCTGCTGCCCCCAAGCGTAGAAGAATTTTTGTTATTGACAATGATGGTAGTCAAACTGAGTGAGCATTGTTTCACAAGCTTCATTCATAAAACTAATATTCATGTGCATGTCAGCTTTTCAAAAAGTACTTTGGTTTATGCTTTAAGATGAAGTTCGTATTAAAGATGTTGAAATGTTTAGCAATTTCTTGTATTTTTCAGCTACATATAGTGGTTTTATTAAATTATCTGAAAATTAATAGGTTTATAACAATAATATCATTATCACAGTAATGCGATTTTGATTGCTAGATTACGTCTTGTTGTCAGCATAAAAAATCCAGATCATGACTTGACACTTTGCGCCTCATAATGATCCGGATTTTCGAATGCTGACAACTCGACATGATCTAGCAATCAAGATTGTCTTACTGTGATAATAATATATATAAACCTGTCACATTGTCAAGAAAGACAACTTCCATTTCTGCTGCAATAACATGACTAATTTTCACACCATCCAGCAAATGAATTGCTTTTGACCCTCTACCATAATGATAAAAACTGCATCACTTTTGAATTTGATGTATTGATACCTTTGAGTTACACTGAGAATGTGATTGGAGTTTGGTGACATAAGAAATGTTAGCACACATAATTAGATGGTAGACTGGAAATTTTAAAAATATGCTCAGTCAGGAAATTAGAGCATTCAAGGATAATAAAGACAGAAGTCTTGTGATAATATTGATATTGAAATAATCTTTGTGCCAAGGTAACTACTTATACTCGACTAATAAAAGGTATTCAGTCAAAAGTATAAAGAAATTATATGAATTCTCTTCGGATGGTACCAGTAAATTGTTGTCATCGTAATAAAGTTTATTATGTGCCTGCCATAATGCAGAGTGTATTATGTTATGAAGTTGTTCACCCATCCATCCATCTGTCTGTTACCAATTTTGCTTCAGCACAATAACTCATTGTCAACAATTAATAGTTACCAAATGTTTTGTATGGAATGCACTTACAGTAAGTAAGAATCCTATCAATTTTGAGGTCAAAAAGTCACTGTGATTAAGAGAAGAATTTTTTTTCTGCACAATAATTCTAGTTCTTCACCATCTACAGTTACCAAATTGTGTGGATAGCTTGCACTTGTGGTATGAAATAACCCTATTGATTTTCGGGTCAAAAGGTCAAATGCCAAGGTCACTGTGATGGAAAGAACAAAGTTGGTTTCCACACAATAACATTAGTTATCCATCATAGACATGGACTAAACTTTGTGGATAGCTTACACTTGATGCAAGGAAGAAGCCTGTTTATTTTGGGATCTAAAGGTCAAGGTCACTGACTGAAAGAAGGAAAGTGGTTTCTGCACAGAGGACTGTTAAACATGGGACTGGCATATAAAGTGCTATTCACATTACTCTTGTTGATGGATTGCTGTGAAACTTGGTACATATTATGGTCATCAACTGAAACCACTGTGCTTCTGCAAATTTTTTTTTACAGTTATTGCCATTTTTGACTTGAAGCTGGATGTAGTGTATTGACAGATCACTTTGTATCCATAATTTTTTTAGAGTTATTGTTCTTTGCCTTGCAGCTGAATGTTATGTATGACAAAATCTTGTGAATGTAATTAATCTCACAGATTTCAGTGAATTGCCCTGAAACTTGTGCAGTGGTATGGTCATCATCTGAAGATGCATATTGCGACAAACCACTGTGGTCTTGTAATTTTCACTGGAGTTATTGCCCTTTTTGTCTTGGAGCCTGATGTAGTGAGCGAGTGACAAAATCTTGTGAATGCAACTAGTCCTGCACTTTTTTATGGATCACTGTGAAACCTTGTACATGTTATGGTCATCATTGTGCTCACAGTTTTTCTAGGAGTTTTTGACCTAATCTTGTGAATGCAACTTGTCTTACAGTTTTTTGTGGATCACAGTGAAACTTGGTACATACATGTATTATAGTCATCCTCTAAAGGAGACCATATTGACAAATTGTGCTCCTGCAATCAATTTTTGTAAGAGATATTGCCCTTTTTCACTGACAGCTAGATGCAATATTATGTCAGAATTTTGTGCAGCACAACTGCTCAATCAGTTTTCAGTGGATTGCTGTGAAACTTCACACATATTATGGTCATCATCAGGAGATATACATGTTGAATAATCATTGTACTCGCACTGTTTTCAGAAGAGTTATGTACTTTTTTTATTATAGACGAATCTCTATTATGGGAGTAGAGGTGGAATACAAGAGAGGTAGGGTATATTTATGTGGGCGAATTGCTTACCATTCCTTGAATTCTAACTCCCTATCTAAGTATGATTTTAAAGAAATGTATCGAAGGATTGTTCCAAGTTTCTACTGCAAGAAGAGCCCATTCAATAACAGATTTCAGTGAAAAAGAATGAGGAAAAAACTGCTCATGGCAAAAGGTGTGTGTAGGTTAGGTCTGTCATAATATTGTCATTCAGTGATTTAATTTACACAAAAATACTTCTGTTTTCTTCTGTAGTTTTACAAATAATCTTCATTTACTGTTTCTAGGTGATCGATTATTGTAAACATATCATAACTCATTACAAAACAGTAACTATTTTTATTAAGTGCCTAAGTTGTACTACATTGTTTTATTCCTTCTATTGTTTCTATGTGTTTCTCTGTCATATTTTAGCTTTTGAATTCATTTTTGTGAGTTAAATACATAACAAGGTCAGTTTTGTCTACCATTTTGTTAAAATCTACCTGTATATATGGACACTACAAAAAGATTTATGTTTTTTTAGCTCATCTGGTCATAAGACCAAGTGAGTTTATGATATGGCCCAGTGTCTGTCATGTGTCATGCATCATGGGTCAGTGAACATTTGCTTTTTTCAATTTACTGAAAAGTAATTGACCAATTTGAAACAAATTTGGCAGGGAGCATTCTGACATTAAGTCTTTCAAGTTTTCACAAATGATACCGATTTGCCATAAAAAATGGCTTCCATTACTAAAATTAGAAAACCGCTAAGTGAATTTTTTTCCAAAACCATTTAACGTAATTAGACTAAGTTTATCAGAAAGCATCTTGGCAAAAAAGACTTTTAAATTTATACAGATAATGCTGATTCACCATAAAATGTAGCCTTCTTCACTAAAGGTAGAGAAACCTTTAACCAACTAAAGTTTTCTAAAAAAAAAAACACATAACAGAATTAGAACAAATTAGATAGAAAGCATCACATCATAAAGGTACTTCAAGTTTTTACAGATGATGCTGATCAGTGGCGTCACTAGGGTTGGCGTCACCCAGTGCGGTAAACTCATGGTGTCACCCCCTCCAGACTTCCCCATGGACCTCTGTCTGCTCTGCTCTGTCGAATTTGTATTTTTCCATTTTGGTGTCACCCTACTGTGATGGTGTCACCCGGTGCGGCCCGCACCCCCCTAGTGACGCCACTGATGCTGATCACCATCAAATATGGCTCCCATTACTAAAAATAGAAAAAAACTTTAAACAATTTCTTAAAGATTGCGCAGCAGAATTTGACAACATTTGACAGAAAGCATCGTGGCAAGAAGACCTTTCAAATTTGAACATATGATGACAATGCACCCATCAAATATGATCATGATTATTAACAATAGAACAACCTTGAAATGGCATTTTGTCAGAAAGTGCATAGCAGAACTTTACCAAATCATACCTGCCGATGTCCAAGACAGTGTTGGGGGGTTTGAGACCCAAAAAAGTGCATTTTGAGGTTTCATGGGTGGTAATTGTGCACAACCCCAAAGAGCAATGTTGTGCAAGTTGAGAATAACTTATCTACTTATATAAGCCTATTGAAAATGACTTGAAATCAAATTTTAATGAAAGAAAAAACAAATATCTATTTCTTTAAAGCATTGAATACACTTTCAAACAAATATTAGTTGGTAGACTTAGGATTATTAGTATCATCACCACAGATGCACGCACGAAAACACACATATGTGCACATGCTCACTCAATCACAACCAGACAGACATTAAATAAAATATACACAAAGTTTCTGTCTAACATGCATTGTTTAGTGGAATACAGTCTTAACTAGATGCAGTCTTTGCTGATGTCAGTAGTTCTGTGGGGGGTGTGAAGATGATGCAGATGTAAGAAGATGTTGAATTTTTCTCAGTGTAGAAAACTACCTTTCTGCATATGCATTGCAGTGAGGTCGTGTCAAACATGCAACGGCCATACTAGTTAAAATGTTTAAAAATGTTTGTTACTTTTGGGATTGTCACTATGTTGAGAGATGTCGTACACCCCAGACTGACTAAATGTCAGTATGGTGTTTGCGGTATGTGCAGAGAATAAAATGCTCCCCCTTGCTGGTACACTTCACAAAGTCAAACTCGATCAACTAGGAGTTCAAAAATTTAGTTTTGCTGGGCTTTGCTTGCTTCGACAATGGCTCATCATTCTCTGAATCACAGCTACGTTTCAACATTTTGCCTTAAAAAATTAATCACACTACCACAATACTCCAACTACAGAAATAATAATGTCTTGCATGTTATATATGGATTAAAATCTGACTTAAAAGAAATGTTACTGCCAAGCATGAACTAGCCAGTAATATATTTAATTAAGATTGCTTGAACATTATCATTCAGGGCAGTGAAGAGTAATAGCTTTTGTTTCTTCAACACGCATCTCTTTGAATTACCTAACTTTCAAGGAATCTGGTGGTTCCACTTCATGCACTTTACATATTCAAATTAGCCTAGTGAGCTCTCCCACAGCAGTGCTCAACACAACATCACCTTAGCTATTGTCAGTCAATTAGCACATCAAGGCCGGGAGCTTTTTCGCATTTTTACTTAAGATTGGGGTAGAATAGAAAGTTTTCATGTTATTTCCAATGGAATCCAAGCACGTCTGATTCAGAGGGATTTTCCTATCAACAGATGAGTGAAAATTTTACCTTTTTTTTTTGTTTTGTTTTTTTTTGTGTGTGTATTTAGACCCATGATTTTTGCCTGCTTGTCCCCTTTTACCCCAAATCCCAAAGTTACCCAATCTTTTACAAAGGTTCATCTGTCAATCTGTCTGTGTGAAGTTTGGTCAGGTCTGCTTTAGATCTAACAAGAGGAAGTCGTAAATCCGGACAAAATCCCCGGTCCTGCAACCGCTGATTTAAAAAAAAAAAAAAAGAAAATAGGGTCTAAAAATTGCATTTTTTCCCAATGTATTTTTTAATGTGCACAGAATCTCAACATTACTTAACATCAATGCAAAGCTACATCCTTCTTCTTTTCTCTAATACCACCTACTTGGGTCTATCAGGAACTCTGATAATGTCACAGGCTATGGAAGAAGGGTACTACCTCATGACATAAAATTGCGTCTCAGCCTCAATGAGTTAAGTAATCTGTGCAATAGAGGTTGTTTATTTCTGACCACCTTACCTTTTGAATTAACTCGATGACAATCAACTGTATAAACTGCCCCAAGATGATTTTTTATAAGCATTAAGCATAACTGTATACTGTTTTTACAGGTTATGGACATATAAGAAAGGTGTCTCTCTCTTTTCCCTAAGATTACTAAAAATGACGTTTTTCAAAACACGACCATATTGGGAGGGTTTGCAAGTCTAAAATTGTGTTTTTCTTATGAAACATCATGTTCTGGCAGGTATACCAAATTTGACAGAAAGCATTCTGGTATAATGGCCTTTTAGGTTTATACAGATGATGCCATTTTGCCATAAAATATGATGATAACAAGAAAAAAGAGGTATAATATGGCAGAATGGAAAAAGAAACCCCAACTTTTCTGCAGTATTAACTGCAATAAAAATGTTTCCCTTTCTCTTCTCTTCAAACTCTCAATTAAATACTTACCCAAAGGTAAGAAATATTTATGTTTTTCATGAGATTTGACGTAACATATACTTAGCAAACAATACATTGGTTATTTCACATATCTAAATCATAGATTGGTATTTTCTTGAAGTCATTTGAAATGCGATGGTCTCTTCTTGATTTGAATATAAAACATCAAAATATGAGGTTGAAGATGATAAAAAGATTATAAAACAGCAAAGCATTGCCTCATATATATATATAATTTTAATCTCATTTTTCGAAACAAATATTTGGATATTTTTGCACAGGTAAATCTTGTCATTCTAACTTTTTGTATGAAAATTTAAGGATTTGACATACAAGCCGTAACATGACATGTCACGTGAAAAACCCGATTTTGGACTCCCAAACCCACCGACACGGTCATGTTTCGAAAAACACGATTTTCAGCATCTTAGCGAAAAAAAAATTCCCACTAAAAATAAAATGTACATTTCTTGACAACAACGATATATGCCTGTAATCTGGTATGTATAAACAGTAAACAGTCTTGCTCAGAGCTTATGTTAAACTATCCTCGGGGCAGTTTATACAGCTGTTTTAGAAACATTTAAAAAATTAAAAGGTAAGGCAGTCAGAGATAAACAGCCGCCTTTCAGAGATTTGCTGAATTGGCTCACAATAGCTAGGGTGATGTGTCGTGTCAAATTCTTTGAGCACTGCTGAGGGAGAACCCATTAGGCTAATTTGCATAGGTAAAGTACACTAAGTGGAACAGCCAAATTTGTCTGAAGTTATTTCGGTAGGTTGAACAACAGCACCATTCAATCTCTAATGCAGTGTTGCACCTAGGATCCAAAGGTCAGGGCACACTGTGTCCCTCACCCTCCAGATTTGGGGGACACACAACATTTTAAAGGAACAAAGGAAAATTATACTACATAATGCACTAGAAGTGCTAAAAAAAATTAGATAATCTTATTCGCTTTGACAGTTTTGCCACCCTAACTTTCTCATATTTTCCTTGAACATTTACATTATTGCAATGAACGTTTTATCATACGATCAAGTAACTCATGAAAACATTAGCATGTTTGAATATCTGGTTAACATGAAATGAACTGCACCATGGATATTTCCGTTCCAGATCTTGCTCTCATTTAACTGTAGTGTTCACTCATTATCTACGAGCATTTATTATAACAAATACCCATCTTTTCTTAATTACTTTTCTTTTAAAAGTATTAAATCATTAATCAAATGACAGTTGTGTATTTGCATAAATTAGTACCTTTTTTCATTAATTCTGCCTGAGAATAAATTAAATCTTCACTGCTGTAGGTGTGACTTTAATCTGGAATACATGTAGCGGCGGTCAAAGACTTTAGCAACTTGGCCAGCTACCACAAACCTTGAATGTTTTCATTGCCAAATTCATTGTTCTGAAATGGATATTCATTGCCATCTTACAGGTTTTATCACTTTTAGTGACTTTGGCCATTGCTTGCTCCAACATAGACGTGGATGCACATCCACAAAAGAAAAGTGTAGGCATATCTGTGAACACAAATGACACTTGCATTACCTTCAAACCAACTACTGAACTATTGAAAGCAGCAAAATCTACATGTAATTAAAACTATATTCCACTGTCCAATAGATTTTAAAGACAGTAACTTTGTGTATTTTTGTATTTAATGTCTGTGATGTTGTGACCCAGTACATATGTGTGTGGTGATGTTATTTGACAATGCTAAGTCTACCATTTTTTTGTTTGTAAAGTATATTAAATGCTTCAGAGAGAACAGATGGTATTTTCTTTTATTCAGATTTGAATTTCCAGTCATTTGCTATAGGCTGCTTTTAAAAGATAGCTCATTCTCATTTGGATGACATCACTTTTGGGGGGTCACGTGCACTGACCCCCATTGGGACCTAAAAACACACTTTTTGAGTCTCAAAAACCCCCCAACACTGTCTGGGAATATGGCAAGTATGTTGATGAAAATATGAAGTACTGTGTACAAAAAAAGATGATACATTTAATTATTTACGATTTTATGGATCGATAGTGTACCAAAAATTACAGGGTTTGAAAAATTATATGCATTACAGTATTACAAAAATGTAAACAGTGTTGAACTTAGGACTTTGCCGGAGCATAGGTGTTGGTTCACTCCACTTATCACAGTCTTTGGCATAGTTAATAAAATTCAACCTGAGAAATGTTTGTACTGTAGCTGTTATTGTCTGTATCACTTTATATAGATTGTTAGAGGAAACAAATAAGACAAAGCATGGTGCAGCAAGTATGCGAAACTGGCCAAGCGCTTTCGAGAGCTACAGATCTACAAACAACAATTACAAACAGAAAAACATTAAAAAAATATATCTTTACATACTGTTGCATTATTGAAACCAAAATCAATGAACATAATCCTAATATATCCTTAAAAAAGGCAGAAACTATACTTCGAACTATTTACATTTTCGCAAATCAGGTATTTCAATTTGGCAAGAACACTCTTTTGCATTTAAATTGCCTACATGTGATTTATTTTACTGACTGAAGCACAGGAAATGTAGCATGGTATGGCAATAATGCGGGAGCATGAGCACCCCAAATTGTGTCCCGGATAATATTTATTGTACAGTTATAATCCAAAGAGAAAAGATAACGTGCTTCCAAAAATTATGAATAAGATGATATTATGTATGTATTAGTGTTTTGACAGCACCTTAGCACAATAATGGCTATAATTTACCAATTAAAAGTAAAGTTCAGAAAATGTAAAAACCAATAATTACACAAAAACCATAAGAAGATAAAACCTAACTAAATGTAAACATGAAGAGGTGGTGGGTTAGCCATATCATGTTACATTTCCTTGTTACAGTCAGTAAAGTATGTGGGCAAGTTAAACACCAAATAGTATTCGTACCAAATTAAAATACCTGATTTGTCAATAACACAACAATATGTAAATAAATATTTTGTTTACATTTTTGTGATTGTATTTGTTATTTGTTTGTGTTGTCTGCTTTGAAAAATGGAGCTAATCTGTAGCTCTCAAAAGTGATTGGCCAGCTTCTCATGCTTGCTGAACTGCGCTTTGTCATCTTTGTTTCAGCTATAATTTTTCCTTGGCAAAAGTGATTTATCAAAGATCTGGTGCATTTGGAAAGATTGTTATTTGTTATATAATTTGTAACTTTTATATTCTGCTAGGACATGAAGATTCCAGAGAACAGAAAAGAGATTCTGCTATGCTTAGCCTTGCATAGAGAAATTACAATGTCCAGACTTCGAGATGCTGACAAGAATAAAGTCACACCAGAGGTATGCCAGCCAAATGCTTAAAAGCCTGGGTCTGAATTTCTTGTTGTAAAGAGCATTTTCCCTTCTCTAAATGAATTTCCTACAATAAATTGTGGAATCTTTATGTATATGTTTATTTTTGATAGTCTGTGCTATCAACCTTCTACATTTAAACCACTTTACAAAAACTTCTTTTCCAAATTTGGTTAGAATGATCCCGAGCCCAAACTATCATAAACATTTCATATCTGTACAAATATGATCTCCATTACTAAGAAGAGAGTAGTCTTTGAATGACTTCTTTGTGCAAAAACACTCAACCAGTTTTAATCAAATTCGACAGGATACTAGTACAGGACCTTCCAAATCATACAAATACTGACAATGCATTTAACTATGGCTGTTATTAAAAAAAAGGAAAACATTTAAATGACTTCTCCAGAAACAATTGTAGTAGTTTAAATATTGTATTGATCTGTTTTAAAATATGGCCATTATTACAAAACATTAGCAAATCTTGATGGGAGTTTTTATTAAACATCACTAAAGTGTACAAATGTTAGTTGAATTAATCTGAAAGCATCCAGTTTTAAAACATTTCAGGTTTGTAAATCTGCCTGAAAATATGGCTGCCATTCCCAAAAGTTAAAACAATTCTTGAAAAAAGTTTCTTGAAAACTACTTTATCAGTTTGAACCAGATTTAAGGGGGATCTGTCCTTCACTCCAGATTATCCAGCCAGTTGATGTTTCAGTCTGCTTTTTACCCAATGTAAGACAGGTGTGCATCTCAGGTCCACTCCAGGGGACCTTATATGCCTATGATATTATTGTATGGTATATTTTTGTGTAATAGTCTAAGTTTTTTTATATTCATAATGATTTTTGTGATAGAAAGACAGTTTGCTCTTTACATATTCTTGGCTATACAAATGTTCTTCTGAATATATTCCAGGCCATAGAAATACTGAAGAAGTATTGCTCTGAAGCCATATTCATAGAAAACAAGGTAATTCTTTTCTTAATCTGTCATAATTTCATCAACCTTTTGACTTAACAAGAATGAAAGCATGCCTTCAATTTCTATATATTTTATTGCCATTGTCCTGCAGAAATGAGATAAAAGATCTTTAGAATTTGTAGAGTCAAACTTTAGTGGAAAAGGAAAATAGCAAATGAATCTTCCTGAAAGGGCAGGCAAGCTATATATGCAGTGACCTATTGTCTATTGTCTGTCAAGCTATATATGCAGTGACCTATTATCTATTGTCTGTCCATCCATTAGTACATGCACATGAACACAACAACTCAACCATGTACTATCGGAATTTGCTCAACTTGGTATGTGAGAATATCTCATTACTATCTCAGACAAATTAATAACCAGTCCACACCCCAACTCCATGAATCTGGGTTCAAGGTCCAAGAACCAAAAGTTAACTTTTTGCACCAAAGATAGCTTGTGAACACAATAACTTTATTAACATAAAGTGAACTTTACCAAATTTAATATATAGGTAGATTTCAATATCATTGCAAATAACTTTGATAATATTGTGTGACCATGAGTTCAAGGTCAAGATCAAGGATAATGGTTTTTGAACACGATAACTTGAACAGTTTTATTAATGGATTTTGATCAGACTTGGCTCGATTGTTTATCTCAGCTAGTCATCACTGGTGGGTTTGATAATGAGCCCCTTTTGACCTTGGGATCAAGGTCAAAAACCAAAATATTGGTTTTTGCATTTCAAGTATCTTGTGAACTAAATAACTTGGAACAAAAAATAAATGAATCTTTACCAAACCTGGTATATCTAAGGTAAGCAGAATTAACAAAAATTCATGTAATATATAGTTACCTCAGATACACCAAGTGTATCTGGCAGGTATCCCAGTATTATCCTGACCTAATTTTTGTATCATCTCTAGGTATCTATTATTTATCTGAATTTTGTTGAAATTAGTCGCAGGAATGTATAAATTATCTTAGATAAATTATGATTCAGGGTTGGTAATGCTAATTTAAATGCAAGCAAAAATAGTTTTTTTAAATGGGGTAATGTATAGACACATCAGCTAAATCTAGATTACCTACTCAGTATCTATATATTACCCAGGGGTTTTAATAGAAACCTGTAGCTGGTGATTTTTTTGCCATATATTTGTGCATGAATCGCAGCCTACATTTTCAAATTTTCAAAAAAGTTCAGTTTTATTATTCATCACCTCTTTTGTCAAAGCTTGCCATCAGAGACAATTCATCCAATTAAGATTAGCATCTTCTTCCATTAGATAAAGATCAGTCTAAGCCTTTTAGACACTTGCTTTTTTTCAAGTTGTCATCACTGAAAGTGCTTGCCTGATACTCAATTCATTCTACATCAAAGAGAACCATAATTGTTCAGTCTCTTTCCTTTCATGCCTACTCGATAATGATCAGGAGCAGTGATCATGTGCTAATAACTAAGCAAGGCACATGCTTGACTTTTGTCTCGATAAAAATAAAAAATTGGTTTGTAACTAATTATCACCAAGGTCTAGAAATTGTGCAGCATGGAGGGGATGCATGAAACAGAAACATAGTACGCTAGCTGATGCTTACTGTTATAATGTATGAACAATACGAGTGCTGATCAGCATGTCCACATTTTACTTACAATCTGACCTAAATACAATAGAAAAAAGCACACGATAAATATAAAATACAACATGAATACAACACACATCTTGTGACCAGGGATCCTAAAATTCTAATGGATCTTGCCAGACATTTTTTCTTGAAAATTAATGTGGTGGCCATATAATTGTGAAATTTAATATAACAACATTTAAAGGAGATATAACAAGTTGTGACAACGAATAAAACATCAATATACCAAATTGTACCAAAAAATGTGTCATTGTCAGTTCCAGATTTGCTGCTGCTTTAGTGTTAGTATTATCCTTCCATGATTAACTGGTTTATTCTCAAACTAATTAGTTATTTAAAAAAAACTTTTTTTCTTTCAGAATTTCACATTACAACAGTTATTGATTCCACTCTACTGTTTTTAAAAATTAATTATTAATTAAAAATAATCTTATTTGCCACCTTGAAAATACATAGCACCTACTTAACTAGCATTTCCAATAAAGTCAGATGGTAAAGTTTTATTTGATTATGTCCTGAAACAAATCTTGGGGAAGTTACTTATTGCTAGTATCTTTTTTTCTATTTTCTATATTCAGACCTCGGTTGTACATATTTTTTTCTAAAGTTATGATGTGCTGACACACCATGGCACAATATAGTTAAAAATCATGTGGTGTGAGGGACTGGTAAAATGTTTGTAATATAGACCATGGGACAATCGTTCAATTACAGGGTCTTTGATAAATCTAGGAGATAAGATTTGATACCTCTTTTGCCTTGTGCTTTGTGGCAATAAAGTGTTTCAAGAACTGGGAAAACATAATGACCAAACAAACTTATTCAGTGACACCTCTATTGATTGTATGACAAAGAAACAATGTGTAAACTAGACCTAGTCAACTTTGAATTAAGCTTAGTTGGCAACAACTTTATTGATTGTCCAACAAAGAAACAATCTGTAAAGTAGATCAAGTCACCTTTGAATTTTACTCAGTTCAGGTGTTTAGTTGGCAGTTTAATGGATAAACAAATCGAAGACCAGTGGCCGTCTTGAAAATCTTTTCATCGCTACTCCATTTGAATGGATGGTCATTTCAAATGGGGTTTTTAATAAAACACTTCATATGGTGTCTAGTTGGTCCTAAATGAAAAGGTGCTGATTTGACTTCCAATATGGCCACCACAGCAGCCATCTTGAAAATCTTCCTGTTGCTACTCCTTCTGAACAGAAAGTCATATCAACGTGGGGTATTCACCAGAAGACTTCTTATGGTGTCTAGCTGGTCTTAAATAAAATTGTGCCAATCTGATGTCCAATATGGCCACCTCAATGGCCGTCTTGAAAATCTTATTGCTACTCCTCCTAGATGGAAAGTCATATCAGCATTGGGTTTTCACCTGAAGACTTCTTATGATGTCTAGTTGGTATTAGATGAAAATAATGCCAATCTGACATCCAGTGCAGTCACCATGGCAGCCATCTTGAAAATCTTGTTATTACTACTCCTTCTAAATAGAAAGTCATATCAACATGAAGTTTTCACCAGAAGACTAATTATGATATCTAATCTGTCCTGAATAAAAATTATATCTGATCTGACCTCGAATATGGCTGCTACAATGAACATATTGAAAATCTTGTCATTATTTCTCCCGGAATGGATAGTCATATCAACACAGGATTTTCACCAATGTCTTCTAATGGTGTCTAGTTTGTCCTAAGCAAAAATCATGCCAATCTTACATCTATTATGGCTGCCACATTGGCAAATTTGAAAATCATGTTGCTCAAGAAATGTGAGCTTGATCAAGTTTTGGGACTTTCTGGACTTTACCTTCTTTTTTTCTTCATTTTGGGCATGCAATTTTTACAAACATAAATTTTTGTTGCCTTTTTCATTAAAAGAAAACTTGTGTACAGCTTTAGTCTGATGTACAGCTATATCTTTATGAGATTTTGGATGAATTTGATTGTGAGTAGTCTATATCATGATTGCCTGGAGTTATGGTCCCTGATTGGCTCATACACATTCATTTCTAGCCAGTAAATATGTGTCTTATTAAGTTAATGTTGGTTTTTAATTATATTAATTTCTTTTGAGAAGCAATAAGATTAAAAATGAATCTGTACAAACCGTACTTACTGCAATTGTCAAGTTCAGTCTGATGTCAGAAAATTGCAACCTTGCATCAGTTGACTTTTTTGTGCTTTTATGTTACATTTAGATATTAGCAAATCCATGTTACATGAAAATATTTCACATAAATTACAAATTTTATCAGATCTATCTTCTGTAAAACTTTTTTGACGCATCACACACATGCTTATACTTAAAATCCTCTCAGAGTATATTTAATAGCTATCAATTGGCAGGGATGCCTTCTCTCACCCACACTCTTCAACATCTACCTGGAAAGGATCATGTCTGATGCCTTGGAAGACCATGAGGGCAGTGTCAGTGTTGGAGGCAGAACAATCACCAACCTGCGCTTCGCTGATGATATCGATGGCTTAGCAGGAGATGAAGAAGAAATGGAAACCTTAGTGAACCGTCTCAATCAAGCATCACTAAGATATGGGATGGAAATCAACGCTGAAAAGACAAACCTAATGACAAACAACCCGAGTGGCATTCAAAAGGAAATAAGAGTGAATTGACAGAAGCTGGGCACAGTAACAAACTTCAAGTACCTAGGTGCTATTGCCTCTGATGAAGGTTCAAAGCCTGAGGTTCTTTCCAGGATTGCGCAGACAACAGCTGCTCTGGCTAGGCTGAAGCCTATTTGGAAAGAGAGCAACATCACGCTTGGGTCCAAGATCAATCTTATGCACTCCCTCGTCATGTCCATATTCCTATATGCATGTGAGACATGGACCCTAACAGCAGAATTAGAGAGAAGAATCCATGCCTTAGAGATGAGATGTTATTGAAGGATCCTGAAAATCTCATACTTAGACCACGTCTCTAATGCAGAGGTGCGCACTAAAATCCAAGGTGCAATTGGACCTTATGAAGATCTGCTCACCACTGTAAAGAAACGCAAACTAAGATGTTATGGTCACGTCTCATGCTCAACTGGCCTGTCAAAGACAATCCTACAGGGCACAGTGAGAGGAAAGAGAAAACGAGGCAGACAGAAGAAATGGGAAGACAATATCAAAGAGTGGACAGGCATGGACTTTGCAAAGTCCCAAAGAGCAGTGGAGAACAGGGCAAAATGGAGAGAGATTGTCGCAAAGTCATCAGTGGCGCCCCTATGACCAGCAAGGTTACTGGAGAAATTAAATGAATTGGCATTTAGACAACAAATTTTAAAGTGACACTAGATATTTTACTAGTAAACATCATATTGAAAACTTAAAAACATTCTTTATGAGGATTGATAAAGTTTTATTCATAAAGAATGGCTAGTTTTTATCAGCTGTAGCTGTGTTGTACAAAGTATGAAAAATCAAGCCATTTAGACCCTCCATCCTATCATTTCCTTTGGCTGAAATGCATGTATATAATAAAACAAATATGGATGCTAGATAGGTGACTCACCATTTGAATGCCCATTCTAGGTTAATTAATTGCCATAATTCTAAAATAAAAATTTCAAAATCACCTGATTATTAAGTTCACTTAAGATGATGTTAAAATAAAGGATATTCTACTCAATCTTTATTTTTTACAAAAGTATATTTAAAATCAGTTTCGTAGTACACAGGGTCTGCAGTGGACCTCAAAAACCTCGAAAAACCTAAAATTTCATTTTTACCATAGAAACCTAATAAAAGCCCCAAAAAACTGAAGGAAACCTAAATAAAAAAGAAATTAAAACTTTGAAAAAATGATGAATGGCTCTACCCCAACCGCACAAAAAATGCTTTTTTGCACAGTTTTTCATTAGGCTAACCTAGCGGTCGAGAAAGTGTGCGAATTATGCAAATTAAAGACATCCGGTCATTTTATTCTATCATTCATTTTATAGACTTATAACGGCATATCATTGTCAGATCATCAACAGCATTAGCATTGCATTCACTTCAATCTTTGCACAGTTCCAAGTCCATTTGCTTGAACCTTTGTTCGAGTTGAGATTCTTTTACCAGAAGTGTTTTAGGGTGCATCAACAAGGTAAGGGGCCATTGTGTCATGGTCTCCTCTGACAACACGTCCATTGTAGTGTATCTCTGACATCAAGGAGGCTCACATATCCCTTCTCTTTGCATGGAGGTGGAACCTCCTTTGCTGGATGCCTCGGGAGGGATAACCCTCCAAGCCAGCCACATTCCTCGTAAAACGCCACATTCCAGGGAAGCAGAATGTATTAGCGGACAGTTTGTCCAGGTCGGGCAAAACAGTCCTCATGGTCTGGTCTCTTCACCGCTCCAAAACAGAGTCCCTTTTCTCTTTATTGGGATATTAAAATTTATAATAAATGTTATGCTCACCATGGTGATAAAATTGTAACTGTTTTTTTGTCTTTAAGCTCAAAAAAAAATTTAAAACCTTGAAAAAATCTAAATAAAACCTCAAATTCTCAAGTTAGTTTCACTTCTAACCCTGAATACATCATAGGTCAATGAAAGAGGGACATGTTTAAGTGTATACTGGGCATCTATACTAGTTTTTATTAGAGAGCTGCCAAGTATCACCTATTTTCTTTTCATATGCAGATAAGGTTCACAGTAGTTGGTTGAGATCGAAGGCACAGAAGGGGTAAATTAACTTATTGCCAGATGTTAAAGTCAAATGTGCTGATATCCATGGGCCACTGATGGTCATTCTAGCTGAGTGGCACCATATATCATCATCAAATTCATCATTGTTCAGCCAATTTTCATGAAATTCTTAGTATATACTTAGCATTCATATTAGCATTATTTTGGTGTAAATGTCACATGAAACAAATTTGAATTTGTATTATGTGGTATGCTAATGAGTTGGTTAATTTATGATTAAGACTTAGAAAACTTTGTTTAAGGATGATATAACCATGCAGCAAGCGCATGCATGCATGTGTTATGAGATTTGTCTCTGGGCTTTCTCATTTTTCAGCACTTACTTTTTCTGTGGTAATATTCTGTTTTTAGTGTAAAATACACACAAAAATAAAAGAACAGAGTTTTTTAAATATGGACTTCTGAATTAGTAAAGCATAGCATCTGTATTCAATCACACTGTGACCTTTGCAGGCATCCTGGATGGCTGTTTTGTCAAAATTAGATTACACTTTACACTGTTCATAAATGCAGAAAACAAATAACACCATTCTTCCTTTCTCTGTTATGTTTAATATTTGAAGAGTATATAATTAATGGTTTTATTTGTAGAATTACTTGATCTAGGTGCCATATCCATACCTGCCATATTCCTAGACAGTGTTGGGGGGTTTTTTAGGCTCAAAAAGTGTTTTGATGTCCCTAGGGGGGGTCAGTGTTCATGACCCCAAAAAAGCAATGTCGTCCAATTGAGAATCAATTATCTTTTCATATAAGCCTATAGAAAATTACTGGAAATTCAAATCTGAATAGAAGAAAATAACTTATCTGTTTTATTTAAAGCATTTAATACACTTGCAAACAAGAAATAGGAAATAGTTGGTAGGTTTAGCATTGTCAAATATCATCACCACAAAAATACACTAAGTTTCTGTCTTTAAAATCCATTAGATGGTGGAATATAGTCTTAATTAGATGCAGTCTTTGCTGCTCTCAACAGTTCGGGGTTGGAGGGGGAGGTTGACAGTAATGCAAGTGGCATTTGTGTTCATCTTTGCACTCATTAGAGACTGGATGGTACTGTTGTTCAAACTTCCATGCTGGATTCTCTGAGTGAATCCTGGTCAGAACTGAGTTGTTTTTGCTGACCATAACATTAGCATTGTCAAAACTGTATCTAATGCAGTTTGACCACAAGATATGCTTGTCTCTATAGAACAAAGAAAATATACATCACATAGGGACTGACCATTTCATTGGGGTGGGAGGGGACATAATTTCTTCAAGCTTTATGGGTGCCTTACAGGTAATACAGCATTAATAAACACCTCTGTCCAGTACAGTGTTGACACAATTTCTTTATCAACACAAATCAACTGTGTAAACATGAGCATGTGCTTATTATCTTTTAATCAATCTATTTTATAACTAAAATCATCCTGAAAAGCATGGGTTGATAAACAGTTATTATTTTAACAAGATTAAGATGTTGATTAATAAAATAAAGAGAACTCACTGAATATTCAATTCAGTGTGTTGAATGTGTGCTGGCTTGTCCCAATGTTACATACGGGTGGTGCTGCTATGTCGATGGATGTCATACACTACAGAATGACTAATGTCAATATAGTGTTTGCAGTATGTGCAAAGAATGAAATGCTCTTGCTGCTGTGCTTCACAAAGCTAAACTGTGTCAACCAGGAGTTCTGACATTTTGTTTTGCTGGGCTTTACTCACTTCACTGTTGGCTCATTGTTTCCTGAATCACAGCAGCATTTTGACATTCTGCCTTCAAAAAATGAATCACACTTGAATATTATTCCGACTACTGAAATAATCGTGTTTTGTGTTTTATAAATGGAGTAAAATCCGACTTCAAAGAAATGTTGCCGCTATTCACAAACTTGCCAAATTTTTTTAAACATTCTCATTCAGGGCAGTGATGTGTTATAACTTTTGTTCTTCAACTCACATCTCTTTGATTTACATATAACTTCAAACGAATTGGGTTGTATCACTTCGTGAACTTTACCCATGCAAATTAGCCTAATGGGCTCCCCCACAGCAGTCTTCAAAGGACTTAACACATCACCCTAGCTATTGTCAGCCAATTAAGTAATATGTGAAATGTTGGTTGTTTATACCTGACCACCGTGCCTTTTAATTGCCTCGATGACAGTTAGCTGTATAAACTTCCCCAAGGATAGTTTTATATAGCTTTAAGCAGGACTTTTTACTGTTTTATACATGCTACATGTTACAGGCATATATTGAGGCTGAATTCCTTTTTTTTTTTTTTTTTTTTTTTCATTACTGGTGTTTTTTGAAACATGACCATGTCAAGGGATTTTGGAGTAAAACATCGTGTTTTTAGCATGATATGTTGTGTTTTGGCAGGTATGTGGTTATATTGTGACTAATTGACAATGTCTGTACCTGGATGTAACTGAGTCCATAGTCATAAAGGTTTTCAGATCCATAATCTGATTCTAAAGTGATACAGCAATCCATGTTAAGTCATTGTACTGGTAGATAGACAGACAGACATAGTTCCTTCTGTATGAAAGAATGGTTTTTTTTTCTTCACAGGAAACAGCACAGAAAATTCTTGAAAATGATTATGAAGTTCATTCTCCCTTTCTAACTGTTACTCCGGACCTTGACCTTAAATGCCAGGGAGTTTTATGTCTTCTGATGCACTGTGACCTTGTCTTCAGAAGTCTCCATGGAGATAGAACTCTTGTGCAGCCATTGGTCAGATTGGTCACACAGCCTCAAACCATGATGGTAAGACTAATAGAATTCTTCATATGCATCAGTGTAGGTTAGGAAAATTCCACCCCGAGGGTCAGGATTTTGTGTCAGACACAACACTAATTTTGATTCCGAAGGTGGAATTTTCTTATTCTGTTCTGAAGCATAATAAAAGATTCTTTTTCTCACATTTCTGAACACAAAATGAAGGTCTAAGTAAAAATGGTGTATTGTGAATACTGATGTAACTTTCAAACAGAAACACATCCATTGAAAATTTCCTTACCTTAAGATAGAGCATAACAAGTTAGGTTTATACTAAAAAATTCAGTGTAAACTTGAAATGATGTTTTGACACAGTTTAGCTTTCAAAGAACAGTGGTTGAAATGGTGATGGTAATGGCAATACACAGTGTCTGAATTGTGCACTGCAGATAGCTTGCACAATGATACAAATGTGAACAGGTCACAAAATAAAGTCCACTCTCATCCATAAGATTAATCAAGACAGACAAAAATAATGAAATAGTCCTCAATTCAACTTTGATATAGAATTGATTTACCCATCAGAAATAATAATGAGAATAAGAACTTTTTAAAATTAACGTTTACAACGACTGCTTTTTCAACTCAAAATTGCACTAAAGAAGTCATACATGTATCTAGGTCGATCAGTGTGAAATCGCCAGTTTGCAAGACACTTTAACTTCAACCACTGCTCACTTTAGTTTGTAAATGTGTTGCAGTGTAGGATCATAGTTAGTTATTTTCCGAGTAGGTGGAGCCACAGAAAAAACCAGTCCCAACATTTGGTCCTTTGTCGGATTTTATCGTTTGCCAAAACAAATTTTGGATCTTGTATTATCCCTAAGAATGCATATATCATGTATCAACAAAAACAAATAATGTCTGATTTTGAGGTGAATCAAAAGATATACTACAGTAGCACTAGAAGACACTAAAATTCCCATTTGGTGTCTTTTTTTAGTTAATAAAAACAGTATATCTTAATAATTTTATACTCCTCATGTTCAAGGCTGTTGAAGGGCTGTTAAACCAAGTAAAATAAAATTCAGTAAGAGCATACATGTATGGGCTTAATATCAAATTAATAAACCTATTTTAAACAAGAAGACATAGCCTTCATAATAAAGATAATAATACTCTGATAATCTTGACCCAAAATTATTTTAAAATCTCAATTAAAGTTTTGCCTTCTGTAACAATATAAAATTCAATAATCAATAAGTAAAAAAATATCTCTGAAAAAGTTCACCTTTTATATTATCTAAAGTCCTGATAAAATTGCTCATTCTTACATAATTTTTTTTAAAAATACTGTTTGTTTATCTCGTCATAAAATAACTTGTATCTGAACAGGAAACACCAAACAAAATTTGGGGATCTGAATTAAAAATGAAAAGTCACAATATTAGATCTGACAATGCACAAATTTGATTTATTCTGAATATTTTATAGCATTAAAAAAAAATAATCTCTACAATAAAACATCATTCATTACAGTTTTGCAGTTGGTCTAGTAGTCAAAAACAAATGTGAATGCTTTTCTTTTTACACAAAGTATATTTAGGCAATTATGACTTCTTTATTTGAATATGTAGTAAACAGCAAACTATTGCTCTATCACTTTTATCAATGCTTGATACATTAGAAACAAAGAAACTAAAAAAAAAAAAGAGAAATATTTATGTCAAAATGAATAGTTTCATAACAATTAAGGCATGTTTAAATACTAAACTACTCTGCTCACTAAATATCTAAAGAATTCTTTATAACAAATCATTGAATGGTATGTGGATTATATAATTTTAAGGAAATGCATCTGTTAAAAAAATAATTATAGAAAAGAATCACAAAGGTAATTGTGTGAAAATACTCGTATTCCATTTTTTTATGCATATATGAGAATATGTGATTTTCCATTTTTTACAACGATTATACTTAATATTTGCTTACCAATCTATTAACTCCTTCTTTTGCCCAGATAACTTAGCTCCCCGTCTTTTTAAACTCCTCTCTGGCTGATGATAAAGTCCATGACCAGTAAGATTGAGACATTTTTAAAGCAAGATGAAGATGCTGTCAATTCTTTGTTTGTAAAGCAGGAAGTAAACCGGAAGTAATGTTCTATGCTGCCACCTATCGAATTCAAGGGATGCTACTGGTACAATCTCTCGTTAATGTTTATCTTGATTCTTGTGAAAGAATGTTTAAGTGACGATGGAATCAGAAAGTATTTGCTACTTTGTGTGCACTGTGCTTGCAGTAGACAGTCAAAATATTCCATGTTTCAGGATAAAGGTCACGTGTGAGGTAGGATAAAGCTATCCTGCACCGATGTTCCACACTGGAAAACATGATCATGCACATATAGGAATGTGAGAACCAATTGTGTAAATCAGCATTTTATACTCCAAAGTATTATGACTGCTGAAATATTTTAGAATGTGACTTTTTGAAAAATGTATATTCCTTTTATCAAATATACAGAATAAAAGTATATGTTGGTGGTGGAACTTTTTAACTATGACATAAATATTGAGGTTATATCAGAATTCCAAAACAGAAAGCATGTGTGGTCTGTTTATGACAGGTTGTAAATTGCAAATTTCACAAAGTATCATACACTTTTCAATAACTCATTTAATTTCTTTTACATTACTGTTATCATAATTATTAAAATTGTACAAGCATTTTTGGCCAGATTACAAAGTAAATCTAACTTAAGAATTGATGATGTTTGTACAGAAATCCATCCATCTGTCTATCCATCTTGCATCAACACTGAACTTCTGGTTTGTATTTAGGTCATTTTTTCAGACACTATATTGCTTGTAGAGTCACATGTCTCAGTATATAAATGTTTCATGAGGAGTACTACAGCTATTAGTAAAAACGAGGTTACTATTACCTGTATTTCATTATTTCATGATTTGTAACTTCAAACCCATCATTGGAGAGTGGCACTTCGCATACAGAACATTTGGAGCAATGAGGTGGTATCATGCCACTTGCATAAAGGACACACATACCTCCTGAAGGGTGAACCTCGACAAGAGTGAATACCTTACCAGTGTCCACTGACAGTTGAACACATTCTTGTTCAGTGTATCAGTTTGCACCCTATGAGACAGAAGTCTTTTATGAGAATTGTCAATTAAAAAACGTTATGATGATGCACCAGAGACAATCTTGGACTTTTTGAGGGAATGTACTTTATGTACCAAATTTTAACCATATATTTTAAGGATTTTATATTTTTTTGAAAGGTTTGTATAATAAAAGATAAAGGTACAAAATACAAAATCCTCAAAATTATATATTTTACCTTTATGATTTATTTTATATAACTTTTAACATCTTTACCTTGTATCTTTTTTTTATTGTTGTACTGCATGTTTGTATATTATTTTGAAGGGTTTTTCTTCTTAGTGTTTTCGTGCAATTCTTTATCTTTTACATTGTTAGAACTTACCTTTTAATCGGTACTATATAGCCAGTATTGTGCTGATGTGCCATTAAACCTTACAAACATACATGTATTACCTTTGCTGTAAGCTCAGTTCTCAAGGTTAGGACTTATTGTTAGGTCATTTTCTCAGATACTTTGCTGGATTCACATAAGTTCAAATTGAGATGTGTCTGGTATAATACTTTGCAAAAGTGAAAAATTGGGTTACTGTTGCCATATTTCATGGTCCATTAATTTGTGTTAACCTTGCATTTAGCTCTTTTTCTTTAGCACTATTACCTAATGAATCACATAACTAGGTATGTAATTGTATCATGATGAGAGTACTACAGCCATCATGGAAAACAATGTCACTGTGACCCATATTTTTGGAATTCCTTGTGTGCAATATGGCCATACTGCAATTTGCAGTTTTCTTGTTTATTTTTTGTTATTCAGTAAGAAAGGGAAGTGAAAACCATATGATCTTACATCCAATCTCGACTAGAGTTCATAGTAATACTAATGGCATCATATCAATAAGGTAATAATGTAATCACATCATTTCAAGTTGCTTAGTAATCATTTATTTTACAAAAGTGAAAATCCTTAAGAATGAAAATTATCAAATGGTCTGAGGAATCATAGCAATAGAGAGCTGTGCATATATCATGTTGCACATGACAATGTAAAAGATATGATCTCAAGATAAATACTTAATTTACTAGTAAATGTATAGGAAAGATACAATACCATACAAGCCTCAGGTGATGAAGTAGATGACTGAAAAACAGATCTCCAGAACATAGAGAACATAAATTATGTGCTGATTGAAATTTTGGATATTCACCAGATTTACATTGGTTAAAATAATGTATTCCTGTTACTATATTAAAAATAAAAAAAAAAATATGGGTTGCTAGGTGAAATTTTGAATCAATATCGCAATGAACATTTATAATTTTGGAAGCTCTTTAAACAGTTTGTCAAGAGATCATATATTACTGATATAAATTCCTCAGATTGTATGCATTTTGTCCTCGAAGACAGTGATACATTGTTTTTGATACAAAACAGTATTATGTTGATGACAGTTTCATAAAACCCTGATTATGATGTCACTGATATGACTTCTTCTTTTCATAATGATTATTCAACAGTGCAGTATTCAAATCACCTTAAGTTGTACAGTTAATTTTGACTTAGTGAACAAAACTCATCCATGAGTTCCTTAATTAGCTTGCTAACTGAAGGAGCTACTATTATAGATTAATTTACCAATAAGTGTTATGACTAAACCATCTGCATTCCAATAAATAGCCTAATGTAGACATTGACTTTAAGTGAGCCGGTATCCCTCATGTACGAACAACAGACTCATAATACAGGTGTCACACATGAAGAAGAAATCTTTTGCTTCAGTGCTAGAAAAGCTTAACTTGATGATAACTCATTGGTGGACAGATGTCAGTAATCTTGTTCAGTACAATTTACCAGTGTCATGCAGAATTTAAAGAGACACCACATCAGTTTTCATTTTCCTTTCTTTAGAAGTATTTGAAATGCAAACAGAACATAACATGATTTATTTTACAATATAAATATAGTTTTAGAGGTAAGCTTGATCATTCAGCATCTTAAATGTATTCCAGGATGCCTTTCTACCCACAATGCCCCAGGATGATGTAGAGGAAATAAGGAGAGCTTTTCTGCCTGGCGTAAATGACAGTCCAGTCTTCTATCGTAAGTTGCTTTCATACATATTAGTATTTTTTGGGGAGTTATCTTTTTTTTTTGACTTACAAGCAATTTCAAGGAAGTAAAGCTATATACATGTACCCAGAAACAACTAAGAATAAATGGACAAGCCTTTACTGCAATTTCCAAATCCATATCTTTCACTGTTTTTAATTAGTGTAAAATCAGATATATCCTGGGGATACATTTTTGTTTTTATTTGGGAGTAAAAGAACGATTTCATGGTGTTACACTGTTTACTCTAACACCCAGTCTCAACAAAATGTGGATCAAATTAAATCCTCTATGAATAATGAATATCTCTGATTTTACAGATGGTGGTTGTTCAAGACATGTGGTTTTAAAGTCAAAATTCAGTTGGTTTTAAGAAGCAAAAATACACATAATTAATGTATGTATACTTTATCCTTTATTCATAGTTCTTGTTAACATATTAATTCATTCGTATAAAAATTCATTGATCATAAATGTTATCATTTTTATTTTGAAATTCACATGTAGTCTCTTGGCATTACGGCATATGAATTGCAGACATAAATATAAGGTAACACTTACTTGTCCCAGCTGTAACTTGTAAAGGTAGCAATAATAGCATTTACTCAATAAATTTATTTGCAGTCGAAAACCAAAATCTGAGTCACCCACAACATAAATAATAAACAGATCAGCTCAATAAAATAAAGGATGTAACAGATGTGCTAATGTGAACAAATGATGGGATCTCAGACTGGGGCACATTCAGCCTCATGTGTGGATTTTAGTAAAAGTAACATCAGTAAAACAAAAAACAAAATTTTTGAAAATCAGCCCCTGTTGATGATGTGGGATGTAATGAACATATACATTCCTCACAAGCTGAAACTATGGCAAAAAGAACACATTTATTGCTGTGTTCAGACAAGACAGATGAAGCTATGACAAATGCTATTTCGAAATGCCTAAAAAAAAAATTTAAAAAAAATTAAATATAACACAACTATGAATTTTAAATTTATTTATGGAAAATGCTTAACATACAAGAAAAAATGTCTGGCCAAAGTCCCAAAATGTAATTTAAAGCAATGCAATTTTTCTTACATGAATATCAACACATGTACCTATTTCACATCGAGCACTAGTTCAAAACCATTTATAGTATGGGGTGTCAGAAACTCAACATTCAAGAGAGAAAACAAATTTCACACAGATACATTAATCTAAACTTCCAGCATTTCCAGTTGTTCACAGATTTATTTTAGTAATTGTTTAATTTCATTATGCATTGAAATGATTGTAAGTATATATGACTGAACAATTCCTGGGAATTTTAAAATGGTCATGCTAGCCCCCATTTCCCCTGCTTCCAGTAATCAAATGTCTGACAGTATATTTAAAAATTTCCAGACCTATGGTACAAACAATATAGGGTTGTACTCGGCACATTTATTATTGACAAAGAAGGTGTATGGTGACATTTGAAATTATTATCATGAATTACCCAGTGGAATTACATCGATGAGTTTTGTTCCCCAGGTTTATTAGTGTAATTTTAGCTATGAAGCCTTTGGTTTGTTTGTGTGCTTACAATGGGCACAAGTGTTCTGACCTTAAAAGGGTAGCAACTCCAATACACAAAACTGTGAGTATTAAATGCCAGCTTAATTTATACAAAAAGGTCTCTCTTCAATTTATTGACTTGAACTGACTTCTTCAAATCCAGTATCCATAAATATTAAAATCCATTGATGAATATTTGTGTAGGACAGTGGATTATAATTCTCTTGACTCAACAAAGGTTGCTAGTACCCCTGTCCCCTCCCCAAATTACGTTAACCAAAACTTTAGTCTTCCTCACCATTTCATGCCCTTGTCTATGCTGCAGTCAATCTTTATGGACCCCATTGTACACGAGTTGTGGAGGAGGAAGTGTAGACAGAAATGACTTTGTTTAGCCCCTAAAGTTGCAGGATATGAGAATTCTGTTATATAATCACACTTGCATATGAAAGATACTGAATAATCTAGATCTAATACTGAAAAACCTGGCTAATTTTAGATCAAATTCAATTAGATATTGATAATATACACAGAGCAAGAAGAAATGTGTTCACCATTGTTTCATCTGTGGAAATTTTTGAATACTAAATGCTTTGGGCATCAATTTGTTATAATATAATGGTTATAGGTGCAAGTAAAGCTCACTTTGATCTACAGCACATGTCATTTATCCCCCTTATTTATTTGAAAGCAATGTAAAAAACAAATGTAATGTACATATTATTCTGAAGCTCTAAGATTTTAATCAACTAAACTTCTATTATGCCATCACATGTACAGAGGTCATTTGAAACGTGTTGCCAAGTTAAGTGTTCTCATTTCAGGTTGTCCCAATGGCCATCCGTATGTAATCGGAGAAGTGAGTATTCAAATGTTCCTCATCTTAATATTTAGCTGTGAAGGTAGATCTATTGGTCCTGGAGTAATTTTTGGTAAATCAAAATTTTGTCATTATAGTTCAGTTTGCAACAAGTTCTGACATTTTCTAAGCAGTCTCAAAAACCTGATGATAGTATCAAGTGGTCTTCAGACATACAAAACTTGAAAAAGTAAGGAGTACCATAAACCTTGGATAGGTGACTATTATGACTGGCTTACGACAGCATTTAAAATCAGAAATAAGACCGCAGCAGTGCAAAATAAATGCTCTAACTCGTATCACCAAGGACATTGTGCTGGTCAGTATACAAGTACTGACATTATCTTCATTGTACAGTGTAATTCAATGTTATTTTATACATACATTTTAAACTTTTCATTCAGTGTGTATTATACTGTTTATTTTTAATTCAAAAATTATCACAAACAACAGCTTACATGTAGATGAAGAAAAATCTCAGATTAGCTTGATTTCAGTATAATGGATTGTAAGTTCAACTTAACATTTTCAAGCTCTTTTTACATGACATCTGACTTCAGGTCAAGTTGGCAATCAGTCATTTGGATACCGGTAATACTAAAACTGAAGTTATAGCAAATCCTAAATAGAAAACATCATATAGTAGAACAGAAGAGCATATGTAATGGCCTGTAATCTGTTCAGCCATTGGTACAAGCTTTTTATCCCTACTTCTCCTCAACTACTTAGAGGAATGCCATGAAACTTTACACACACATTTATCCCAAGGCCTAGTTGAGCCTAAATGAAAGTGGTGCCGCTCAGACATACAGTATGACTGCCACAGTGGCAATGTTGAAAATCTTTTTATCACTTCTCTTCCTGAATGTACTGTCAAATTAACATAGGTTTTTCACCAAACAACTTTTTATTATGTCTAGTTGGTTCAGAATGAAAATGGGGCCAAGCTTGCATCCAATCTGGTGTTCGCAACTTGCCACAGAACTATGAAACATTGCATAAAGTTGATAAGGAAAATTCATTTTGAGAGATTCCTTTTTTTACTCCATCTCCTTCAGATGGAAAAATGTCTGCATGGTTTATCATTTTTCATGCTTTTCCCAGCCTGGCGACATTTCAGGAAAGTATAATGTTGCAGAATGAATAAAACAATTAGAAAAAATGCGATATAGAAAAAAATAATGAAAGTATTTTTTCAAACTCATAATTAAAATTATTTTTAAAAAAAAACAGAAATTTCCTCATATATCATGGTTCACACATGGTTTCCAGTATCAGTAAGGTTGATCATGTCTGTATGCATAGAATATCAGTGCTTCATTAATTCAAGGGCCCATAATAAGATCATGGTTTTATATATATATATATATATATATATATATATATATATATATATATATATATATATATATATATATATATATATATATATATATATATATATTTTAATTTTTTTTTTTTTTTTTTTTTTTTATTCAGTGTGGTCGTCCTGTGACAGAGGGGAAGTGCCAGATTTGTCGTGCAGCTATTGGGGGTCGCAACTATCAGCTGAATGAAGGGAATTCTCCAGACCTTGGAGGGTAATGTTCTACTGTCCATCTGTCCAGTATATGCCTTTACAATCTCAGTCTATTTACTAATATGCTGTAAATTATTGTCCAAAATGTGGTTTGGAGATTGCTTACTTGTTACAGCTCAAAGGCAAATATGCTGAGATCAGATTTGAAAATGCTGGTGATAGGATCAAAATGGATATTATCTTGCATTAAATTTAATATACAATTGTCTCACTTAACATTACAGTCAGTCATCATAAATTATACATGTAACTGTTGAAAGTGCATCAGTTTGGAGGTTGCACTGCCTGATTTCCACAGAATTTGTACATAAAGTCAGCAATTTGGCATTCATTATATTTTACTTCATGCTTAAGAATAATTTTAACTATAGTGGGTAATTAGTTGTAAACACTGGATGAGTATGGGGTATGATTTATTTCACCATGCAAAGAATAACATAGTTGCCATGGCAACCAAATCTTGCCAAGAATTTGTGCAATTTATGACAAAATTAATTAGAGGCCTAGAACAAGAGTAAACTTAGTAAGCTGCTTTGGTCACTTAAATCATTTGGTATATTGTCCTTCATCTAACATGCACCTCTGGGAACTAGTTTTTCACTGATTCAAGTGATTGTGCCATAATTTCATTAAATCATTTTTGTGTTGCATTTGGCCTTTCTCCCCAATCCATGCATCTATTTACATTTATCAGTGTCCCAATTTGTCACTTTATTGACTTTTGTGCACATGCTAGTTAAACAGTGTTGCTATACTTTTATCCCCCCCCCCACTCCCTTTGGTACCAGTGTTAGGGAAAGTATTGCCCTCTACAGTTATGTTGCAGTTTATTTGTTTTTGTAATTTTCTTTCAGCATGCCACATTAGGTTGGCAAATATGAGCATGAAAATGCTTCTTGAGACACCACTTGCCTGCTTGGTGTGTACAAAGTGTACTCAGTCAGACAGATGTCCTTCCTGTGCAATGTGGTCAGATGAGATGTAGGATCTAGCAGAGAACTGCCACTTCTATAAAGGCAGGAATAAGGAAGCACCACCTCTTCTTCTCTGATGGACTCCTTCCATCCTAGAGAGGGATCAGTGGCATTTCCCAGTGTAATGAAGTGTCACTAACACACCAATCCAGATTGTGGCAGCACATTCTACTCATCTAGTGTCTCCATCTTTTGTCCCACCACAGTGGTCAGGCATCATTCTGGAACTTCAGACACTAAGGATCCTCTCCAGTCTGGAGATACTTATGGGGACTCAGAAAAAATCTGATCTTCTTTTGCTTCCCCACTCAGTTATTGCTGTGCAGAAGTTGACACAAGGCCAGGACACAGCCAGAAAGCAGAGGGGTTGGTCAGTCCACTCTTCCACCCTGCAACCCCTTTTTTCAGCAGCTAGTTACAGGGAGCATTCCCCTGCTTGACACCTCAAGCCTCCAAGTCTGGATTCAGGATCATCTCAGGTAGGGGTATCAGTGAAGCTATGGAACTTAAGGCTCAAATCTTGGTTACCATAGCTTCACACGCCAACCTTTTTATGGCACTTTTCTTCAACCTTTTAAGGAAGTCCCTGTTAGCAACTGCATTGCAGAGACTTATGTATGCTGTAGCTGAGACAGAGAGACACTCTCAGTGTCAGTGGCACTTTTGATGGAGTTTCTCCACTCCTGTAGGAATGCTGCTTTGGATACTTAAGAGGTCTTGCTGGATCACAGCAAGGATCTGTTGAGGGCAGCTCTGCTGGATATAGAGGCATTATTTGGCAGCTTAATCCCTACAGTGGCCACCCAAGATCTCCAGGATCAACAACACCAGTCGTGGGCCACAGTTCCAGGCCTTGCTTAACCAGCTATAAAGTGTCCCCAGCCAGAGAGGCCTAGTCAACCCCCACCTGAATGCTTTAAGCAGGGGTCCCAGCAGAACAACCAGGCCACCTTTAAAACTTGTCACCCTTCTTTCATTAAACAGAGTGACTGAAGGAGCCTGGACAGGAAGATTATGGACTCGTCCACGTTCCCTTGGGTGTCTTTCCCTCTTCTGCAAAATCCCCCTCTTTGCAACATCCCACTATGTATCAGACTAGGCCACTCTTGGAGACCTGGTCCGATCTAATGGATAATGCATGGGTATTTGCCACAATAAGAGAGGGTTACCAGCTTTGCTTCTGGGATCCTCCACCTCTGTCAATGACTCACATTTGGTCTTACCAGACCAATCAGGAACCTCTAAGGGAAGAGGTATACACCCATCTAAAGAAAGCGTCAGTAAATAGGGGGATAAACACTCAAAACCCTGGAATCTATTCCCAGATCTTCCTGGCTTCATCTTATCATTGATCATTTCCCATTAAACCAGTTTATTTGGGAAGACCGCTTCAGGATGGAGACATCGGCCACAGTCAGGAGTGCCATAAGAGCAAATCTCTGGGCAGTCTCCATAGACCTCACAGATGCTTTTCTACATGTCCCCATCTTCCTGTTCCACAGGAAATTCCTGCATTTCTCTCAGGGCAAGGAGGTCTTGTAGTTTCAGGTTCACTCTTTAGCCTAGCTTCTTTGCCCAGAACCTTTACCAGGGAGATGGGAGTAATAGCAGCTTATGTAAGGTCATTACGGGTGCCCATCATCCAGTATTGGAACAACTGGTTGATATACAATGTTATCAGACCTGTCACTTTGTTGGAAGACAGTGACTTATCTGGAGTTAATCTCCAACCAGGGGAAGTCAAATCTGATTTCATCACAGAATTTCATTCACATAAGGATGAATTTTCTCACAAATCAAGGGACAGTTCATGTTCCCCTGGACAGGATTACACAGATACTGTCCCACACAACAAGAGTGTTCAAGAAGACTTAGCTGTCTGCTCACCTCTGCCTCTCTAATGGGGACTCTGAATGTGGCAGTGGATCTAGTTACTCTTGGAAGATTTCACATGAGGCCTCTAGTTTCTGCTGCAAGCAAACAGGAGACTTCACAGGGATCCTCATTCAGCTCAGATTTCATTGGGATCCAGGTTTCTGACTGGAGTTCCGATACATGCCCAGAACCTCAATCTTTCGCATATATCAGGTTCAGATTGGGGTACTCACCTTGAGCCATAGGGGGTAGTCCTTCAGGACCTGTGGTCCCAGCAGGAATCTTCTCTTCATATTAATAGCCTTTAAATACAGGTCATTTTCATATCTCATAAGGATTGTGTCAATGTTTCAAGACACAGCTGTGTTATTTTCATCATGGATAACATGTCAGTCATGGCATACATAAAACATCAAGGAGTTACTTCTGCCCCTTCTGTCATTGCTTAGAAGTCTGGAACCTCCTCAGATGGACAGCTTCAAAGGGGATCACTCACAGAGTTCACCACATTCCAAGCAAGAGAAATATCCTAGCACACAGTCTAATGAGGCGGGATGTGCTGTCTTCAGAATGGTCTCTGCACCAGTCAGTATCAGAGAGTCTCCTTCAGCTCTTGGGGTTGCCAGTGGTAGACTTATTGGCAACAAGGCTGAACAACAAACTACCCATTTATGACACTCCAGTTCCAGACCAGAGTGTACGGGTGGTGGATGCCTTCAGCCTGAGGTGGGATTGACTGTACACCTATGCCTTCCCACCATTCAAAATAATTCCTCAAGTTCTTCACATAGTCAGGACTTTAACTGCATGGCTCATCTTGATAGCCCCTCTGTGGCCTCAATGGTCATGGTTCAAAGATCACAACCTGTAGGTAGACACCCCCCAGGGAGTTACCGCTAAGGTGAAATCAACTATTGCAGAACAGAGGGTCCCACCCAAACAGCATCAAACAGAGTCTCCACCTTGCTTGGCTCATATCCAATGATCTATCTGCCAGGATCAACTTTTTCGAGCAGGGTTGCAGACTGTATCTCTCAGGCTAGATGGCAGTTGACCTCCAAGACTTATGACACTAAGTGAAGGGTATTCTGTAATTTGGTGCAATAGGCAGCATGTTAATCCGATTTGCACCTCTTTGACTGCAATTATGGATTTCTTCTCTTTCTTTTGAAGAAAATGACTGCTGACTCTCCACCTTTAAGGGTTATAGAGCAGCCCTTTCCAGTACCCTTAAGTTCTCTGTGTTTCCACCATAATCTCAGCCCCTCATCTTTCATAACTAAGCAAGTACTTTGAGCTTCAAAGACCTGTCTTTTGCTGATTAATGCCTCTCCTGAACTTTTCATGTGTTCTTTGGATGCTATCTAAACTACCTTGTAAACCTTTGAGTGACCTTACCTTAAAGACAGTCTTCCTTCTTTTTTCTTGCATCAGCTAGATGAAGGAGTGAAATGCATGCTTTATTGGTGGAAGGGGGTTGCCTATGTTTCAATGGCAACTATAATTAAGTCTCTCTTTGCCAGTACAACTTTTTGGTCAAGAATCAGATACTTTCTGTGGCCCCTGAACCAACTGAAATCACAAGTCTCCGTTAACTGTGTTAGGGATGATCACAATAGACTTCTTTGTGTGGTTAAAGCTTTGTGTTTCTGTTAGGCTAAATCAAAAGGGATAAGAAATGATCAGAAACATCTCTTCCTTCCTCTCAGAGGTACCTCTGATATTTCAGCAGCCACCATTTCTAGGTGGGTTATTCTGACTATCAACAGAACTTAACAATCTCTCACTGAGAGAGATCTTTTCTTCATGAGAATCAAAGCCCATGAGGTTAGGGCTATTACTGAATCTTGGGCCTTTCATAACCATTCTTTTCTGGGTGATGTCATGAAAGCCACCTTCTGACCCTCTCACTCCACCTTCGCTTCATTCTACCATAATTCTGTGTTACACGAGAGTGAAGGCATCTACACATTAGACCCAAGTGTGTCAGCCCAGCAAGTTCTCCATAAGCCATCCTCCAGTCTGTAGGAGAGCATCCTACTAGAAACAGATGGTACATTCACTCTGACAGCTGTCATGGGGCCATCAGCCTCCCTCCAGACTGGAAAAGTCAGCAAAGTAATAATAACACCAGATGTTTTACTACTATTAAATTGTAGTTCTTTGAGGTAAAACTAATTTTAAGTATATAATACTTATCAGATATTATTATCAAATTCCCTTCTCTCTTCCTGTTCTAATGTGCTTTCACTCATCCAAGTCAAAGAAGGATACTACTGATGGAAGTGACTAAGGCATTGGACTGGAACTAACAGCTTCTGATTTCATTTTGAGTTTTCCATTTAATCAAATAACACATCTACTGTGGGCTAATTTGGCTTAGCATAAAGTTGGCTGTGCTTTGAAAATTGATAGTTTAGAACTTTTGCCAAAGTTTCGCTAAACCTTCATAGTCCTGAACTTTATCCAGAATTTTCCTAAAACCTGACAGTCAAGAACTTTAGCTACTTTGGCTTAGACTTGATGGTCCAAATCGTTAGCTAACATCTGACTAAGCCTTCATAACCCAGAACTTAGCTAAGATTTGGATAACCTTTGATAGCCCAGAAATTTAACCAAAATTGGCTAATAGTTGACAGTCCACATCATTAGCCAAAGATTGACTAAACCTCAATGGTCCAGCTCATGAAAGAAGTCTCCCTAACTTCACTCTGTAGTTATGCCGCCCTCCAATTTGCTGTACATAGTCTTCCCTTTATGGTTTCACAATTATGCTACTTTAAGTAATGCTATGAATGAGTGATATATAATTGCCATAGTAAATTCTATACATTAGTTGTATGCACAACACACAAAACATCCTCAGGTACTTTTCAAATGGTCCATGTCCTGCTACTGTATTTCCAGATATATATTCAAACTATAAGTTTCTGTCAACTTCTTTTAAGTTTTCATGAATATGTAATCTAAATTTACATTTGCACCAATACAGATCAATTCTGGTCAGCTCTCTGGATACACATTTGTAAATATCAGTGTTCTCTAATTAGAGTTCTTGTGTATTTCAAGATTGAAAGTAACATAAAAGTATGTGGGGAATATGAGAGGTTTTAAAGTATGTACATATCCAGGAGAATTAAAAGTCCAAATCTTTTCAAAAGTTCAGTATTTCATAGTACAATTTTCAGTAATTTTATATTCCACAAACAATACCAACAGATTATATTCACAACAGCTGTCTGCCTCAAGATGTTAACAGAATTGTATCATTGGTGTTTCACTTGCTCTTCAATCAATCTTTGCAATTCTGTGTCATGAAAATGTTATTCAGAAAAAAGGTCACATATCTCTTTAATCAGATGAAAGACCTAACATTTAACACATGAAATAATATTTTATTAATGATAATTTTGAAGCTAAAATCTCTATGCCAAAGGAAGAGAGAATCAGTCATATGTCATAATCTGTTATACTGTACAATAAAAATCAAGTCCAGATTGGGAAATCTACATAATAATAATAATAATAATAATAATAATAATAATGAGGACTTTGTATAGCGCCTAATCTTTAGAAGCTCTAAGCGCTTTACAACGTTAGATAACACCTAAAAACATATATAATGATATGATTACAAAAAACAAACACCATGAAATTAGAAAACAAAAACATGCTGAAAAATAGTTAAGGTAAGGAAACATTATTAAGTCTGTAGGTCTATTCTTGCAGTCGAAATAGGTGAATTTTAAAAGCACTCTTGAATGAGATCTTTGTGTCTAAGTTCAGTGGGCAATTCATTCCACGTTGCCGGGCCCTGGTATGCAAAAGAACGTTGTCCATATGACTTCATTCTGATAGTGGGAATAATGAGGATACGAGTGTTGGAAGAGGAGCGTAAGTATCTTGCTGGTGTGTACACATGGGTGAGGTGAGATAGGTATGTTGGACTGGTGCCAGTCAATGAAACGTAGCATAGAGAACAAATTTTGTGTTTGATTCTGGATCGAATGGGTAGCCAGTATAGGATACAGAGCAGGGGGGAGGTGTGCTCTGTTCGTGGTACTCTAAGAATGATCCGAGCAGCTGTGTTTTGAACTTTTTGAAGTTTCTGGAGTAGATACTGAGACGAACCAGATATAATTGAGTTACAATAGTCCAGTCTTGAAAGTACTAAGGAACACACAAGTTTTTTAGTGGCATCAACTGAAAGATAATTGCGAATGGAGCTGATGCGTCTCAGCTCAAGATTTGCGCCTTGCATATGTTCATGACATGCTGGTGCAATGAGAGAGTACCGTCTAGAGTAACACCTAGGTTTCGTACTGACTGTGTGAATTTAATGTTGGTGTTGCTGATATTTATTGTTTGAGGTAAAGGATATGAATGAGAAAGTCTTTGTGTTGTAATCAGAATCACAACCGATATGTTAGCTGAAACTCTTTACCCTCGAATGTACCAAGAAATTGCTCGATACATTTAGAAAATAAGTTGCCATCTTGTGTTATTTTATAATTTTGTCCTGAAAATTAGTACTAGCTTGAATTTTTTATATATATATAATGATTATTGACAAATTAAAACATGCAACTGAGATTGGCACAGGTGACTGTCTTTACTCCCTCCACCCCCCCCCCAAAGGAACTTAGCACTTGTGCCAGTGCTTTCAAACTACCCATGCACATACATACTGATCATTAAAAGATAGTTGCACATACTAAACTAACATTTGCCCCTGGAGCAGACAGTCATAACCCACAGGGATCTACCAATGGAGGCACAAACTTCAGGGTGGATGTCAAAACAAGGAAGCATTGGGGTTCTCATGTGGAAATGTAATCTAGGTTGAAAATAGACATGTTACACTTAAGTGCATGCCATATAGTTCATCTTCCAGAATGTAAAAATGACAGTCAAGACATTTTACTGTATAACAGAACAAAGGCCAGTGTGAAATAAAATTATAAGTTATTTAGTCATCAAAACACTCAAGAAACCAACAGTCAAGCAGGAAAAAGTAAAACTAAAAAGAAAAAAAAAATAGTTTTGTAATTGTCTCAGAAAAGCTGTATTTTGCTAATGTGCAAGCAATTCAAAGTAATATTGCCATTCTTAGATTAATTACTAATTAATTAGTTGCTGGTATTACATGTTGTCTGCATTATTAACTAATTAATTACAATCATTATATGTCATCTGCAGTGTGGACCCTACAAAAACTGGACACATTCTGGGCTGTGCTGAGAATAGGACACAGATTGGTCCGGAGAGAAGTCTTACTCCTGCATGCTGTGGCATCATTCGTCTCCTGACCCATCTCACCATGATGCTTGGAGCCAACATTGATTCACTGGTTAGTTTTCACACCAATGTCATCTCTTGGCTTGGACTAAGGAGGTTGGGGCAATTTAACACCAGTTTGTTTTTTAAAAAATTCTGAATTGTTTGTTTTGTTTGTCTGAGAAATGGCATGTGTATCAATGACCCAAGTGTCAACATATGCTAGACTGGGGCCACTGGGTCATGCCCTTGGATCTTTCCCTTGTCCCAGAACATAGAAACTGCTCCATCCTAAAACCATATATGCACAAAACAGTGTATTATGCATGCAAAAGACATTGACCCTAGGGTCCATCCCCACAACCATCCCTAGGGTAACTACTTGGAAACTATTGAGATCCCTACCCCAAATCATGTATATGTTCATGTATACTTTTACTAGGCATGAAAGGACATATTTATGCATCCAACTGACATTAGTTCCAGGTTCTGTTCTTATCCTTACCACCCCGTTCCCACTCCCAGTTGATTTAACCTCTGGGTTATAGTTTGAAACTGTCAAGATCCCCACCATATTAGGTGTATATATTGATAATAACATGGAATCGAAAACACAAGTTGATAATTTGGGCATGCATAACTGCTAAGATATCACTGCTAAGCTGCTTTAAAACATATTTGCTCCTTGACACCAGAGTGCATACATTCAGTGCATACATTTTGCCTACTATGGACTATTGTGAAACGCTTTGGGAAACTGTTCTAAAGCACAGCTAAACAGAATCTTAAAGTTATAAAAATGGGCTGCACATATCTTTCTAGATGCACTAATAATATTTCCTCAGAATATTTTATTTTCACAGTTACATTGAATAACCATTCATGATAGAATAAACTATTTCAGGCAGTTCTTACTTGCAAATGCATTCATGGGATGTTACCTGGTAACCATCAAAATATTTTCAAAGTGTTTTTAAAAAAAACAACAATCAGAGACTCAAAAGGAACATTCAGATTTCAAAACCATGCACAGAAGTTTTCAGAAACTCTGGTACACAGATCTGAAAATAATTAAAATCAAAGGTACATACTCTGATAAATCGATAATTATTGTTTGATTCTGCCTTCCTATATGTTCATTTAAACTGTTCTTTGACTTCTACATTTATGTAGTAGGGTATTTTGGCTGCTGCCAACATCAGCATCATACTGAGCAAGCCAACAACAGTCAACATTAGCATTATATCAACAACATTACTTGCAGCAATCAATGAACAATATCTGATCCTGGGGAACAGAGGTCAGTTGCAGATAACATGATCTTGGGGGGGGGGGAAGCAGTGGACAAGTTCTGATAACAAACATTTTTTCTCAATAAATTCACTTTCATTTCACTTTGTGTCATGCAATGGACCATTCCAGTAACACCCAACTTAATCATTTGACTTGATATGGTAGCCATCTGTCCCTCACAAGAACATTCAATTGTCCCTCGCAAGAAAGTTCACTTGCCCAGTGGCCATGCCAGACTTGATTCATGGAATGTAAATTTAGCCAACTGTCCCTACAAGAAGATCAAGTTATTTTCCATCAAAGGTTCCCTAGTCTTGATGTCATAATGTTCAGACACACTGCTCTGCAAGATATAAAAAAAAACATAGCAGCAGTATCAATTTTTTAACTGACCTATACAAGAAATAGAAAAGGGGGAGGATGGAGGGGTTTTACTTGCTTTTAAAAAAATTTTAAGCCAGACTTCAAATATAACTAATTTTTCTTTCTTCAATAAAAAAGTAGCTATTCTGAAAGGAATAGAGGTCATTATGGCTGATGTACTTTATGCAGGAGTCATATACTAGTATATGTACGGTCATAGTGTACCTGTTTCTCTACACGGAAGCCATGAATTTATTGTCTGATACAGTGATGTCTGCCAATAATTAAGCATGTGCTAAAAATGTCAGGGAGATACAGAATGTGATCATCTAGAAGCTCATTATCCCAACAGTTGACAGTTGCTAGAAAACCCGGTAGTACAAGGGCATAAGTTGTTATGAGCAGGCAGCATATCTGGGTTCAAATTTTGGTACATCCTGATTAAGAAAAAACAGGTTGTCATCCTGGAAAACAACCCTTAATGACTTTACAAGATGATATACTGTGAAATTTATACATTTTCAAGGATATAAAGTTTCATAGCTTGGTGCAAAATTATATTTTTATTGTTACCTTCATGATTCAGGGAAGTGGTCCAATTTTTTCAGCAGGGGGATCATTGTTCATTGGATCTTAAAATTTGTAAGCTCTGGCAACCACAAAATTCATGAAAAATGGTACCTCTTGAAACATTGTGAATTCACAGTAGGTTGGATTTTCATTCACAACAAAACCTAAGCAAACTTGACACATAGCCATAAAGCTACATCGCTTTCAAATTTAGGCTGATGTCTCAGTCACTTATAAGAATGATGGGTCAACAAGTGATAAATTTCCCTACTTTCATTTGACATATAAAACCAAAATGTGATCAAATTCACTGCTGCAGAGATACATACCAAAATAAACAGGTAAAATGAAGCACTTGATACTGCAGTAATATATATCACTGTATGATGAAAAATCTCAAGAGTTTTTTGCACATCTCACTGACACGCTCCTCAGTTTCTCAATAAGATATTTGTTGTACTAAAATATTTTCCTTGTGATAATCTTTAAAAAAATGTAATGAAAGTGTTTTCTTACAGATAAAAGAAACCAACAAACTTAGTATAAAAAAATAACATTTCTTTAAAAATCAAACACATTATATCAATTAATAATTTATGTAGTTTAATATATTTTAATTACCATTTGATATAAAGTCCTGAAATATGATGATAAATGTCTGTTTACTATTCAGTGAAATATTTTTATTTACATTGAATGTCAAAAGATTAAAACTTGAATACTTCTGAAGAAACAGTTTGCTTTATTTTTTTTATACTAAATCCAAATAATTTATAACGTACATGCAAATGAAAGTAATCAATAGAACAGGCAAGTTCTCAGATTTTTTAAAGTTTGCTTAGAACAAAAAATGGTTGATTAATTAATTCTGATAACAGTGAGAATTCATTACTGTAGGACTGAGCCCCCCCCCCCCCACCCCCCTCTTCTGGGCACAGCAGAACAGGTCTGGATCTGCTACTGCATTAATGATATATTATAACTGAAGAAATCTGCAGATGTTAGATATTTTGAAGTCATTTCCAGACTTCTCACCAGACATATTCAATACGTAAAAGCAAATAACATATCTGTCCAATGATTTTTATATCCTACCAACAAAAGTTGCATGGCATTATAGTTTACCATTAGCCATGTGGGCTAGCATCAGTTTTGGTTTCTGGATGATACCCTAATAGCTAGTGAATAGATTTCAATGCAACTTGGTACATGCTTTTCCCTTAGCCCAAGGAAGAACCATATTGATTTTTTTTAGGTCAGTAGCTCCAAGATCAAGGTCACATTATTGGCAACTTAATTCAACAACATTTGGTAAATGTATTTCCCTTTAACCCATAAAAAATTATATTTATTTAGGTCTCAAGAGATACATGGGCCAGGACACTGTTGTATAAAAATAGATTTTGCCTATCATTTCATTTCTAGATGATGACTTAAGTTCTAGTGAACCAAATTCAACATATTTTAGAACATTTGTTTCATTAGCCCCAGAAAGAGCCCTAATAATTCAGTGGTCAGTATCTCAAAGTTCAAGGTCTCTATTGCTAAAAATTGATTTTGCTTGCATATTTAAATTTTGGATGATAACGTATAGTAAAAAAGAATTCAGTGCAGCTTGGTACATGTATTTCTCTTAGCCCAAGGAAGAACCTTATTGATTTTAGGGTCAGTAGCTCCAAGGACAAGGTCACATTCTTGAAAACAGAATTCAATAAATTTAATACATTTGTTTATACCCAATTGTTTTAAGGATTTTATACCTTTACTTGTATCTTTTATTTTATACACCTTTTATAGATATTTACCATCTTTACCTTTTATCTTTTATTATGTAGTTTATGTTTATTTAGAGGGGTTTGTGTTCCTAAAGTTTTTTTAGCTCTACTGGTAATAAACCAGAAAAGCTTATGGAATGACCTATTATCCATTGTCCATCCATCCAGGTTTGTTATCAATACACCTCCAAAACTACTTGTAGGATTGCCTTGAAACTTTACACAGATACATTCATCCTAAGGTTTAGTTGGAATTAAATAAAATATTGCAGCTCAGACATACAATGCAACCATTGTGAAAATCTTGTTATTCTACTTCTTTCAAAAGTATGGTCATATTGACATGGGGTTTTCACCAGAAGACTTCTTATGATGTTTAGTTGGTCCTGACATCAAATATGGCATCCATCTCAAGAATCTTGTTATTGTTACTCCACCTGAATGAAAAGTCATATTGACATGGTGTTTTCACCAGATAACTTATGATGTCTAGTTCATCCTTAAAAAAATGACCATATCAACATGGGGTTTCCAACAGAAGACTTTTTATGATATCAAGTTGATCCTAAATGAAAATGATAGCAATGTTACATCCAATATGGCTGCCATGATGACCATCTTGAAAATCTTGGTATAGCTACTCCTTGTGAACAGATGGTCATATTGACATTGGGTTTTCACCAAATTACTTCTGATGATCTCTAGCTGGTCCTTGAAAATCTTGTAACCGCTCAAGAATGTCAGAGATAGTTTCAGCACTTGGCAGTTTAAATGAAGAAGCAGTCATCAATACCTTCAAGGGACTTTTGTTGTTCTTCATTGGTGTGCTTAGGAACACTTAGACTTGTACATATAAAAGTGAATTTTTACCAGGCTTTGTATTTTGTTTACACCCTGATACAATACCAAGCACAGCTTTAATACCAATGTAAATGTGAATTCCATGTTATCAGTGATAATTAGCACCCCTGTTGACTCCCATGCTTCTTCAAGGTGTAACAGATGCCCTATAATAAATTTCATAATTGGTTTCTAGTCTGTATAATTACTGTGGCTGAGGAATTACTAATTAATAAAGTCACACACTTTGTGAAGCATTTGTGCAAACTATGTTTGCCTTAGAGAGACATTTGCAAAGGTGGTAAGTCAAAGCTTTGCAAGTAAACTAGTTAAAATATCTCAAATTGTAATTGTGGAAAATGATCACAACCTTAGAACAACAAGTTTCTCATTGTAATCACTTTTAACTCAGATAATAGAGTGATATGTGAACAGGACTATGTCGGTAGATATGATCTATTTATTATGTACACTATTTACAGACATCGTTCTAGTTCAGAGGTAGAGCACAGACTGCCTGTAATATATTTTCTCAGAGAACTCAGCCATAGTATTTCTTGGAGGAGGTGTGTGTGGGGGGGGGGGGGGTAATTAAAGTCAGCACAAATACATCATAATTGTATCCTGAGGCTTGGTAAATAAGATTTTTTAAAAATCGAAAGCTCATGGACACGTGAAAGAAAGTCCCAGAGTGTTTTTAACAGTTTTTAAATCACATACTAGTTTTTTTACCATAAATGAATGAATGAAATGATTTGAATGAAATTTATTATTCAGGGGTACTAATGGCAAGGAGTTAATCATAGACAAATCATATCATGAATTCATTGTTGGGTACATACAAAATGTCTGATTACAATTACTTTTGATTACACATATCAGGATCAGGCAAGCCACCTTTTCAGATTGCTTTTAACAGTGAAATTTATGTCTTATGCAAATTACTGGCAAAATATTTTATGGATTGTATGCTTCCTCTGGAAATCGGGGCTGTAGTCACCAAAATGATGCACAACAATAATTGTCATTACACCCTCACTTGTGCATATATATTGAGATGCATCATTCCCGTCTCTCTTAAATGGACCCCAAGGTGTGTGCATGTGAGTATGTTGAGGGGATAGGTATTGTGCAGAACCTGGATCTGCCACTGAGTAGTATAAAGACTTTGAGAGTGCTGAACCATATGGTACTTTGTTGGAGTCTTTACATCATCACTTTTATATGGGTATCAGTTTTTGTGGTTTTGCAGAATATTACATTGTTATTGCTACTTTATTTATGAATTTGGTAAGAAGCCCTGTTATTTCCACATAAGAATCACAGTTCATTTGGTCTTTAAATTCATGGTTCGTATCAACCACAAAATCCACAAAAATATGGCAATCCAGGAAAGAAGTGAATACTCAGCATTTGATTTCAAAACGTTAGCTATAGCCTGTGTTTGACCAAGAAGTTTGCATTTGTATTTTGAATTCCATTTCTGCCCTTTTTAAAGTTTATTAGATTGAACAAATGTAATTATTGGCCTTTCTATTAAAAAATTTTGATCATTTTCAGTTTTCACATATTTTCATACAAATCTGAGTTATGTCTCTTTTACAGCTTCAGAGTTTGTCATTACATTACAAATGTCCTTTATGCACAATAACTTTGGAAACTCTTCATAGATTGAAAGAAAATGTTATATCAGGCCTTAAATAAAATGTGTATCAAGTTTGATTTTCAACTATTTCTGTCAGAATTTGACAGTAATGTCCCTTTTGTTTTAAGAATATGAGGTTTTACCTTGATTTAATTTTTTTCAATTGCATATTTATTGGGGCTTCTGGGCACATTCGGTTGTTATTTCTATGATGATTGGTACTAACTTTATATATTACTCCTAAATGATTAACATAATAACATTGCTCTTTCTTTCCAGTCTGTGAGTCAATTTATTCAACCGACCATTACTGATGACATGGTTTCCCCATTTCTATGGAAACACGTGGAGCAAGACCTGGATGATCTTCACAAAACCCTCGGCAAAAGCTTGGATGATGTCCTCATGTTAATGCACTGTATTTTGTCTGTCATGATGGAGACACATGATGAGAGTAAGCTGGTGAACTCTAACCATATATGAGAATACTTTATATATGCAGAGGCACAAGCCATAAAATGTTTTTGTTTTAGATCTGCCATTTTGGCAGAGTGTATTATGCTATAACGCTCTCTGCCCATAGGTCTGTCTGTTAACTTTTCCATTTCGACATGTAAACTTAAGCTTTGCAGCACATACATTAACCCAAACTTTGTGGATAACTTGTACTTGGGATAAATAATAATCCTGTCAATTTCAGGGTTATAAAGTCAAAAATCAAGGTCACAGTAATTGAAAGAAGAAAAATGGTTTCCACACATTAAAATTAATTCTACATCACACACCTTGACCAAACTTTGTGGATGGCTTGCATTTTGGAATAAGAAAGAAGTCAATTGATTTTGGGGTCAAAAGATGAAAGATCAAGGTTACTCTGGCTGAAGTGTATGTATGTATGTAGTAGGATTTTAAAGCACCTCAGCACAATAGTGGCTATACAGTGCCAACTAAAGGTAAAGTTAACAAAATTTAAAAATAGATTGCACAAAAATTTAGGAAGATAAACCTTTCTAAAGTAATAGAAACATGAAGCACAATAAGATAAAATATAAAACTTAAAGATGTTAAATATCTGTTAAATGTATATAAAATAAAAGATAAAGATAACAAATATTAAATCCTTAAAACATATGGTCAAAATGTTTTCTATAAACCACATTACTCTAAAAATCAGACAGTTTCTTAATGCAGTTCACATCAAAATACTTCTGTCTCACAAGGTGGAAGAAGTTGATACACTCTCTTTGACTGAAAGAAGAAATATGGTCTCTGCACTATTACTATCACAGACCTGGACTAAACTTTGTGGATAGCTTGCATCTTGGGGTAATAAAGAAACTTATTGATTTCAGGGTCAAAGGTCACTGACTAAAAGAAGAAAATGGTTATTCACACAATGACAATAGTTCTACATCACAAACCTGGACCAGACTTTGTGGAGAGATTGTACTTGGGGGAAAGGAAGAACCCTATCGATTTCAGGGTCAAATGATATGGTCACTGTGACTGAACAAAAATGGTTTAAACACAGTAACATTAGTTCTGTATCACACACCTGGACCAAACTTTGTGGATAGATTGCATCTTGCAAAAAGGAAGACATATTTTGATTTAATGTCAAAATATCTAAGGTCACTCTGACTGAAAAAAAGAAAATGGTTTCTGCACAATAACATTGGTTCTAGAACACAGACCTGGACCAAACTTTGAGGATATCTTGCATTTGGGGTAGGGTAAAAGTCTACCATCAAAAGATCATGGTCAAGTCCACTGAAAGAAGAAAAATGTTTTTCACACAATAACCTTAGTAGTACATCACATAACTGGACCAAACTTTGTAAGCAGCTACCCTATGCCAGCATCGTGCAGTGTCAGCAAATTTCAACTTTTTGATAGGCAATATGTTCTGACCCCACTCCCCAACATAAATGTCTGAATATCTAAAATGGGGTGGGATGGGTCACTGGAGACTCGGACTGGATCAAGGCACAAGTTTTTTTTCTGATCATGCTGATCTATTATGCTGGTTTCTGTATGATATCAATTGCATCATATGCTGCAAATCACCACCAGGCATAAATTTCAAATCATTTTTGACCCCATCATGTATATTTTATAAATTTAGAAAAAAAAACACCAGGTATAATATTTTAATTGTACTGCCATCCAACCCTCCCACTCCATCATTTCTGGAATAGCCCTAAGGAAAGAAAATGAAATTCTTTTGTGTCAAGCATCTCTGTTGCATGAAACTACATTTTGTATCAGTATTTCTGTAGCCTTCCTAATTAACTGTTTTAGGAAATCTGTAGTGGAATTTGCCAACACAAAGCCCCTACAGATGGCTTGTATACTTACTGTCAACTAAACCAAAACATTCTATAACAGTATGTATGTATGTATTAATATTGGATGGCACCTCAGCACAATAGTGGCAATAAGATGCCAATAAAAAGTAATGTTCTAAACCTGTAAAAATGAATAATTCAACAAAAATGTTAAGTCTAAAATAGAGAAGCAGTCTAGAAATTGGATGGTACACTGACATATACCATCTAGCGACAGACAAAAGTGATGGCTGAGTTCCTATATTGGTATAAAAATGATTCTTGCTGTGAAGAAAATACAATATGTGCTGATAAAATCCAACTTTTACATGAATTAGAATTAAAACTTAATGCAAAATTAGTTTTATTACTTTGGTTCATTTTTAATAGATGGTTCCTTTCCAGATGAAATGAATGTGGATGAAATGTGTGGTTTGACAACAACAAAGGCCAGAAATGATTGGGAAAAGAGCTTTTCAGAGAAATACATAGCTCCAACATTACAGGTATTACTTTGTGTGTATGTATGGGCTTCTGAGCAAGTGTATATTATTGACTTGGTCTTATATTTGCATGACACAGTTGTCTATTGGCTTTGATGTCATAATTTGATATAAAGCATGTATTGTGTGCATGTGTGTTTTACTTTAGTTCACTATGAATTCCTGACTGATGCTCAAAGGACCATAATTTGTTGGATTGCTAGTCATACTTCTGTCATTGAACTAATTCACATGCAAAAATTTTGCACTCGGTGCATATTAGCACATGTGTAGATTTAAAAATGTGTTAGCAAATTTTCAATGCATCCACATGGATTGGGTATCAAAATTTGGTACTTGTAGGTACAAAGTTGTTCAGTTTTTTAATCATAAGTGCAGTCATCAAAAGCAGGAAGGTTATATGATTTTAACAGATAATGATGTTGATAAAGATTATGCTGATGACAAAAAAAGAAGAATTGATAAAGTTTTTCTTCTTCTTCTTCTTTTTATTATTATTATTATTTATTGGCATCACCAATATCATCATCATCACCATCTACACAAACACTTATCAGTGAAATGAATAAACTAGAAATTAACTTGACTGGAAATTTTTGTAATATTTAGTTCTCCTGTTCATAAAACCATTTGAACTTATGATAGGATATCCCTGGGTCAACTGTATGTCATACATCTTTGTTGTGTATCCATCACCAATTGCTATTTTAAACTTCTCAAAAACCACCAGACCAATTGTGATCAAATTTGGCAAAGAGCGTAGTGTCTTGAAGTTCTTTCATATTTGTACAGATGATGCCAATCCACTATTAAATCTGGCTTGCCATTAGTAAAAAGATATATTTTTTAAAAGTGACTCGTTCTCAAAAACTGCTTGACAGAATTTGATCAAATTTGAAAGAAAACATCCTGGCAGGAAGGCCTTTTAAGTTTAAACAAGAGTTACCAATCTGCTATCAAATATGGCTATGATTGCTAAAAATAGAAAGAAAAATTTAACAACTTCTCAAAAGCCACTGTACAGATGATGCCAAACTGCCTTCAAATATGGCCACCATTACTAAAAATACAAACATCACTATTACTAAAAGCAGAAAGACCTTTAAATGACTCCTTCTCCAAATCCACTGAATAGAATTTAACTAATCTTGAAAGAAAGTATTCTGGCATGAAGACCTTTCAAATTTATACAAATGATGCTGATCCACCATCAAATATACCCACCGTTACTAATAACAGAGAAAACTAAAAACAACTTTTCCAAAATTGTCTTAAAATCTGGAAAACAGAATTTGTCCAAATTTGACAGAAGGTATCTTAGCATAGAGGGTTTTCAGGCTTGTACAGCTGTTTATTGATTTACCATCAAATATGACTGCTATTACTAAAAATAGAAAAACCTTTAAATGGCTTCTAAAAAAAACTCCTTTACTGGATTTAACCAAATTTTACAGATAGCATCCTGTCATAGAGAAATTTCAAGTTTATACAACTGATGCTGATCTGCCATTCACATTGATACAAATGATGCTGATCTGCCATCAGATATGTCCATTGTTACTAAAAGTAGAAAAGCATTCAAACTACTTCTTAAAAACAGTAACTATGCATACCGTAATCACGGTAAGTCTTGGGACACCCTTAATTATTTTCAAAAGTAATTTTTTTATGACCTATAAAAGTTGGGACACGAAGTTAAAGCAATTCTTTCATGTTTTTTTTCCTATTGATCGATCAGCTTATTTTATCGATCGTAACCTCATGTAAAATAAAAAGGACATCGTGGTTGTTAAGGGACTCTCATTATGAATTATTACATGGAAATATTATAAATTATTACAATTTGTTTGAAGAGTCAATAAATATATTGATTTTTCTCTGTTTTCTTATTATTTCTATCAAATTAAAATATGTTTAATTTAATCAGACGATGACAAGAACTGAGCATTAGCGGTATGTTATACTCATTCAACAATAACTTCTCCCTATTGTGCTCTAGTTTACTATTGTCAGTTAGTGCATTATTGCATTAAAAGTCACCTGTAATTATTGGGGATTTTTTTTCTCCCTGAAAATGGAAATACCTAATTCATTAGAATGTGGTACCAGGATGAGAACAATGAAAATGGTGTTTATATCAACACTAGCATTTATTGTACGCATGTTTACATCATGGCGTCACCACGTGCACATTGAAGATTTTACTTGTGATGAATGAAGTACATACATTTGATTCGAATCATAGGCACCACTGCACTAAACTTAAATAATATCTTTAAAATACGATAAAGAAGTTTAAGAAATAATGCTTTTAAAATAAAAACTCAGTGGTAGTTTGCTTTGATGTAAGCGACCTTAAATAAGTCCTGTTTACTCAGTTACGGTAATTGTGCTAATATTACTCAGTAGAAGCCAATCACACATCAAAGTACCGGGTTTGTCGTCTGACAAAATTCTGCTTTACCCAAGCCAATTTCAGGGTTTTAACAATAAACTGGCCTGGATTGCTGTCGGAAAACAAAAGACAAATCCGCCAATTATAAACAAAGGAGACGCCAAAACAACCAGCTTGACAAAATCAAAAGTGGAATGAATAATGCGTTGAAAATTATCATTGTGTGAAGCTGAAACACTGAACTAAAATGTATCAATGATGCTCTTAATCGATCTATGTTCAGAATTTTAACATATATTATATATGACAAGTTATTTGAATTTATGCTGATTATGTGCTTTATAAAATTAAACACGCGTTCCTTTTCATATAGATTACATCACTTTGTAGGATCGCTTATACCACTGAAAAACAGTAACTGTTGAGCGTGTGAATCCAAATAAATGAAACAGCAATGAACGTGTAGCTGAAATGTAATCTGGAAGAATGCGATTTGGTAAAAATGATGAATAAAGTAAAATCTGCATCAAATATTTTTGGGAATAAACAAGGATATAAGTGACGCCGAGTACGATTTACACTGTGTAAGTACTGTACACTACTGTATAGTACAGGTCCTCTCTTAAATGTAAGCGGCCCGTGAATTATGAAGTCTGTATTTACCTTTATTTTAAATCATGTTGGAGAAATCGGAAAATATGCACCTGCAAAATAATAACATAAACAATCAGAGTAGTGTATAACAGTTTATTGACGAATAACGTGGTAACTGAACGAGCTGGTCACTGCTGTGTGACGTATGGCGATCTTCCCAATTTTGTCTTAACATTTTTTTGTGTCTACAAGTTTTGGGACACTGAAAATTTTATATATTTTACAGGCGTATAAGTCTTGGGACACGAAAAAAAAATTAAAAAAATTTTCGTGTCCCAAGACTTACTGTGATTACGGTAGTAGGTTCTCTTGTGTTGAATTGGTCAAGCTTGTTACAATCCAAGAGGGTGTATTTATTAATAGATTTCTATAAAACTTGGGTATAGAAGTTTATGTAAGTGGGATTTCAGATAATACAAGTGACATCTGCTTATTTAATGAGATCATCTGGTCATATGGCCCTGTGTCCGTAATCTACATCAACATTTGCTTTTTGCCACTCTGGAGGTCATGTTTTTATCAAACTTGGAATATAGGTTTATATCATCAATATCTCGGACAACAGCATCTATACACATTAATGAGGTGATGTTTCTTCTGATAGACAGAGCTTGTTACCATTCTGGAAGCCATATTTCTCATCTGATTTTGATCAAAATTGGAATGTGGGCATATTTCATCAGTATCTTGCATAAGCTCAATAATGAGTGAGATCCAGGCATATTAATGAGGCAGTCTTATATCTGATTAGCTGAGCTTGTTACCTTTCAGAAAGACATACTTTTTTATCTGATTTAAATCAGTCTTGGAATATATGCTTGTATCATCAAGATCTCAGATGAGTTCAGCAATGAGTGAGATTCATACATATTAATGAGATGATTTTGCATCAGATTGGCTGAATTTGTTACCACTCTAGAGACTCTATTTTTGATTGGATTTTAAGCAAACTTTGTGAATAGACTTAAATAATCAAGCTCTCAGACAACTACAGTTATGAGCAAGATCTGATTAGATGAGTTAGTAAACACTTTCATTACTTTTTCTGATAAAATAATGTTTCTTTGTTTTTTTCAATCAAATTTAGCTTGTATCATCAAGTTATCCAATGAGTGTTTTTATGAGCAAGCTCTGCATATATTAATGAAATTCAACACAGTTAGAAATAGTTCTCAGTTCATATGACATGTAGTCTAATTTTGTCTTTTAACATGCCTTTCTTCTCTCTCTAAAGGAAAGCAATGGAAGTAACCCATTATATTGACTATTGAGGATCACAGGTTTGGTGTTTCACAGTTCTTCTCCTTGCACAAAAAAATGCAAACAAGATTTTGTTTAAAAATTTGCAATACAAGCTGCATAGTTTTCAACAGAACAATTTATAAAATTTAGTGATGTAATATACCATGGAGATTAAAATTAATAATTGCTATTGATAACTGGATAAAAAGTTTGAAATACTAATTATAACAAGAAACATTCCAACTAGATAAAATATTTGGCTATAACATGAGTTAGTAAAACCATTGACTCCACTATAATGATGTGTTGTTAGTGAATGAAGAGATAGTAACTGAGTAAACATTTGAATCGATTCACGGATGTTAGCAAATTATTGCTATAGATCATTCAATGACAGTGTAAAGTTGAAAGCGAGCGCAAACTGTGTTCAGCATTGTAAATAAGGATCAGAATTTCTTTACACAATTATAGATATTTGTTTGCAAGTACTGTGCTTGTTTTGATTTTGATCCAGTAAGAACATATTTCTTGTTAAAAAAAAACCATGGCTAAGTTTATATATTTATTTGCAGAGAATTATTTCTCAAAGTTTACCACATTTGAAATTCTTAAATATTTTGAAGCCAGTTTGATAAGTTTAGTGAAACAGAGTTTGACAGTTACTTGTATTGCCATGCTAAAGTGCCTGAAACAGTTGTCAATGAAACATTGTTAGATGTATTGTGCATTATTTTATGGCATTTCATTCATTCATTGCCATTACTCATAAATTATCTGAAATGTATATTTTGTATTTTTAGCTTTTAATAAAACAAATTCCCCAATATGGTTTTCTTCAGAAAAATTTCAGATTGAATTACCAAGGGTAAAGAAAATCATAACCTTTAAAAAAAAATTAAAAAACTGATTTATAATTTCAATTCATGTGAAAACCATGTGGACCACAAAATGAAAGCTTCATCAGTAAACCTAACTTTTGAAGATTTTGGATGACTTTGATTATGACCAAGAGGCATACATATTAATTATGCGTTTATCTTTGGAAAGAATTTGTATCAGACTATAGTAAAATAGGTCAAATCAACATGATATAAAGTTTAGAACATAATTTACATATGCTGTGTTCTTACAATACTACATAAGCATGCTTAGTACAATGATCAACTACTAAGTTATGTAAGCCAGGTGAGTGATATCAGTTCCACTTGGTCTTATTGTTATCTACCATCATATTGCCTGTATTCCTATTATGAGTTTTAATCAGGCTCATAGATCAGCTTATTAGTACAGGATTTAAAACATTCAAGTTTTGCATTAATTCTCAGAGCATTAATTAGCTCACAAACAAGATTAGCAGCACACAGGAAATGATTGATGAATATTCTTCATTTGCTGCAACAATAATAAAACTTGTGCAATGATAACATGTTTTATTTCCTGTGCAATAATTTGCTGAAAGTGAAGATGCAGATCTCTGGAAATAAAACAAATTATAATTGATTTTAATTGATCATACCAAAATATATGCATTGTGATTTTTATACACCTGCCATAAGGCAGAGCATATTATGTTATGATGTCCATCTGTCTGTTACCAGTTTCATTTTTGCACAAAAACTCAAGTTCTCCACCATCCAGTTGGTGGATGGCTTGCACTTGGGGTAAGAAAGAATCTTTTGGATTTGGGGTTCAAAAGCTAAAAGGTGACACTCACTGTAACTGAAGAAGACGAATGTTTTTTTAAACATAACTTTAGTTCTAGACCATGTAGCATGACCAAAGTTTGTGGAGGGCTTGCACTTAAGATATGGAGGAGGTCTATTGATTTTGGGAGCAAAAGGGCATGGTCCTTGTGACTTAAAGAATAATGGGTTTTGAAGTATAACTTTTGTTCTAGTGTAAGTTCCATGACCAAACTTTTGGATGGCTTGCACTTAGGGTTATAAAGAAACCTAGAGATTCTAGGGTCTAAAGGTCAGAGGTCATGTTCAAGGTAAGTCTAATAAGAAAATTATGGTTTCTGCACAGTAATTTAGTTCAAGACCACATACCTTGACCAAAGGTCCAGGTCAGTAATCACCAGATTCAACTACAACCCACTAGTACATGGATGACTATTAAACATGGGGTGGGCATGTAATGTGCTATTTTCAGTACTCTTGTCTGATATGTTGTTATTCAGCAGATGCTTACTTCTTGTGTCTTGCAGAATATGGAAAATGTACTGAAGGAATTCAATCAACAGCTTGCCGAGGACAAAAGACTTGGTAAAAAAAAAAAGTGGTGGATTTTTCTCATTTCCTCTTTCTCATTCTTCTTTGTTTTCTGTCTTCTCTTCTTGTGCAGTGTTCATCTCTTAACATGACCTTGTGCCATTGGTGCTTTTTTGTATATTTGATGCATGAAATTTACAATAAAAGGAATTACAGGAGCAGACAAAAATTCCAGGATGTAAAGGTAAATGATCATCACGAGAGATTTCATAGTTTCACAACTGAGTGCAACCACAGTTACATAACTGGATGGAGAACACTCCTCACCAAGAGTAGTATAAAATGAACTATTTCATTGGCCAGCAAAGATGTAATACAGAATTTAATTAGATAAGGCATAATTGTGGTTCATAATCATTGATGATTATAGTCCAAATATGTACTGACAAACAGATGTAAATTTCAGTAAAAACCATGCTGCATTTATTTCTGAGCAGCGTGAATATGTGTTACTGTGTATTTGAGTAGTGGCAGTCTAATTCTGCTAGATATGGTGAGTTAAGCATGAGAAATTCAACTCCCAGTACTAAAGGTACAGAGAGATGGGAGGTTGATAATGATGCAGGACCATATCAAACAGTACACACTGTTATCATTTCTTGAATAAACAAGAATAGCTGATTGAATTTGTGACCTGTTTTTGTAACTGACCCCATGATTTCTACTTCTGGAATAAACACTGCTTGTGAATATGAAACAAACATTTGACAAAAGTCACAAATAATTCACCAGATGATACTTCACTTCAATAACTTTTGGTTTTGAAATAATGTGTCACCTTCTGAAACTGAAAGTAAAAAGAAACCCCCAAAGGAGACATTAGGTGAAGCAAAAATTTTCAAAAACTAAAGCAGAACAAGAAGTAATTCTACAAAAGTTGCTGACCTTCTGGTATAGGCAAACAATCTCTGTGAAACATACAGTGGAAAAACTAAGCAGAAAAGCATGTCATCCCCATACTTTTCAATGAAGAGGCATTGACCTAAATAACATCCTACACCCATTTTATGTGAGTGCAAGGAATACATGATTGAGTGCATTCTTTTGTGCAACTGCTGTGTTTGTCTCGCTCGTGAATGACAAGATATAGGTCTCAGTTTTCTACCAACAGTGATGGTGTCAACAGTAATAAGGTTCTTTATTCAAGTTTTTAGCTTACCTCAGCCTAAGGCCAAGTGAGTTTATGGTACAGTCATCCCACTCTTATAAGGCCACCCCATCTGCAGCAGGAAAGTGGCATTTTAAGAGGGGTGGCCATTTAAAAATGGAACATGTATGTGAATTAAGTAATTACATATGAAGTAAGAAAGTCACAACTAATTCTGAAACGTCTAATATTTTCATTTAAAAATCACATGCATGTTGTGGAATGAATGTGATACAAACTGTTACTAATATCAATAATAATCAACAATATATTCTTAAAATTGTCTTAATATTGTTGCCTTTTATTGAATGATTCATGGTGTAAGGGGAATGTTCTTGGCACATTCAGTGCAAAACTATTTAAATACCTTGTTGTTTAAATCAGGGTACAAGCATCTCCTGGCTCTAACAGTCTTTCTTTCTCCATCAATTCCATTTTCACATTTCTGCAGAATATTTTCCTGGTGTTTTTGATGTTGTCTTTTTTAGTCTTTCCAGCATGAAATTTTTTGGCAAGGATCCTCGAACTCCTCCCCCCTCCTTTTCATTGAGTCAAATTACTTTCACTTTTTCTTCTAAATTGAGAAGTTCTTTTTCACATCGACATGTTTAATAATTACTTTCATATTTTGTGTATATTTTCTGACAGCAAAAACAATAAATTGTTGTTTACTGTCTGAAAACATTTAATTAACTTAATTTGATGTCAGAAAACAGACTGGGCACAAAAAATCGATCTAGCAATGAAATTAATACATACAATAATGTGCTACCAATAATGTAGAAAAAGCACCTTTTTTGTATCTTTATGTGTAGCTTAATGAATGAAAAACAGACATTTGTTGTATAGTTGTTGTATTTAATATCCATCCACCAGAAAAAGCTGTCATCCAAGTATTACAGCCATGACTTTGCGTGCTTTCCAAGAGAACTGCCATGCTAGACACTGCTATATAATTAGCGATTATCAAAATATACACTACAAACTCACTCAGATTTCATCACCATATAAAAAAATGAAATGAAAGTATATTCCACATATTTGGGATTCACAGTCAATGTCTTGTGTCATCTGGTTCAAGTCCAAGAATTCATCCTTATCTTAAGCATAACATTTCCTTTTCCCCAATATTTATGAACCCGTCGAATTATACCAATTCGCAAAACAATATGATATCCCTGTGACAAGGTAACTAACAGACCACTGACGATTCAGAAACTTGGGCCATATTTTTCTGGAGAAATGAGCTTGAGCTTCCATCCATAACACTTCGATCGTACAGTTTAATCTCATTAGAGGATGGCCACACCTGAACAGGTGTCAATGCAGTATGATCACAGGGAGTTGTCAATTGCTCAGAACAAACACCCATAGTATACTGAATATGGGATTCTACTGGGGAAATGAACATAATGTCAAATCCACAGCTCAATCAGAGGAGTTGTAAATGGTGAAAACAAAGCTGGTTCTGCCTTTAATGGCTAGGGCTTTAGTTCCAACTTGCACTGGCAGTTCACTCAGGAAATGTCACTTACAAATTAAACTGGATTATGAAAGAGTCAAATTTAAATTAAATCAAAACTTCAAATGCATTAAATAGTGTTTACATCAAACACAAAATCAAGTGCAAATATGGGTTGTCTGGACTTGCATGAAAATGTAAGCAATATACTAGCTAGTAAATTCACCTATCCCTCAATAGCTCATGTCCATAAACATCAACCGCAGCATAGGTGAGGGCACAAGATGGTGAGGGAGACTCACATTTTGGTTTAATATCAGTAATACATAATCTGTTGCTATTCCATAGCTGACTCTTTCTAGACAGAAAATACCCCAACCATATGATGAGAATTCATCCTCCCAAAGGGTGACTGGAAAGTTCTAGAATTCTAGAATAACCCTAGTCCACTCCATAACTAATTTGCCCATGTGCACTATCCTTCATTCTTTTTTCAATCACAGACCTTACTGCTGCTTTAATTTACATAGAAGAGAAATTGCCTTCGCTTTGTGTGTTAATGTCACGATTTTTAGCTTTTTCTTAATATGCATCATTTTTGTCGATTGGAATTACCCTTGATCAAGCATTTTTTCTGTTTGAATTTAGCTCTCTCAGGAGTTATTCATAATTTTTCTGGTTATATTTTGTATAACCTTCCATTTAGGTTCTTACCCCTCACAGGTGTGTTGACATAACTATTTTTGTTTGAGAATTATTTTCTAGTTCAGGTAGGTATTTAGTTATCTCTGTTCTTGCTGAAATTGGTCTGTGGGCTCGTCTTAATTCTGTTTATTGTTTTATGACAGTAATCATCGTAATTCACATTCCCTTTGATGTGATTTGTGCAATTTTTATCTCGGTAAAGTGGTTGCACACCAGTTTTTTCCCTTTATGTTGTGTGTTTAGTTGTCGAGCACCAGTTCATGCTCAGAAATTAGTATAGGATTGTATTCTTTATTATTATCCTTATTATTAGCAATCTTACCAAGCTGGGTTTTTGATAATTTAATCATCTCCAGTTCTTGAATAAGCCTGGTTGACATCATATTTGATTTATCTTCAATATTATTTGGTTGTTTTATTCTTTAATCATCAGTACTCAGCTTAGCATTGCTTACCTTTTTGCATTAAAACATCAGTGATTGTTTTAATTCTTTGAGACAACACCTAAAAAGGTGAATTCTTGCTGTTTTTTAATTAGTGTAGACTTAGTCCATGCAAATACATTTTTACATAATACTTACGTAGAAGTTTTTTGAATAAATCTTCTTTTCAGCATTCTCTTGTAGCAATGGCTAAGCAGGGTGTGCATAGGTGTGGCCACAGGAAAACCCCCTGGGACACCCACCCCACTTGCCTATCATGTACAGGTTGTGAGAGGACAGATGGTTGTCCTTTTTGCAGCCTATGGTCTGATGAGGTCTGGGACCTCACCGAACTCAGACGTACATATAAAGGAAGGAAAAAAGTTTCTTTCTTGTCGTCCTCAGGTCTCAGAGAAGCATTATCGTAGTCTCTTCAGAGACTCTTGTGGTTAGTGGGCCCCCTCCTAGGGGAAGTTATAAACAGGTGGAGAGTGTGTCGCACCCTCCCATTAGGGAGGAGATGCAACCTCCCCATTCCATGAGGGCAGAGAGTAAGTCGTGCCCTCCCATGAGGGAGGAGCAGCACACCCTCTTTTCCACTAGAACAGAGCATGAGTTTCACCCCACCCCACCCCCGTGAGGGAGGAGCAGCATCCTCTTCCATCCAGAAGGGCATAGAGTGAGTCATGTTCCCCTCTGAGTGAGGAGCAGCACCCTCTACTTGCTTTCAGCTCATTGTAGGCTGAAAGTGAGTTGTAACCACCATGGAAGGTGGAGCAGCACCCTTTAAGTCTCCTGGGCCCATTGTCGGCAATGGGATTGAGCCACCCAGTATGGGAAGAGCTTCAATCTAAGTCTATTAGATCTGGGGAAGGGTCTTCCTGCAGATCTGAGTTAGCTGACCGGTCATTACTGGGCACCAGTCTGTGAGTACCGATCACTGGTCATTGGAGCCCCTATGGTACAGGGATAGGGATTGGGTTGAGACACACACCCTCCAGACTGCTGGGGATTGGGATCGGCATACAGATGCCAGAATAGGGAAGGGGATCAGATCAGTAGACCTCCTTTCCTATAATCCCTCTAAATCCCTACAGGATGTGAGCATTCCACTGCAGGGAAGTGATTGGCCCTTTCCCTGCATGCAGCCATGGACTTCAAGGTCTTGGCCACATGGTAAAGAGGTCAATACTGCAGTCTGTGGACTCTAACAAAGTTGCGTCAAAAAATAGGGAGGGGACAGACCTTCTTCCCCCTAATGCCCCATGAGGGTGGAGAGTTGCTCTCACCCACCTGCTGAGTCTGCTAATAGGGACAGTCTATTAGCTAGGCATGAGGAGTTATGGGTCAAAGTTCCTCTTACCCCAAATCTTCCCCTCAACAGATAGACATTGGATCACATAGTCCTGCTTCCCAAGAGTGAGAGCAGGACAAAGACATCCTTTCTGTCCTCATCAATTCACACAAGTTTGATACAGAACAGTCCAAGAAGGTACTCCCATATTTTGGGTCCCCTGCCTCCTCCCATCTGTCAAAGTGACAGAGGAGGAAGAGATCTGGTATTTTGACAAAGTGGTTAACAAGGTTTACCATCTTTTGCCCAGTGATCTGTGTTCAAAACCTTAAGGCTTCGATGACACTAAAATTCTTCCAGCTTGGAGAAATTTTCTGGGGCTAACTCTCAACCAGCTCTCTTGTTGCTTCCTCACTTGGCTATGATTAAGGAATTTTCCCAAAGGTTTAGTAGAGACCAGGACTTTGCTAGACAACATAAGAAGTGGTTTGGGGGGTCCCCCCCTCCATGTTGAGACCCTTGGTCACTGCAGCTAACTGTAGGGTTCATACCCCTTCTTGGCCCATTAAATCTCCTACTATGGATGCCAAAGTAGCACAGATTGATTTTTCCGCGGGGACTTAGGCTCGCCTTCCAATTAAAATACAGGAAACCTAGCAAAAAAAGGCTAGGCCACTGGCGACCATAGCCTCACATGCTGATCTCTTCTCAGCAGCATCCTTCAGCTTTCTGAAGGAGGAAGTCCCGTCGCCATTTGCCCTTCATTGTTTGTTTGAAGTAGTGACAAAACATCTAGGCATGCATTATCCTTGTCCATGGCTTTATCAGCAAAGTTTCTTCACCTCTGCAGGGATGTTGCTTTGCACACACCCAAAGTCTTACTGGAGTATAGTAAGAACCTTCTGATGGTTTTCCCCCCTGGAGACAGAGACTCTTCAGAGGTCTCATTCCATCCATGGCTTCTCAGGATTTGAGAGACCAGCAACACTGGTCCCTCATGTCTGCTCCTGGTCCACCAAAACCAGCCAAGTGGCAAAATCATCCTGACCGGCCACAGGGTCCATCAGCAACATTCTTTAAAGCTAGACAACCCCAGTCAAAGCAACAACTCCAATTCAGAGCTCTCCATTGGCAGTTGGACTCTAAAATCCCCAGGGATGAAGTTTATGGGCCCTTCCCCCTTTCTGAAGCACAAGGGTGGACAGCTGTAGGGAGCCACTATCTCTCTCTCTCCTGCAGAGTGTTCCTCTTCCATTGATTCCTATAGGTGCCAGGCTAAACCTCTTTTCAGAGGCTTGGTCTGGCATAATGGACAATGGCTGGTTCTTTTCTATCATAAAAGGTGGATCCAGCTTTGATTTTGGGATCTTCCTCCTCTAGTAAGGTCCCCTATGTTCTACCACCAGTTGAATCTAGTGCAATTAAAGGAAGAGGTACATCCCTTCTCCAGAAGGGTACAGTAGAGAGGGTGTTCAATGACCAATCTACAGTCATCTACTCCCAGATTATTATGGTACCAAAGAAAGGAGGAAAGTTTTGTCTGATTATCAACCTTTCCTGCATAAACAGGTTTCTGCAGGAGGAACCTTTCAAGATTGAGACCACAGCCTCAGTCAGGAATGCCATAAGACTGGGTGGTCTCCTTCGATCTTCACGATGTATACCTTCACATCCCTATCTTTTCTCCTCACAGGAAATACCTCCTGTTTTGCTTGGACAGGGAGGTCTTCTAATTTCTCACTCTGCCATTCGGCCTAGCCTCCACTCCCAGAGCAAAATAAGAGGTCACTGCGTGATGGTATCTTCTAACAGTATGGTAGTGGTAGCATAACTCAGGAGACAAGGAGGCACACATGCATCTACTCTCTGCATGGAGGTTTGGAAATTCCTTTGCTGGGCAGCCTCAGAAGGGAATACCCTCCAAGTTCACCACATTTCTGACAAAAAGAATGTTTTGGCAGACAGTCTGTCAAGGAAGGGGAAGATAGTCCTCATGGAATGATCTCTACACCAAATCATAGCAGATTCCCTGTTCTGACTTTGGGGGACACCATTGGTGGAATTTTTTGTGACAAGGCTAAGCAGCAAGCTTCCCTTTTACATTTACCCCAGTCCCTGACCAGAGGGCCTGGGCAGTGGATGCTTTTAGCCTGAAGTGGGATCATCTATTTGCTTGTGCTACCCTTCAGGATGATCCCATAGGTATTTCACAAAATAAGGAACTCCACTGCTCAGCTGATTTTGATAGCCCCCCTATGGCCCCCCTGATCATGGTTCAATGATCTTGAGCTTGTGGACCTTCCTAGGACATTACCCCCGAGGAGGGACCTTCTGTTGCCGCACAGAGGCTGTCTCCTACTCAACAGCCTGCAGATTCTACACCTTCACACTTGGCTTATCTCAAACGATCTCTCCACTAGGACAAGTTTTCAAGCAAAGTCACCAAGTGCATCATTGTGTCCAGGAGATGATCTATGTCAAAGGTCTATGATGTCAAATGGAGAATCTTTCATTATTGGTGCAGTAGGAAACATATCAATCTTAGCTTTCCCTCAGTGAGCACAGTGGCTGATTTTCTTCTCTTCTTTTTTGAAGAGAAACAATCCTTGATTTATACTATCAATGGCTATTGGGCAGTCCAATCCACCACACTCAAATTTTCAAAAGGCCTGCCCATGAGTATTTTTCATGCATCACTGTACATTTTGAAGAACAATCCACAGATTAGCCAAAAGGCAAAAACTTAGAAGCGGTCAATGATGAGTGATTTTAGCAAGAAATTTGGCTGACACTACACATGGATGTTATTATGATATTGGCACCTTTCATGTATTGTAATCGGCTGAGACAATTAAGCCTGTAAATTAGCTTGTATTACTATTCCAAATGACCATTAAGCTCTGAACAGTTGTCAAAATAAAACCAGCTTTTTTTAAAAGAAATCTTACAAAATATATGCATTCTCAATAAAATGTATTAATTTCATTATGTCAATTCCAAATTTCCATGCACTAGCTGCCATTGTCAACAAGAAAATTAGTGATATATTAATATTTCATTTGCTAATTTTGATCGCAAATTTTTAACATTAAGCAAATAACAGCCTTTTTTTTTTTTTTTTTTTTTTTCTCAACAAAAAATGGGATCCACACCTGCCTCTGGGTTATAAGCGGGTTGTGAGTTGTCCGAGTGCACTAAAGTGAAGTACCTGTGGTTGTCATTCTTTTCTCTTTTTTTTTTTAAGTTCACTTGTTTTACGAGTAAAGAACTGGCTAATTAGCCACAGAACAATAACTACAAGTAATTCACTGTGCATAATACTGCCAACAAGAATAAGTTTGTTTTTGTATCATGATCCCTTTGAATTTACTAATCCATACTGACTCTTTGATGTATTGTATAGTGGGTTAAAATAGGGGATTGTGGCTACAATACAGATGTTTACCATTAGTTGTCTTTAATCAGAACCATGACTATCACATGTGATTAACAGCACATTAATTTGGACCCCTGTGTAACAATGTCTATACTGACAGCAAATCATAGTTTTGTTAAATGAAGCCATTTAAAAAAAAAAAAAACAAGTATAAAATATATCGTCCAATACATTTTTGATAAAATAAATTAAATGTGATAACGCATCATCTGAAATCTTCCTTACATCATTGTGCATTCACTATCATCCACTTATTTGATCCCATTGCTGTGCCTCACTTCTAAACAGAGACAGTGTCTTGTGGTGGCCTGACATAATAGTAGCCAAAGACAATCGGGTGAATCTTTCATGACATAGGATAAAAAGGATAAAAAATTATTTTAGTTATCAGTAAGTTCATGATCACATTACTTATTGTTAGGTAAGTGAGCACAAGGTTTTTCTGAGAAAATTAGGTACCTACCAGTATTCATGTCGAATTGAAGAAAACTTCATTTCTGTTCATGTACCAGCAAACACACTGACACTTTTACTTGAAAACAAGACATTAGGTTTCCTTCAGTTGTGTTCTGACAACATAAGTTCAGGAAAATAATAATTGAGGAATAAAAATTGATATACATAATCATTAGGTGTGTTGCATACCACACTGGGGTCCTATATTCAAAGTAAAGATGTCAGGGCTCAACATTTTTTGTTTTCATTGCACTTTCCCTTGCACTCAATAACTTTAAAGCCATTTGAGACTAGTGGGATGAAATTTGGTATATTTGTACATCATCACTAGAATAATGTATTGGATATCACATTAGAGGTGCTATCTTTAAGATCAAAGTCACGGCTCAATATTTTTAGTTTTACATCACCCTTTCCCATGTGTTCTATAACTTTAAAGCCATTTGAGAATAAGGGATGAAACATGGTATAATTATGCATCATCAATAGATGGTGTGTCACATACCACATTTGGGGTCCAATCTTTAAGGTCAAGGTCATGGTGCACTAATTTACAAATTTATCACACTTTGCCTTCCATTCCATAACTTTAAAGCCATTTGAGATTAAGGGATGAAACTTGGTATTCTTATATATCATCATTAGAAGATGTGTTGGGTACTGCATTGGGTGTGCTGTCTTGAAGGTCAGTGTCACAGCTTAATATTTTAAGTTTTCCATCACCCTTGCTCTTCTTCTCAGTAACTTTAAAGCAGTTTGAGATTAAGGGATAAAACTTGGTGTAGTAAAGCTTGATTTGAGTGACCTCTGCTATGAGCGATCACCAGTCATTTATGACCAAGATTATTGTGCATGAATCGATTTCATTAACTCCACTGGTCATAGGGCAGAAGTTCTTATGCAATGGCCTGTTGTCCATCATCTGTCATCTGTTGTCCATCCATTAACAAAAGTTTATCGCTACTTCTCCTAAACTTCTTAGAGGACTGCCATCAAACTTGACACACACAAATTCATCCCAAGGTCTAGTTGGTTCTAAATGAAAATGGTGCCCCTCAGACATCCAATATGGCCACGATGGTTGCCAGCTTGAAAATCTTTTTATTCTCCATGAATGGATGGTCATATTGACATGGCCTTTTCACTAAAAGACTTTTTATGAAGTCTAGTTGGCCCTAAATAAAAATTATGCTGATCTGACATCCAATTTTAAAATCTTTATATATCTTGAGAATCTTTATCTAATCCTGAATAGAGTTTTCATGAAAAGACTTCTTATGATGTCTAGTTGGTCCTATATGAAAATAGTGTCTGTTGGACATGCAATATAGCAATCAAAGTCGCCATCTTAAAAATGTTGTTATCACACCGCTTCATGAACAGATGGTCATATCAAAATGGAGTTTTCACCTAATTACTTCTTATAATGTCTAGTTCTGTCCTAATGAAAATTGTGCTGATCTGACATCCAATATGGCCACCATAGCATCCGTCTTGAAAATCTCATCACCAGTCCTTCTGAATGGAATGTCAGATTAACATCGGGTTTTTCACTTTAGGATTTCTCATAATGCCTAGTTGGTCCTAAAGCAAAATGGTGCTAATCTGACATCCAATATGGCCACCATGGTAGCCATCCTGAAAACTTGATATAGCTACTTTGCATTAACATGCGGTCATTTAGACATGAAGTTTTCACTCACAGACTTCTTATGAAATCTTGTTGGTCTGAAATAAAAATGGTGCTGATCAATGGTGGTCATCTTGAAAATCTTGTTACATGTATCACTATGCTCCTTTTGAAGGGATGGTCATATCAACATGGGATTTTCACTAAAGCACTTTTCACTATATGTAGTTTGTCCTAAATAAAAATGATGGCAAGGTGACCTCCCAAAATTTGAAAAGTCTCATATCTGTTACTTCTCCTAAACAGATGGCTGCACCGGCATTTTAAAAAAATTCTTTTGTTTTTGCAACGTAGAGTTGTTTCTGTATTAAAGTGATGCTGATCTCACCTGCAAAATGGCTCCCTTGATGGCCATACTTAAAGTATTTATATGGCTACTCTTCTGAATGGACAGTCATATCAACATGAGGTTTTCACTGAAATTTATTTAGCAGCATGTTGCTGATTCTAAATGAAAATGATGTTTATCATACCTCCAACATGGCATCATGGTGATTATTGCAAAAATCTTGTTTATCACTACTCTGCTTGCATTACAAGTAGCACATACATGAAGCTTTCACTCAAACATTTCTTTGAATATTTAATTGGTTCTGAATTAAAATGGTGCATATCTGACCACCAACAGTTTTGTACTTTTGTGAAGGAGGTTTGAAAACCAGACCTAATGACCTTTGGGTCAAGTCAGAGGTCATTACTTTCATTTTTGTACTTCATTCAGTTTGTGAACATAGTAATATGTACTGGTGCAGGTGAATTTTTACCAAACTTTATTCCAATGAACAAGCTGATAGTTGGCACTCTGACATTGATTTTAAGGATTTTAGCTGTACTGCTTTAATTGTGAGCGTGGCAACTCAAACAAGCATGAATGGATTTTTATCAAATCAAATTTGTTTATATATAAGAAGGATACCTTGAATGATGATCCTTAAATAACTTTAATTTTTTTTTCTTCCAAAAATTATATACTAATGGATTTAACCAAACTTGGCATGTTGGTACATCATGACCTTGTCTTGGACAAGTTCACTGATTTTCTATCCATGAAATCAGGATCAAGGTCAAATGCTGTGACTAAGATTTTTTGTGCTGCAGTTACATGTATCTTTTAAACATATAAGAAAATATTGTTTACCAAATCTGGTATGTTGGAGTTTCTCTAGAATATCAGAGATGGTTTCAGTGCCCAGGAGGTAAAATGAATTAAAGGACAGAAAAACTGGATTATCTTGGATTCCTGGAAATTCTTTTTGGCCATAGATTGTCAATCATTTCAAGGGACTCTTTAATAAATGCATAGTCATTAGCGACCACCTAACAAATGCGACTGTCAGTCACAATTTTTGGCAAAATATGTATTTCAGTACTACTATGAATGACTGCATTGCAAAATCGTATATATATATACTACAGTAACTGTTTTTTTATTAAATGCATAGTAACCATGACCGCTGATTGTTTAAAACCCAGATGAAAAAAATATGAAGCTGAGTCTGGCTGCATGTTTCCTTAATTCTACTGGTAGCTTCATATGCTAAAGACCATAAACCAGACTAAAGTACATGTCACTAGCCACCATTGCATACCTACCTACCAACCTCCCAGACAGTGTTGGGGTGTTTTTTTAACTCGAAAAGTGTTTTAAAGTTCCAAAGGGGGGGGCAGTGTGTGTAACCCGAAAAAGTGACATCGTACAGTTGAGAATAAGTTATCTGCTCCTATAAGCCTATAGAAAATGACTGGAAATTCAAATTTGAATAAAAGAAAATAATATGTTTTCTTTAAAGCATTAAATACACTTGCAAAAGAAAATGGTTGACTTAGCATTGTCAGATATCATCACCACACACATACACACATATGTGCCCACTCTCGCATAATCACAACGACACTGACATTAAATAAAGAAAATACACCATGTTTCTGTCTTTAAAATGCATTGGACAATGGAATACAGTATTAATTACATGCAGTCTTTGCAGCTCTCAGTAGTTCAGTAGGGGGTTGGAAGGAAATGCAGATGTCATTTATTTTCATCTTTGCACTCATTACAGACTGGATGGTACTGTGGTTCAAACTTTTCTGAAGATCTTGTTGGATTTTTCTCAGCACACAAAATCTTTCTGCATCTGCACTGCTGTGAAGGTGCACCAAGCATGCAGGTCTGAAAATTATCTGCAACTGCAGGTGTGCTCAGCAACGAAATTACAGAAAAAGTACTTCAGCTCTTGTGACATGGTCTGTCGACAATTTTTTAAACATGTTATTTATTTTCAGGATTAAGCTCTGCATTTGTGTATTGTGCTAATGCTGGGTGAGGTTGCTTTGTTGATGGATGTAGTACAATTCAGAATTACTTATGTTGATCTGGTGTTTGCAGTATGTGCAAAGAATAAAATGATCCCCCTTGCTGATGTGCTTCACAAAGTCAAACTCCATTAACCAGGAGTTGTGAAATTTAGTTTTTCTGGGCTTTGCTTGTTTCACAGATAATAATAATAATAATAATAATGACCAAATGACTTTATTTAAAGAGGGTGACACAGTTAGTTGCATGGAACAAATCCTCCTTGTAGCCCTCTCTTAATTGCATATGTACATAGTTGCACACATAATAAATTAAAAAGCATTGATAATACGCTACATTTATATATGGACATAATAAACAGAAAATTTTGTAAGAACATGCTCCAAGTAGGTACATTGTGTATATACAGTACAAAAAGAGTGAGACAACAGAGTGGAAGGTTTGAGAATTTATGCTTTAAGTTGTAATGTATTTGTCAAATCAAACGGGTTCTACAGTTCATACATTAAATTAGATTATAATTAAATGCATTTATATTTGTACTTTCTCAAATTTCCTTTGTTACTCTGATCCAAATTAGTGGCCATGAATATTGAAAACCCTACTTAAAGAATTCTTTTTTTAATTTTGGAATGGAAACTTCAATTTCATCTGACTCAAGATCATTTCTCCTTTCAAATGGTAAACCATTTCTTACATATACAACAACACCTCCACCCCCTGAACCTCTATCACTCTATCACGTCTGATTGGTGTGCAATAACCATCAATAAACAGGAAGTCATTTGTATGATTGTCATTTAACTTTGTTTCTGTTAAACCCAGAACATGTACATATTCGACCTTAGATGATAATAATAAATTCCGTTGGTCTAACTTGTTATTCATACCTTGTATATTTATATTCCCAATGTGTAGACCTTTTCCTTTAATTCCTAGATCTAATATGTCCTTAAAGTAAATATTACTAAGATTATCAGACAAGGAGTTTTGTTCCACCCACATTTTGAACATTTCTTGAAGCACACATGTAGTCTCTGTTAAAACATTCACAAACACATAATGTACTTCCATAATAGTCAGTTTGAGAGATAAAATGTTCAACTGAGGTCTCAAAGGAAACAACATGGGTATCATCACCCAGTAGAGTTCCTATGTCGTGCCTTGAAACAGAAGAGAAATTATGTCATAAACAGGGCACTATCTTCACAGGATATATTTTATAGCCATAAGCCTAGCACCTGTTGCCTGGGTGAAACATTTTACAGTACTTTACCTTGTGTCCATATTCCAAACAGTCATGGCATTGAATATTTCCAGTATGTTTGCATGAATCTAAGCCATGCCCAGGTTCAAAGCAATTATAACACCTCCCTAGCTTGTCTGGTTTGCTGAAAGTGTTATCCTGGTCCCTGTCATATCTTTGATTAATGTATTTGCCTTTGAGTATTGGGACATGTTCATTTATTGCATGCAGAAGGTGTGAAATTTCCTCTTTGTTTAAATGGATTCTGTCCTTAGCCATGAGGTGTTCCAGCACCAAGCCAGACTTTATCCTTCCCTGAATTACTGCTGTGTTTTGATATTTTGCCTTCAAAAATTAATCACTCTTGTACCCTATTTTGACTACCGAAATAATCAGGTTTTGCATATTAAAATGAGACTTAAAAGAAACGTTGCCTCTAATCACGAAATTTGCCAATAATCTTTAATAAAGATGGCTTAAACATTCTCTTTCAAGGGAATGACATGTAAAAACATTTGTTATTCAAAATGCATCTTTTTGATTTACCTAACTTCAAACGAATTGGCTTGTTCCACTTTGTGTACTTTACAAATGCAAATTAGCCTAATAGGCTCTCCCACAGCTGTGCTCTTAGGACTTAACACTTAGCTATTGTCAGCCAATTAAGTAATCTGTGAAATGGTGGTTGTTTAACTCGGACTGCCTTACATTTTGATATTGTCTCTATGACGATCAACTGTATGAACTGCCCTGAGGATAATTTTACATGAGCACTAAGCAGGACTGTTTACAGTTCATACAGGTTATGGGCATGTATCATGGTGGTAAAGAAAGATCTCCATCTCATTTTTTTAAATATATTTTTGTTGCTGAAAATGATGTTTTTCAAAACATGACCATGTCAGGGTTTGGGGGTAAAATATTGTGTTTTTCACGTGTCACATCGTGTTATGGTAGGTACACCATTGTTGTGCTGAAGTCATGTAAATCCCCATTACGATTAACCATTCCTTATTTAAAGGAAGTGGTCATGGACATGCTTAGTTGAAAGGTTTATATTGTTTTTTTATCTGTTGTGAAAACCCAGCACAATGCCGATAATATCATGATGAGATTTTATTCTCCTGGCTTTAACTGTAGTAAGGAGCATTACAACGTGTCAACTTGCAGTTAGTATCTAGTGATCATTTCTTCCTTGAATATGTGAGTCAGACTACACAACCAATACTGCTGCCCATAATGAAAGAAACAGATGTTGAGAAGGCTATGAAGAAGCTGTCTAATAATAAGGCTCCAGACCACCTTGGCATAACTGTAGAACATCTCAAGTATAGTGGCCAAGCCATCACTAAATACCTCACCAGACTTCTGAACATCATCCAGAGTTCAAGTATCCCAGAAGTACTACAAGTAGGGATCATTACTCCTGTGCCTAAATAAGGGAAGGACCATACTCTGCTCAGTTACTATAGGTGCATCACTGTGGCCACTGTCCTTAGCAAATTATTAGAAACAGTGCTTCAACCCTACCTTGGGACAGTAAATTGACTTCTACCCAAAATAAAATCTAAAGGGGTTTCAGACATACTTTTCTCTGAACCACAACACACTGTTGGTATCGGAAGCAATCAGTGAGGCAAGAGATACAAAAAAGACACTCACCCTAGTCACCTTTGTTGCTGCAACAAAGATGACTTCAGGAATCTCATGCAATGCAACTAAGTGTAATAGCTATCCTTTTTGTTTCTTCAGTATGCATCTCTGATTTACCTAACTTTCAAACAAATTGGAATGTTCCACTTTGTTTTCTTTATCTATGCAAATTAGGCAGTGCTTAAAGGACTAAGAACACAAATCACCCTAGGTATTTTTTATCAGTTTAGTAATCTGTGGAACAGTGGTTGTTTCTCATTGTGCCTTTACCATTTAATTGCTGGTATGAAAATGAACTGTGTAAACTGCCCAGGGGTGATATTATTTCATCAGTATTACAAAAGGAAGCTATGTGAGTCATGACCGTTTACAGGTCATGTATCATAATGTTCAGTAAGGTCTGTCTTTAATTAGATATATTTATATTGGAACTTGTGCTTTTATAAAGATGGCCAGATTTGAGGGTTTGAGAGTAAAAATTCTTGTTTTTCATGTGACATGCCATGACATGACACATATACTAATACTTATGTTATTACAGAAAACATTGTAGTTACTTGGGAATATATCAGAATTTATAGCATTGCATCTTGGGAATAAAGTTTTCCAGGTTATTTTTCTTTCAACCATGATTAAGTACCACAAAATACTGTCCACGTTAATGTAATTTAATAACTGCTTTTAATTCATTTTTGTGTACTTTACAGTTCACATATATGATAAGTGAAATTCAAATTTTACTTGTCCCTCTGATACTATCACTCATGGACCTAATGTTTACATTTTTTAGGATCAGATCCATTGCCATGCATTGTCTATGAGAAAGCCATACCACAGGAGAACATCACTTTTGAAATGCCACAGGAAATTGCCTCCATGTGGCGCTATCGATCACGGATCACTATGGACCACCTGCACCATGAGTTTGAGGTTCAGATGACAAAATTTGAGGGACAACTTAAAGTTCTTCAGCTTTTCCTAAAAGAGGTTTGAAGTCATGTTAGCAGTTTGAGGAAGATTCATATGGATGTTATATTCATATAAAATGAAGATCATAAAGATCTTTGCTCAGTAGGCAGACCTGAGCCAGTTAGGCTCAGGGAATAATATTAATCTTGGGATTTGATCAGACATTCAAAAAAAAAAAAAAAAAAAAAAAACCTTACTTCTAGAAGTCAGAGTATATAGGATTTACTTTGTTGTTCCATCTTCCCCTCCAGTGACTCAGACCACTAATTTATTTTCCGCAGACATCAATGTTAACATTTGAGAAAATACAACTATTTTGTGCACAAGATGACCCAGTGCACAATACATTTACTTCTTGATTGAAGTTGGAGCAAACTTTCTGAACAATCAAAATGGGGTACTTCGAGGCATTTTAGAAATAAATATCCCTAAAGTGGGATACCAGGAAGAGCTACCTTAATCAACAGCCTTGCACTGGGTAGGTAGAGGGTAATCTTAACCTGCCAGAAAAAAATCAAACTCATGTAAGTTGACAGACATAGTTCATATAGAATTTGAAAAAAAAGAATGGGTCTCAGAAAATAAAAAAAAGTATAAAAAAATTTTAGTAAAAAAAAAATTACATCAAGAACCATATAGATGTTGAGGTCACAAATGTTTACTCAGCTGCAGTTATTTTTTTCCTTCTTTTTAATTTTGTTGTAATATAGTAAACAACATTGTTTATATTGTTAATGTAGAAACATACTGAAATCCAGTCATGATGACAGTAGTAGTATTTATTTATTTATTTATTTATTTATTTATTTATTTATTTATTTATTTATTTATTTATTTATTTATTTATATCCTTGTACAGTACAATAACTCTTGTGATGTTGCAAAAATGGTATCATAAAACAGAAGTTATTGATAGGCAAATTAGTTCAAAGCTTGTAAATCTTCAATTTGGTCAAACATCTGACATCTGTGTATTGAATATTTTATTTATTGATCAGTTAATTAATGTAATTATTTGCTTAAATTACCTTTTAAGTTAATTCACTTTTGTGTTTATTTACTGTAAATATTCAGTTATGTACCTTTTTACCCAATATTTTTACAAAACTTTTAAGACTTTGAACAAAAGCTCATGTGAATGAAAGTGAAGGTTAAAAAATTATGACCCATTCTGGCTGGTGTGTTTGATTCAGGACACGTTTTTAAGAAAAAAATTCTTTTGTAGACAATTTGATTTAACAAAAAAAAAAAAAAAGTTACATAATCTGAAATTTAGAACTCTGATATAAAATAACTGAGGAAAATATATATCATCCCATGAATTACTGCCTTCGGATAAAAAACAAACTGATTATATGAAATTATATGAGAAAGGCCAAAATTACAACAACAATGAAACTTCAGAGTATCCATTTTGCCAGATGTTATTTCACAGCAGTGCACTGTGAACTTAAATACTTGTGCAAATAAATTATATTTACAGTAAATATGTAGGAATATAGCTTTCATCACAGTGAATGCTGGCCACAAATCTGTAATGGCAGAATATCAATTGATATGAATATGGCCATGCCCTTTAAATCCATAATGGAAAGGTCTAACTACAGCATACATGTGATTCTACCAGCGGTAGGCCAAAAATACCGTTTTAAAGGCCATCTACCACACATACCGTTTAGTAGTTCAAATCTACCGCTTTTGAAAATTAAAAAAAAAAACGGTATTTGTACACGTTCAATCAACACATTAGAGAAACCAGCCAGAACCAGTCTACAGGGGACCGGAAATGTTCCACCAGTACAACGACTGGTGCAATGATATGTGACAAAGCAATAAGATTAGAACTATTAAAGAACAGCTGACATGTGTACACAGCAAGCTGCTAATTAATTACATTATTGTTGGAATTTAAGCAGTTTAAGGCCAAATGCGGGATTTTTTTTTGAGGTGTTATAAGTAATAAAGGGATAAAAGGTGGTCCATGATGTCTTCTAAGCCTTTGATGAAAATCGGCCAACCCTTAGCGAGACCGACCATAAAAAATGATTTCGGCAGAGACACTAGAGTAAGTATTTTGATTTTTATCTTCTTTAATTGTTATTGTATTGTTCAAAATGTTTTAAGAGGACAACTCCTACATTTTTTTTTCAATTCGTGTCAAAATACCAAAACGTGTGCTTTCTCCCAATGCTAAGAAACCACCAGCAAAGAAATATTACAAGTTCATCAACAATACTTGGATATCAGAGTTTAAGTGTGTGCAGGCGAGTAGCAAAGGTCCTGAGTTTACATTGTGTGTTTCAAAGGTATGCATCTTTTGTATTTCATAAACTATTTGAAGTTTTCATGCACATAAATGAGTTTAAAGTCCTAGATATAATATATCAGTTAAAAACATATTACAAGATAATTAATTTTAAAGTTTGGATAAATTATTCATAAAAGCATTAATACATCATCTTTTTTTTTTCTTTCATTTTTTTCAAGTCTAAATCAATCTTAATTTTGTTTAATTTATAGTGGTGAAACTTGCTAACAGATTTTTAGATCTGAGCCATGAAGAGGAAGAAGCCTTTGAGAATGAGACTCAGGAATACATCCAAAGTCCAAGTCAGGAACTTCCTCCTCAGGGTGAACATAGCTTGGAGGAGTATTGGAGAGTAGTCAGCAACCTTACAAAATCAGCAGCAGGAAAACTAAAGTTAGAACTTCTTTGCAGGCTGAATGTGGTTGTCCTGTCATTACAACATTCTAATGCTGATACAGAGAGGACATTCTCCATTCTTTACAAAATACAAAGAGATTCAAGGGGAAATCTGGACCAGAGAACTATTGAGAGCAGCCTGTTAAGTGTGAACTTTAATAATCACAATGAATGTCATTATTAGTGGTCAATTGACAGTGATCTTGTCAATGAAACTAAAAATACTATTGAATTTTATTCAAGAAAATTCTTTGCAGTGAGCTATCAGATAAACAACTTGTCCTTTTTCATTATATGACCATATACTGACTCGTATTAATTATTATTGTAACATTTTCCATCAAAATCTGAATCTGATTCATGTTCAAACTTGCTGTGTTATTATAGTATGAAGAGAATACATATTATGGCACAAAAAAACTCCACTTGTTTTGTTTTCCATCCCCCCAAAACGTAAAATTTATGCCAATAAAAATATCTACTGGTTTAGAGGCCAATCTACTGATCAAAATTTGTAAATCTACTGGTTTGAAATCCTGGTCCTGTCACATGTATGCTACAGTGTTACATTGGAGACTGTGTTTCAGAGAACTGCTGCATAAAGAGTTTCGAGTGTACTAACACCAGCCTACAGGCAAATTTTTGGTTGTCTCTCTGACAACTGTTTTATCCTTTTGACCCCTGCTGCCAAGGAAAATAGATTGGTTGGTTCATTTTTATGGCAGTCTCAATGACACATTCCTAGCTCTATCGTGCTGAGGAAATGGAGCTAAGTGCCTTTCCCATGTGCATGCCAAGGCGGCTGACCTGGGCAGGTAATGAACTCACAACCTTTGGATTATGAGTTTAGTGCTCTGCCAACTCAGCTACCACAGCTTTTCAAGGAATTGTTAAGTAGAAATGTTTTATATAAATATTGTTCCTAGATTAATCCATTGTGCATGTGTCTGACTCATGTCCACTAAAATATTGTATGTACATCTTGTCTTACAGCTTTGAGTAAACATAGAAAGCCACATACATTTCCACAAAGGGAATGTTTCCTTTCAGGTATAATAAAATGAAAACTTAACAACATCCATATCCAACTGAAATTATCAAAGTCACCTATATTCCAAGAGGAAGCTTGAAGAATTGTTTTTTTATGCCCTACTGCAAATGTGGTCAAGCCATGTAGTGTTTCCCTTGTCCATCCATATGAATATACTAGTTTGGTTCTGCATTTTATCCAGTTTCTTCAGCTCTGTTGTGGGCAATTGAATACTTTAAGTCTTGTTAAATCTGGACCCTGATGCTATCACCTCAACACAAGACAACAATCTGTATCGAGTTTATGTACTAATTGATAATCTTTACATACCATGTTGTACTGCAGCCTAATCATCAGCCTTTATATATATATATATATATATATCAAAGCTTTCAAAAACATCAGATTTTGCTAGTCATGTCCAATTGATGAACTACAATGACAGATTGTTAACTCCCCTGTCAGACATGTGTCATAGGGTGCCCATAATTATTTCGTGCAATTATTTGGTAATTATGTTGTCCAAATTATTAAAACACCCTACAGCCCCAAACCATAGAGTGCAAGTGTGAAAGCCTATCCCCTAACCTCAAAATCATATGACTGAATGATCACTAGCTCCAGCACTTTACTCTGGCCATTTGGTCGTAGCATAAACCCCCTCACACCATGTGATGTATTTCATTGTTTAACAACATACAAGACCTTAAAACAACATGCATGTAGTCTAAGCCCTAATTAGAACCAAAAGAAAAGAAACAACAAGACTAACCTTTATTATCACCCACTAAATACTATTGGGGAACTTGCTCTCAATCAGACTCATTCAAATGTATCTGTGAAATAAGAGCTATGTATTTTCAAGGCCTAACATCTGGTGAGAAAATGTTTTAAAAAATTTTTAAATCATTAGAAAACCAGACGAATTGTTGTAGGGTAAGATTCTGTCCTAAATTTTTATGAAACCAAATTTTTTTTTTTTACAATAAAAAATTCAAAAGGAAAAGTGATTATTGAATGGATAATATTAAAACTGTGTAGCAACAGCAAATCCAGAATGGAAAAGTACATGTTTTCTAATACATCAGTTCAAGAAATATATCAGTGTTTTGTTATTATTTATGATAAATTACATCTTTTAATGTTTTTTATAATAAATATCATTATTATCCAGCGGCTATATTAATTTTTCTGGATTTGGTTTGGTTTGGTGCTTTACGGCACAGCAACACAAGTAGGTTATTTAGTGCCAAGGCATTTGGAGTAAAGTGCCTTGCCCAAGGAAACAAATTTTCTGTAAAGAATGTCCAGCAAGGCCAAAACCTTATATATTCCATTAGGTAGTTGCTGTGTGCATTTGATGCTTCAGTTCATGGCTGTGAATTTTGTTGGAATTTTTAGTGTACTAGCTGTTACAATAATAACAACAATTATTTCTTATTATCACAAATAATATTTTGTATTAACTTTTTATTTATGACATTATAACATCGCTAGCATGTATGAAGATCAGCTTTGCTTCTGTCTGACAGACCCATCACTTGTTTTTGATGAAAGGTTGATTTTCATTTGCTTTGTACATCTCAATTTTCAGGAGCATCATTTGCGAGCTATCCGCTACATTCCCAGCATTCTCAGGCTACATAGGATCCTGATTCAGAAATATCAGTGGAAACTGGACCGTGCAGAAGCCTCTACTAAGACCGTGAATATGTTGAAGAAGGAGTTTGATGGAGGTTTGTACTGCAGTAGAATCTATATTGAGCTAAAATGAGTTTGATGGTGAGCTCATTCTGCACATATTACTTGGGGTTATGACTCGTGATATTTTTTTTTTGGTCTTAGCATAGGCATTGCTAATGCACAACCTTGTGAACACTAGCTTTAACATTTATTATAAGATTTTAACCAAATTTGCAGTGAATCTTCATCTCAACAAAAGCTCGGATGATTTTTATAATGAACACACTGCTGTGAAATTTCACCCTATAAAGAGCTCAGATGAGTTCAGTGATGAGTAGATTCAGTATTTGAGATATTGCCCTAGATCAGCTTAGAATAGGCATTCCAATGGCTTGTGAATACTCTAGAATTCATATATTTTGTTGCATTCAGTCAAGCTTCATCTTGATGACTCAGAAGAGTTTGATGATATTTTACAAAGTTATGGTAAAATATTGAACTGAATAAGCATTCCTGTGGCTTATGAACAATCTAGCATTTACACTTTTTCATTGATTCCTATGAAGCTTAACAAGCTCTTGGATTAGTTTGATTACCTGATTTTGACCTTAATTTACAGAGTTATGACCCTTGCATGACTTTGAATAGACAATCCACTGTGTCATAAACACATTTACATTCCTTAGCTCACCAGGGCATAAGGCCAAGTGAGTTTATGGTATGACCCTATATCAGTGGTATATCATCTGTTGTCTGTCCACCGACAATTGTCTTTTCACTGTTCTGGAGGCCATATTTCTGATCCAATTTTGAGCAAACTTGGAATTGGGCTTTATATCATCAAAATCTCTGACAAGTTCAGTAATGAGTGAGACCAATTTATATTCATGAGGTGATCTTATATTTAATTGGCTGAGCTTCTTAATGACTGGATACCATATTTCTGATCCAGTTTGGATCAAACTTAGAAAACAAGCTTCTATCATCAAGATCTCGATCAAGTTCAGTAATGGGCGACATTCACACGTATTAATGATTTGATCTTGTATCTGATTGGTTGAGCTTGGTACCTCTCTGAAAGCCATATTTCTGATCTAATTTTGATCTAACTTAAAATATGGGCTTATATCATCACGATCTCAGATGAGTTCAATAATAAGCAAGATCCAAACATATTGATGAGCTGATCTTGCATCTGATGGATGAGCTTGCTATCACTCTGGAAGTCATATTTCTGGTACAGTTTGGATCACAAAGGATTATGGACTTGTATAATTAAGTTCTCACAAGAGTTTGATAATGAGCAAGATCCATGCATATGAATGTGGTTATCTTACATCTGATTGGCTTAGCTTGTTACCACTCTAGAGACTGTATTTCTGATTCAGTTTTGATTCTGATTCTGATTTGTATTTGATCAGACTTGATAAATAGACTTAAGTCATCAAGATCTTGATTGAATTCAATAATGGTGTATATTCACTTATATTATTGACATGACCTTGCATCCGATTAGTGAGCTTGTCAATACTGCAGCCGCATTTTCTGATATTTGTAACAAACTTTGGTAGGTTTATATCATCAACATATCCATTTAGTTTTATTATGGGCAACTTCATTGATCTACACATATCAATGAGATTATATTGCATTTGATTGGCTGAGCTTCTTACTACATAACACAGTTTTAATAGCAGCAATACATTTACCCATCACTATTATATAGCTTTATTCCTTTTTCGTGTCGAAAAACTCGTCCGTTCAATGTGAAAACATTCTCCCACTTAAAGTGGAGAATGTCAACAAGCCACGTCACGCCCGTGCATCTCTCTGCGCCTGCGCGAACATTCATCTTTTTCATGGACGCCATACCTGGTGGTTGTGTCGCAAAACGTAACCTGAGGAAAATTGTCTGCTGCGGTTTTCAACTACACTTCGGACTTCCCTCCTTCTAAATTCATCTGTGTTACAGTTGTCCGTCTCGGCTATATGTGTTTTATGCTGCTATTCGTCAGTGTTTAGTTCTAGGAAGAGTTTTTCTAGTTCTCCACGTGTACTCTACCCTTAGAGGGGTTAGGGTAATATTTCATTTATATATTATTCTCCTACTATTTCAATTGTTTCTTTATTATCTACGCGTGTCGCGTCGCATGCTTTTCTTGTACTTTCCTGAGACCAATAAAGCTTGTCAAGTGAACTAGCTTCTAATATCTCTTGGGAAGAACATATATATGTATATTGTTTACCTGTAGCAAACTAACCACTGTGGTGCAGATAGCCCGCAAAGTATATGGTGAACGGGTATGTATAGAGTACGCGACGTACCAAAAAAAAGGTGAGTTTTCTACGTGTAGATTTTAAAGGTGAGTTTACACGTTGTTATTATTATTGGTTGATATTTCAATAATATTTATTTCAGATAATATTTATTTCAGATAAAAAGAAACAATGCCAGCAAATCAGTCTATAGGTAAGTGTGGCCAAAAGAAGGCCCCATGGGATAATACACACTCAGACTGTCTTACCTGTTCCAAGTGTAAGCGGAACAGTCGCTGCAATATCTGTACAAATTGGACCAATGAAACCTGGAATCTTGCTGATTCCAGGCGTACTTATAGAGGGCGGAAAAAAATAGTTAAATCCCCCTCATCGTCTGATTTCTCTGGATTTTCTTTTACAGGTACTCAGACTAAGGCAACATACAGCAAGAAGGCCACTCTAGTTCACAAGAACATTCCGGGGCCCCAAGAGCCTGCACCAGCCTCCCCGGACATAGTTGAGGTCCCTCCTGTAGGGGCCAGTGAACGCTCCAAGAGTAAATCGCCTCTCCCGGGAAGGGAGAAGACGAAAAAGAGCAGTAGTGTGTTACTTCCTTCCACCAGGAAGGAAGTATACCACTCCAAACATTCCCAAAGTAGCGTGTCGCACCCTCTCGAGGAGGGGCTACACCGCACCTTGGGTAGTAATGAAGACAGACGGACATCTGAGATGTCTTCTGACCGATTACTGACCGGTGACCGGTCCGGTCACCGGTCAGTGTCGGGTGACCGGTCACCGGTCAATGTCTTGTGACCGGTCCGGTCACCGGTCAGTGTTGGTCCACCGGTCACCGGTCAATGTCTTGTGACCGGTCACTGACCGGTCCGGTCACCGGTCAGTGTCGGGTCACCGGGTACCCGGTACCGGACACCGGGTGCCCGGTACCGGTCACCGGTCTTTGGTTGATCACCGGTCACATCGTTCCGGTGACCGGTCATCCAATACCGGTTGCCGGTCACCGGTCATAGGCCACCGGTCTTCTCGTACCGGTCACCGACGTCACACAGATCAACAATCAGAGGCCTCGTCGTACGGAAGGTCGCAGACCAGGCAAGGGGATCGGATCGGTATCCCCCCCTTCCCTATTATACCAATGAATCCGTACGGGATGTGGGGACCAACATCTCATAATAATTGACCCCTTATGCCCCCTTGGGCTACTGGACCCTGGACTCTGAGTAGAAATGATGTTGCGGCTCGTGTTCCGCCATCGCCTCCTCGCCAGGTAGCATCCACTAGTAGAACCCGACGCATAGCATCATCCACGAAAGACAAGCGGTCTCGTCTTTCTCCTGGAACATCTAGAACACATAGAGCCCCTACTCAGCATGACAAACAAGTACGGGAAATGGCGCATAGTGCACCTCTGTTACAATCTCCAAAGGACATTGTGTCGCCCGGCCACCCTCCTGCTCGGAGTGTTCTAGATGATGATGCATTATCTATCATCGTCGATTCCAACGAGTACGAACTGGAAGCAACTAGACCCAGCTTCCCTCAGCCAGAGGAAGCGGAAGAGATATGGTCTTTTTGATAGTTTACCGCCTACTACCTACGGATTTGTGCCCGAAACCGTCTGGTACACAGTCCAAGAAGATCCTCTCCAGTTTGGAAAAGATCTCCGGGGCTCAACCACAATCAGATCTTCTGCTCCTTCCGCATTCCTCTACATTTGAGGAAATATCACAGAGGTTCTCCTCAGGCCAGGACATCGCTAGACGGCGCAAAGGGTGGGCTGTCCCAGCCTCTACTTTAAGACCTATGGTCTCTGCCTCTAGTACCGGGTACATTCCCCGAAGTGGCCTGTTAAACCTCCTCAATTGGATGCAGATGCATCTCAAGTCGGCTTGACAACGGGAACCTGGGCACGCCTTCCTATTAAGACGATCGAAGCCATTGAGCAGAAGGTCCGTCTTCTGACCACCATGGCTTCCCATGCGGACCTCTTCTCAGCTACGTCGTTTAGTATGCTGAGGGAGGCCTCTCTGAATCCAGCCACATTACAGCGTGTGCTGGAAGCTGTTGCCAAGACATCTCGGCATTCACTCGCTATTGCAATGGCCCTTTCAGAAGAACTCCTACACATCCGTCGTGATGTTGCACTGGACTCCTCGAGGGTCTTACTTAGCCACAGTAAAGACCTTCTAAGGGCTGCTCCTTTGGAAGCTGAGAGTCTCTTCGGAGGTCTCATCCCCACTGTGGCCTCACAAGATTTGAAGGACCATCAACATAGGTCCTTCACAACTGCACCTGGCCCATCGCAATCGGCCAGGAAGCGTACTAATGTGCATCGACCTCAGGGGCCACCTGCTAAATTCTTTAAGCAGGTACAGCCCCAATATAGTGCACAACCTCATATAGTGCACAACCTAAAGTGAGACCTCCTCGTCAGTCAGGTCCTAGGCGTGGACCTAGACGCCGAGGAGCCCCTAGGAAGAAGTTCTACAACCCACCTTCCTTTCCCAAGGAAGGAGGGGGGCAACGGCCCTAGGGACTCACACCCTCTCCTGCCATCCATTCCTCTCCCAAACATTCCCGTAGGGGCTCGCCTAGGCCTCTTTTCAGAGGCTTGGGCAAGTATCACGGACGATGGGTGGGTCCTTTCTCTTGTAAGCGAGGGTTACCGTATTCAGTTTCAGGAACAACCTCCACTATCAAGGACCCCGTATTCTTTCATCAGTCCAATCTGGTGGAACTAAGGGAAGAGGTAAATACCCTTTTACAAAAAGGGGCAGTCGAGAGGGTCCTGAACGATCAGTCTCCTGCATTCTACTCCCGAATCTTCCTGGTCACCAAGAAAAGTGGGAAATTTCGCCTTATTATCGATCTCTCCCCCTTAAACCGTTTTCTTTTGGAGGAACATTTCAAGATGGAGACCACCTCCTCAATCCGAAATGCGATGCGGCCATCGGATTGGGCGGTCTCCATCGACCTTCAAGATGCATATCTTCACATTCCGTTTTTTTCCACCTCATCGGAAATATCTCCGGTTTTGCTTGGACCAGGAAGTTTTTCAATTCCGGGTTCTGCCGTTCGGAATAGCTTCCGCACCCAGAGTTTTCACCCGAGTTATGGGAGTAATAGCGTCTTATCTACGAGTACGGGGAACCCTGATCCCCCAATACTTCGACGACTGGCTAATCCACAACGTTCAGGTTCAGTCCCTCCATCAGGATCTGTTCCGTTGTTGGTCCACAGTAACTCGATTGGGTCTTTTACCCAACCTCGAGAAGTCGGAACTGATTCCATCCCAAGACTTCGTTTGTGTAGGAATCAACTTCCTCACAAACCAGAACTTAGTCCGGGTTCCCGGAGAGCGTATAGATCGAATCCTGGCACTCTTAGAGACACTACGAGTAAAAACCGTGTTGTCTGCTCGCCTTTACCTATCCCTACTGGGAACCTTGAACGCCGCTACAGATCTGGTTCCCTTAGGACGGCTCCATATGCGCCCTCTACAGTTTCTCCTACTCGCAAGGTGGAAACCACACAAGGATTCTCTATCAGCTCTGATTCCTCTAGGACCAGGTTTCCATCATCATCTGCGATGGTGGATGAATCGAGACAGATTCCTAGCTGGGGTCCCCATGCACGCTCAGGATCCCCACTCCTACCTGTTCCACGACGCGTCAGATTCCGGTTGGGGTGCTCATCTAGAGCCGGAGGGGATAACTCTTCAGGGCCTTTGGACCCTACACGAGTCGTCCCTCCACATAAACAACCTAGAAATGAAGGCTGTCTTTCTAGCGTTACAAGGGTGCGTCGACAGAGTAAGGGGTCGTTGTGTCATGGTCTCCTCCGACAACACGTCCGTCGTAGCTTATCTCCGACGTCAAGGAGGCACACATGCTCCTTCTCTTTGCATGGAGGTCTGGAACCTCCTCCGCTGGGCTACCACGGAGAACATCTCCCTCCGAGTTCGCCACATCCCAGGGAAAAAGAACATCTTAGCGGACAGTCTGTCCAGGTCAGGCCAATCAGTTCTCACAGAATGGACTCTTCACCGCGAAGTGACAGAGTCCCTTTTCTCACTATGGGGAAGGCCCCTTGTGGACTTGTTTGCGACCAGGCTCAACAACAGACTCCCCTTTTATGTCTCCTCAGTCCCGGACCAGAGAGCGTGGGCAGTGGACGCGATCAGCTTCCAGTGGGATCGTCTGTTCGCATACGCCTTCCCACCGTTCCAATTGCTTCCCCAAGTTCTGCAAAAAGTAAGAACTTCCACTGCCTGGATCATTCTCATAGCTCCGTTATGGCCCCAACGATCGTGGTTCAACGATCTTCTAGATCTATTGATAGATCAACCCAGATCTCTCTCTCACCGGAGGGATCTTCTGTCACAACACAGGGGCTCCCTCCTACACAACAGCCCACACATTCTCCACCTTCACGCTTGGTTCATCTCAAGCGATCTATCCGCCAGAACAAGTTTTCGGGCCGGGTTGCCAGTTGCATCATTCAGGCCAGGAGAGCTTCTACATCCAAGGTCTATGATGCCAGGTGGAGAATCTTCTGTGATTGGTGCAGTAGGAAACGTGTTGATCCCAGCTGTTCCTCTATAACTGCCATTGCTGATTTCCTTTTGTTCCTTTTCGAGAACAAAAGATGTTCAGTATCTACTATCAAGGGCTATAGAGCCGCCATTTCTAACACACTTAAATTCTCTCAGGGCTCGGAGATTGGTTCAGATCCACACCTTGCCGATCTCATTAAGTATTTTGAGCTACAGAGACCTGTCACTCGCTCTCTGACGCCTAGATGGAATCTATCATGTGTTTTATGGTCCTTAACAAAAACCCCCTATGAACCATTGAGTGAGGCATCCTTTCAGGATCTCACACTCAAGACGGTATTTTTACTCGCTTTGGCGTCTGCGAGAAGACGTAGCGAGATTCATGCATTGTCGGTGGACACTGGCTGTCTCCGTTTTGATGGCAATTTTGAATCCGTTTCCCTCCTTTGTCAGCCAGGATTTTTAGCCAAAAATCAATTACCTGCGGTAGCTCCATCACCTATAGACATCCCCAGTCTTAGTCGAATCTGTGCTGGGGATGATCAAGATAGGCTCTTATGCCCAGTTAGGGCACTGCGTTTCTATCTAAATGCTTCAAAAGTGAAAAGAAAGGGCAGGAAACGTCTTTTCCTTCCTCTTAAGGGCTCCGTTGATATTTTGGCCTTCACGATTTCAAGGTGGATTGTCACCACAATTAAAAGAGCTTACCAGTCCCTTACTGATAGAGACCTTCCCTTTATGAAACTAAAAGCCCATGAGGTTCGAGCCGTCGCTGCCTCATGGGCCTATCTAAATCACTCGTCTCTGGAGGACGTCATGAAGGCAGCATTTTGGCGATCCCATACTACCTTTTCGTCCTTCTACCTCCGCTCATTAGCACATCAAAGCACAGGCATATTTTCTCTGGGTCCCATAGTTGCGGCACAACATGTGGCCCAGAAGGACTCCAGCAAATAGTAAAGTGGACATCTCCCCTCAAATGGTGAGTAGTTTACATTTTTCCTCTGTTTTTGATCAGTTTAACATCAGCCGACCCACCTAACTGACAAATTCAGCTATATAATAGTGATGGGTAAATGTATTGCTGCTATTAAAATGTAGTTTTTTGGGGGGTAAAACTAATTTTAATTATGCAATACTTGCCCATCACTATTATCAAATGCCCTCCTCCCACCCCGCTCTGATGCCCTGGCGTAATTTCGTCTATGAAAAAGATGAATGTTCGCGCAGGCGCAGAGAGATGCACGGGCGTGACGTGGCTTGTTGACAAATTCTCCACTTTAAGTGGGAGAATGTTTTCACATCGAACGGACGAGTTTTTCGACACGAAAAAGGAATAAAGCTATATAATAGTGATGGGTAAGTATTGCATAATTAAAATTAGTTTTACCCCCCAAAAAACTACATATTTTTAACATTTAAGTTATTTGGATTATACTCGTGTGCGGCCATTCGGCCATGTACGAGTTGACTAACTAACTAACCCAATTTTAATCAAATTTACTGACTAGATTAATATCATCAAGATGTTGGATGAGTTACATTATGAGCAAGACCTGTGCATATTTATGAGGTGATCTTGCATCTAATTGGCAGAGCTTGCCAACACACTAGCAACAATATTTCTGATCAGATTTTGATTATATTTGTTAGGTAGTCTTATAATATCAAAATGATTTATGAGTTTGATCATAGCAAGATCCACACATATTATGAGGTAATCTGGTATCTAAGCAGAACTTATTTGCAACAGATACATTGATTATAGTACATTATATGTCATTTTGTCTGTAATATCTTTTTATAACTTTATTTTTTTTGTTTTATTATTTGTTTTATAGATGAAGTTTGTTTTTAACTTGTGTTTTGTGAGGCCATAAAGGGGCATATTAATAGCAAAAACATTTTGAAATGAATCAAACAATTTTATGCAACTGAAAAAGCAATCAAAAATAAAACAAGAATTAATGCCATCTACATTATTCATATATTAAGCTAAAATATTTATAAGTTACTTTTAATTCAGTTTATTCATTTATAGTCAACCTTAATAAGGTATTTTTTATGTGCACGTATTGAACCATGAAGTACCATGCTAACAAGTCATCTCAAGAATGAACTATGTTTCATTGGTAAATTAAACCTTGCTCCAAATGACATCAATTAAAATTAATCACACACTAGATATTGTATTTATGTCATAGCACAAAAATCAACATAACTAAGAATATGTCAGGATCTAATAATATGTCTGTCTACCCTTAGGAATAACCATTCATCAAAGTAGCTTATATGACATCTCTACATGGCAGAAATGAGGTATATTATTACTCTGGGATGATTTTACACAACATTAATGCAACTTTCTAGTTGGGAAGATAAAGGTAATGATTTCTAAGGGTATGACAAACAGGGTGTATGGGGATATGTATTTTTTTGATGTGAAAAATATACAACACAGATCTTGAAAAATGTAGATTTCTGACTTGGAGAGAGATAGTATACTTGACACTGAAATATATGAAACCAGCTTTTTTTAGGCAAAATATCTTCTACACAAATGCTCAACACAGTTTTTAATGACTGGAGGTGAGCTTGAATTATTCAGTACAAGTATTATAAATTAAATTGTTATAATAAAAATTAATGAATTATAAATTATAAAGGAAAATCAATTTATGAAAAAAGAATTATTCACTCAGATTTTAATTGGCCTTTTAGTTTGAATACTAATAATAATAATAACAATTTCTGTTGTTAAGGATTATTATCAGTTTGAAAATGAATTTTACATTTTAAAAATCATTATTAATACTGGCTAAGTTTTGAATATGAGAACTTTATTTTGTAACATAGAGAATAATTTTTTCATATTAGACCATAGTTTTAGTATAAAAGATGTCCGACCATTTGCACATGATCTTTCTAGCATGAAGACCTTTACGATTTGTTTAATGGATGCCAATCTGTCATACAATATGGCCACTGTCAGCATATATAGAGAAACCTTGAGATAACTTCTTCTCAAAAACTGCTCCACAGAATTTGGCTAAAGAAAGAAAGCACCCAGGCATGAAGGTGTATCAAATTGTTTACATTATACCAACCCATAATCAAAAAAGGCTGCTGTTACTAAATGTAGATAAACCTTCAAAGGGCTTACCAGTATTCTCAAAAACAGCTCAGCATTCTGTCATAGAGAGCTTTAACATGGTTTGTACAGCCTTGAAAAATCCTGGAATATGAGGAAAAGTTGATTTTATCTTTGAAAAAGTCTTTGAATTTGTTGAAAAGCTCCTTTAATTTATCTGATGAAATACAAAATGTTAAAATTGAACAATATATCACTGTTTAAATTCAGAATTCTTCTTATTGACATAGTTTCCAAAAATAATGCATAAATAAATTAAATGGAATAAAATTAGGCAGATCAAATGATGCACAAGACACTGGTCATTTTCAGATGGAGTAGAATCTCTTTGCTGGGGTGTCATGCTAAAGAAATTTAAAACATCCTCGTCTCTTTCCTATGGTAGGTAGATATGCTGTTGAAAATGTTTGGAAGTCCTTGAAAACTCGTTGAATAGTCCTTGACAAAATGTAAATCCATAGGCATATGAACTATGTATCAGTTTTATATAAATGATGCCAATCAACCATCAAATGTGACCACCATTACTAAAAATATGAAAACTATTTTAATGACTTCTCAAAAACTGTTCAACAGAATTTGACCAAATTTGATAGCATCCTGGCATCAAGGGCTTTTAGATTTGTACAAATGATAACCATCTGCCATTGCTAAAATTAAAAATACCTTTAAACCACTACTTTTCAAAAACTGCTCAGTATAATTTGGCCAAATTTGACAGAAAGCATCCTGGCACAGAGGGCTTTCAGATTTTTACAAATGATGCCAATCCACCATCAAATAAGGCCACTGTTACAAAAAATAGAAAATGATTTGAAAGATTTCTTATCAAAAACCACTCAACAAAATCTGACCAAATTTGACAGAAAGCATCCTGGCTTAATTAAATGGCTTTTATATTTTACATATGATGCCATTCTGCCATCAAATATGACTGCCATTACTAAAAATAAAAAACCTTTAATAACTTCTCAAAAACTACTTTTCAGAATTTCACCAAATTTGATAGGTGTCCCAGCTTGAAGACCATGCAAATTTATACAAATGATGTTGATCCACCATCATGTATGGCCACCATTAGTAAAATAGAAAAACATTTACACAGCTTAATTTCTACAAATGATACCAATCTGTCATTAAATATGGCTACTAAATATAAAAAGCCTTTAATAACTTCTGCTAAAAAAAACATTTAACAGAAACATCTTCTTAAAAACAACACTATTCAGAATTTCACCAAATTTGACAGAAAGTGTCATAACTTGAAGGCCTTTCAAATTTATACAAATAATGTTGATCCACCATCAGATATTGTCACCATTAAACAAAAATAGAAAAAGATTTTTAGAACTTTATTTCAGAAGGCACTCAACACAATTTAACCAACTATGACAGAAAGCATCCAGGGATAAAGGCCTTTCAATATTAGACAAATGATGCTGATTAGCCATCAGATATGGATGAAGATCCAGAAACTAGACAAATTTGAAACAATTATTTTTATAACGTTAGCAATCAACAGTATTGGAAGCAGTTTCTACAGAAAGTATCCTACATATCCAGATTTCTTGACCAATTGCTCTTGAATTTGGCTATTAGCCAGATGAGCATTAATCTTGGGTCCACCTGTGCCTCGTGTTGTATGTCATTGAGCTTATGGACACAATGACTTGTAAAATGAATTTTGGCAAAACTTTGTATTTAGTTGCGCTCCTATAAACAAGTTGATAGTCAGCACTCTGACATTGAGTTTTAGGTCAGAGGTCTTGACTCAGTTGAGGGGGGAGAGGTCTTGACTCAGTGGAGGGGGGGTGCAGTGCTGGCTTGTGAGCATCATAACACAAACAAGTATGTATGGATTTGTATCAAATCCAGTTTATGAAAATATGAAGGATACTTTGAAAGATGCCAGGTCAATAACTTTATTATAACATTATTATAGATTTAACCAAACTTAACATTGGCTTATATCTTGACAATGTCTGAGACAAGTTCATTATTTATCCATTCTTGATATCAGGTTCAAGGTCTTTGGCCATGATACAGAATTTTGTACTGCACTTAGGTATCTTGTGAACATGCTGACTCAGACATATAGGAAAAAATTTTTTTTATAAAAATTTGGTATGTTGGAGTTTCTTGAGAATATCAGAGATGGTTTGAATACTCTTCAGATGGATGCAGCATGGATTCCTGGAAATTCTTTTTGGCCAGTAGAGCATCAGTCCCTTGTTTTTGCATTGTGTATGTATTTACAAAACTTGAGTTGCTTTATTAAAGTCTGAAGGGTTAGTTTTGTTCACAAATAGTTTAGCATTTTTGTTTAATTATATGTTTTGTTTTCAGATGAACTTAAGAGATTATTAGATGAATATGCAGAGGTTTGGGAGCTTGTCAAAGAAAACTTAGGTAAGTTGGAAATGGCAGGGGCATATAGCCAATTGTACTTAATCATCCCATTTAACACTTAGAATACAATATGTCCTAGTAGTTAGAAATAAATCTGTATCCATCAATGTGTTAAGAGGAATCCCTTTTTAATCGCACATTTTGTATCTCTGACTCCATTTCACCTATGGACATGAATGGACCTTATCAGACATGTGTAAAGCATCATGGGTAAAACTTTTTGGAGAACAAATGATACCATTTTTTTAACTTCATTATGTACATAGCAATATATTTCCTGCTAAAATCCTTGCTTGCCAGGCTGATATTTGTGTTGATAAGGATTGGAGACAGTTCCTTTAAAAAACATAACAAAATTAAATTAATGTAATTAAAGGATTTTCAAAGAGGAATAAATAATATCAGTCATGGTGAAATGACAAATCATGCAGGCACATTCATTTAGGCCCTTGCAAATTCATTGGGCCTATAGCAAGCTTTATCAGAAATATGTATTAGAATTGGTGTGCATGCATTTCTTTATGTTTGTGTGCTTTCATGCAGGTGTTGATGTCAGCAAGAGAAATAGAGATATTGCTGGGTATTAAAGTTTATAAATATGCATGAATGAACTTGCTAGTGGAAAGAAACAGTTTATCCAACTTCTGCATTTTAATTTACCATTTCACTTCATAAGAGGTAGGTCCTAATGTTAGAGAGAAACCATACTTCCTTCAGAAAGTACCCAGACTGCACACAAATTGGCAACAGTTGCTAGGCTTCAAACCTACTAAAATCCCTCAATTCAAAGGTAAAGGCCACAAAATAAATCTTTGAATCAGTTTAACTAAAGTTTTTAGTCATAATTTTGTCATTTCAAAGCAAAAATGTCAATGATGTCTCGCTATCTAGATTTCAAGATCTCCAGTCAAATCATATCAACACCTGACATACATTTACTTAGTTTGAAAAAAACTAACTTGCACACCTTATTCATTTCCATTGGTAACAATTAGATTGTATTTTGTGTGCGTGTGTGTCTGCTACCATTCAAATTACTGTTCATTTTTGCACTCACATTTTTACACATTTTTCAGTAAACATTTTCCCGTCTGTTGCAGACTGTTTCAAGAGTTCTCATGAATAATGTACATGTATATGAGCATGTCTTCTTTAAAATCTTATTGCATACATGTGAATTTATATGTAAACAGTTTTCATAGAACTTACCATTATTCTTGTACATTTTCATATACCATCTAGCTATGAAAATCCTAATTAATTAAATGTATCATATTTTTTCATGCATAGAACTTTTTTTTGTCAAATCCTTTACATTTTTCCACAAAAACATTCTTCTGCAAAGATTTACAATTGCAAAAACGAAAAAAAATATTGAAAAAATTGTAAAGGAAAAGAATAAGAGATGAAAATCATACAGTTAAGGTATTGTTTTGTTGTGTTTGTATCTTGTATTTTTTTCAACCTTATATTTTGATGTCTTGTAATTGAATCAAGAGCAGAAGTTCACATTTCAGATGGCTTTGAAAACATACCGATGTAAGATTTATATATATCCAATGACCAATGTATTGTTTGTCAAGTATACATTGTAAATGGTGATTAACTTTGGGTAAGTTTTTAATTGAGGCATTGACTCTTGAGACATTAGATTAAGAAGTAGAAGAATCACCGATAAAGTCATGAAGAGAAGTTAACATTTAAAATGGCTTCGCAAAAATACAGCTGTATTACTTAGATATGTCAAATGACCAATGTATTGTTTGCTAAGTGTTTGTTTTTTATATAGTCTCATATGCAGATCATAAATATTTGTTAAATTTAGGTAAGTTTTTAACTGAGACATTAAATAATGAATCAGTAGATTAAGAAATAAAAGAAATAATCACCATTTATAATTGTGCAGAAAGGCCTTTGATAATCTTGTTTTGAAATGGTAATTGTTTTGTTTACTGGGAACCTACTCTAATTTTTTTATCAGCTCTTCAATTGTTACCTTTATTGACGAGAAAATAAAATGATTGATATGTATAATCTCTTGTTGTCACTACAATATCTACTGGTGTTCATTAACAGTTGGACAGTGGCCTTTGCAGCACTTAAACAGTATCATTGATGAGTGCCCTTTTATTAAACCAGTCAATGTAAGAACTCTTGAACATGTAGAACTTTTAACTTTTAATATCCTATAAATTCAGTTCATGGGAATCATATAATTATTTGGCATAGTTATTATTGCATTTACCTTCATTTATTCATTTATCATTGAATCTCATTGAAGTTGCTAGTGGATACAAACATTGTGTTTATAATATATAAATATTTTTATATACATGAGTCTTCATTATATATATATATATATATATATATATATATATATATATATATATATATATATATATATATATATATATATATATATATATATATATATATAATCAGAACAGAGAGGTCAGCTTAGGACAGTCAAAATTTGGTCAGGAGTTTTGACTTCAAATCAGGAGGATTTTCATCAATCCAATTTTTAGCATGCAAATGTACAAAAATGAAATCTATTGAACAAATTTACTTTTTCCGTATTAAAATATGCACATCTTGTCACATCAGTCCTTTCACAGTAACTTGTTGCCTTTCATACTGTCCTTAAATGTAGCACAAGCATTTTTAGCATTTCTTAGGATATCATTGTCTGGATTATATTGGTAGCATTCCTCATCATGATCTCAACACTTAAGAGATGATGTGTCATTACTGGATCCAGTTTCCTCTGGAGTCGACCTGAATTTTCCTCTGAATAGAAAGTGCATTTTCATTGTCTGCATTGGAATGTGGCAGGGTTGGTACAACTCTACCCAGAAGTTTAATTTGTTTCCAGCCTGTGGGTAGACTCAGGTTTCTGGCTGCCTACCAGAACTGCTCAAGATTGGTACCATCTGGGTCAGATTGGCATTTAAACTATCAAGCTCAAAATGCATTAACCTGTTCACAGTCTCGTGATCACAGGAAATATTGATTATAAATATACATTGGAAGCAAGGTGTAAAATAAAGACAAAATTTTTTAAAATTCTGTTCTGGAATTTTTTTCATAGTAACTTTTCAGTATGCAGTAGATTTCAGTGATTGATGGGAGGGATTGGAGACAGCCCTAATCTCGGAGGAAATCCCTCCCAGTCAGGCGAAGTTCACATGTATATATACATGTGTATGTATGTATGTGTGTGTGTGTGTGTATATTACATTTGTTGGTTACATTTTACCTGTAAATAATTATATATATATATATATATATATATATATATATATATATATATATATAGGTAAATTGTAGGCAACAATATGAATCCATGTGACTTCAACCATTCTGATCATATTGCTAACATAACACACTATAACAGCTACAAAGAAATAGGCTCTGAATACACATCTTACACACCAACACAATATTATCGTTTCATCCATCCCTCTCTCTCTCTCTGTCCGTCTCTCTCGCTCTGTCCATCTCTCTCTCTCTGTCTCTCTCTCTCTCTCTCTGTCCGTCTCTCTCTCTCTCTCTCTGTCCGTTTCTCTCTCTCTCTCTCTCTCTCTCTGTCCGTCTCTCTCTCTCTCTCTCTCTGTCCGTCTCTCTCTCTCTCTCTCTGTACTTCTCTCTCTCTCTCTCTCTCACTCTCTCTGTCCATCTCTCTCTCTCTCTCTCTCTCTCTCTCTCTCTCTCTCTCTCTCTCTCATAACAACAGTCTTTTTTGAGCACTTTTCTTGTAATTAGACTCATGAGGTGAAAGCAAAATGAGACAACATTGGTTAGATTGGCAATTAATTTAGGGTCTGATTCCTTTATTTTTGTACATGGTCAGTACTCCCAAAAAATAATTAATTTTTTGTTTTACATGTAATAATTATTTTTCCTGTACAAAAATATTACAAGACTTAAGTAAATATCTTTATGCCTTGAGCATGAAAAAGACACAGTACATATTTTCTGTTAAGACATGATTTAATAATATTGAAATTTTGTGTATAAAAACCCACAGCATTTTGAAAAACCATGTCTGTGATTTTTATAGTTTTGACCGTATATAAATATTACTTTGTGAAGCAGAGGCAAGTACTTTAGGTGTTAGGACTAAATCATAATGGTCTTTACCTTCTTTTGTGGCCTACTGTGTGCTTGGGGATGTAGAATAGGCCCAATGTGCCCTCCTGCATGTCATAAGAAGTGACTAATTGAGCCAAGAACTGTGGTTGCTTAATGGTTAGCATACCATACCAGACTCGTAACGGAAAGGGTGCAGGTTTGAATTCTACCATTTGGATTAGCCTGAGTGAGCTACTATAGTATGACATTGGGCAAAGCATTTTACTCCAGTAGCTTTGACACTTAATAAACTACAGTCCTACCCGTTTATGTCGACATCCTCGGGTCCGAGGAAATATTGTCGACATAAGCGGATGTCGAGATAAGTGTTGGGGGGGGGTGAGTTGTCGTCAATGAGCAGGATTTACACTTTGAGAAAACAAAGAATGGAAATTTTGAGTACATGAAGACAAAACCAGCGTGAAATACACATCTATATTGACAAATTACATTTTGGTTACCTTTGTGTAATAAAATCCACAATGCATTAAGTGCATGCATATGAAAAATCCATGAATTCGTGTACGAGTCTCATGTTAGAAAATATATGCATCGGTCACATCCTGATAGGAAACTCATGTATAAAAAATGGTTGTCCTCATTTGATCTAACACGTCTTCACAATTCACTACGATAATCATTGTCGCCAGTAGCACATGGTTGCATAGTTGTTATTTACATGCTATAAAGTACATGTACATGTACTTAAATTGGCCTAGGTTTTGGTCAGCCTGAAACAATGTTCCCATCTTACTGAGGCTACCAAGGGGATGGGGCTATTCACAGTGAAATGATAACATGTATTTATTTACGGAAGTCATCGTGAAAAGTACATAAAATTGAACAAGAGATATGCGGCTGATATGATTAATTTACCTTCAACGTAGCCTTTCTTTATAGACTCAGCAGCTTTCATCCATCTAGACCAACAAATTGTTCTCCTACTTTTTTTTTTTTTTTTTTTTTACTAGTCCGCCACCAGTAAAAAAAAATATAAAAAAAAAAATAAGGCGGAGAACAACTTTTTGGTTTATCATCCATCCTGACAGGGTGTTATGTTTAAGTGAAAAGTTTTCACAGACATATTTGTGAGATGCCCCACGTTCAACATCCTTAACAGCCAGATATTTAGTTTCCAGAGACTGTAAATTTAATCTGCGTTTTACGCTGCCGTTGGTAGCCATCGTAAACATAAATAAAGTTAAAAAGGAAACTTTCACAGCACAATAAACTTGTTTTAATCACATATCACTTTGGAAAATGCAACAATCGATCAGATTTCATTGCTTTTATTCAAGTTTGGTGATGATTTTTTTTTTAATGAAGGGTGGATTGTTTTTATTGAACATTGTAACCGGCTTGCTTTGATGAAGGGTACATGTGTTTTTTAAGTCGCCGCGAGAGGCCAACTTTATAGGACCAAACAAAAGCCTGTTTTTTAATCCAACGAGTCATAAAGCCTGGCGGCAAGATCAACTAATTGTTGAACAAAGTACAGGTCGGAACTGGCCGCTTGTCGACATAAATGACCCGGCGGCAAGATCAACTAATTGTTGAACAAAGTATGGGTCGGAACTGGCAGCTTGTCGACATAAATGATTAGAAAACAAAGGATTTGTTCAAGTTGGGACCAAGGGCTTCTGTCGACATGTATGTTTATTTTTTATCTCGACGTCGACATAAGCATGACAAATTTGGTAGTAATAGTAGACCAAGGGACCGGGACTTTGCTTTTTTGTCGACATAGGCGGCTTGTCGACATAAGTGATGTCGATATAAGTGGGTAGGACTGTACTTGTGATGCTTGCTGTAAAGAACCAAAGAAAACAAAACTTTCTTTTGTGAACCATCAGGACTTAAATAAAAAAGAAAGAAAGGTATTTAGAAAACAACAGCAAATTGGATCAATGAGATCTTTCGTGGGTGCCCATATGATGTCAAAGCACTAACTTCATGAATGGTAAAAGATATGGAAGATAAGTGGCAGTGAAGAATACCCAGTAAATCAACAACTTGCTGGGCAACAGTTGTTCCCATGTTTTATAGACAGTATTAGGCTGGTACCATGTTTGAACTATTCCGTCTGAACAGCTGGTGAATAAATAAAAATTGCCTGCATGTTCATAGATATTGAGTCCGAGTCGGGTGTTGATTGTTCGCACCATATCAACATGTCATCATTTAGAGGAGTAATGACCCCTAATTCCCTGTCTCCTTAACCTAGGTTTCTGCAATACAAGTTTACAAAATTTGTTACATTGTAACCAGCTTTTACACAGCTTTATTGTCAAACCCACCTTGCTGGAAGCTTGACATGGTGATCATTGTAGCATCTGTGTACATGTCCATCTATACATCCCTCCAAACTCTAGATTAAGGTCAGTGTTTAAAGTTTTTTTTGTAGATTAAGCTCAGTGTTAAAGTGTTTTTACTTTCCCAATAAATCAAAGATGGACTCGGTAAAAAAGGGAGTCCCATGTATTGATAAGGTTTTGAATTAAATTTTCAGCATTTTAAATAATCATCAGCTCTCCTGGCCAGAAAGATATAAATGTAGTGTCATCTTACACCTCTCACCAACAAAAGATGGCATCTCAAGACAGGTTGGCTCTCAAAAGAGGTCATAACATTATATAAGACAGCTGGTCCAAGCCAAAGAATGTTGGGTTTTTTTTACATTTGATATTCCAAAACATTGGTCTTTCAAGTTAGGTTTTACTGTCAAAAATTAAATAATGAATGTTTCTCCTATTTTGTATTCTTACCATGGTTACCAGTAATCTTTTTTACACTGACTTATCATAAAATTCTTCATAGACCTTTTGGACTTAATTTGTGAAAGCATGGTAATTCTATCATTCTAAACGGTATTTAGAATTCATTCATGTGATCAAGACATACTCATTCACAGACATATTGTTGTCTTCCAACAGTTACGCCAACAAAATTTCAGTATGAGACATGATTGCCATGATAGTCATGGGAGGAAGCTAAAACATTTATGACAATTTTTACAGTGCATGTGCCTAAGAAGTACCGTAGATGCCGTATTGATGACTCCACACCTGTGTCCCATCTTTTACCTACAGCAAGTGAAGCTGGCCAAGGTGCCTACTATGTACTGGAGTTCCTATTTCAGAAGCAAAATGATTTCCTGGATAACTACTACAGGGAAGTCAAAAGAAGGTAACAAATCAGTGTTTTTCATGTAAATCTGCACATACAGATTGCAAAGTATTCAATGTGTGGCCCACAGGTGGCAAGTTAGATTACTGGCAGTTTCAGATTCAAGGGTTTGTGTTTGCCCATAGTCATGTTGTTCTTGCATTTGCAAAAATCATTAACATTTAAGTGCCAAATAATGAGAGTGTTGTATGTGGATTAGTAAAAATTGTATGGACAACTCTATACATGTGCACATTAGAAAAAAAATAAAAATTTAAACAAAATATTTCTTTTAAAATTTATAAGAATCCGTGTTTTAGAAAACAGCTAGAGCTAGTCAAAATATTCTAAACATATGATGTAAGAGACAATGTTTTGTCTGGAATAAAATATTTCAAACATCCACTTGTAACTACTTTGACACTTGCTTCATTTATTTGAGGAGGGAAAAGTAGACATTTTACAACAAATCAGTTCAATAATGCAGCATAAATAAGTTTTAAATGCATTATGTTTTAGAGCAAACACATCTCAGTGTGTGATTATGTCTAAACTTTTAATAATTATAGAACAAGACACCAAGCTAATTCCTTTAATAAAATTAAAATTTTTAGCTATGCGCGCAGTGTGTGTACACTGCTATAAACATGCCCACTGATCTGTCTGAATTATGCGGTGAAGTTAGGGAGTAATAAGGAAAGGCTAATAAACACTGTGAGGCCAATAATCTCTAATGGCTTGCAGAAGCAAGTGTACCACTGTAAAGAACAGTGATAATTTCCTCTAGCTTGAGGAGGCAATATTGACACTGCAAGGGCAGTACTCTTGGATGGCTTGAAGATGCTAGTGTAACATTTAAAAGGTAGTAATCTTAATAGCTTGATGAGGCAAGTATGACACTGCAAGGGCAGTGAGCATTTATTTATATCTTGTGGGAGCATGATCTAGTAATTTTGGCCTGAGGGGGCAATTGTTATACTGAGAGGTCAGTATACTTGGAATTCTAGGAGAGCTTATAATTATAACACCTCAAGGGCAATAAATACTATGGCTTGCTGAGGCAAATATGACACTGCAAGAGCAGTGGGCATTTGTGGAGCAATTGTACAGTACTGAAATCGATGAATTTTGAAGGATTTTTAGGGAAGTGCTATGAGGAACATAGTAGGTAGAATGGTAGGACAGCTGTGACACTGCAAGGGAAGTACTCATTTGTATATTTGCTTGCAAGGGCAAGTGCAGCTATGCAAGGGCAGTGACTGTAAAGGTTGTAATGGCCAAGAAACATATGGACAGGCAATCTTGAATATGTGTCAGGGGTAACTGAACCACTATGGACACAGTAGTAGTACAGCACAGCTGTGCACTGTTAGTAGATGAGGGTGCACTGCGAGGGCACTGAGTGTTAATACAAGGCAAGGTGATAATTATGGAACATTCAAGGGACCATAAGATAGCAAAGTATTGGAAAATAGGAGGCACATCTGTACAGGTAGATGGTTAGAGTACATACCAGTACTGAAATATAATCTAAAATCAAGTGACTAGTAAGCCTCCATATACTGAATATAAGCTAGTCCACTGGCATTGCCCCATAAAGGGGGTGGTGGGAGGTGGCTATTGACTTCAATCAAGATTGACAATTCCAAGCTAAGACAAAAAGATGCCAAATCACATGACTGATTCTGAAGGCTATACTATAATAATTTAATTAGATGCCTCTGTCAATTGGATACATTCTTGTGTATAAACTTGGGTTATGTTCATAAACTTCATTTTATAGACAGAACACAATGAAGTAGTTTTTACCATTTATTTGCTAATGTATATCTAAGAAACACTTAATAAAAGATTCACATCCTTCATTCAAGTCACATATAAACATACTTTAACCTCGGGGGACTGGCACAGCTGTATGAATAATAGTAATAAGGACTTGTTTAAAAAGGGTGACACAGTTAGTTGCATGGAACAAACCCTCCTCATGGTCCTCTATTATTTGCATATTTACATACTAGTACATGCTTGCACACTCAGTAAAGAAAAGCACATACTACTTTCAATTCTTTCTAGTAGAAAATAAAGGAAGTAGTACAAATCTACATTTAGATATGAACTTAATCAACAGAAAATGTAACAAGAACATGCTACACTGAGGTATGTATGGTATCAAAGTCGTGAAGCAACAAAGTGGAATGTTTGTGAATTGATACTTTGAAATTATAATGTTTTTGTCAAATCAAACTGATTCCACATTTTATTTTGTGCATTAGATTATAATGAAATGTATTTGTATTTGCACTTTCTTTAATTTCCTTTGGGATTCTGTTCCACATTTGTGGTCCAGAATATTTAAAACTTTTCTTAAAGAGTTCTTTATTTGGTTTTGGAATGGAAAGATGGTTAGCTGAAATAGATCTTAAATTGTGAGTGTTGCCTTGTTTTCTAGTATGAAATAGTTCCTTGAGATATAATGGGGTCATATTCTTTGAAACTCTGTATAAGTTTAGCCTTACTCAAAAATATTTGTTCATTTACTGTTCACATTTTAATATCATTCATTGCATTTGGGCTGTTTTCAATATTATGTAGGATGAGTTTGCAAGCTCTATTTTTAGAGGCATATTAATTTGCAAATATACTTGCCTGAAGTGTTTTTCCAAATAACATTACAGTATCCTAGGTATGGTTTGTATATAGTTTTTGTAATATATAAATTATAATATAAGTTTGTTTAATAGATATGTCCTTATCATGTGTAATAACTACAGACATGAATTTGCTTTATGACATGAACTGAATTTGTTCATTCCATTGCAAACTGTTGTTAACGAGATCACCCCAAGGATTTTGTCATAAGTAACCATATGCAGATACATTTCATTCAACCTGAGATTCAGATTGTTATTTTCCAATTTTGCTCTCTTTTGTTGGGTAGTAATTATTAATACTTTAGTATTTTCTCTGTTTACTTTCATGCTAACTGTATTTCATCTACCGACCTTTATGAAGATGACATCATACTATCAGATTTCAAACAGTTAAAATCAGACCTGAGGTGTCCTTTCAGATAAATCTAACTCAGATCAGATTTTTGGTGTAAGTAAAAAATGGCTATTTTCAGAGACAGATCATTTATGAAAAGGAGAAATGCTGGTAGGAGTGGACCCAGGATTGATCCCTATGGCACTTTACATGTAATTGATTCTTTAGAAAAACTGCCATTTATTTTGACACATTCTGTTCTCTTTGTTAGATAGGATGTAAACCAATCAGTCATGAAACTGTCACATTGATATACAGAAAAACCCTGCTGTAGCACAATGGTTGGGGTCCACAAAGTGACATTGTGCTATGTACTGTATCATGCAGTATCCAACCAAGTCAGTTAACTGAAGACAATTTTGCATGTGTATCATCTTAGCTATACAAGATGGGGGGCTGTGGACTTCAGAGACACAGTTACCAACTTGATGCATATTAAACAAGAAATACTTACAAAGTTGTTATATGTACTCGCCAGCTGATCTCGTTATATTCATAATAGTAATTTCATCACAAAAGTGCACAAAGAAGCATAATTTCTAGAATATTTCTGATAGATTCCATTTGAATCCAAATACTTTTTTTCTTGGTAATACACTCACTAATTTATGAAGCACTATATTTTCTGCAACATTCATAATTGCTGGACATGTTCAAAGGGTCTGATTTTTGATCAACAATAAAATGTATAAATCAGACATTAGGAATTTCAAAAAAGAAACTCATATTTAGGTTTGAAAAATACTTTAACTGAAATTCATACAGGAGGTCAAGGGTATTGACCTCATAATGCACTTGAGATGAACAATTTAACAAGTGTGTAGAACTGCCTGTAGGAAGTTTGGGAGTAAACAGTTTGATTTGACGGGTAAAGAGTGATCTCCATAAAATAAAGTTTAGTCATTATCTAAAAGACAAAGGAAAACCTATATTCATTGAAACTTATGTTTATAATAAGTATGACATTGCATTACTGCAGAGCAGAAACAGGGAATAGTATGTATGAATATAATAGCTTGAATATAATAGCAAATCTCTCCACCCCTACAACTTAAATGGTATGTTCCAGTTATTGGTTGACAACAGTACAAGTTACACATGTAATTGTAGCATTACAAAGTCTTGTGTATATGGGAGTGATTTGGAACTGCTATCTGCATTTCTGACTCAAAAATAAAAAAGGATTAAGATGGACGGGGAGGGGTATGTGGCGATAAACTTGTTTCAACAGGTGTATATGACAGTTCATTGAACAGGCATTGGTTGTCTATCAATTTCCCTTAAATAGGTGCATACAGTAACTGATTTATAAATTCGGGTGAGAAGCTTTTTAAGACCACCACATTGTTTGGTGAATGGATGTGCATGCCAGACGACTGAGCAAACATCTGTTGGCTACTGTTTAGCCTGGATTTTAGCAATGATCATATACAGGATGCATTGAAAACAAACAGAAAGACGACTTAATGGCTTTATTGTTGATGGTTTAATAATTATTAGATTAACAGTTATCAGCTTTTTAAGGAACTAATGTCTTTCAAAAATAAGCAAGAAGGAATTACATTTTTTTTCCCTCTAAGAATACAACATATCTTGCCAAATTATTAAATCAGACTTTGTTTATTTTGGCACTAAAGCTTTGCAGTACTTTAAGCAATTCGTGAAATTATTGTAAAATTTCAGGAGCTATGCCATGACTGTGCCTTATCCAAATTCGTGTTATAGCAGGGTTTCACTGTATGTTAAATTTATTGATAAGAATATCATGATCAACAAGGTCAAAAGCTCTTCTAAGATCAGCTAGTATGGATTCAAGGCAGTGATCTATTTATCGTATCATGGAGACCAAGGCTGTCACACAGGATTGGTTTTCACTTAACCTAGGTTTTGGTGAATTAAGTTGTAGGTTAATAGGTACATCAAAAGATTGTCATGAACATGTTTTTCAAGTAGTTTGGACAGAGTTGGCAAGATAGATATGGGTTTGTAGTTATTCACATCTTCTTTGCTGCCTGGTTTATGAATGGTGGTGACTTTTGCCAATTTCCTTGTCTGAGGAAACACTGAGGTGGATAATGCTTAAATTACATATGTAAGCTGTGCTATCAGATATTATATTCACAGCAGCCCTTAGGAGATGTAGTCTAATATTATCTAGGCCTGTTGCTTTTGTTGTGTCAATTTTATAACTTTTTCATTGGATTTTGCGAGGAGTGAAAATTTTGTGTTGACTGGAGTTTTTTCTGAAAAATATGTCTTAGTTTGTCATAATCAGAGTTTGCAATGGTTTCCTTAATTTTGGAAACAATACTGACTAAAATTCATTAAATGTGTTTGCTATTTCAACATCCTCATTAATAATCTGATCTTCTGGTTAACTTGTTTGATTTTGGATGACCTTGAGGAATGTTCACCTGCACCTGTTTGCAAATTTCTTGGATCTAGTAGAAAACCCTCTTATGCCCATGTTTATCTATGTCTGAATACAAAGCTGATCATGCCTGTTTGCAGGAATGGATTGCAGTCAGACTGGCTTTGAGAAAGTTAAGGAAATCTGGGCAAGTCTGTTTCGTGATTAGCAGAAATCATAGGTTCTTTGTTTTGTACCTCTAATGATTAACTGCAGCAGATAATGATTTCTTACAGACCAGTCCACCTTCAAACCTATCAACAGAAAAATTTAGAGCTTTGAATCAAAGTGCTTGTTTATCTGTGCTATGTCAACTTCATATGCTTCTAACTCCAGTTTTTTGTTTTTTTTGGTTTTTATTTTATGGCACACCTAACACATAATTTGTTTGTATGTATATCTCAGAACTGTTCAATAGTTAAATGTTTGTTTGAAAAGCTATCTTCCTTACTAGAGTATATAAGGTTGTCCCCATGTTTTACTATTATTTTGTCCTCAGCAAATTGGTTGACAAGTAGGTGCATCAAATTGACATCCTTTCCTTCTATTATTTTGTTTTTGTAGTGACTTAGTCACTCTATCAGTGAAGGATATTAATCCTGCAGGTATACCATTGAGGATTTTGCAGGTCCTCAAATTCAGGGTTACATACATAATGTACGTTAGCCAAGACATATCTGTTACTGTAGAGATCAGTGCATCTGAGTTCCTTGAATTGAAATTTCTTGGATAGAAATCTTGCAAATCATTTCCCTGTACAACACCAGTTTCAACAATTTCAGTCATCTTGGTAGTCATCAACATACATGTATTTATTGTTTTGCTGCATAGCCCTCATGGTTGAATGGATACCCTGTAAAGCACACAGCATGGGCATCACTTTCCACTGAATCCAATGATATGTAAGGAGTTCCTTCGTATGTATTACTGCATGCTGTTAGATTCCTGTTCAGAGTTGTGGAAGTAGTCCTAGAAAGTGTTGACTCCAGTGCTGCAAGTAAGCCAGTAGATCAGGTACCCATATCAGTAAGACATTTATTGCCAGTAGAGCCATACCGAAAAGATGGGGTCAGGGGTTCAGTACTGTACCAGTAAGAGTTAAAATCTACTTGCACCACTGGTTGACTCCCATATAAGTTGTTGATTGTATAAATGATTCTCATTATCATCATCACTTTCAACATTCAGTTAGCATGTAAATTCCAGTTCTCACTTGGATTTCTGAAGAGAACAGATGCATTGTCAAGATGGAGTTGATGTAGAGCATGTTTTGGCAAAGTGATAGACATTTTGATTCCGATCATTGATATGTATATTTAATCTATAATGTGTGTTTACATTTTGTCCATAATGGTAAGTTGCACTTTAGATTCTGGTCACTTGTAAACATAATGTTTTCATAGCATTTTGAGTTCAAGGTCAGTCTTGTTTACAGTTAAACGGTTTTTTTTTTCCATGGATTACTTCACATCTTGTTATGATATAGGTCAAGTGAAAATGTGTATAAATAGGGATTTGGTAAAGAAATAATTCATTCCTGTTTTAGATCGGTCTGTGGGAATCCATTTGAGATCAGATTTTATAGTTTGTGACATTGAAATCAGATATAATTCGAGAGGAATTATATACATAATATATTAATTGGAATTACTAAAGTGCTCATTGACTTTTGAATTAACACATTGCTTTACACTTTTGTGAATTCATTCAAAGACATTCTGGATTGTATCATTGTGTTATATCAGGTCATTCAAGACTATTGGAACTCATTCGGACATTCTATATTTTTGGACTTGTGATTAGGACATTTAGGATTATTTGGAATTTGATTCACAATATTGTAAGTATCTCTTGAATTTCACTTTGTATTATCAGGAAATAAATTGTTTATTGATATTACTTAAATTGTTGGTGTCACTTTCTTTCTGTTACATATTTTTTATGACCTAGAGTCGTAACAGAAATTGGGGGCCATTCCGGGATTTGAATTTGTTTAAAACATTTCAGAGATATTAAAAATTGCCTTTAAAATTTAAATTGACTTTGTTTCAGAATTTTCATTGCCCCTGGAAAAGATTTTTACTTCACACGTTTGAGAAATCTTTAGTGGAACCAGCAAGCATTCACAATGTCATCTAATGTTGAGAATTTTGTTTCAAATCCTACTCCGGTAGGGTTGGAGTCTATGAGAAAGGATGAGTTCTTTGAGCTTGCCAGACATTCTGATCTTTCTGAAGCAAAAGCATCTTCAACAAAGCAAGAGATAAGGAATATTTTGATTCAGTATTTGGTGGGAAAGGAATTTTGGATAATAGTGCTTTGGGTTTGATTGGGAAGTCTGTATCTGGTTTTGATAGGAAATTAAAGGAATTACAGCTAAAAAGCAGATGGAATTGGAATTAAGGAAGCTTCAGTTTCAGACATAAATGATGGAAAGGCAAATTCAGAAAGAGAAGAGGGAAATGCAGATGCTTAGAGAGAGAGAGAGAGAGAGAGAGAGAGAGAGAGAGAGAGAGAGAGAGAGAGAGAGAGAGAGAGAGAGAGAGAGAGAGAGAGGGAAATGTGATATAGATTAAAAGAATTAGAACTGGCCAGAGAGAGAGAGAGAGAGAGAGAGGGAAATGTGATATAGATTTAAAGAATTAGAACTGGCCAGCACTCCCTCCCCCACCCCCCTTTACACACAAGTTCAGGTTTTGATGTTACCAGGTATATTAGGTTAGTATCCGTTTTTCAGGAAAAAGAAGTAGATACATAATTTCTTCACTTTGAGCCAATTGCTGAAAACTTAAACCAGCACAGAGAGTATTGGACTTTATTACTACAAAGTGTACCTATTGGCAAAGCTCGTGAAGTCTACACTTCACTGTTGGTACCACATAGTGTTGATTATGATCTGGTTAAGGAATATATCTTGAAGGGTTATGAGTTGGTACCTGAGGCATATCGAAAGGGGTTTAGGAATTGTAGAAAAGAAACTGGACAAACCCATGTCGAATTTGCAAGGGAAAAAGATCAGCTGTTTGATAAGTGGTGCTCAGCCAAGAAGGTTGATAAAGATTATGATAACCTCAGATAGTTTCTATTAATTGAAGAGTTCAAGAAGTGCATCCATAGTGATGTCAAGACCTATCTTGATGAGCAATAAGTGGAAACTTTGGAAAATGCTGCTCACATGGCTGATGATTATTTTTTTAACTCACAAAGTTTCATTTGTCAGCAAGTCTTCCACTCAGCAGTTGCAGTTTGACAATGTCACTGTCATTGAAAGTTCACAATTAACACTAAGGATACATCAGTCAATCCTTGAATCACCCAGTACTGTTGTATAATGTGTCATATAAATCCAATGCACCTCTCCCTCGATAACTCGTGCACAACGGGATCCATAAACATAGACCACACTATAAGCGAGAGCGCAAGTTAGCGAGGGACCTCAAAAAAATTGAGAAGCGGATGCCATCCCCGCTGGACATCGAGAAAACCGTGGGGGGGTAACGGAGCTGTTTGATGGCTGAATACTCGTTTTATAATTGCATTGGGAATAATTGTCAATAAAGAGCTTTTTTATAATATGGTTGTTCACTTTTTTTATAAATTACCTTTATTTTCAAGATACCCAACTGCTGAAAGATTGTTAACAACATTAGTCCAAGTGGTTTCAACAACACGTGTACGCGAGAACAGTGTGTATTACGTCACTGCTTTTTGTTGTTGTTTCACAACAAAACAAGATTCCTTTTTTACAAAAACTAGGGACATTTATTTCACGAAACAACCATCCACGTCGAAACTCGATTTATTTTTTGTTCTATTAATAAAATATGGATGCTGTGATTTTATTGCAAGTAATAGTAAAACTTCTTTTCATCCTTGAGGAAATCTCTGAGTGGCAATTTAGAAATTTTAAGTTCACTACAAACTCTTAAAATTGCTCCGTATCTGTGAAACAAAGCTTTGTATTCACTAAGTACTCATTTCACTTGGTTGCCTTACTATCTTTGATCACATTTGTGAATGAGTAGGCTAATTTAAGGTAGTCTAATTATATTACTTACATAATAATATTTATAATAGTGTTCGATTGATCAATTTAAATGAGTTGACCTGACACATGGGCGTGACCACTAGCTCTTACACTGGTAGGATTTGCACACCTTTTAACTTTTCTTTTATTCCACCCCCTTTATTTGATTTGATACAAATGACGTAATTAACATGATAATACAAAGCAGGTCTGCTTTTAATTCAGTGTAACAACACAACAGATACTTTCAGAAGTCGGAGATCAAAAAATGGTCGGCTCTTAATTAGGTTCTCACAGAAACGCTCGTGGACATAGCTGTGATGATTGAATTATATTTTTCACGTTTTAATAGAAGAGGGCATATTGCATTTATGATGATTACACTGAAACCAAATTAAAAGATAGAAATAAAACAAATTTCACTTTACAAATCTTTTTTAATGTGTATTTATTTTTTAAAGTGTTGCCACCAGTAGGCATTAGTGACATTTCCATTGATCGAAATTTTGTCAAATATTGTTATTTACAGTGTACTGAGAATGTTGTTTGGAAAGAAAATTGAACAAAATATATGACTTCTTTTTAAAAATTGAGAATTTCATGACGTTGATTCAAATTTCCAGGTACTAACCACTGTTTTTTTTATTATAAAACAAGTGATTATATTGAGGTTACATTTACCAGTTTTGATTGTGATTTTTTTCATGTTCAACAAATAGGGGTCAAGTTTTTGGGTATTTTCTAGTAAAAAATATTGGGATCCACACTTGACCCCACGTTATAAGTGGGTTTGTGAGTTATCGAGGGAGTGGTGTATATATATCCATTCGTGTCTTTGTTCTTTTGTTCATTTGCCTGTCTGCCCATCACACTTTCTTTTCTTCTCTGTAATTTTTATCCCATTTTACATAAATGAGGACACTTGGTCCATGTATGTATCATGCATAGAGGTTTAAGATAACAGTCAATGGCTAGTGATTTCAGTTTTTAGCTCTACTGGTCACAGACCATAAGAACTTATATGGTGGCCTTTCATCTGTTGTCCAGCTTCTGGCATCTGTTAGCACCAGTTTTTTTATCCCTACTCCTTCTAAACTAATGGGAAGATTGCCACATTCATCCCAAGGTATCGTTGATCCTAAATGAAAATGGTGCCTCGCAGATTCCAATATGGCCACCATGGCAGCCATCTTTAAAATTATGTTATGGGTAATACTGCTTCTAAAAAGGTCTTTTCGACATCGGATTTTCACTGAAAGACATAATATGATGTCAAGTTGATGCTAATAAAAATGGTGCCAATTTGACATCCAATATGACTGCCACAGTGGCCATCTTGAAAGATTCATAAATTCACCATATGTGCCTGGCAGTTTGGGGGCAGGGTGCCCAGAAAGGCACTCTACAGATGGCAGATTTCAGACAAGAATTTAAAAATCTGGTTTGACTTGCACATAGGTTGGGAATTTCCTCAAATGGCAGCCTACCAATAGGCTTTGTATACATGTATGTATATATGTGAAGCAAGACACTAAACAGGTAATGATTAGCAAACTTTATGTTGTGCCCTGTGAACACATTATTCCTAATCAGTTGTTGAAATTGTAAATTTAAAAGGAGATCATTCTAAACAGCAGTGTGCTTCTCACTCACATAACAGAACAGTATACATTTGAATTTCTTACATTCATGGGGTTATGTTCATAACTCTGCAGTTATTTTCTTTTTTTCTCAAAGTATTAAAGACATACCTCATGTGAAGGTAAGGGACATAACTCCAGCTCATCTGATCAGCTACCATCCAGAGCAGGATATTCTCCCGCTGGTTCTGGCCAACTGTAACTATTCTTTTGAGGTGGGCAAGGGAACAACCATTGAGTACAACTTCACCAACCTGGAGAGACAAATAATAGATAGATTCCTTTTTGGAAAGTCTTGGATAGATGTCGAGGTAAATTTACTTTTGGAACTATAGGATAGAAAATTGAATACAGGTTCATGTATGTTAAATATTGGTACTGAATTTATATCATTCCTGCCTAGTGCAGGCAAGACATCATAATAATAATAATGATTATAATAATAATAATAATAATAATAATAGTAATAAAGACTATTTAATGAAGGTAGCTAAATTAGTTACATACAAGAACTAATCTATCTGGAGTCCCTCAAAGTTATATGTACAGATAAATACATAGTGTAATCAATCATTATCCATCTCACACATACATATATATATACATACATTCAAAGACAGTCATGTACATGTACATAGAAATTACAGACCCAGACTAGATAACATTACATGTAAATTGTATACATGCTAACAGATGAAGCTACAATCAGTTTTCACTGGTTAAACTTGGGCATAACCACACCAACATACATTTATTTGCAAAAAAGTAGCTGCAGGAGGTGGATAGGCCTGATGGTATCAATTAAGACTTATATTTCATCTATTTAATATAGTTATAGATATAAATATGCTAGAAGAGTCATTGATTTCTTTTAGAATAATATTCCATATAATTGCTCCAGAGTATTGAAAACTGTTTTTAAATAATTCTTTCTTTGATTTGGAGTGGAAATGTTTTTGACTGTCACTGATCTAAGGTTTAGGTGTTGCTGGTTTCTCTGCATTGAAAAATATTTCTCAAGTAAACTGGTACAGACTTAACAGAAACTTTATGAATCATTTTGGCTTTTGAAAGTTGAAGTCATTTTTGAAAAGGTTAAATTTTTAAAGTATCCATTGCCTCTATGGTGTTTCCAGTACATAGATATCACTTTTCCAACAACATTGTTTTTGGTCACTTTTGGCATTGGAGTCTGAAGCACTAGATAAGATTTTATTGACTTGGGTATTTTCCTCCCTGGTTTGGAAAAAAATGGATTTTTTAAATACCTATAAAGTGGAGCATATTATGTTGTGATGTTGACCATCCATGACCAATTTCATTTCTACACAATAACTTCAGTTCTCCACCATCTACAGTTACCAAACTTTGTGGATGGTTTGCATATGGGGTAGGAAAGAAGCCTATCAATTTTGGAATAAAAAATGTCAGAGGTCAAGGCTGCTGTTACTGAAAGTAGAAAAGAGTTTCTATATAATAGTAAATCTACATCACACATCTGGACCAAATTTTGTGAATGGCTGGTACTTCATGTAAGAAAAAAGCCTATTGATTTTGTGGTCAAATGGTTAAAGGTCAAAGTCATTGATTGAAAGAAGAAAAAGGTTTTTGCATAAAATTGTTAGTTTTTAGGCCATGTACATTGACCAGTTTTGATAGAAAGCATTCTGGCATGAAATCCTGTCAAATTTAAACGAATATCAATATCCATCAGATTTGGCCACCATTGTTAAAAATGGAAAAATCTTTATAAATGACTTCTACAAAAATCACTGTACAGCATTAGGTGCAAGTTTTGACAGAAAGCATCCTTACATGAATGCCTTGCAAGATTTAACAAATAATGCAAATCTGCTATCAAATTTAACTGCTTTTACTTAAAATGGAAAGACCTTTAAATTACTTCTTCTTGAAAACTGGTCAGCTGAAGTTGATCATTAAACAAATTTCACAGAAAGCATCCTAGCATAAGATCTTTCAGGTTTATGCAATTGATGCTTATCTTCCATCCATTATGGCTGTTGTTACTAAAAATAGAAAACAAAACCTATCATCAAGATGAAAACAGAATTTGCTAAAAAAATCCTTATCTTTGTCCACAGTTGTGAAAGATAATCCACATTTACAGGATATCAATAAGGAGATTGGTCAAAATATTGTAAAGATGTGTGTACCTATAATTTTTTAATGTCATTTTTTCCAAAATTCATCCCCCAGCTTGCTTTATTTTGAATTGTCATGTACTTTTAAAAACAAAAACAGACAAATAGATGCTGGAATCTGACAGTAATGATTAGTTTACCAATTTCATTTTGATCTTGGCAAAAATCTGCACTTTGGGCCTATCCATCTAATCTACATATCCCCAAATATGGCGAAAAATCCATTTAATGTGAAAAAATGCATTCAAGTGGTTCATCTGAAACATTGACAAACCTAAGGACTGTGTAGTTATCTTTAACTAATTCAATTTTACTGAATTGTCTGCTCCAGGCTTGTGGCATGATTTGTTCTTAATTGCTGCCATTACCTTGCCGAGTCAGCATTCACAGCTTGTTGCAGCAGGTTGTGCAGTCTTCAGTTGAAAGCCATCTTTGAAACAGATACTGACCATGCATCAGTTTCAAGTGGCAGGTGCTTGAACTGCCAAACCTGTTGTTTTCACCATTATAAAGATGTCACTTGCTAACCTTGGGAACTTGGCTTATTCCACTTTTATGATAGTTTTATATGGAATGAATTTTATTGCAAGTCTGGAGCAGATGATTCATGCAAATCCACAGTACCTAGTTAAAAAAAAGAAGAAAAATTGTTAAGAACACAATCTAGAATGTGCTGTGGTTGTACAACTCTTGAGAGCATTTCCAGTTTTCTTTGGTTTAATTGATCATATTCTCTCTGTTTTTCATTATAAAGAAATAAAATAAAGTCATATGTTCTTGATGTCAGGTTATGACCATGTACAGTATATCAAAATGGTCATTTCCACTTAAAAATGACCATTCTATCACCACACTTCCACGTGCAACAGTAAAAAGAGGCTTAGTTAAGTAATGCTGCAGGAGACTCTGTTCAGTGTCACTCAATGTACATGTACTATTAAGTGCTAAATTACATGAATTTTATGGGATCAAATTGTACTACAAGGCAGATTTTTTATTTACATCTAATAACCCCAGAATACTTTTAAAATTTGCTTAAAATTTGCTTATTGAAGATTTTGTCCAAGTTTAATGTGTTTTGTCCTCTTTGTTATTCAGATTACATTGATGGTATATAGAGCTCAGTACACTAATGTCACAGTTTTCAGAAAGCTGCAAGAGAAAATACCACAGGTGAGAGCAAAATCATCTTTTAATGTGTTTATCTCTTTGCCTATATTATTTTCCAGAAACTTTACAGTACAAGGACAAAGTTTACTTTTCCTCTGTAACTATGCTTTTTCCGGTATTATATATCATTAAACAAATAGTATGAACATAAATGCTCAGCCACCAGTTTTGTTTTTCTTAAAAACGTTTGAATATTGAAATACATTGCTACCCTGCCTAATGACGACCCTAGTTTTCAGACCACCATGCTTAAATGACTGATAGTTCAAAGATGTGAACTTGTCATTTACTATTCAAGTGGACCTCATTACTAAGGCCATCCCATGATTACTTGTCTTAAGTACCTTTAGTACTCTTTGTTGTGAGATTTTACTGTATTATTGTGTCATTTCCTTTGTATTAACACCCCTACATTGACAACAAGTTTAAATTTCAAAGCTAACATTATGTATATATAGACTGATGAATAATTCTATCCATTCAGTTCAAATTACTGCATATTGTAAATTAGTATCAAACTTTGATCCAAATCCCTTACAGGACATTTAAATGATTGGGATGGTCAGACCTTCTAGTAGTCAGGAAAGTATGCTACATTGTACATCATCATTACTAGGTATGTTGCATACCACATTGGGGGTTGTATCTTCAAGATCAAGGTCATGGCTAGTATTTAAAGTTTTCTGTCTAAGTCTCCCATCCATTCTATAACTTTCAAGGCACTCGAAATTAAAGGATGAAATTTGATATACTTATGCATCATCACTGAAGTGATGCTAACTACATTGGAGGTCCTAACTTTGAAATCAAGGTCACAGCTCAATATTTTAAGTTTTTCATCACACTTTCTTTTCCTTTGCACTCTGTAACTTTAGAGCCATTTCAGATCAAGGAATAAAACTTGATATATTTGTATATCATTACTAGAAAGTGTTACATACCACATTGGGTGTCCTCTCTTCAAGGTCAAGGTCACAGTTCAATATTTTACATTTACCATCACTTTCTTTTCCACTTTTTAACATTAGAGCTGTTTGAGATTATGCAACATGATCATCATATACAGTGTCGCACATAGGATCCCAAGGGCAGGTGACAACTGTGTCCCCCCACCCTCCAGATTTGGGGGACACAACATTTTAGAGGGACAAAGGAAAATAATAATACGTAATGCACTAATAGTGCTATAAAAATGAGATAATCTTATTTGCGTTGACAGTTTTGCCACCTTAACTTTGTGGTCAGCATAGTACTATCATATTTTTCTTGGACACTTACATTATTGCAATAAAAGTTTTATCGTGTACTGAAGTAAGTCATGAAAACATTAACATACTTAAATATCTCATTACCCTGAAATGAGCTGCACCATGGAATTTCCATTCCAAATTTAACTTTAGTGTACACTCATTACCTACCAGCATTTATTATAATAAATACCTATGTTTTCTGAATGAATTTTCTTTCCGAACTAACAAATCATTAATTAAATGAGAAATGAACTATTTGCATAATTTAGTTTGTTTTGTCATTATTTAATCCTTAGAATAAATCATATCTTGTTCGCTGTAGGGGTGACTTTAACCTTGAAAATACATTACACTAACAGTCATTGCCATCTTACAGTTTTTATCAGCTTTTGTGACTTTTTGGCCATTGCTAGTGCCAACAGAGACATGGATGGACATCCACTAGGCATATTTTTCATATTTTTCTTTTTTTTTTCTGACAAAAAAGCACACCCATTGGGCCACACAGGGTCAATATTTGGGGGACATGGGGACAAAAAAGTTGTGAGAAACCTGTGAGCCTGCACTCCATGTACAACACTGCATATATTATGATATCATTAGCAAGTGTTGCACACCACAATAGGTATCCTATCTTCAAGATTCAGGTCACATCTCAATATATTAAGCTTATCCTTCCACTCTCATCACAGTGTCATGTACCATATCATGACTCAATCATCAATGTCAAGGTCACGTGTCAGTATTTACGTTTTAGTCACATTTCTCGTTCTGCTCTATAACTTCAGAGATGTTTAAGATAATGGATTAAACTTTGTATACTTTAATATTGTCACTAAAAGATGTGTTGCATTTCACATTTGGGGTCCTATCTTCAAGGTCAAGGTCACAGGTCAGTATTTTAAGTTTTCATTTCGTTATGTTTTACATCTTAAAAATGCTGTTTGAGGTACAGAGATGAGCCATGTTACACTTATTTTTCTCAGTTTTATGGCATCTCATGTATGACAGAGTTTCATCTTAAAGGTCAAGGTCAGTGATTAAGTTTTAGCCCCGCTGGTATTTTTAGCTTTACTGGTCATAGATTCGAAGAGTTTATGCCATGGCCTGTCATCCCTCGTCTGTCTGTTGTCTGACGTCCGTCCACAAGCACAAGTTTGTTGTCACTATTCCTAAACTACTGGGAGCATTGCCATGAAAATTAACACACACATTCAGTCTAGTTGGACCTAAATGAAAACAGTGCCTCTTAGATATCCAATATACAGAGATGCTGCCAGGGTGCATAAGTGTACAAATCACACAAAATGTATATAAATTTGTAAACTTGGAAAGCAGTGATGTGTGAGTACTCCCACAAATTAGATCCAAGTTATGCATATAAAAATGCACTCTGTGCAGTATACAGTTTTTATTTAACTGTTAAGATAAACTGTATCAATAAGAATCTAAAAAAAAATTAAATAGCAAGGATACTTATTTGATGAAAATACCTCTGTCCATTCCAAAGCATGCAGATGTAGCTTAATACAAAAGGATGCTTGGAAATCCCACAAATTATAGATAACAGAAAAACATGTGTACTATAGGGGTTCTGCAGTTGATGCCCTTTCCTCAAATTTGTGCATGCACAAACTTTGGTCCATTTCCAGAAGGTGAAATTACAGTCAATGGCTGGGCTGAAAATTACTGATTCTTTTCAACTTCAAGTCTGTGCAGAGTGAATGGCAGAATGAAGAAAGTGAAGGATGAGGTGCAGTTTCTGCCCAAATTGAGGATAATAATTCTAAAATGATGTCAGATGCTGGGTTAGATAAATCGCTAAAGAAAAAACCAAAATTTGATGCAAAGTTTCAGAAATTTTGACTGTTACATTTCATGCAGTTACAACACAACACCATGAAAGAATTATGCTGTATAATATTTACAGAAATTATGAAAAATAAACCTTTTACATCGGAAATCAACGCTTGAATTTAGGACGTTGATTCTTAATGGCATGCTGAGTGATCAGATCACATGCATTTTGGAGCAGAGATATCCATGAGACAATATACCTGTGAACTGTTGAAAATTCTACAACACGACCATAATGAACAATTTCCTAACTTGCTGAAGCTGGCTAAGCTAGCTATGCATATGCCTTTTTAGACAGCAGTCTGTGAAAGGGGCTTCTCAGCATAGAACACTATTCATATACAAATAAGGAATGGATTAAATTCCAAAATAGTCAAGAGATTAATTATGAGACAACTAGAGGGGGAATCTTATGAGAATTTTGATTTCAGTAGTGACCAAACAGAGTGGAGCAGGAAGAAAGGGAGATGGACATTTAAGTGTTGATGAAATAATAAACTATAGCAATTTTTTTTTTCATTAAAAAAAATTTCTTATGAATGTCTGCTTGGTCTTAAATGAAAATTGTGCCAATCTGACATTCACTATGGCCATGATGGCAGCTATCTTGAAAATCTTATCGCTACTCATGAACAGATGATCATATCAACATGGGGTTTTCACTAGTTGGTCCTAACTGAAAATTATGCTGATTAGACATCCAGTCAGCTGGGGTAGACAATATACCAGCAGAACTTGTTCAAGCAGGAGGAACTTCCATGATAGATGACCTCACAACAATCTGCAACAAAATCAGGCAAACAGGAAAATGGACCACCCCATGGACCCAGTCTCTGATCATGACTCTTCCTAAAAAAAAGGAATCTACAACTGTGCCAGAACTACCAAACAGTCTCATCAGTCACCCAAGCAAGGTTATGCTTAAGATCATCCTCAACAGACTGAAACCCCAAGCAGAGCACATCATTGCTGAAGAACAGGCAGGTTTCAGAGCAGGAAGTATCACTACAGAACAGATTTTCAATCTTAGAATCCTCTGTGAAAAATATCTCCAGCATCAACAGAACCTCTATCATGTCTTCATTGACTTCAAGAAGGCTTTCGACAAGGTATGGCATGCAGCCTTGTGGGCCACCATGCGGATATACAACATAAATGCAAAACTAATCCGCACTATAGAAACCCTGTATGACAAGGCGACTAGTACAGTTCTCATCAATGGCAACATAGAGACTGGTTCAGAACCACAGTCAGAGTCAGACAGGGGTGCCTTCTGTCACCCACTCTCTTCAACATCTACCTGGAAAGGATCATGTCCGACCCCTTGGAAGACCATGAGGTCAGTGTTGGAGGCAGAACAATCACCAACCTGCGCTTCGCTGATGATATTGATGGCTTAGCAGGAGATGAAGAAGAAATGGAAACCTTAGTGAACAGTCTCAATCAAGCATCACTAAGATATGGGATGGAGATCAACGCTGAAAAGACAAACCTAATGACAAACAACCCGAGTGGCATCCAAAAGGAAATAAGAGTGAATTGACAGAAGCTGGGCACAGTAACAAGCTTCAAGTACCTAGGTGCTATCGCCTCTGATGAAGGTTCAAAACCTGAGGTTCTTTCCAGGATTGCGCAGACAACAGCTGCTCTGGCTAGGCTGAAGCCTATTTGGAAAGAGAGCAACATCACACTTGGGTCCAAGATCAAGCTTTAGCGCTCCCTCGTCATGTCCATATTCCTATATGCATGTGAGACATGGACCCTAACAGCAGAATTAGAGAGAAGAATCCATGCCTTAGAGATGAGATGTTATCGAAGGATCCTGAAAATCTCATACTTAGACCATGTCTCTAATGCGGAGGTGTGCACTAAAATCCAAGGTGCAATTGGACCTTATGAAGATCTGCTCACCACTGTAAAGAAACGCTAACTAAGATGGTATGGTCACATCTCACGCTCAACTGGCCTGTCAAAGACAATCCTACAGGGCACAGTGAGAGGAAAGAGAAAACAAGACAGACAGAAGAAGAGATGGGAAGACAATATCAAAGAGTTGACTGGCATGGTCTTTGCAAAGTCCCAAAGAGCAGTGGAGAACAGGGCAAAATGAAGAGAGATTGTCGCAAAGTCATCAGCGGCTCCCCTACGACCAGCAAGGTTACGGGAGAAATGAAAAAAAAAAATGATGGCTGCCATGGTACCCATCTTGAAAATCTTGTTATAGCTACTTCTTCTGAACAGATGGTCATATAGACATAAGGTTTTCATGAAAAGACTTTTGAGAACTTGTTAGTCTTAAATAAAAATGGTGCTCATTAGTGGCAGCCAACTTGAAAATCTAGTTATCACTACTCCTTTTGAAGTCATATTGACACAGAGTTTCACTAAAACATTTCTCACTATATATAGTTGGTCCTAAATGAAAATGATGGAATGTGACCTCCCTAGATTTGAACAATCTTGTACCAGCTATTTCTCCAGAACAAATGGCCATACTGTGAGTTTTAAAAAAAAAACACTTTCTTGCAGTACATAGTAGTTGCTATAGTAAAATGATGCTGATCTTGCCTGCAAAATGGCTACCTTGACAATCATCTTGAAAATCTTTATATGACTACTTCTCCTGGATGGATGGTTGTGGTAATAGTAATATGTGGCTGGTTTTGAATGAAAATGGTGCTCATCTGACCTCAACAAGGCACCAATAATCTTGAAAATCTTGTTATCACTACTTCACTTGCATGATTGGTGGTATTGAAATGGAGTTTTCACTGACCACTAGTATATCTGCGCTTTTGTGAAGGAGGTTTAAAAACTAGACTTAAATGACCTTTGGGGTCAAGTGAGAAGCCTTGCTTGCATTTATGTACTCACTATTCTTATGAACACAGTGATCATACCTGCCATATTTCCAGACAGTGTTGGGGGGTTTTGGAGACTCAAAAAACGTGTTTTGAGGTCTCAAGGGGGGGTCAGTGCACATGCATGACCCAAAAAAAGCGGCATCGTCCAATTGAGAATAAGTTATCTTTTCATATAAGCTTATAGAAAATTACTGGAAATTCAAATTTGATAAAAAAGGAAAATAACATATTTTCTTTGAAGCAATTAATACACTTACAAAAAAAAAAATTGGTATATTTAGCATTGTCCAGTACCATCACCACACACATGTGTCAACACTCACATAATCACAACCAGACAGACATTAAATAAATAAAAAATATACCAAGGTTTTGTCTTTAAAATTCATTGGACAGTGGAATATTTTCTTAATTCGATGCAGTCTTTGCTGCTCACAATAGTTCGGTGGAGGGGAGGTAATGCAAGTGTCAATTGTGTTCATCTTTGCACACATTGAAGACTGGATAGTACTGTTGTTCAAACTTCCCCAAAGATCTTGTTGAATTTTTCTCATCATAGAAACTGATCTTTCTGCATCTGCATTGATGTAAGGGAGTGTCAAATATTCTGTGTGGTGTTGCTAAATGTCAATGGATGTCATACACTCCAGAATGACTGACGTCAATATGGTGTTTGCAGTGAGTGCAAAAAAATAAATGCTCCCACTTGCTGCTGTGCTTTACAAAATCAAACTCTGTCCAGGAGTTCTGAAATTTCGTTTTGCTGGACTCTTCTCGCTTTGCAGATAGCTCATCTTCACACTTGTACACTATTCTGACTACTGAAATATTCATGTTTTGCATTTTATATATGGAGTGAAATCTTAGTTCAAAGAAACATTGCCACTTATCGCGAACTTGCCAATAATCTTTAATAAAGATGGTTTAAACATTCCCATTTAAGGCAATGATGTATAATTTGTTCTTCAACATGCATCTCTTTCATTTACCTTTAACTTCAAACAAATTGGGTTGTTCCACTTTACCTATGCAAATTAGCCTAATGGGCTCTCCCACAACAGTCTTCAAAGGATTTAATATGGCTTCACCTTGCTATTTTCAGCCAATTAAGTAATCTGTGAGATGGTTGCTTATGTGTGACCACCTTACCTTTTAATTGCCTCTATGATAATCTAAATTGTATAAAGTGCCCCTAGGACAGTTGTACATGGACTCTAAGCAGGACTGTCTACTGTTTATACAGACTACATGCTAGGGACATATTTATACCATTATAGCAGTTTTTCTACATCACATACTGCAATGAACCTTGGTGGTCAAAAGATCTCTCTCTGTTTATTGTAAAAAAAAATTCTCAGATTACTGAAAATCGTGTTTTTAAAAACACGACTGTGTCAGGGGATTTGGGAGTAAAAAAAATTGTGTTGTTCGCGTGACACATAGTGTTATGGCAGGTATGTGTACATGATGCAGATCTTCCAACCCTTATGATTTGACAATAAGTCTTACTGAAATGACCCTTAAATTATGGACTTACAGAATAATAGTAAAACTTACAATGAAATATGATTGTTGCAGTCAAATCCAGATACTGGATGTCCATGTTTGATCTAGAGTTGTGTTTCATATTAGAGCCAGTGGAGTTGGTCGGCCTGGAACCAGTCTAACTTTACAGGAGTACCTCAGATGCTTTAAACTGTCCATATTTTTCATGCAAAATGCCTGCATGATCAAGCTGATGCTTATAGCATTTTCTACAAATGGCATCCAACAAACAAAACCACTTAGAAGATGAAAGGGACAATAATCCTCTTAATAAGTTAAACAATCAGCATAGAAGTATAGAAAGTAATATTCACATTCTTGGAAAAAGAAACAGGAAAGGCAACAGTTATGTTCATTGGACATCATATGTACTTAATTTGAGTAATTCTCATGGCGGGAGAAATTATTGCCATTGCCACATGGAATTTAAAAAAAACAACAAAGATTACATCAAGTTGGGATATCTGGCAAAAGGCCTTTGAGCTCCATGGGGTTTGGAACCGCAGTTTCTGAAACTGTACTGGAGGTAATTAAGGTCTAAGTGTGCTTTGCAAACTTTTTAGTTGAGCATGATGTTTACCTTCATTGCATCAGTCTCAGATCTTCTGAACTTTTGAAATGCATGTTTCCAAGTCAGCAACAGCAGTGCATGATATTTCATTACATCTTACTGAAAATTGGTCTGACTTATGGAAAATTTAGACTGCCTTGGTGAGAAGGTCTTATTAGGGTTGGCAGGTCTGGTACATGTACAAGTGAATTTTGACAGACTTTGTATTTAGTTGCATTTCATTGAACAAGTTGATAGTCAGCACTCTGACATTGATTTTTAGGTTAAAGGTCTTGACTTGGGCTTTTAGCTGTACTGACTTGTGAGCATGATAACACAAACAAGTATGAATAGATTTTTTTTATTATTAAACCCTGTTATATTAGAAGAATACCTTGAATGAAAACTTTGAAGGTTTTTCCCCAAAAATATTAACTATAGATTTGTCCAAACTTGGCATGTAGATATATCTTGACATTGTCTGAGACAAGTTCAGCGATTTTCTATCCATGATATCGAGATCAAGGTCAAATTCTATGACATAGAATTTTGTAAACTTAGAGGTATATTGTGAACATGTTAACTTAGACATATAAGAAAATATTGTTCTTACCAAATTTGGTATGTTGGAGTTTCTCAAGAATATAAGAGCTGGTTTCAATATGCAGCAAATAAAAAGATGGAAGAAACAGACTTATCTTGAATTCCTGGAAATTCATTTCAGTTAGTAGAGCATCAGTCTTTTCAAGGGACACTTGGGGGGGGGGTTTGGGGGGGTCTTTTCTGCACTTTCATTCTAATACCTTTGAGATGGATCCATGAAACTCTACATCTCTGTCACAAAAAGTCACTGATTTCATCACAGTATACTTTTTTGTACCTCACCATTGTTGATTAGGGATAATATTTCACTGAATTTGATTGTTCATTGCATTCATATCTTGGACCCTGTTAAATTTAGACTTGCCAAAGTTTATAATGTTGATGTATATTACTCTCACTTGGTAATATTGATGCAGTCCTCTGCCATACTGAAAGTAGGTCACTTTGACCATTTATATTTTGATTAACTTCATTAACAAATACAAAATTTCTCTGCATCTTGTACATTAGAAGTCCTACATCCCTCAAACTTTATACATTATGTAGATTCATGTTTGCAATAACTACACACCCATCAGAACTAGGTCATTGTGACCTATCTTTATGCTTGAGTGACTCATTAGAAACAATTTTCAGCCTATATATGTTTCTCTACCTGTCATAACTCTTGAGTTGTAGATGCATCCTCTCTCATACTACACTACCTTCCCAAAAGCTAATAAATGTGGCTTAGCTTTGTGTTTAATGGAAATGTCATCACCTAAATGCACTTAAACATCAACTGTCTTCATGAAACTTTCTAGGTTGATTCATATTATTATGCAGTGTCAAAAATATGTCAGTTTTACCCACAGTTGATTCTTCAGAGACTTTTCAATTAATATGTTCAATTCAGCTCCCATTACCATCCAAATGAACAATTACATCATGTAACCTATAATTAACCCTCTTATTGATATGCATGCTAGCCTAGCTGGAGTTTGAAATTATATTTGGTGAGGGAATTAATGTTTTGAGAAAGTTCTTGTTTCATTTGCAAGTGTGCCAAAAAATTTCTAATACAGAAATGCAGAAGCACTCAGTGAAAACCTGTGCAGGCCAAGTGTACAAGATGTGCTGGTTTGACAGCACTAGAAGAGAAAGGGAGTTCATTCAATTTGTCTGCAATTACTTGGATAGAGCCAAATGGCATTGTCTCGTGATAATTAAATTTTGGCCTTTATATCAATAATTAAATCAGTAAAACCTTTAAAAATTGGTACAATAGCTTAGAATTAACAAGTGTGAAGGCCGGATTTTTTTTTAAGCTTTGATATTTTGAGGTACAGTCATTTGTTTTTGCTTTCTATTTGCAAACTAAAATGTTGACTCTTTCAATGCTTCTCTCCCAGGAACCTCTGAGTAATGGAGTCAAACACCAAATAAGTGAGGAGTTCCACAGTTTGCCTGACCTGTGTCAGGCCCTGGATAACCTTGATATTGCTATCAGCTTCCTGAAATCCATTGGTGGTAATCCTGAAAACAACCTTGACAAGTTCATGGTGGAGACACTTAAGATGGAACAGTCCCTTTTTAGCCCAAAGGTGATAATTTAATCAATAGAAATATTCTTCAAGGGTTGAACTCTTCATGCATGTATAGGCATTAATGGACTTTTTACAATTTACCTTCATGCATGTATAGGCATTAATGGACTTTTAACAGTTTATCTCATTCCATATGAGAACAAAAACAAACTGTAACTTTCTTCCACATAAATATCGAGGCATTAAATTACCCAGCTTGGGAGTACATGGATGTTTTATATCTGGGAATTGAATTGGTACTCCTCTGAAGTCAACTTCACAATGTTTTTTTATACCAAACATATAATTTTAAAAAGTGTGAAATAATACATTCCTTGGATGCAACACTCTTACATTTCAAAGCAGAGGGTCAAATTCCTCTTGTTGATAGTGACAAGTTACTTCTTAAAAAAATCTCTTTTTAAGTAGAAAGCATTTCAAAATATTTAAATCCAGAAATAGTACATACAGTGCTCCCTTGTTTTAGTGAACCTAGATAACTTGCGAACCTGCTTATAATGTGGAGGCAAGTGTGGATCCCATTTTTTTCTTATAGAAAATGCCCAAAACAGGGTTCTCTTTGCTTAATATTTTTTTAAAAATCACAATAAAAAAAATGGTCAATGAAAGTTTCATATATCGCACTTTTTGTCATTGAAAATGGCAGTCAATGTATAGAAATTCGGAAATATCATGAAATTTGCAAATTTGAATGAGAAATCTATTTTGCAAGATTTTCCTGAACAAAAGTATTTTTGCAATAAATAACACTACTGTAGTTTTGTGAAGTTTGAAGAAGCATTGCTTTGTATTTATTTTTATACACCCACCATAAAGCAGAGCTTATTATGTTATGATCTCCATCCATCCATCCATCTGTCTGTGACCAATATCATATCTGAACAATAACTCAAGTTGTCCAACATTTTCAGTTACCAAACTTTGTGGACGGCTTGCATTTGAGGTATGGAAGAAACCCATAGATTTGAGGTCAAAATGTGACTGAAAGAACAAAAATGGTGTCTGCACAATATAATTAGTTCTACATCACATACCTGGACAAATCTTTGTGGATAGTTTGCACTTGATATGGATAAAACCTATCCATTTTTGAGTCAAAAGATTAAAGGTCAAGGTCACTGTGACCGAAAGAACAAAGTTAGTTTCCACACAATAACATTATTGTTTTACATAGCAGACTGGGACCAAACTTTGTGGATGGCTTGCATATGGAAGGCAAGAAGCATATTGATTTTGAGGTTAAAAGATCAAAGTCATTGACTGAAAGTAGAAAAATGTTTTCAGCAGAAAAATTTCAGTTATCAAGAATGTACCTTGACCAAAGTTTGTGGAATGACTTACACTTTGGGTAAGAAGAAAGCCTATTGATTTTGGGGTAAAAAGATATAAAAAATCAGGGTCACTGACTGAAAGAAGAAAAATTAGTCATTCATACAACCATGAAAAATCTTCGAATTTGAGGGTTTGCCTTGAAAACTCCATGAAGTTTGAAAATGTTGGCTTTTTCCTTGAATAGTCCTTGAATTTGTTGAAAAACTTTTCATTTTTCCCAAAACTCCATGAATTTATTTGAGGGAATACAAAACATGACATGGGTAGTTACCAGATGGAGTAGTGTGCCTTTGATATAGTGACATGTTAAATAGTTGTGCGTGTGTGTGACAGATCTCCATTATGCCAGAGATCTCGATTTTAATAAGATTGGTTCAGTTTTGTGTCTAAGTTCATTTGGACATAAAAAGATAATTCTCAGATGAGTCACTTTCACCTGTATCTGTCATCAGTTATGACTGCCATTTATAGCAAGTTGAAAAGCCTTTAAGTGGTCTCTTACAAAAAGCCTTATCATTACATATATGAATCGCCCTTCAAAATTATACAAATAATATTGATCTGCCATCAAATAGTAAATTATATAGCTTTAACAATTACGACATACATGTAGTCTCTTTGTGCCTTCAGAATTCTTAATTTTCTTGAGAGAAAAAAAATCAGTATTCATTCCACAGCTGATCTTATAGGTGGGAAATTTCCCCCCTTATTTTTGTTAAAAAAAGGGCGGAATTTTCCAATCATAGGAGAGATTTATTGAAAAGATTTATTGAAAAAATAAAAGTAGAAATATGATGTATTTCATGCATTCACTTGATTTTTCAGTGCAATCTTGTTTACAACATACAATGGTAGACAGTTTAATAGGAAAATGTACTCAGTCTATTTTATCAAGTCTTTGTTAGTGGTAACAGTTACCGGTAGTCAAAGTAGTTACTTTTCCAGTTACAGCAATTCTGATGGCGTCAGCATTGACAAATTAAGTTTTGTTTAGGTTTTAGTTTTGGCATGTTTGAAGCACCATCATATTTATGTAGGCCTTTTTTGCTAAGGCTTATTGAATATCAATCACCATGCTGCTAAGTATTGTTTCATTGTATATCTACAGGCCCAGCAGATATGCCAATATCGACATGCCAAATCACTCTGGCTACTGTTGTCTCTGGAAAAGACCAAGATGATTGCTTTCCATAATCAGGTTTGTTGTTTGATCAGGGATAGAATTCAACTTTATTTGATGTGTGTAACTAGTAATATTGTATGGCATAAAATGTCAGTAAGCATATCTCATTGTTGTAGATACAAACATTGCAAAATATGCCAAGAACTGAATTTGGGGGTTTTTATGAGCTGAAGAACACCAATTTATCCAATGGTACCTCATCAGAATCCAACTTTGTTAACTTTATAACTTTTTAAATAGTATAAGTAGTGTACAAAAGTATTAACTTATTTAATAATTTGCTCATAAACTGCAGAAAATGTATCCTGTAAGGATGGCTGCCTGTACACATTGGTGTTAGGGATAATGAGAGAACTGATAAAGCAGCCAAAGCCCTTCAGTCACCCATTTCTGAATGGAAGATTGCATATAGTGACTTTAAGTAATATATTAATTTACATGTTTTATCTATTTAGAAAAATATGTGGAATAAAAAGTCCATAAACTACTTATGGGACATCAGATCCATCATTGGAAAATGGCATCCTTTGTATAGAACAAATCATAGGGATGAGGTGGTAACTGTGTCACTTTTGCATAGAACACACATACCTGACTGCTTTCCTCCTGAAGGATGAACCTCAGCCATAGTGCATGTCCACTGACAGTAAATAACATTTTTGTTCAGTGTATTGACTTCACCATGCCACGAAAAAGTTTGTGTTCACCACCTTTTCAAAAACAAAATCAGGAACAATTATATCCATCTCTCTGCCCTTCTGTCACACTTTCCCATCCACTCTCTAACTTCAAAGCTGTTTGAGATTAAGGTATGAAACTTGGTATACTTATATATAATTACTAGAAGGTGTGTCATTTACCACATTTGGGGTTCTATCCTCAAGGTCAAGGTCATTGCTTTAAATAAAGTTATTATTATTATTATTATTATTGCTCAATATTTATGTTTTCCATCACACTTTCATTTTCCATTCTATAACTTTAGAGCTTTTTGATTTTAAGGAATACAGCTTATTATACATATATGTCATCATTAGCAAGTGTGTTGTGTACAACATTGGGGGACTTATTTATAATGTCATAGTATTATAGGTTTAATTTTTCTATATCACTGTCCTTTCCACTATCTAATTTTAAAACCATTTGGAACTTGTTCTTTACTTCATATCATGACTAAAAGCTGTCACATACCTCATTGGGGTTTCTATCTTAAGGGTCAAGATCACAGTTCAATATATTAGGTTTGAGTAACATTTGCCCTTCTATTTTCTAACTTAACAGTTTTTTAAGATAAATGGTTGAAGCTTTTGGTACACTGACATATTCAAGAGTTTCAATAGAAGCCAGTAGCCAGTAATTTTTCGCCATATATTTGTACAGAAATCATCACTTACGTTTCCAGAATTTTGAAAGAGTTCATTTTAAAAGTTTTATAATAATCACCTATTCCATTGGAGATGAATCATCCAATTAAGATTAACATCTTCTATTTGATTTAGATCAATCTAAGCCTAGACGATGCATGCATTTTCCTATTCAGCATAATTGAAAGCACGTGCCTGGCACATGGTTTAATCTACATCAAAGAGAACCATAAATGTTCAGTGTCCTTCCTTTCACACCCAATTGATCATGATCAATCCAAGAGTGGTGATCACATGCTAATACACCGCTCCCTCGATAACTCGCGCACAACGGGGTCCAAAAACATAGACCTCACTATAAGCGAGGGCGCGAGTTACCGAGGGACCTAAAAAAAATTAAGAAAGGGATGCCATCCCCGCTGGACATCGAGAAAACCGCAGTAGGGGTGGGGGTGGGTAACGGGGCTGTTTAATGTCGGAATACTCGTTTTATAATTACATTGGGAATAATTGTCAATAAAGAGCTTTTTCTAATGTAGTTGTTTGCTTTTCTGTATAAATTACCTTTATTTTCAAGATAACGAACCTCTGAAAGATCGTTAACAACATTAGTCCAAGCAGTTTGAACAACACGTGTACGCGATACATTGTGTATTACGTCACTGCTTTTTGTTGTTGTTGATTCACAACTAAACAAGATTCCTTTTTTCAAAAACTATTGACATTTATTTCGTGAAACAACCGTCAACATCAAACCTCGATTTATTTATTGTTCCATTAGTAAAATATGGATGCCGTGATTTCATATCAAGTAACAGTGAAACTTCGTCTCATCCTTGAGGAAATCCCTGAGTAGCATGTTAGAAAGTTCAATACAAACTCTGGAACTCGCTTCTCCGTAATGAACCGCATCTGTAAAACAAAGCTTTTATTCTCCAAGTACTCATTTGGCTTGGTTGCCTTACTATCTTTGATTACATTTGTGAATGAGTAGGCTAATTTAAGGTAGTTTAATTATATTACTTACATAATAATATTTATAACAGTGTTCGATTGATCAATTGAAATGAGTTGACCTGACACACGGCCGTGACCGCTAGCTCTTACGCAGGCAGGATTTGCACGCCTTTTAACTTTTCTGTTATTCCACCCCCTTTGTTTGATTTGATACAAAAGACGTAATTAACGTGATAATACAAAGCAGGTCTGCTATTAATTGAGTGTAACAACACAACATATACTTCCGTCAGTCGGAGATAAAAACAAAAAAAAGGTCGGCACATAATTAGAATCTCACGGAAAGGCTCGCGGAGATAGCTCGGTCGGTTGAATTTTAATTTTCACGTTTGAATACAAGAGGGCTTATTGCATTTATGATGTTTACACTGAAACTGAATTAAAAGATAGAACTAAAACATATATTTCACTTGACAAAACTTATTTAATTGGTATTTATTTTTCAAGTGTTGCCACCAGTAGGCTTTAGTGACGTTTTCATTGATCGAAATTTCGTCGAATATTGTTATTTATAGTGTACTGAGAATGTTGTTTGAAAAGAAAATTAAACAAAATATTTGACTGCTTATTAAAAGTCGAAAATGTCATGACGATGGTTCAAATTTCTGGGTACTAACCACTGGTTTTGACGATAAAACGAGCGATATATTAAGGTTTCATTTACTAATTTTTGATCGCGATTTTTTTCACCTTCAACAAATAGGATCAATTTTTTTTTTTTTTAAATATATTTTCTAGTTTAAAAAAAATGGGATTCATGTCTGGTCCGCGTTATAAGTGGGTTCGCGAGTTATCCGGGCACGAGTTATCGAGGGAGCGGTGTAATTAAGTGAGCAATATACACACATGACTTCTGGCTAAATAGAAAATAAAAAGGGGTTTGTAACAAATTTAGACAGAGTTCTATCAGTTATGCAGTACAGAGGGGACAGCATGAAAACAGACATAGTAAGATAGGCTAGTGAATGCTTATTGATACAATATATAAATGATACTAGTGATGAATGACATGTCAAACATTTTGCTTACTGTTTGACATTGACACAACAGACAAAAGCACATGATAAATTTAAAATACAACATGAATACAACACACATGTTGAAACATATATTAAACATTTATAGAAAGTTAGTCTACTTCCTTCAATTCTTTTAGAACGAGTTTGTTATTTATTTATAATTTGTAACATTTTCAGTAATTTAAAGCAGATATACAGTATCTGCCCAGGACTTTGCCAACACCACAATATATAATCATCTTAAGTTGATATATTTATTGTTAATTTTAGTTTGTGTATTATTATAAAACATCAGGTTGGCTTATTTTTCTTATTATTCCATCACCTGGAAACCTGCATTTTCCCATTTTTCTTTTGCAACACTCTTTAAACATTTTCTAATCAGCTAAGTAATTAAGAGATTCATTTCATTCAAAAGAACTAGGAGAATATTGCTAAGGTTCAACATCAATGTTAATATCAAAGAACCAATTGATTCTGCATGATAATTTTTTCCTTATTAATAGGATGGAATCTATAAGATCATCAGGAAAAAAATCTAGAGATATGAATTATCAATATCAATTTTATACAAAATTCTATAATACAAAAAAAAAAATATTTTCAAACATATTTCACCATAAAGGAAAGCCAATCTAACGTGATTTGATACACCATCACCATTTCACCTCATGGGTTGGCCGCCATATGCCCCAACAGGGGGATGTTTTGCCCCCCACCCCCATCCTGCTACTTTTCCAACTTCTACTTTATTTCTTATTGAAACCCCAATATTTTGTCAATAGAAGATTTGTTGCATTACACAAGTGAGGCCTTTTCCCTCAATGTCAAGGTCACAGGTCAATATTTTAATTTTGTTTCTGCTTTATATCATAAAAGCTGTTTGCATACCTGCCATAACGCAATATGTCATGCAAAAAACACAATTTTTGACTCCCAAACCTCCCAACACAGTTGTGTTTCTAAAAAAAATCAATTTTCAGTACTCCTGGCAAACAAACCAAAAAGAAAACCAGAGACAGATACAGAGAGACTTTGTTTTCTTTACCACTATGATATATGCAAATAACCTATAGCCTGTATAAGCAGTGATGCTTAGTGCTGAGGTAAATTATTCTCAGGGCAGTTCATACAATTGATTGTCATAAAGGCAGTTAAAACATACGGTGGTCAGAGATAAATGGCCATTATTGCACAGATTATTTAATTGACTGACAATTGGGACCTTTGAGCACTGCTGTAGGAGAGCCCATTAGGCTAATTTGCGTAGGTAAAGTACACCTAGTGAAACAAGCCAATTCGTTTGAAGTTAGGTAAATCAAAAAGATGTGTGTTGAAGAACAAAGTTATTGTGCATTATTGCCTTGAATGAGAATGTTTAAGTCATCTTTATTAAATATTATTTGCAAGTTCATGATTAGTGGCAACATTTCTTTGAAGTTGGATTTTACTCCTTATATAAAGTAAAAAACATGATTATTTCGGTAGTCAAAATAATGTACAACCATACATGTGACAGAACCATGACACTAAACAAGTAGATTTTAAAATTTTGATCAGTAGATTGGCTTCTAAACCAGTAGATTTTTTATAGATATAAATTGTGCGTGTTTCAAGGGGATTGAAAAATAACATAAGTGCATATTTTGCTGTAATATCTACTCTCTTCATACTATAATAAAACAGCAAGTTTTGAACATGAATCATATTCTGAAGGAAATTGGAACAATAATATTTAATTAATACAAGTCAGTGTATGACAATTACATGAAAAAGGAAGAGTTGTATATCTCATAGATCACTGCAAAGATTTTTTTAATTTTTTTAAATAAAAATCCACAAGCATTTTTAGTTTCCTTCACAAGATCACTGACTGGTGACCACTGATGACATTAATTGTGATTATTAAGTTTCACACTTAACAGGCTTTCGATAGTTTTCTGGTCCAGATTTCCCCTTGAATCACTTTATTTTGCGAAGAATGGAGAATGTCCTCTCTGTATCAGCATTAGAATCTGGCAATAACATAACAACCACACACAGCCTGCAAGAAAGTTCAAACTTCACTTTTCCTGTGGCTGGGTTTTTAAGGTTGCTGACTGCTCTCCAATACTCCTCCAACCTAAGTTCATCCCGGGAAGAAAGTTCCTGAGTTGGACTTCAGATGTATTCCTGACTTCCATATTTCTTATCTGGTGTTTTTTTAGCATTGGGAGAAAACACATGTTTTGGCATTTTGACATGAAATTAACTAAAACGTATATGAACTGCCCTTAAATATTCCTCTAAAAACATCTTGAACAATGCAGTAACAATTAAACAATATCAAAAATCAAAATACCTACTCAAGTGCTTCTGTCGAAATCATTTTTTAGTCAGTCTTTCCGTTTTATCTCACCTCTGCCAAAGGTCAGCTGATTTTTTATTCAGCGACTCAAGCCATCACGGACCACCTGTGATCCCTTTATTACTTATAACAACTTATAAAACATCCCACATCTGGCCTTAAACTCTCTAGATTACAACAATATGGTAAACATTTAACAGTTTGTTATGTATACATGTTAGCCTTCTTAATCTGATTACTCAGCCACACATCATTGCACCAGTATAACATTTCTGGTCCCCAGTAGACTGGTTTCTCTAATGGGGGTATAGAACCAGAAGAAAAAAAAATCATCTTTTATTTTTCAAAAGCAGTAGATTTCAACTATAAAACGGCATGTGTGGTAGATGGCCTTTAAAATGGTATTTTTGTCCTACCTCCTCTAGAATCACATGTATTTACAAGTGTGATTCAATTTTGAAAGCAAAATGTCGAAATACAGCTGTGTTTCAGGGAAGAACGAGACATCTATGAAGTGAGCAAAGCCCAGCAAAACTAAATTTCAGAACTCTTGGTTGACAGTTTGACTTTGTGAAGTGCAGCAGCAGGGGGAACATTTTATTCTTTGCACATACTGCAGACACCATATTGACATTAGTCATTCTGGATTGTACAACATGTCAGCATAGCAACACCACCTGGGACAATGCACAAATGCAGAACTCAATCCCAAAAGTAACAAACATGTTTAAACAATCATTGACAGACCATGTCACAAGAGCTGAAGTATATTTCTTCTACAGTTTGCAGTTGAAGAATATTTTTCAGACCTGCATGTTTGACACTCCCTCACAGTAATGTAGAGGCAGAAAGATATTGAACTATGCTGAGAAAAATTCAACAAGATCTGGGAAGTTGGAACAACAGTACCATCCAGCCTATAATAAGCGCAAAGATGAACACAAATGACACTTGCATTTCCTTCAGACTCCCTACTGAACTGTTGAGAGCAACAAAGACTGCATCTAACTAAGACTGTATTCCAATGACAAGTGGATTTTAAAGACTGTGGTTGAATGTGATTATGTGAGTCTGGGCACATATATGCGAGTACATGTGTGGTGATATTTGTCAAGGCTAAGTCTACCAACTGTTTTTTGTTTGTAAGTGTACTAAATACTTCAAAGAAAACAGATATGTTGTTTTCTTTTATTCAGACTTGAATTTCCAGTCGTTTTCTATAGGCTTATATGACTAGATAATGTATTCTCACATGTATGGGGCCACTTTTTTGAGTCATGTGCCCTGCCCCCACCCCCTTTATTGGGACCTCAAAGCACACTTTTTGAGTCTTAAAAACCTCCCAACATTTTCTTGGAGGTTGGCAGGTATGTGTTTGAGGCACAGGGATGAACCATTGTACATTTATGCTTCTCAGTTTTGATGGCATTTTTCCTTTAATGCCCAGTAACTTTACAGCTCTGTGTTAAAGGTCATAGTCAAATTTCAATATTTTGAACTGTTGTGACCTCACTATGCTTGGCAGGGGACAAAAATTCACTGTATTTTCTTGCTTGATGCCAGTCCAGTTAAAAAGCTTTTCACTAATGTGCCACCAGAAAAAAATTTGGACTTTTTTAGAGAACGCAGTTTATATACACAATTTTTTAATTGTTCATTGTGTCTCTGTTCAGTGCACTGTGTACAATTGTTGTTCAATTCAGGGCAAACAATAGACCATCAATGCTTGCTCAGTCAACTGGCATGCACACTCATGCACCAAACAATGTTGTTATCGAAGCAAGTTTATCACTCAAATTGATGAATCAGTTATTTACCAACCTAATTAAGTAACTGCAGATCATCAAAGTCAGTCCACATCAAAAGGTTGTTGCAACTATTGGGTGCTGCTTTATAACAAAGAAACTCCCAAAACAAAAGTCAATTTTATGTCCATGTGGCTATGTTGTCAGCCAGTCATCACATGATCAACCCAATGGCAGCTGAAAATCAGTCAGCTTTATCCCCAAAGTCTATCCCTAAATACTGTAAGTGTCATGAGATATTTTGTATAGTGTTTTGTAAGTTTGTGTGAGCTCATTAGTAATGTATTAAATATTTAGATTTGAATGGAATCGAGCAGAGAAAATTCTTGAGGTTTTAAATTTACACAGACACCGCTTAATGGCATGCATACCATGCATACTGAAATGTCATTATTCCATATTTTTGTAATGAATTCAGACACATCATGATTTATGCATAGATGATTAAAAATTATGCTTTGTGCACATTTTTGATTGAATTATTATTGATTCACTTTTATTTATGCAATGAAATAAATTATTGATGCTATTCATTTGCCGATTTTCTTATATATGTTCATACCAATGTATGATTGTCTGCGGAAAATTAAATATTAAATGTGTAATCACTATTTTCACTATTTCTTATGCAATATGCATCAATTTAATTTGGAATTCGGATAATTTGGAATTTGGAATAAGGTTCTAAAACAAATTATTTTTTAAATCTTAAAATGCCTGAAGTTTTCTTACCCTCTCAGTTTCTCTCTCAGTATGTGTTGGTTGCTCAGTCAGTATGTCAGTTTTGTCTCAGTTGATCCAGATCGATCTCTCTCTGGATCTACGATGGCAATACTGACAGACTAATCGACCAACAGATAAACAGAGAGATGGACAATAAAACAATCTTATAGTAAACCTCCTGCACCTCCATCCCCTCTCCCAGTTGTTTGGTCAGAATATCAGTTTTACCCTGTGATGGTAAAACTGGCAGACAAACTGACCAACAGAGAGAGAGAGGATAAAAATAATGGTATGGTCACTAGCAATGGTAATTAAAGCATAACAATGCTTTAGATCAACTGTAAATAACGTTAAATGCTTGGTTCTTCATTTCGCTTGGACCAGTGGTTCTCAAACTTTTTTTGTTCATGAACCACTTGACTATTAAAGACAAAGTTTCATATAGGATATGAATGGAGCTTGCGGACCACCAGTGGTCCATGGACCACATTTTGAGAACCACTGGCTTAGACTATTCCCCCACTCATTTCGATGTACTGCCCAGTGATTTAATGTCTGCGCTTTCACTGCTTGGGACACTAGCCATGCAGTGTTTGTATTGCTCTGCTTTCTCAATTTAAACCAACTTTCACATTTAAATCCTAAGCATCTCTTTAAGTTAAAAAAGAAGCAAATTAACAATTTCCAAAAGGATTGTGAATAGCTACAATCATTGCAGAACTACATTTTATAGCGGACACACTGGGAATATACCGTCAATATACAGTTTCCTGCAGTCAATCTTAAACTCTGTTGGAACATAAGTATGTGTATTTGTATGTGGTATAAATAAAATATATGTGTAGTATGTACACTGTATCTTTGATATACCACAAGTTGGATACATTTTCATTAAAAGGAAATGAGGCACATATACATCAATATATATATATATATATATATATATATATATATATATATATATATATATATATATATATATATATATCAGAGATCCTTAAATTACTGTATTTGCCAGACATGACCAACAAATGAGCTCAAATGACTGCTAACTTGACATGTCGGACATTGGCTATAAGGGACTGACCATTCAAGTTTCAGCTGGGGGAGGCCTAAGATTTTCTTTGGAACCAGCATTTTACTTTTATTTTACCTCAAGATATTTGTTTGGTTTTTGTTTTTGGCTAATACATATATAATGAATCTAATTAGTTCTTTTTTTCTACAAATCAATGCCATAACACGATGTGTCATGCGAAAAACACGATTTCGGACTCCCAAAACCCCCGACACAGTCATGTTTCGAAAAACACAATTTTCAGCAATCTTGGCGACCAAAAAAAAAATTTCCACGAAAAAATGTACATTTCTTGATCACAATGATATATACCCATAATCTGTGGGATGTGTAAACAGTAAATAGTCTTGCTCAGAGTTCATGTAAAACTATCTTCGGGGCAGTTTATACAGCCATTTTAAAGACAATTAAAAGGTAAGGCGGTCATAGATAAATAGACAGCTTTCGGAGATTTACTGAATATTTGCTCACAATAGCTAGGGTGATGTGCACCTATGATCCAAAGGTCAGGGGACACTGTGTCCCTCACCCTCCAGATTTAAGGGACACACAACATTTTAAAGGGACAAAGGAAAATTGTAGTACATAATGCACTAGAAGTGCTAAAAAAATGAGATAATCTTATTTGCTTCGACTGTTTTGACACCTTAACTTTCCCATATTTTCCTTGGACATTTACATGATTGCAATAAACGTTTATCATGTGATCAAGTAACTCGTGAAAGCATTAACATGTTTAAATATCTGGTTAACTTGAAATGAACTGCACCATGGAATTTTAATAATTTAAAAGTATTAAATCAATAATCAAAAGAAATTGTGTATTTGCATAAATTAGTATCTTTTTCATTAATTCAGCTTGAGAATAAAATAAATCTTCACTGCCATAGTTGTGACTTTAACCTCGAAAATACGTTACAATAGCGGCCAAAGACTTTAGCAACTCGGCCGACTACCACAAACCTTAAATGTTTTCATTGCCAGATTCATTGTTTTGAAATGGATATTCATTGCCATCTAACAGGTTTTATCACTTTTAGCGACTTTGGCCATTGCTTGTGCCAACATAGACGTGGATGCACATTCGCAAAGGAAAAGTGTAGGCATATTTGTGAACACAAATGACACTTGCATTACCATCAAGCCAACTACTGAACTAGTGAAAGCAGCAAAGACAGCATGTAATTTAAACTATATTCCACTGTCCAATGGATTTTAAAGACAGTAACTTGGTGTATTTTTGTATTTAATGTCTGTGAAGTTGTGACCATGTTTGTGGTGATGTTATTTGACAATGCTGAGTCTACCTTCTTTTTTTTTTTTTTTTGTAAGTATATTAAATGCTTAAGAGAAAACAGATGGTATTTTCTTTTTATTCAGATTTGAATTTACAGTTATTTGCCTAAAGGCTGGTTTGAAAAGATATCTTTTTCTCAATTTGATGACGTCGCTTTTGGGAGGTCATGCGCACTGACCCCCATTGCGACCTCAAAACACACTTTTTGAGTCTCAAAAAAAACCCAACACTGTCTGGGAATATGGCAAGTATGGAGGGGTCAGAATTTTTTTTCAAAAGAATCCCAGACCCCCCCCCCCACCCCAATTAAATGGTTGGTCCCTATGATGCCAATAATTGTCTCATGCAATTGTTTGTTCATTATGTTTTACCATTAGTTTAAACACTCTACAGCCCCAAAGCACAAGACAACAGTGGTGTGAAAGCTTACCCTCTGAACTTATCAAAATCCTATAATTAAACAATTGTCCCTAGGTCTGTACTATAGACATTACTTCAGTGCCCTAAACCATGTGCTTTTTAAATATATTGTGTGTTGGTGTGTCAACACATATAAGGCCTTTAGAACAAAATATGTACAATATAGGTCCCTGTAAAAAAGAACAAAGATACTAGCAACAACTGCAAACTTTTACAATCACCATTCAAGACTTGTTTGAAGTCCTGAGAAAGAAAACATGAGCAGAAATGCAGATAGTGCTAAAGCTAAAGCAACAGAAAATCTGGAACCAAAATGACACATTTATCAGTACATTTAATAATTTATCGATGTTTTCTTTTTTCTTACAACTTTTACACCTCCTTTGAATGGTTTTTATACTAAATTTCACAAACATCTGGCAGACACAATGAAACTTACAGATTATTTTGCCTAATCTCATGTTCTGCTGTTTCAAAAGTATCCCAGTATGACAGCCCAAGCTTCAATCTGCACCTTACCTTAACACTGACTAGCTAATACATTTATTTTGTTTGCAGGCAATATTTGATGGAGTACCAGAGCAGTTCCACAAACAGCTGAGTGCTGTACTCCATGAACAAATGATGAATTTCCTCCAGCCTATGTCCATAGAGAGACATGACCTTCTTGTTGAGTTAATGTTTGAGTGTATTATTCTTGTCATCTCTGTCCCACAAAACCCAGATGCTGAAGACTATGTGGATGCTGAAGATAACAAGTAAGTTGTTATTCTTGAGCTCTTCCAATCCAGCCCATCTGGTCAGATGAGCAATCAGACCCATTATTGCCACTTCTTAGATTTACAGTAGAGAAAATATACTAGTAGACCTTCTTCTAGAACCAATGCTTGGGCAAGCTGATTTATCCTGGTTATCTCTGTTATTTAAAACCAAAATGATGAGGAATTTGTTTAGATCATCTGCAGTAACAAATAGGAAGAACAGGAACATTTAATTAGTAAATAACTGGCAAAATGTTGTTAGATTTACATTTTATATAATGCATTTTATTTTTCATTATAGGACCCATCATACCAGGTATAACAAATTTGTTGCATGGTGTTGAAGAATCTATAATACCTAAATTTTCAGGTGTATTCCACCTGTCACTTACTCATCCTAGACACAAACAGCTCAGATCTCCATTCATCTTTCAAATTATCTCCCACATATTGTAGTTGAACATGCAAAATTATCTCCTGATTTTAAAGTGTTTGTAATTAAAAATTTTGTTAATCTGACCACATAATGCTGAATCCAGTCAAGTCAATCACACAGTTCAGTTACGGAAGGGGGGGGGGGGGGCACATGATTTACAGTTCTAAGTGTACTGCAGTTAGTAATTTTAAATCAGATCGCAAAGAATATGTGAACACTGTTTTTCCACTTTCCATTAATAGGTTATGTCATGCAGAACTGATGACATAACAGAATGGCAGAGAATGAGAATATATACATATTTCCAAATTTCCAAAAGGCAAAGTATAGAACAGGGTGTGAAACATATGGCCCGCCAGACTCATTATTTATTATTATTTATTATTATTGATATCAAATCTGGCCCGCCATAGCAAATGAGTTTGACACCCCTGGTATAGAAATTCATTTAATACATAAAACTCCACAAGAGACATTGTTGTGAAGTCGGTGAAATGAGAATTTAAGCTGGTTAGTGATCATACTCATAATGTATTATGACCACGTAAGTATTATTAAAGTATATTTTAGTTCAAAAACTGGTATCTCACAGGAAGAAGAGAATGTATTTTGCAATAAAAGATCTAATTGCTTAATTGATTTGCTGTGTGATGATATGGATCTTTATGTAAACAGAGGCTTTGCTGGTCAATGAACCCAGGGCTGATAAATGTAGAAATGTGAAGTTTGTCAGCCCTGGATATGAGAGGATGCTGGTTATTAAAGTCTAGGGCATCATGACAAATTGCAGAATTATCTAAACTAGTGAATATCATGAACAAAGCCTTAAAGGTTATATTTAACAATTACATGCCATATATTAATAAATGTGTTCCTTTCAGGTTCAAAGACTATCTACAAGCATTAAAGATGGACAAGGATCTTGATATTAGATTGGACACCTTCCCAGATGGAGTTTTATCGAAATTCTGTGTGGCCACCTGGGCACTTACTTACCAGCGTCTACTGGCAAAAACAAAACAAAAATAATCATTCCTGCTGTAAATACTGCCCCAACTGCAACAATTTTACACTCTTAGGAAAATATATACTGTATTCATACCATGGGGAGGAAAGAAGATCCACTGTAAACACTACCTTCATCTGAAATATTGACATTCATGCATGGTATATCTCTGCTTCAGCTATAAAACTTTCAACTGCACATTGATATAATTATTACCAGAACACACTTTGTATTATGGCACTGGTATATGAAATTTTATTCTGCTTATCAACAATAAATAGAGAATATTTTTATAAAAGTGCAAGTTTTTTCAAGCCATGAGTGCCTTTAAAGTTTTCTTGTTTCTTTTTAAATCCATAGTCCTCTGTTAGTAACACAGCAGATAAAATTTGCTTGTTAGCAACACAGCAGATAAAACTTGCTACTATATGCACATTCCTGCAAATTGTGAATGCAAATCTTGTATGCTTTGATGGACAAGTTTCAGTGATAAGACATTAGTATTATCAAATGTGAATAATTTAAAGGTACTGTTACAACCTTGGTCAAATCAGATAGTTGCTATAATTTGCTCTTGAAAAGAGAATAAGGCATGCAGTCAGCATTTGATAAATCCAATTGTAATTACAAAACATATTTTTCATCTTTGTGATTTATATTTTGTTAATTAAAACATATTTTTGATTATCTTTACAGTATTCTGTGATGCTCTTAGCAATATTCTGTGATTACTTGTACATTTTTTAATGTTTTGTTTCAAATTTTTTTTGATGGTTGGTTAATCAATACACTTTCTTGCATGATATATATATATATTCTATGATTTTGATGTACATTGATTTCTATTCTTATCCATTTTTGTATATACTTTGAGATGGAACTGTATTATTTTTATGTGTTTTACTAGTTGATGTCAACTAGCTTGATATATTAAAACTTGTGTCTGGTTTCAATTAGTGACAATTTCTGAGAGAAGTCCTGGAATCATCGTAAAGGACTTTAACCATTCAAAGGGGTATTTTTGCTTGGGCCAAATGTAGATGATTTCTTTCATACTCCAATCAAATATAAATATTTCTAAAATTAATGAAGGAAACCTTTTTTTCTCATTATTATATGGCTAATTCATACATTCCATATAAACTCCTTAAACATGGAAGTTTTATCCCAGTGATCACTGAATTATGGAGTATCTAGCTCAAAGACAGATTTGTCATGTATATAGCACACCATATGTATATTGACACTTGCAACACATTGTCTGTTTTCATATGCCAGCAGAGAAAGTGTGTCTTTTTTGTTATACTACTGTTCATATTTTTTGTCTGTTTTCATATGCCAGCAGAGAAAGTGTGTCTTTTTTGTTATACTACTGTTCATATTTTTTGTGTGTGTATATACATACACACACACACACACATATATATATATATATATATATATATATATATATATATATATATATATATATATATATATATCGTATGTTTTATGAACCCTTGTGATGATGACTTTTTTGTCCCCAGTGATGGCTTCAGTTAAATTTGTTTTGTTTTTTGTTTTTACCAGTGATGTCTTAACTTTGGGAGGTTGTATGTTTGACATTTGACATGCATAATGACTCCTACAATATATTGCCTCAGTGTAATTTGCAGACCAAGAAAGAATGAATTTTTATACTACAATGTGTAAAAAGTGGTATTTATCAGTATATGTTTCATTAACACTTATAATACATTTTTTCTATGTTTTCTATCCCATTGATGGCTTACAGGTGGTCTGGCTTGGAAGTAGTTTTTTTCTTATACTGTAAGTTGAGTTTGCTGCTTGCATATTTAGTCCTGCAAAAAATTGCCTCATTTGTCAGTATGATTTGAAAAATGTATGATTTTTGTGACAATATATGTGTAAATTTGTTATGTGTAAATTTGTTATGTAATGTGTATTAGACATTCTGTTTTTGTGACATGTTGCATGTCAAAAGAAACTTAAAATATTTTTATTTTTATTTTTATTTAGTATTAACGTTTATGACATGACGTCTCCCATATCAAAAGAAGTTTTAAATATTTGAATATATTTTACTTACATGCTTTCATATTTCCTATTAAATGTTTATTTATTTTATTTAAATGTTTTTACTCTTCGTACTTGTATGAAATATTTTTGTACCAGGATAAAATTTGCAAAATAATTGTTTTCAATCAGAAACTGGACTTTCCTGAAATTTCACCTTTAAATGAAGATTCAATTTTAGTATTAAAATACTACATTATATCAATCCATGTTTCAAGAACATACAAAAAGTAATTATTAATTAAAATTATGAAAATATAAAAAGCATGCAGAAGATTTGAATATGTATATATTTTGTTTCCTTTTTATGATTTGTAAGGATAATTAGGCTTTTATATACAATACAACTTTGATTGTTCTGCTGAGAAGTGATACTTCAAACGTTGTATCTTGCAACATGCAGCATGTGCATATGTAGACCATAATTGGTCTTTATTGGTTGTGACATTCTATGACGAAGATATTGTAAGTCACTAAGTTTTACCAAGCACAACAAGCAACCTAACTGAGAAGCTACATGTTGAAAAATGTTTTTTGCCACAAATGATATGATAAAAGATTAAGCATACATTTTTACTTGTAAAACTTAGTGTTACTAACATGTTGAATTAAGTGTATTTGCAAAAATTGAATGACACTAAAATATTATGATTTTGATTTACTTGTGTTACATCTTCTATATAAATTTTGCAACTGGAATTTGTACGTAGCAGTCTATAGATAGTTAAAGGGAAATAGAGATATGCTTAATCTGCATGATGAACTGTTCATTCAGGAAAGTTGTCTGAAAGTAGGGTTGGATTGGTATACCAATAAACCAGAATAGATATACGTAATCTGCAGGATGAACTATTCATTCAGGAAAGTTGTCTGAAAGTAGGATTAGATTGGTATACCAATAAACCAGCATAGATGAATATTACATGCAGATACAACGAATGATAATCGTTCTTAACTGTATTGGTGTGTTCAAATTCCACCAAACACTTGACTTATCATGAAAAATTATTTTCAGTGAATGGAATAAATCAATAAAGCAAGCTGTTTTCCATATTAATCAGTCAGTTACACACTACAGGAAATAAACAAAATTGACTGTACGGCTATATGTTTTAGTCTTTGCTTCACATCTGTCCACACAACTAATGGTGCAGCAAGCATGTCTCCATATCCTTGGTAAATGGAACTTCACTGTAATATGGTAAGTTCAGCAAACACAACAACAATTTACAAGTAAACATGCTTGAATAATGAAATGTGTAACGTCAAGTTGCATATCCTGATGCATATCATATCAGAAGTGAACTGACAATACCCAGCCCTATCTTGAAGATTATGTCACCTAATACTTATCACAGATGCAGCCAGCATTTCAATGACAAAATAATATAGAAATAACATATGGCTGCGAATGTTGATGAAGGAAAGTTTAAACATGTTTCCTGATGTGTATTTTGCATATGATAGTATGCATAGATATATATATTTGCTTGAGTAGCATGTATATTCATATATAAAACAGTTGTTTAAATATTACATGTTTTTTTATGTTTACTAACATGCTTAAATATTTTTCCTTTCAGGTTTTGTCTTTACTTTGCATAATGTTCTTTTCAGTATATGTCACTCTGCTTCAGATGAAAATGACTGAAAATATATCTGACAAAGAAAGAAGTAATTTATGTCATAACAGCTGAATGAAAATACGAAGGTACAGGTCAGATATATACAGTAATGTGTGACTCCTTTTATCTGGTCATGCAGATATCATAGTCATAGTGTGTGTGTGTGGAGAGGGTTCCACTTTCAAGTAGCTATAAAAGATTTTGAACTGTTTGTAGCTAGTATATGAACTTTTTTTACATGACAAGTTCCTTTGCATCTTATTATTCAATGTTTGCCGCATAGTTGATTTATTTCTTGATACTTTTTCTTTATAGTTTTGACAGTCAGGAATTGAATCAGCTGAAAGGAATATTTTTTATTACACATTAAATTAATTTTTTTATGAGGATCAGATAAGTATGAATTACTAATCAAATTTTTAGATTTTGTCATTTGATAAAGTATATAACAGATTCTTATAAGGATAAATATGTATATAAAGACTTCAAATATTGGTTTGTAATTTGGTAGCATAACCTCTGATGAAATGAGACACCTTGTTTGGGAATCCCATATTTGCTTTCAAATAAGCTGTTTTATGGCTGGTGGGCCTTTTATGGTGATATTGTTTGACATAAATAATGATAGAGAGAAAGGAAAATTATTGATGTCATTTTGTTCTATTAGCTGAAACTTGAAGCAGATTTAATCATTTGATCTTATTCACTTGATAACAAACTGACCAGTTTGTTAATGAGTGAACAAAGAGCTTATATTGTTTGGTTTCTTCTTTTTTCCTTTTTCTTTTTTCTTTTTTTTATATATGTCTTAGGTAACACAAATTTGATAGTTCAGACTTCTTTCGTACTGTATATTGATACTAACATTATACATTTTACTTATAGGGTAACTTTTTTATATGCCCACCATAAGATGGAGCATATTATGCTGTGATGTTGTCTGTTACGCCATCTGTCCTCTTACCAGTTTAGTTTCTGAACACAATAACTTAGTTGTCAACCATCTGCAGTTACCAAACTTGTGGATGGCTTTCGCTTGGAGTAAGGAAGAACCCTATAGATTGGGGGCAAAAGCTCAAAGGTCAAGGTCACTATTACTGAAAGAAGAAAAATGGTTTCTGCACAATAACAATTGTTCTGCATGACATGCCTCAATCAAACAATGTGGATGGCTTGCACTTGGGGTAAGGAAGAAGGCTATTGAATTTGGGATCCAAAGGTCAAGGGCACTGACTGAAATTAAAAAAATGGATTAAACACAATCACATTAGTTTTACTTTACAGACCTGGTCCAGATTTTGTGGATGACTTGCACTTAGGGTAGGGAAGAGGCCTTTTATTTTGAGACCAAAAGGTCAAAGGTCAAAGTCACTCTGAAGGAAGAAAAATAGTTTCTGCACAAAAACTTCAGACAAATCAACACAAAGGACTATTAAACATGGAGCAGGTGTACAATGTGACCTTCATTGCACTCTTGTTAATCGCAGCAAAACTCTGAAAACTCAGAGTACTGAGAGCCAAAAAGATATGCTTCAGTTACGATTTTAGTTACTAAAGTTTTCAAGACAACCCACAAGAGACAATAAACTAATTGTCTTGACAAATTTCAAGGATCACCATCCAAAAATATTGCCAGTTTATGTTGTCTTGCATGTATGAACTTGCACATGAAAACACATCACTAAGGATTGGCATGTTTTTGTCCTGATCATTGGTTAAAGTTTAACAGAACATTTTGATAGGAATGCAAATAGAAATGCCTTGAAATACTAACATAAAAGAGTTATTCATAGTATTAGTATGATCAATGATAGAATTATGAAAAGTGATCTTTATAAAAGCCCAAAGACATTATGTTGGGAATATACAAATCGTTCTTATGATGCCAGATGTTTGAGTTGAAATTGAGTTTTCAGGGTTTTACTGAACATGAAATATAAATGTTGTATTCTGACCAATTTTGTATGTGATGTTGTGCATTTGTATCTTTTATTTTATGATTGCACTCTTTTATTAGTTTTATTGCACTAAATATAATCGGATTGGCTTAATATTTGGAATTAAAGAAATTAATCATTTGTTTGGTTTTCTTTGTGTTAATTTTTACAAACATTTTAGTTGACCTGACAGTGTTGTTTCAAATCAGAAAGTAGGAATTTTATGGCATTGTGGGTTTCATCCCTGATCTCAAATGATTATAAAGAGCAAGTGAAAAAATAGTGACGTGGACGTGATTTTGAAAATATTATAGAGCATGCAACAGTTGTATACAACTCCGATGGTGCATATGGGTTCTGCATGAATGTAAATATTTATGTAAACAAAACATGGACTGGTCCAGAAAAAGGCTGGTCAGCTGAGATACATTCTAACCATCACTATGCAAAATTTTAAGATGCATGTGTATACAGCGCTCAGACTGATTAAGCTGCTTCTGAGTGCACAAATAACTTGTAATGTGACCGTGATGTTCGTAACAGATTTTCTCTTAAAATTTTGTCCATAACACGATTCCCCTGTTCCCTGTTGATAAAAAATTTGACTCGCCCATGTTATTAAACTGTGCTATCAGATCTGTGTAGGCCCAAAGTGTCGGGGGGGGGGCCACTGGGAAAAAAATTACCATTGATCATCAATGACCCTGACTGTGGACACAACACACATAGTTCAAATACATAAGTGTACCAAATTTCATCCCTCTACCTTGAGCAACTTTGTATCAGCACAGAAACAATAAAGGTTGATCTGTGACCTTAAAGATAGGACCCAAGAATTTAATACACAACACACTGTAGTGGCTATATATAAGTATACCAAGTTTCATGCATTTATCTTTAATGGCTTTAAGGTTGTTACAGACAGAATTTTAAAAAGTCTAAGAAAATTAAAGGGGGGATGGGAATAAGTAAACAAAATTACCGGTATGCATCAGTAATAATATCAGAGACCTCTGTCTCCAATAATATTGAGTTCATGTTAAATTTTTAGCATTTTCTATTGATGTTCTACCATTTATTAGCCCTTTGCATTATTTACTGACAGAAAATCTCTATTATTGCAGGGATATGGAATACTCTGGGCAGGTGTCTGGTTTTTCAATTCATTCTTGTAGCCCATGAAAGTTAATACTGAAAAGTTTCCCAACATTTTCACTAGACAGCAGAAAAAATATGGATCACTTCCAATGTTTTAATCATTTTGTTTCGTTTCAATTTGAATTTACTAAAATCCATGTATGAATCATATATAGAACAATACTCTATGGGCAGCATACAAGCAGTATTTTGGTGTTGAGTTTCATCAGGGAAATATTAAATTTCTTTTCCGAAGCTTTACTCTCACCCACTATGGAGATAGCATTAACTGGCATGCTAAATCCTGTGATTTTAATGGAACAACTATACCAGTAACTATCCCAGATAAGTACAATTCAACTGTTGAAATACCAACACCAGTTAAAACTGTCTATATGCTTGCTTGTAACCATTTCAAAGCTTTGTATGTCGTTTTGTATTTATTCCTCATGACTTTGTAGTTTTCAATGTTTTGATCAAATCATATTGTATTTCTATAACCTCTCGAACACATTGCTGCTCTGCAGCCATGCTTGTCTGTTCAGGACTGATGTTCTTGAATTGTCTTGTCACTCGTCTCACTTTACAGATGCTATTTATTGTGTAATAATTTTGTCAGGTAATACTTCATTATGTATCAGATAGTCTATTGTGAACTGACTTAGTGAAACTGAAATGATCAGCTTGACAAGCTCTTCAATGTCCATTATAGATAGTGATCCAATTGTAAACCTCCATAGCTTTTTCAAAATCATGCTGTAGGCAACAGTGAGGGCAGTACTTAATGTTCCTGGTAAATTGTGTTCATGATTTTGATTGTTTCACCAGACACAGCTTGAAGGTGGCCTAGTTCAGATTTCAAGGGGACACAAAAAGACAAATTCTGGCTCATGGAACCACATCTGATAACACAGGAATAAATACGAACATGACTCGTTACGAATTAAGAGGATGTGACACAACTCTCATATTTAAAAATTAACCAGCGTGGACATCGACTCAACTCCCACGGATAAACAGTGAAAGAAGACAATCTTCATGATGCTAAATCACCATACAATCGATAGAAAGACACTGTTGTACAACTGAAAAAGGTTGCTACAATTTCATGATCTCCCTACAAGTGGAAATCAAAGTGAATTGATATAAATTTTCAGTCAAAAAATGTATTGCGCCTCTGAACTTGGTATCTATGGTATGCCGTTTTAGCATCAGTTCCTATTTACGCATGTGCGAAAAAACTATGTAAACAAGAATTTTACGTATGTGAAATAAAGGCTTGTGTTACATATACGAAACTCTTGTTCAGATATGAAATTATTACATGTGAAATAAAGTCAATTTTTTAAATATATGTGAAAAGGCATTTTACATTAGTAAAAATGTATTTCATATATGTGAAACTTATTTTACATATGTGAAATAAGTCTTTTTTAAGTTAAAAATCATTTTATATATGTTAATTACATCATTTCTTTCACATGTAAAAATGAATTTCACATAAGTGAAATAGATTTTCACATATGTGAAATAAATTGATTTCACATAAGTAACTATTTTACCTGTGAAAATACATTTTCACATATATTTAAATGAAGTCAAGCGGCCTGACATATGTACAAGTCTTTTCACCTATACAAACAAAATAAAGAAAAAAAATGCTAAAAGGGCTTGCAACTCAAAAGTTTGGAACTTTTTTTCCCTCGTGCAGCCGGTAATTGAACCTAGGATCATCAGTGTTAAACTTTTCCTTGTAGTAGTTAATAGTAATATTAATCTGATAATCTGATAATGTCGTTATTATTATTTTGTTGTTGTTGTTGCTATTGTATTGAGTACTCAAACAATACACATTGGCTATTTTCATCCTACCTCACTGCCAGCTGTATAAAAATTTCCCTTCCTTGTGAAAAGTGGCAAAATTTTCCACAGTTGTACATTATTACATTTTCCTCACAAAATGCACATCTGTAAGATATCCAATGTTTGACTCGCCTTTACAGATCACTGACATCTCACCTCTGTCCATGTGGATTCGAAGTCTCGGCTCGGTCAAAGTGGGTATTGGAGAAGCTTGCCAGTAGCTTCCCGAGAGGTCGGTGGTTCTTCCCGGGGTTTTCCCGGGTATTTCTTCCATCAGATATACTGGCCGCCATATATAGCCTATCGTGTGCTGAAAATGGCGTTAAAACCCACAAAACCAAACTAAACCATCTCCATGTTTGAGTTGTGACCTTGATTTAAGCAGCAACTGCTCACGTAAAGATCTGTTATATTGGTGTATGAAAAGCATGACCTTAATATACAGGCTAACTAATATTGTTTAATTAAATAAAACAAATGATAGAAAGAACAATATGTGAACACAAATATTTCTGTATCCATATATTATTCTCTCTTTCACTTATTTTGAACAATAGTTTCAATTGTATATCTACGTGTATTGGAGTGAAATTAATATTATTCCCATGACAAATTCCATAATAACAATATTTCTCGACTATTTCCAATATTATTACATATTATGGAAATACAGAGAATATCAGACAGCAGTTAACGTAAGCTTCACCATTGTTTACACTTTGATATTGTTCAATTTGTCTGAAAACAATATGTCGACGAGCTCAAGGTGTTTTGGGTAAATGACATAATTTCTATTTATAGCAATATGGTAACTTCCTAACTTATCCTATTCTGAACGTGAAAAAAGTTTCAACTATCTCCATCACACTGATGATAAATTCCATGTAAATAAGGATGTTATTTATATTCCATAATCGTTTTTGCACGACGTCAGTATTAAATCTTTGCAGAGCTGTCGATTAGCTACAAAACTCTTGATACGAATATTGTGTAGCTGCAATAATTTATATAATTTCTTCTAAACGTTTTATAAATATTGTGTTCTTTCAGTGTTATAAAGTAAACGATTTTTCCATCCCACGCAGGTACACGTGACACAATCAGATATGCTTAATACCAAGGAGACAACTACATGAATAGACGTATAGACGAATACATGGATTGGATGAAGAAAAAGAAGAACAAAGAAACAAACTAAAACTCGACCCCGACATATCATAACAAAAAGAAATTGGAATATGTAGACTCATGGCGCAGCGTTTTATTCTCGAACGTCAGACAGCAATTTGTTTTCAAACATTAATGCATAGGCCAATGCATCATTTGAAAATATATAAAAAAACAGTTCTTAAAATTATCCACAACTTTACATGTACAAACACTTTATTAATATATATGTTGTGTGATCTTGTGGCTCTCTGTTCAGCTGCCTTGACGTTGTTATGTCGTGCTCAGTTGATACAAGCCAAGGTCTGTTGACAAATGTGTGTACTTCACTCGGCATATACATAATAAGTGGATTCATTTCTGGGCCAACTGCAAAGGGCACCCATTTTCACCGACCATGTCACCGACAACGACGCGCATTATACACCGAATTTTCTCTGCAAATATGAGTGTAACTCAGCCACTACTACACAGACACGAGTGACACATGGTCAGTACACTTTGTATATGAACGTCTTGTAGCTAAACAAATGGATATGAACAGTTGCTCGGAATCAACTGAATACGTTCAGTTACAAAGGTCGTCCTTGAGACTATTTTTATACATTCTAAATTCGGAATCAAACCATTAAGAAAAATAACTATATCGCTATCTTCTACATATTTTCTTATAACAGCCGTCTAAAACGGACAAATACCTCACTAGGTCATAGATTGTGTGGACACGTAAATTAAGGTAATAGGCACAGATTAGCATTTGCTTTGCAGTTTGTAGATAATACCCCCATCCCCACCACGAATGGACAGACACCGCAAAAAGATACTTGATCCATGATTTTAGCCTGCTATACGAAGTACAGGAGAGCTTATGCTGAAGATGATTTCAATAAGATGCACTTTGCGTATGTAGGAATGATAACCTTACCAACCGTGACGACAAACGAGGTATCGGATGAAAATCAACGAATAAACTAATGCGGAAATCCATATATACATTGTTTATATTATGAAGGACTTTCTTTGATATATCAATTATTTAATATTTTATAAGTTTTATTCAATCCGCATTTCTGATATTGATTTTCGATCTTTATCTCACAAAGCTTTAATTTATTAAACATATATCTGTGAAATTATTTTTATTAAAAGCAACATTTAAAATGTATGTACTTTATTTTGTTTATCTATTTTAAATGTGAATACATTTTGAGCAACTTGAATTTATGACCTCGATTTTTTATTTCGATCTAAAAAAAATGGAAAAAGTAATTTGTTACATGCCCTATTTAATCAAAGAACGCGTTGTCTTTTAATTCCTTCTTTCTAATGTTAGGATAAATTTGTTTAATCTACTTAGATTTTTAACGTCAATTTTAAAATCTTGATCGTAGAAAGGAAATATATGAAAAATGATTGAATGCGTCAACAAAAAGCTCACCTAATTTTAAACGTAGGTATGAAAGTCTATATAGTTACATTCCATTTTTTTTACTTTTTTATTTACTCATTATTCAATATTGGAATATATTTTAGTAACCTGGATTTAACGTCATTTGTTTTTATCGCGATCTAAATAAGAAAATCAGAGTCACCAATACAGTTCTATTTTGTGCCATCTTTTTGTATTCCTAAATGAATCCATTTTTAAATGTTTGGATAGATGATTTTATTGATTCATTTTTAATGTTAGACTAATTTTTAGACGACCTTGTTTTATGGCATACAGTTTTTATCTTGATCTAATAATAGAAAAGGTTTACATAGTTACATTCCTTACCATAAAAAGAAGCACATGTAGTTTAATTAATCCATTTTCTTTTAAGTATAGTTTTAAATACCAACCTAAATGTATGGCATCAATAGTAGTTAATGGGGGGTACTGAGGGACAAGGGGGCCTCTATAGGGACGTACGGGACTTTAACGTTGGGGGGCCTCTATAGGGACAAGGGGGCCTCTATAGGGACAAAAGTGCCAAGATTTATAGGGACAGGGGGGCCTCTATAGGGATGTACGGGAATTTATCATGGCACGCCGTATGTAGTGACGAAGACAACGTCCTCTACCATCAAAAACTGAGGTGGGGTATTTTTCATGGTAGAGGATGTTGTCTTCGTCACTACATACGGGGTGTGGGAATAATTAATCTTTCTTGAGAAATGGGTGGTCCTAAAAAGGACCGTTGGATTTTTTGTTTTTGAGTGTATTTTAGAGGTGGGGGCACCTCCCAGGCTTTCCCCTGCATGCAGGGCAGCTCCCCCTCCAGGTTTTTAAACTCATACTACAGCGTTTGTTGTTGTGTAAAACAAAGGGAGGATGGTCCTCCTCCGGATCCCAATTCTCCTTCTCCTCCTCCATCATTGGATGAGGTCTGATGGGGATTTTTCTTTCTTTCTCTTCCTTCTTCCTCTCCTCCTCCTCCTTTTTTTCCAGATCATGGAGGAGGTGCCACGCCACCTCTAAATACACTCGAATATGTCTGATTACTTCAGTTTTATTCATGTTGGTTGAATAAACGAGGGTAGCTCAACTAGGGAAGGCGTTGTTTTAATATACTAGAAGCGCGGACGTGAAGGAAAACATCCCTTTCACCTAAAAAAACATCACCCCACTACCCCGCGTCTGACGTCATTCGTTTGACGTCATTCTAGGCTTCGCGGATTTTGCACTCCTTCACCCCTTACTCTAAAAAGCGCGAACCTAAAAGAAACTACTTTTAAAAAAAATTAAACACACACCATACCATCCAAATTTTTTTATAAACCAAACACACTCCACATACATACCATTTTATATATATATTTTTTTTTTATATCAAAACACAAACTTTCACACACCACACAACCCTTTTTAAAATTTTTTATATTAAACTTTCACACACCACACAACCCTTTTTTAAATTTTTTATATTAAACTTTCACACACCACACAACCCTTTTTTAAATTTTTTATATTAATTTTTCACACACCACACAACCTTTTTTTACTTTTTTTACATTCAACATTCACCACAAACATACAAAGGGAAAAGGGTTATTTTTGTTGGGTAGACTATCACAAAACATACAAACATATAAATCATAAATATATATATGGCAATTTTGAGAGTAGTAATCTTTTCTAGAGATTTGGGGTGGCCCTTAAAAGGACCGTTGGGTTTTTAAGAAGTTATGTTGTTTTTAACTTCTTACGGGTGAAGTAGCAGCAGTGGTGGTAGCAGCAGCTCCTCCAGCAGGGCGGCCACGTTTAGCAATGGGTCTCACAGCTTTAAGGTAGGCAGGTCTCTTTCGGGTGAATGAGAAGGCAAATTCTTCACAGTCAATCTTGCAACTTACTTCGCCGTCAGGTAGTTTGTTAGACTGCATAAGTTGCTGTTGCTGTTGTTGTTGTTGTTGTCTTTGCTGCTGCTGTTGCTGTACTCTTTGTCCCATCTCCCATTCTGTTCTTTCCCGAAGTATTTCTTCTCTCAGGACCTCTTCTACTAGATCATGCGCCATTTGAATGAACATCATCGTCTTTCTCTCCGGTTGGGTTTCCATCAAATGATTCTTCACCCTCATAATGTTTACCATAGCTTCATTCAGCTTTGTAATCTTGGTTGCTGCCATCTTCTTCTTCTTTTTGGAACTGTTGAGATCTTGACGAGTCAACGAGAATGACTACACTGGCCAACGCACCGCTTTATATGCTTAACGCGCGGACGCGATGGAAAACATGGTAAGGTTTTTTCAGATCGACAGTGAGATCACAGATAGAGGGAAAGAGGTAAGTTTTTTTTAGATCGATAGAAAGAGAGAGAGAACATAATTTTTTTTTTTCAAATTCAATAAAAAAACACACAACACCATTTTTCTTTTCAACAAGAACCATTTTTTTAATCAACTATAATCATTCTAAGATAAAAATACTAACAATTCAACAAGAAATTTTTTTAAACATATTGACAAGGTTGGCAACGTTGGGGTGGTAAACTAAATTTTCACCGTTCTACATCCACATCATTCTGATTGACATGACGTTTCTGAGCTAAAGACAAGAGATAACCATAATGTTCACAAAACCATTGTTGTACTTTAGCATCGTTTCGATCATAGTTTCTATCAAACCAAGTCAGTAAATGTTCTAAGGAATATCCAAGACTTCGGTGATGAAGAAAATGTACACAATATTGTCCACACACCATGGAATCCAATCCTTGTAATCGAACATTATTGAATCGAGTCGAGACGGCATTTCTTCTCATAAAGTCAATGATGTCGTCTTCCAAAGGAGGTAACCCATAAGAATCAAAATATTCCACACAGCGAGCGTTGGGAAAGTACACGGCAATCCAATGGGTTCCTGGTAGATGACTGTCGTCGGTATTGATGATATAAGCATGAACATTTTTCGGTTTACGATGAGGTAGTTCATCTTTAGCACATACCACAGGATTCCAAGAAGAAGTGTAGGAACTACGAGTCAACAGGTAATAAAGTTCTCTAGTATCCATTTTTTTTTTTTTTCCTTTCTTCTTTTTTTTTTTTTGTCTTCAATGGAAATAATGGATCAGCAATGCACACCTGACTTTAAACTTGAATTGATCTGTCTTGTAATTCCAGGAATATTCACGTCGGATAGGCTCTGCACTTTGTTCAATGAGTCCTTCGATTCGTTTGATCTCCAGAGAAGTAAGTGGAGGAGAAGTATAAGTCTGCAAGACTTTATACCACTGTTTCAACACGTGTTCATCTGAGATTTGTTTCCAGGCCGTTTCCAAATATTCGTCCAATTGTTCTTCGCCTGTCATCATCATACATTTGTCGTGTTGTATCTGACTGGGATGATCGTTTTGACATCCATAACAATTTTCTTTAATCAGACTGTTAATTCTTTCAGTCAATTCCTGAGCATAACAGGACACTAACTGTTTTTCTTGTTCTGGCCATCGACAAACCATAAATCCAGTAAACTTTGGAACTGAATTGTTTTCTTCTTCTTCTTCTATTCGAGGTACTGAATGAATGACTTCGTCATCATCATCATCATCCTTTGTGGTAGTTTGTGACTGTTGAATCACTTCACAAAATCCCTCATCTATCTCCATAGGTTCTTCGTGGTGCATCTTTTTTTTCTTTTCTTCTAATAGTCTTGAATTACTTCTCTTAAACTGTTGATCTCTAGAGTGTTATCAAATTCTGCATACAAGACGACGTTCACTGTCTCGGTTAGAGCTGTGGAAAACTGAAGTTCCACACGAAGTGGGCCTGATTTTATAGGGTGGAAATGTCCTTCGTCGCTGCCTTGGTCCGGAGTGAAATCAAATCCCCACAAGGCATACCCTCCTGCAAAATCGTCATACGTAATGCCATGGCTGGTGTTGGTGCCTAACTGTCCTATGGCTTCAAACAGGCTCAAGTAAGATCGCAAGTAATTTCTCTGGGCACCAAAGTCAGGTTCCAAAGGTCTGGTACACAAGGTCTTGCCATCTCGACTGACTTCTATCTTGGAGACGTTAAAGTGTTGAAAGTCAAATGGATTCTGATTGTTGACTCCATTGAAGGCTGCATTAGTTACCATACCAAGGATCAATCGTTTGGGGAGCTGTCCCTGGAAGATGTGATCTTCGACTATGGATCGGAGTCCAGTGGCTGCAGTAAAGGTTTTCACTTCCACGCGTCGCACAGGATACTTGGCAGTGGTTCTGCTCAAGGCTTGACTGATGTCATTGGCTACTTTTGGTAAGATTTCTACACGTGGCACGTAAAGTTTGGCTTCTAGGATGATGGTTTTCCAGTTGGCGTTTTCGGCCATCAAATGGAAAGCGGGACTGCTTCGATTTAGTCTCAGGCGTACATCTACTCCGTTCAACAAATACTTGGGTTGCAACCACATGTCCAAATGTAAACGATCATAAAGTTCTAAAGTATTTCTGATTTTCTTTCAACGGTCGTTAAATCCGACATTTTTTGGGTCTGCTGCTACTGCTACTACTGCTGGTGTATTTAGCCCAGGTGCCACTGCCGGTACCCCCACTATAGGTAATTCTGTATTGTTGAACTTTGTCGAGGTGTCAGGTTTCCAGACCACGGAAGCATCCAGATGAGTGTTCTTGGGTTCTTTTCCGTACGTCAAGAGATTTTCCAAGTAAGCACGGTAAGGGTAAGTATCCAAACTGCTGCTGATCAGTTTGTTATTCAAGTACAAATCTACTCCGCTGAACAAGGAATGCATGAAATTATTGACGGGAGCCACTCTGGAATTTTCCACAGGAGCGGTGTTGTCATTCTTATTGCTCACTTTGAGTTTCAGGTACAAGTAACTGTTATTCAGATCGATGTAATCTTCGGTTTGTCCTTTGATTTCAAATTCGATAGGAGCTGATTCCGTCAAAGACGATACAGGATGAAATTCCACCCATTGGGATTCTTGCATCGTCATCATGGTAGGAGGCATAGAAAACAGATCTAGTTCTGATTTGTTACATTCGCAAGAATCTCGGTGCATCATTTTCAATGGTTTTTAATAATCAAACACGTCTAATTCTCTGACGTTTCTTTTTCTTTTCTTATTCTTTTTGGAACTGGTGTGTGGTCTTTTATGAAGTTTGAAAGGATTTCGATGTCGTCGTCGTCTCTTTCTACCTTGTCCTTGCTGTGAAGTAATGCCAGAGCCTGAAGCGTGAAGCGTATTTATAGGATTTTCTCGGAGACCTAAAAGATCTTTGCCAGTGGTTATCAACACATTTTTGCCTGCTCTCATAAAGGCTTCTTTTGGATTTTGTTTGTCGATGAGGACATTTTGCAAAAATTCTTTTCCTTGTGTCAAAGCAGCATCTTTTAAGGCATGAAATCCTCGAGTCACCATGGGTTTCAAAATAGGAGCTACCGTTCGAAATGCTGATTTTAACATATCTCCTAAACCATGTCCTCGTTGTCGAGTCACTCCTTGGTACACTGGATACATTTTTTTTTTGGGAGGTTACAAGACGTTAGAGAACTTTTTTCGAAAATGTAGTTTCACCGTGACTTTTCCTTGGTCAATGAATGGTACACTTTGTCCCAAATCTCCTTTTATACTAATGTTGACACTGTCAAAATACGATTTACTGACTGGAAGATAATGAGGATGTACAAATTCACGGTGAACGTGAAAGGTGTTGCCACCAGAACCACTACTACTATTAGTACTACTTTCACCATCTTCGCTCACAGAAGTAGTAGAATTACCACCAGTATCCATTTTGAAAGGAAGGACTCTCAGTAACGGAGCGGATGTGTGTCCCACTACGTTGTACTCCACCACATCGGAGTACACAAACATTAAATTCAGTCCACCATTCAATTCGATAGGGGTTTTAAAAGCATGTCCAAATTCTAAGTTGGTTCCAAACTCTAGATTGGTAAACAATTTATTTCCACCCAAAATAGCATACAATCCAGATGAAAATTCAATGCTCATGAATCTTCTCTCTTCCAAGGGTAAACCTTTATCTTTCTCACTAAGAAGTTGCCCTCTCTCTTTGAAAAATTGGATGATTAAACGGCGTGCCAAAGCATGGTAAGCAATTCGTACCCATTTATCGACAACTACTAAGGCTTTGTTAAATTGGAGTGCAAACTGGGTTCTAATTGTGTCCACCAAATGTTCACCACTAAAATAATACCCTGTAGGAATTCTCAGGGTATACTGCCCCAAGAAATCAGATGTATCTGTTCTCTTTTTGAATGCTCCCTTCATGTTGTTTTCATTAGTGGGGTCTACGTTCCAGATTTCAGGATCATTTTTGTCCAACTCAGTTTGCAATTTAGGGTTATAGATTCTCACGACAAAAGTGTTTTGAGTTGTGTCGATGTTCATGATTTACGTAGGATGAATGATTTCTACCAAACCCACTTCCCAATGAGCATCGTGATCCAATTGAATGGATTGAGGTAATTTGGCCGTGAAACAACATAAGGTGTTGTTGGGAAACACATCCATGGAACTGTCACTAGGTAACGTTAAATAAAATTGGTCATTCATAGTTCCAAAGTGGTTCTGGTGTCAGAGGAGTCACTCAAGTGAACAGAAGAATGATGTTCAAAAGGTTCCAAAAGAGGACTGGTAATTTGGTGGTGGCGACTGGAAGAAGGTGGACTGGCGTTGCTCGTACTCCCCTGGTGGTGACTGTTGTCTGTTGTCGTCGTCGTAAATTTCAAAGAGGGATTGGGTAAAAGATAACCGATGCAACTGCTAAGTAAAATGGTCCACAATTGTTTGTCCCCTTGTTGCAAACTCAAATTGGTAATAGCTGCGGCGATGACACAATACACTGCAGAAAAAGACGATTTGAGTTTTAGGCACACGTTCTCTGCACCACACCCAAAGCGGTTGTTTTTGTCATTCTTGAAGAGAAGAACTCTGTGAAGGAGTCGTTGAAGTCGTGGTGGTTGCTGTGTTGAATGGCATGTTGTTGAGTTACTTCTTTTTCTTTTTATAGTCGACGACTTGAGAAGCAGCAATCCAAGAATCAAAACTAGGAGGATATCCTTTCCAACGTACTTTGACTTCTTCTACTCGTCATTTGCCTACTTTACGTGTTCTTTGTTCGAGAATGCTTTCGATGTCGTACAAGGCGTCTTCTTTTTTAGTCACTCGTTGTAACTCAGGCAAGTAAAATGTTCCTTTGAGTACTTCACCGTGCATGTCTTCCAATTTATAGATGGGAGGATCACGACCACGGACGGGGGTAGTGACACGAAACAATTCGGTGGTCCAGCTGGGTAAATAACCTTTGTCAAAAGTACGTTTGGTTTTTCCGATGCGAACCCAATCTCCCGTCTTTAACTCCAACAAGTTTTTCTTCTTTTTTTTCTGGGGTGAACCAAACAATTTATCAAACACGGTCACTTCGTTTTCAGGGCTGACCTCTTCGGGGGCACATCCGATGCTACGATGGTACGATTGATTGTACGCTTTGACCAAACGAGGTAACACGTCAATGTACTTGAGAGTATGTTGATGTTTAAATATTTCCACATGCGTTCTTTCAAAGTTCTTTGAAAACGTTCCACGATACTGGCTTTGGTTTCAGGATTTTCGGTAGTAAAAAAATGAATTTGTCTTTGTTTCAATTCTTTTTGAAAAGCTTGGTTTAGAAATTCGGTGCCTTTGTCAGTTTGCCATCGTAAAGGTTGACGTCCACTTTGTTTCAAGACCAATTTTAAGGCCCGTACCAATTCGGTACTGATTTTAGAGGTCAAAGGCACGACCCAAGCAAATTTGGAAAACACGTCAATGACACAAAACAAATATTTGTGACCACGATTGTAAGTGGCTAAATGAGAGACGTCGGCTAAATCGGCTTGCCATTGATGATCGATGCCTTCCACTTGAGTTGTACTTCTAGAAAATTTACATCGAATGGGTTTGTGTAACGTGTACGTCAATTGTTCTTGTAACCATCGGCGTACTTCGGGTAAACGTACACTTTTCAATTTACTTTTGGCAGCTCGATATAATTTTTGAACTCCTCCGTAACCAGCAGCATGGCCAGGATTGTAATAAAGGCTAGCTAACAGTTTCTCCATGATTTCCCTCAAGAATAAGTCAACCAAGTACCAGTACCCTTTTCTTCGTGAGGTATCTTTTTGGATTGTTTACGTGTCTGACGTGCCACTGGTGTAAAGGTGGATGTGGATTGAACAGGGGTTATCGCTTCTGTTTTGACTTCTGTCTTCACTTCTTTCTTTTTCTTTTCTGAGGGTGATGGGGTAGACAACATCTTTTTCATCCAACTGGGTGTGGCTAACTTTTTTTTCTTTTTAAGAGAAGGTGGAGTTGGTAATTCTTCTTCTTCTTCTTCTTCTTTTACGGTCATCTCTGTACCGGTGTCTGTTTTAGTGGTGGTGACTTTAGGTTCGCTTTTCATCAGGGCTTTGAAATCTCTCAGAGTGGGTGGAGCTGTTTCGTCGACTGCTTTTTGGCGAAAGAGTTGTAGACGTTGTAAAAGTTGACCGTACCGTTGCGATTTTTCTGTTTCTGACACATTATTTTGTTCTATCAGGGATTGTAATTCTTGTTGTAACTGGGACATCTCGTTGAGATTAGGATTGGATGGTAAATGAGGTATCCGTTGTTCGTTCCAACGATGAAATTCCATCCATCGTTTGTAAGGTACTAATGTCAGTTTTCGTCCTTCCATTTCATCCAAAGGTACCAAAAAGGTGTGGTCTTTTCAGAGAAGGGTGGTCCTTTTTATCTTCTTTTTTTTGGTTATCGCATGACACCTCCTAAAAGCGGTCCAGCAATCGTTCCTAACAAAGGAGCTGCTATTTTTAACAACGGTCCTATCAACATAGGTAGAAATCCTCCTCGTTGCACCAACATTTTTTTCTTTTGTTGAAGAGGTATTTTCTTTTTCACCATTTGACGAAGAACATTCCGATGTTTCCCTAATTTTTGTTTTTGTATCTTGGACAAAGGTACCGTTCCTTTCAAAACCTTCAAACAACATTCACACACGGTATCGATGATTTCTTTAGGGGCTGTTTGAATGAGTTGTTTTCGCATGGGAGGATTGGATTTGTTCAGGACAGACAAGACATCCCAATGTTTGGCCAGACGAGGTGGAAGGCGTCCTTTTTTGGTGGTTTTACTTTTCTTCTTTTTTTGGTGGTGGTGGTGCATACGTTTAGGAGTCATCTTTTTTTAGTAGGGTAGAAAAAACAAGTCTGAAGTCTCTGGTAGGGTACCCTTCTATTTTATACTGGAACAGGTCTCCACTGATTGTCTGCACGACGTACCATCTTCATGACAGGCCTCACTCGACGTTGAGGTGTATTCAAAGGACTAAATCGTCTCAATTCTTCTTTGGATAAATCCACTAAACTTTGTAAGATGCCAGTTCTTTCTTGGACTTTGGTTTTAGGGGACGGTACTTTGTTAGCGGCCGCTGCCATGGCCAAATCAGCTGAAGTCGAAGGTCCCGACGGGGTGACTTTCGAAATAGGTTTCCATTTTTGCATCAAATTAGGAAACACGGATCTTAAGTCTGGTTTGACAGGCATCATCGTAAAAGGTGGTGAAGAAGACAAAGATGATGAAGTGGACGCAAAAGGAGACCTCGTCATCATCATTGGGGACTGTTGTTGTGGTGATGGCAATGGTGGTGGTGTTTTGCGGGTGTACGTTTGCGTCCTGGCTGCAGTACCTCTCTTACGGCGGGTGCTAGTGGTGGTGGTGGTAGGTGTTGTTTTCTTCTTCTTCTTGGCACGACTTTTCTTTTTCTGGGGGCTGCCTTTCTTCTTCTTTTTCTTGGTGGTGGTGGTTTTCTTCTTTGGACTTTTCTTCTTCTCTTTTTTGGCTGATTTGGGTTTTTTGGTTTGGGCATTAGGATCCCATTTCAAAAGGGAACGAATCATGACCCCTCCTAAAGAACCGCTTCCACCAGGAGTTAAAATTATTTGTTTTTTAGTCCGTGAATCGATTCTAGGATCAGCTAGTTGTGACAATGCCCCTTTTATGTTTTTGAAAAAAACGTTGAGTTTGATGAGGGATGTGAATGATGCCTTGCAGTAATTGACGTGCCGTCAAAGTAAACCATCGTAACACTTCTTTAAGACTCGCTTCTAACAAATGAGCACGGACTTGTGCATTTTTTTCACGACTGATGCCATACAAGGCACGAATCAATTTAGCCGAAGGATGAGGTTGAAAGGAAGTCATCTCGAAAGAGTGTGAGACAGAAATGACATAGTAGGTTGTTTTTATAGTTTTTTTCTTCAGAATGTGGCTGAAGGGGACGTGTAAATGACAGGACCACCTTCTTGACCCCAAGGGTGAAACAATTGGGCACGAAATCTCAAATAGTCAGGAGTGGTGGGTTTTAAGTCGATGAGTAAATACTCGTGAGGGGTTTGAGTGGCATCGTCGTACGCATAATTGAGCCAAGGAGCACCTAACTGTTTGGCTAACACTTGTACTTGAGATTTGTCTCTGGGGCTTTTAAACAAGACCACGTAATGGGCGTTCAGACTGATGGTCCGATGGGCTTTACTTTGTTGAAATAAATTTTGAGTAATGTAGACAATACTAGCATTACGATGGTGTCCTTTTCGTGTAAACCAAAGTTTAATTTCTTCTTCGTCTTCTCCTAACATGTCATCAAAAATAACCAAATGGGTTTGACTCACGTCAGACACGATTCCATCGTCTTCGTGAGGAATACCATCTACAAACGAAATGGTTTCTCCTTGGCTTTCTTTCAATAACGTGTAAGACGGTTGCCACTCTTTGTAACACCACACGATACGTTGAGGTGGACGATCAAACAAATCAGCTTTGTGTTCGATCAAACGTTTGACAAATTCGGTTTTACCTGAACCACTCGGTCCAGCAATTAACATGTTAAATGGATGGCTCAGATACAAAGCATTCCAACTTTGACGATCTAGCTTTTCGTCAATCACTTTGACCACAGAAGAGGAGGAGGTAGACGAGGTAGAAGAAGATGATGTAGCCATGATTGAGGTAAGAAGATTTTTGAGAAGAAGACAAAAGACCCAAGACATTTTATACGTTTCATACACGTTTATTTTTTTTTTAAAAAAAACAACATATTTTTACAAGTCATTAAAGCCAACGAGTAATAAAATAGCAAAGACAAATCATCAGGTACACAATTAAGGCTCCTACTGAAACAATCAAACTGTCATATAAACAAGTCAATGTAGAACAATAGTTTTGTGTCCTAGAAAAAATGGAAGGTCTAGGCACTGCTTCTTGGGGTGGTGGTATTCTTCTGCTCGTCTTTGTTTTTGAATCCTCTGACGGCAGCGGTGGTAAGGAAGGGTTGTGTTCCTCAAGAGGTATTTGGACAACAGCAGTGGTGTCAGGTTCTTCTTTTTCTTCTTCTTTCAGGGTTTCCCATTGAGGTTCCCATTTTTTCACTTTTAAACCCTTATGGATATGTTGCCAAATCTTTGGCAAACTGAGCCACTTCTTGTAGCCAAGATTGGAAACCAAGGTTTCTCCAGGGTCGTACATCTTTCCAATTGAAAAGTTGTTGGTGTAACTCACTAGCAATACACACTTCTTGAAATGTTTTATAGACAGATAAAGTGTGACGAATGTCTTCTTCGCATGGAGGATCCTCACTGATTTTCATGACCACTCTCAACGCTTGAAGTACAATTTGTCTTTCGTGTACTGATAAAATCAAGTTTTTATAGTCTTCTTCTTCTACTAAGTCCGAAGAAGAACAAAGGGTCATATTGTTTTTTTGAACTCGACAATTGAGTCCAAAACAACCACGGGTCCTCCAAAATAATCCAAGGCAAACACTTGTCCTCAAAAATATTCTACAACGAATGTCCTGGAAAACGAATTCCAAGATAAGCAGTCACTAAGACACACACTGCATAACGTCCAAAATTCAATGGAATCAGTTCTTGTATCAAGTCTTTATAATCCTCTAAAGTCTGAACACGATCGTTGACTTCCTTCCACGGAATCCGTTTCACGAGTGACGTGTAGAGATCAGACGACATGCCTCTTCATGATAAGGGTCGATGGCAAAGGTAGGTATCTTGGGTGGCATGTTTTTATAGCCAGGCTCCCAAGGTTGGTACCTTTTGAGATAGTCTCCGTGAACGTAGCTATTGCAATAGACGTTTCCCATAATCATTCTTCTATGACCTTGGAAGAGAGTATAGTGCACAGCTCGAGAAATGACTTTGAGTTTGCGCTTCACTTGGATCTGGACAAACTCTTGGTAAATCTTTTGGCGCAATTCCAAAGGCAAGCCCCGAATGTAGTTTGGTAAAGTTTCCGACTTGGAAAGAAGTAACTCTCTTTTGTGTTCTTCACGATACTGGTGATAGTTTTTCTTCAAAATCAGACTTCTGATATGTCGAAAGTCACGGTAGTGTGCAAATCGAGGAATGAATTGAAGTTTACGTTTCACTTGAATCTGGACAAACTCATCGTAAATCCGTTTTCGCAACTTCAAAGGCAAGTCACGAATACGCTCTTCTAAGCTTGGTGGTATATATTGAAAAATGTGTTCTTGCAACTCTAATGGTAAGCCACCAATATACCATTGTAAAGAAGTATCCTCCTTCTCCGACATGGAAATTTTTTTACTTCTTCAACTTTTGTTGAGACATAACATTGGACTCCTTGTACTCATACTCTTTTACGACCACGGGTAACTTGCAACTTCAAAGGGGAGTGAAGTTTCACATTACAAATAGGGTCTTCTAAAGAGTCCGTCTTCTTGGTGACAAAATACTCACATACCAACCAAATGGAATCGGTAGGTAATTCAAATCCCACAAAAGTATTAGTGATTATTCTATCTAATTTTAAACGTCGTAAAGGCGATTCGTCTTGAGGTAACAGTTCTTGTAACAGTTTTTGGAATTCTTGTCTGTTGGTCACATTTTTTTCCTTCACTTCATTCCATCGAATTCTATATTCCACTGCCACATTGTAGGTGGTACCCTCCAATTTCTTAAAAGTGGAATGTAGTTTTTCATGAATGTCTGACCATTTGAATATCTTAGCCCCAATCAAATGTCTTATCACATTCAAATACCAATGGTTAAAATGTTTGTGTCGTAAAGGATGTAACTGTTCTTTACGTTTCACTTGAATCTGGACGAATTCTTTGTAAATCCGTTCTCGTACTTCCAAAGGTAAAACACGAATGCGATCTTCTAAACTAGGTTGGATAGTAACAAAATACTGATAAATGCGTTCTAACCAACAATGTATTCTTCTAAAGATGTATTCTCCTCCGACATGGAAGTTTTTAAAAAAACTATTTCTTCTTCTTCTGTTTGGCATCTGGCTCATCGTACCCGTACTCTTCTAAAGCCACTAAAGGAAAGAAGTGACAGTGCGGAGACCATCTGGCATGTTCAATGTAAGCTGAGTCGGTAGGCTCCCATTGGTGAAGTTTCACACCACAACTGAAACATTGAACTTTATCTCCTTCTCCCGTGTATTTAAATCCAGATCTAGCTAAATCTTCGGGTTTAGGTCCTTGTAGATATTTTGGCCACTTGTTTTTGAATGACTCGAGTCGACTTTCATACTTGGAATAACCAGGTAAACTCACAGGTATTCTGACATGCGAATATTGACCAACATTGACCTTGTTGTCGTTAACGTCAATACCAGTTCCTTTAGTATTTCCACTAAAGCAAAAAGGCCGTGCACCCTCTTTAGAGGGTTGTCGATGAGTGGTGAGACTTGGAGAAGGTCCTGAATCCAAGATGTTACAAGCTACGGAATCCGTTTGAACGTGTGAATCGGGAATGCCAAACCGTACAGAATCCGTTTCATCGCATGGTACTGCATCACACTCCAAGTCGTGACTCATCTTCTTGCTTGGTTAACGTTGAAAGTCAGAATGAAGGGTTAGGCTTGGAAGGGTTTCCTTTTTTATACTTGTCGACTGTACCATCCGAAAAGTATTGTAATGTGATCTTTGGAAACGCTAAAGAAAGGTAAGCACAGTCTGGTGACCATCTGACATGTTCCAGGAGAGCTGATTTCTTACAATCCATACGAATAGTGGCACCACAACTAAAACACTGAACATTGGTTCCCTGTCCAAAGTAAACAAATCCTGCTCTGGCTAAAGAGTAGGAAGTAGGTAATCCATTGTTCCTAAGTTTTTTTGTGCTCCATCGATGAGGACAATAACAATAGTCAGGCATGTGTTTAGGCCAATTTTTGAACGTCTTCAAGCGACTGGTACACTCACAATAGTCAGGCAAAGCAAATGTTGAAGTCATCTTTGGTGTTGTTTTTTTTTTTTTCTGTTTCAAGAGGGTTTTCTTTTTTTACACTCCAAATCAGCGTGTCCGTAAGGCAAAGTCGTGTGATCTGGAAGTCTCACTCGTTTTTGGTACACAATGCGGTACACTTTTTGTACAGGTCGAGTAACGATTTGATGATTAGGTAGGCGTACAATCTTGTGAGGTTCCAACGTGGGTACTTGAAAGTCTTCCACTTGTCCAGACAGTAAAGCATTTTTTAAAACCTCAAAGTTCACCACTTGGTTAGTTCGAGAGTTGAGAGTCAAGCCTTTGACTTTACAGGAGGTGTGAAGTTGACCTTGTGGGTCTCGGTATCGGTACCCGTAATTTTTAGGGCCACCGCTGGCAAAACTCAGAATGGTGTCTTGAGGGTGCTCGTCTGTCCACGATCCTAAACGATCGTCTTGAATGGTAGGGTGTGGGCAACCGGGTCGATGAATGTAGATGCAACTGTCAGTATCAAAGTACAGGACACGATCTCCCAAGACTTCTAACGCTTCGTCGTACAATTTCAAACGAGCATGAGCGGTCACGTAAGCAGCAATGACTACGTTGCTAAACTTGTCAGGTTTGACAAACTTGGGTTCTTCTTCGAAATTGACAATGATTAAATCATCGCGAACGATTTCGACGTGTTTGACTAGTATACTTTTGTCGTCCACTAGATGAAAGTAGCGATAAGGATCGGTGACGTATTCTGTTTTGGGTAAGATCGTACGTTGAGCCATTTTTCCCCACAAGCAATTAAGCATCACTTTGGCAAACGATCTTTTTCCTTCATTTTTTTTCACCTCTTCCAAAGTGATGCCTTCGATGTCACGGTACTCTTCTTTGAATCGTTTTTGGTCTTCGGGAGTCTGACACCACGAAGAATAACCACTAGCTTCTTGTTTCAGTTTTAAAAACTGATTGACGTACACCGAGAAAATGCCTGGATGATTGGTGGCGTCGTCCTTTTGGTATTGGGCTGTAGTTGGAAAGTGCCAAATTTCGTATACTTTCAACAAACGGTATCCACGATCCAGTGCCCGAAACAATTCGGCGCTAACCCACGTTCCTGTCAAAGACCGTTCTTCCTTCGTGTGGTGACAGGGATGATCTTGGTTGCACGTTTCGGCACACGTCCGGCATAAAGGAAACATCAGTTTTCCTTGACAATGGTGAGGTAAGATGGGATGGTACAAGTTTGTCGGAGGTAAGACTTTACATTTAATTAATCCTTCGTATTGACGAATGTGTTCCACGTCGATGTGTTCTGTCAAAATTTCAGGGTGACCGGTGGGAAAACGAGCATATTTACACACCCAAGGATACAAAGAACACACGTCGATGTATTTGATTTCTTCTCCTTGGGATTCATTCACGTCGTACAGCAAGCGAGTGGCATTGGTTCTTCCTCCAAATAAACTGTGGCGCGGATCTAAAGGTTCGATGGCAGCCGCGTCGTAACTTTGGGTAATGTTCTTAAATTCAGGATCGGTTTTCAAACGTCGATCGTACTCGTGCTCCCACATTTCTACCACTTGGTATCCTTGACTTTCTAACTTGAGTCGTCGTTGGCAAGTATGTTCGTATAACTGTTCCATGGTAGAATCTGAATAAGGGCCTTTCATCTCTCGATCAGGATAACAAGTAGGGCATCCGTGAAACAAACAACCCTGAAACTCGTATACCGTGTGCGGGTTTTCTAAATCAAATCCATCCACGGAATAACCTCCAATCTTCTTTTCTCCTCCTCCGTTTCTAGCATGTTGTATCCATTTGTCTTCTTTTTCACACAAGTAATGAAACCAACGTAAAGCTTTGACCGAATATTGACGACTAGCAAAGAGAGACGTGTTGGAGTCGATGATGGCCAGTTGGTTCTCGGGCATGAAATTTTGCCTGTAGACTAAGGAACAGGCTTTAGGTAAGGTGGCTGCATCTTTCAAAGGATCGACGTCTTCGTGATCGAGAAATAGCTCTCGAAACTTTCCACAACAACGTCTTAAAATATCCACATCAGATCGACAATATTTAAGCATCTCTTCTTGAAAGTCAAATGGATCGGTCTGGTGAGCGCGGTACCAAGTGTGAAAAGCTTCTCGCTGTTCGGGGCGCATTCCGTCGAGGTCGTAATCATGAAGGTCAGGCAAATGAGGTAGGACAGCATGTTGATTAGCTTCCGTGTTGAAGAAGTGAGGAAAGTAGCCTTTAGCCATTTCTGTCATGCCAAACGTTTTTGGCATGCGACTCAAAGGCATGGCCAAATAACTCATAGAATCTTTAAACTGTACTTGTCCTACTTTCATGTAGATGAGCTTTTTTCCGTTCATGGTGACTTCAGGGCGTTCGGTCCCATGGTTCAAATAATAATTGAGTAAAAACTGCCCATCGTATCCCGAAAAATTGTGAGCTATGACGGTGGCATACCGATGACAATCTCCGTAACGCTGAATGTCTTCTTCGCTCCAACTGTCGTGGGTGGTAGGGTCTAAAACCCATTCAGCAAACTCAGACAAAGTGTTAACTCCACGAAAGATTTTTTCACGTCCTCCTGGAATTCGACTACAATGAGGACAGTGAAAATGAATCGATTCTTGAATACACTGATCACAAGCCCGATGCGCCACACAGAAATTAGGAATGTGAATGCCCGTTTCTTGCATGCATTCAAAATCAAAGAAGATGAAATCTACTTGTTTCTTGTTCTTGTTCTTCTTTATTTCTTTCTTCTCTGTCTTGTCAAACTTTTGAATAAAACATCGATGATCAAAATCGACGATCTGATGACAAATAGAACATTTTTTCTTGCCAGCACATATGTGTGCTTTAGGGTTGTTGGTTCGAATTAGCTGTCCACACGTAGAACACGATTTCAATAAGTCGCAAGCACATTTTTATTGGTGACCTTGTGTCTTGCGATGCTGTTGGTAACAAGAAGGACTGACAAAACTTCGTCGACACACCTCACAATGGACGTGATTTTGTTGATGTTGTTGTTGTTGTTCAGGAAGGCATGGTTGGTCTGCTAAACAGCCCCGACATCTTGCTCCGCAATGAATGTGTTTCTCTCGACTATTAAACCCTTGGTTACATTCTCACAGTAGTAAGAGTATCCCAAAAATCCGGTAATACTAGTGATGGTATCAAAATGTTCTTGATGGTGAGAGGTGAATGTATTTTCCCTCGGGAAAATCAGGGCCTCGAAACACCATATCTCCGCGCACTTCTTGAGGGTGAACTTTCAAAGTATAATGAGGAGCCAAAACATCTTGAAGTTTCTGCATTTGAGAAATACCACACACGGTCTCTTTAGGGATCCCCGCTTGTTGTAACAGGAGTTCTGCTTCTTTTCGTTGTTGGGGTCTTTGCGATCGTCGAATGTTTTCCCAGGCTTTTTTCCATTCTTTACTCTCGTTCTTGTTGGCAAACGTACGCCCTACCACAATAGCTCGAGCCAAGCATATCTGGTCTTGAGTATTGCTAATTTGAACGACAGTACGTTTGGTAGTACGAAGATCGTCCACCAATAACGGTTTTCTGCTTCGTCCACTTCCTCGAGGAGGAGCAACGTGTGTCATGTAGAGTGTCGCCTTTCCATCGGTGATGGTAAACTTGTCATTGGATTGTTGCACATGTTCTATTTTGGACATGACTTTGTCTGGCGTTAATTCTGCCGGGGTGCTGAACTCAATCCAAACGGGACTCTTCAAATTGTCATGATGGATGGCCAGTCTCAAGCGATCATCTTCTTTGGCTCCACATTGCCGTTTCAAGTTCTGTAACACAGAACTCCACAAATCGCTAATCCGCGGCTTTCTCGGGAGGTACTTCGGACTTGAAGTCTTTGAAGTGTACTGTGTGAGTGTAGGCAGTGGTTCTAAATTTTCGAGAGGTAATTTTTTGACTCTCTCGAATCCGATAGTAATTTTCAGGAGCAGCAAAGGTATTAGATTGTGTTTCTTGGTCTGGGGTTCTGGTGTTGGCAGTGGTGGATTTTGTTTTGGGTGGTTTTGAAGGTGGTAAGGTTTCAGGTTCACTCATCTCCTCTTCGAAGTCACTGGCATGGACTTGAGCTAGTAGTTCATCTAATGGTGTTTCAGGAGGTACGGAATGTCTTCATCGTCGTGGCCTCTTTGTTTCTTCTTGTTCTTCTTCTGGTTTCTCATGGCTTGGGCGTGATCTTTTCATCTTGAAGTTTTACTTTGAAACTGATTCAGTTTCACCCAGGTACCTTTATATAGAGAGAGGTGAGTATATAAAGAGAGAGCTTCGTACCTTCAGAATCAGTCTTTGGTGATTGAACTTTCAAACTGTAAAGATGGAAGAGTCAAGAGGCCGTATTCCAAGAGGTATGCATCCTTCTTGGTATTATTGGAATTATATAGCCCGAGGAAGAACAGTGAGAGATAAAAGACAAGATACTTGTTATATCTGCAAAGAGAAAGGTCATTGGGCTCCAGAATGTCCACAACGTCAACACCAAAAGAGAGACAAAACAAAAGATATCTGTTATTATTGTAAAGGACCAGGACATTGGTCTTCGGAGTGCCCTCAGAAAGAAGAAGAAGAAGAAAATCTAGCAGAGAAGAGGGAGGAAGCCAAAGGATCTTCAAACCTAGAGGAAGAAGAAGAACATATCATCAAGAAAAGTAAGAAGAGAGTGAGAAGAATGGAAGACAGTGAGAATGAAGAAGAAAATGAACCAATGGAAGATATGATTCCTGTGACGATCAGGGTCCCTATGAAGAAGAAGAAATTCAAGAAAAACAAGAGAGATAGTGAGAATGAAGAAACTATGATTCCTGTGACGCAATTCAAGAAGCACAAGAATTTCAGAAAGTGAACTTTTTTTTTTTTATTTTGGAATGTGGTGTTATATGTTCATTGCTGAATTATTTTGTGAAAAAAAGGAGAGAATACACCAAACTGGAAAAAAAAGTAAGTGTTTTTGTGTTATTTTGTTTTAGAATATGGACGCACGCACGCACTCACACTTATATTCAACACAATGGAATTTTTTAAGTTTTACTTGATTTGGCAATTTGATTTCTTTTCTAGAAATCTGGGGGCCCTTAAAAGGACCGTTGGGGTGTTTGTTTTTGATTGAAAAAACAAACTTTTTGAAGTTTTTTACATAATCAACTTCAATTGTCGTAGTCCTTTACCACGACCCAATCCAAATCCTGCTGCTACTGCTGGTGTTTTGCTTATGGTGGTAGTCACTGGTGGTGTTTGTGGTGGTGGCATCTCACTAGAACTGGTAGGCTTGGAAGAATGTTTAGCCCGTGATGGTCTTTTTCGCTTTGGCTGAGTTAAAGAATACTTATAGTCATTTGTCATCCATTTTAACTCATATAATATCTCTTCTAAAAGACTCACCGATTTTTCTTCAGGACTGATGCCTTCCTTTACTGTTTCCTTCTTCTCCTCCTCTTCTAACTGCTGTCTGATTTCTTCCTCACTTTTTCTTCTTCTCTCTTCTTCTTCTTTCTGCTGCTGAAGAAGAAACATTTCTTCATCCTCTCTTTGTTTCTTTAAAAAATTTTCCATCTCTTCCTGTTGCTTCTTTTTAAATTCATCCATGAATTCATCCACTGCTGAAGCAACAACAGTAGCAGTAGTAGTAGTAGTATTCTCAGACGACTGAAACTCTTGATTTAGAAAATCTAAATCAAAGTCTTCCGGCCGGAAGTTCAGCAAAGCAGCAGCAGCAGCAGCATTAATCATTGAAGGCTCACTCCAATACATTTTACTTGTCTTTCCGGTCTCCATGAAGGCTGTCGAAAAAGTAATAAGCCCTACGAACGCTACCATACCTTTATACCCAAAATGACGTCATACCCCTACTCTCTTCCCATTGGAAGAAAACCCGACCCACTTGTAACGCGCGTTTGGATTGGTAGTTCATTTCGATCCATTTCAATCCGATCCTAAGGTATATATACCACCGCTTGTCTCATAAAGCTTCACCGGTTTTTTTCTCCAAGACTACTCCTAAAGAAAAAAATGTGGACCAGTGTGGAATCCTCCAACATCGTCTCAGGAATGCTGTTTAATCCAGCATTCCCTATGTATGTGAAGGCCTCATGGGCCATCACAAAAATTACAGAGACCGCTACATGGAATCGTCAGATTTATGTGGAGAGACAAGGCTGTCTAAAGAGGGTTTTGATGTACGGACCGGAAGTCAGAAGAAGTTTAAGGAAAAGAAAACCCTCTAGGAGATGCCCATGTTAAACAACAACAAAAAAAAAAAAAAACAACGGCCCTTTTTAGGGCCACCTAGTACTCAAGAAAAGATTAATTTTTCCAATGATTGCCCTATATATATATATTTATGTTTTATATGTTTGTATGTTTTTTTTGTTTGTGATAGTCTACCCAACAAAAACAAAAAAATCCTTTTCCCTCTTATATGTTTGTGGTGTGTGTAAGTTTGTGTTTGATATAAAAAAATATATATATATAAAAATGGTATGTATGTGGAGTGTGTTTGGTTTATAAAAAAATTTAAAAAATTTGGATGGCATGGTGTGTGTTTGATTTTTATCAAAAGTAGTTTCTTTTAGGTCCGCGCTTTTTAGAGTAAGGGGTGAAGGAGTGCAAAATCCGCAAAGCCTAGAATGACGTCAAACGAATGACGTCAGACGCGGGGTAGTGGGGTGATGTTTTTTTTTTTTTTTTTTTTTTAGGTGTAAGGGATGTTTTCCTTCACGTCCGCGCTTCTAGCATATAAAGCGGTGCCTTCCACAGTGACGCCATTCACACTTTCACTCTACAAGAATGAACTCTGTTGAATTGTTACAAGAAGCTTGGGATAGAATGGTGGATGTAGAGTCCTTGATGGAAAGGTTGGAGTATTGGTGGAGATATCCTGCCACCAAACCATACGTCACCAGCCAACTAGCGGCTCTCAAATCAGCAAGAAGGTTGGTGACTGATGTCTTGGTGGAGGAAAAACAAAAAACTTCCTCAACCCCTTGCCGTGTGGGGTTCATCAAGAAGAGCCTGGATTTACTGGATGAGGTGAAGTACTTCCTGAACCGAGTTCAGGAAGATTGTTATATTTATCCACCCGCCAGTAACGTCAGGCGCGAAGAGGTGAACCTTCACATGGTGAAGGTATTGTTAAAGAAAGTTTTAGAAAAGGAAGTGGCTCACATTAAGATCTTGTGGGCTCTTGAACGCTCCAAGAAAGAACAGGCCAGGAAAGAAAAGGAATTCGAACGCCTGAATTTAAATTGGATGAAAATCCAAGATAAATTCAGGCGGATGAAACATCCTGACTGGCTACCTGATTCACCAACACTTCCAACCAAGAAAAAAAGATTTCACACCACCTTCCTAAGCTTCTTTACCCAATGTTGGAGGAAATAATAATCTTCCTCCAATGGTCCTTTTTAGGACCACCCATTTTTCAAGAAAGATTAATTATTCCCACACCCCGTATGTAGTGACGAAGACAACGTCCTCTACCATCAAAAATACCCCACCCCAGTTTTTGATGGTAGAGGACGTTGTCTTCGTCACTACATACGGCGTGCCATGATAAATTCCCGTACGTCCCTATAGAGGCCCCCCTGTCCCTATAAATCTTGGCACTTTTGTCCCTATAGAGGCCCCCTTGTCCCTATAGAGGCCCCCCAACGTTAAAGTCCCGTACGTCCCTATAGAGGCCCCCTTGTCTCTCAGTACCCCCCATTAACTACTATCAATTTTCACTTTTGATCTATGAAAGGAAATATGAAAAAAGGGTCATCTGATATACAGAAAATTTAAAACGGAGAATTTCCTCAAAAAGATAGAAAGGTACTCTTTGTTAAAGTTTATTGATTAAAAATCTAACCTACTAGTGGCAGTTAGAACTATGGTAATTATTCTCTATTCTTAACTTTGCACGGCTTCAGATTGTGGATGGCCTTATTCAAAAGCGGTAAATGTCTTGGTAGTTTGCTTGATTGAAAATAAAACAAAAAGAATTATCATCTCACACCTGTCACTAAGAGTGTGATCTTTATGTTAATTCCGTGTCTATCAATGCCCAGCGGGCTCTTTCTGAAGAGTTCAGCTATCAACTTTAGAGTAATAACCAGAACTTTGCTTATAAAATAACAATGAAAACGGAGAATCAAAGATTGTCTATCCCAAATATATCCAGAAGTTTGCAGTAATGTTTGTGCACGTGTAAATTTAGCCTGTCATAATAGCCTGACGACAGCCGGGGAAGATAACTCAAAACACCAACTTATTGAAATGATCTATACACATAATGTTGTCGGTGTTGTCAGCGTCGTCGGCATTCTCCACAGTTATCACTTTAAAAGCTTTGTTGCCGATTATGCTAGCTGTGGATTCTGGATGAGTTTCAAAATTCAAACTTTCACTAAAAGAACTGACTAATATGGTAAAATGTAAACTACCCATTTACAACTAAAAATTTAATAAGAAATAACTGAAAAAATTGTGATCGAATAATCCAAATCCCGCACATATGTACTATTTACATACTGTATGTTGTTGATTGATTTTTAAATTTTTATTGAAATGATTAAAGAAGAATTAGGATAGTCTTTATTTAACTCAGTTAAAACTACTGGCAAAATTAGTTCGAAAGTTAATTTATACGGTGGTCCAGTCTCAAAATCTAGAAGTTTGTTTAGTGTGAAAAAATGCAAGCTGTATCGAGTGCTGCATGGTATAAAGCATTTGGATCATTTAATAAAAGAAAGAACTCTGATATTTCAAGTATGCAGCTATTATAGTAATAATCATGTGAACATTTTACTTTCTTGCTTGTCTGGTTCTTCAATTTTTATTTTATCAGGTACTGCATCAAGTGTCTTAAAATTTGGATGAATAGATTTAATGACAAGGCAGATTGATAAAATCATTAAGTAGAATATGGTATGTATTTAAATTCTTCAATTATCTCCATAATGCTTTCTTCTTCGCCCATTAATTCATTTCGCAACTCTTCAACATCCTCTTTCAATTCTTCAGTATCTTAGTATCTTCTTTTAAGTGAGTTTTTTTTCTCTACCTCATCCAAAACAGCTAATTGATTCAAGCTTTCTTCTGTGCCATCAATCTTTTGTACATTAAGTCTATATTTTTATTAACGATTTTAATATCGTCTGAAATTAAATTTTACGTTCTTCATCTATTAACAAATTTTTTGTCAACTTTTGCTATACTTTAATAAACTCTTTTAATCTCAAGCTGTTTTATTTTCTCTTCTTGTGTTTCATTCTCTGTTACTGCAGGTAAATTATTTGCAGATTTTAAGGAGTTTAATTCTTCTAACTTCACAGGGTGCTTTCTCTTAACATGCATTGATACCCCCCCCTCCCCGTGTCTCTAGATGAATGTAGGCAACGTGGATATTGTTTTCGCATTTCTAATTATTTATGTAGAATGTGTAACTGCTATTTCTCTCTCTCTCTCTCTCTCTCTCTCTCTCTCTCTCTCTCTCTCTCTCTCTCTCTCTCACACACACACACACACACACAAACACACTTATCAATTAGTTCCAGCCAAACTTTTACAAATGTATCCATTTGTTACGGCAAAATTTGAACAAAATTATTGTAATCTAACAAATATATACTTAACTCAGGGTAACTGTAGGAAATAGTGGTATCTTTTATGGTAACTTTCATTGACTTGATTGTCACTGAGGAAGTTGCTTAGCAACGACTGTTGTGCGTTTTGTACATTGAGAATTATGAATGTCAGAACAATTATTTTGAGAATTCCTAGTCTTATAAATATATAAATCAATATGATTGGTGATTACATATTTGCAATCTTTCTCATAACATTTCTTTGTGTGCTGTGATTAAAAATAAATGTAGAAAGTGCTTTTGAGTCGAAATATCAGTTTGAATTTGAAAAACAAAATAATGGTTGGATGCGATTCTCATCAACGATCACAAAGTTCATCTCTACTTCTATTAGTCTCCATTAGTCACTGTAAACATTCTCATGCACAAAATACATTCAGACTAAAGTGATCTTGGCCTTTTTACTAACCAAAGATTTTTTGCCATCTTTTATCTTTACATTACAACTTTAGAACATTTCAAAATGTAAAATGTAAACTTTTACATGGCACTATGTAGCTTGTATTGTGCTGACATCCACCCATGCACCTACCTATTTACCTACCTACCTAATGTGACAGGGCATAAAATACATCAAACAATAAAAAAAAAACATTCTTTTCTAATATATTAAAGTAGAGGTACTATAATGAGTTCATAAAAAAAGAGACATTAATGTTATTTTTTTTATTATTTTTCTTAAAACTCTTGAAATCTGCTTGACAAGCTATTATCGTTTTCCACCCCTAAAAGCCAGCTTTTACTGGACGAAAGTCATGGGCTTTATTTAACTAACCTTGAAGTGACAGCCAGCAGCACAAACATAGTTCATGCATCCATAATTACCTTGATTAACAACTACAGGTCAGGCCTGATATAAAACTCATGCAGCATGCAGTCCACACATCTAATTCCTATACTCATTTACATGTACAATGCACAGCTAACCTGCTGAGGGCAACATATCACAATATACAGTGTATAGTCATTAATATGGAAATTTGTCATTGAATGAACATTTATTAATACTTCCAACTTCACTGGTCAGCAAGAGCCTTCTGAGTAGGTTAGGATATATGCAATCAACTTGATAATAAGCACATATACTTAACCCATGTTAGTAAAGCAGAAAATTTAGGACACAGTGGCCTTCAGTGGTTTTAATGGTGTAGCAGTAACAGGGATGCATCCATTTATCAAGATTCATGATTGGAACATACACAGCCTCAACTAAATGAATTTCTAACACAAAATTTCAACAAAGTCACCGAAGCATGAAATTTGGATCACATATACCTCTTTTTTCAAAAAGGATGTAGAATTTACCAAGATGCATTGACTCACCAAGTTTCATGATTCTAGATTATATAGTATGCATAAAACCTGCCGAAAACTCAAACTCGTGTGGTCATGAGCTAAATGAATACACATAACCAAAGCCAGTAAAAGATGAAATATAGGTTACAATAAATCTCTTACGTTTTATGGGTGTGGTAGTAACATAGATGCATATCATCATAAATTTTACAATTCTATCATGAACAGTGCCTGATAAATCAACATGAAATGCAACATTTTGTGAAATATGAGTCGCAGGGAGTTACTTTTAACCCGAGTGTGTAGTAGTCATCAAGATGACCATTTCGCTAAGTAGATAAGAAATAATATTGTCACGAGTCAAATGCAAAAACCTAACATAAGCCAGTAAAATGTAAAATGTAGGTCATAATGACCTTCTTTTGTTGTAAGTGCATGGTACTAATATAGATGCACACATTTACCTAGTTTGATGATTCTGGCACGAACAGTGCTTCAGATAGTACCCAAGTTACTTTTGCAACGAGGGTGAAGTACTCAACAAGATACATTACCTCACCAGGTTTCATGGATATTGGTATAACAGTATACATACAGGGTGCTAAAAACACTTGGTTATGAGCTAGACTGTAAAACTTAACCAAAGCCAGTAAAATGTGAAATGTAGGTCAGCTTGACCGTCTTTTGTATTAACGGTGTAGTACTTATATAGATACATACAATCATCCAGTTTTGTGATTCTGACTTGAGAAATGAATTTAAAACACAAGATGTTACTAAAGTCCGTGAAATGTAAGTCACAGTGACATTCTTATGCAGTACAATCATCTAGTTTGATGATTCTAGCATGAACATACCTTGAAATATAAACTTAACGCACAAAATGTAAGCAATGTCAGTGAAGCATGAAATGTAAGAATGTAAGTCACAGTGGAGTACTTTTTGATAAGGATGTAGCACTCACCAAGATGTATCTCACAAAAATGTAATGAATCTATGTATAACATAACAATGTATGTATGTATGTATGTATATATATATATATATATATATATATATATATATATATATATATATATATATATATATATATAGTCCAAAAAAGGCTATCATTAGCTAAGTTAGATTCATGATTAAAGTGTCTACAACGCACCTTGTAAATAAAGGTAACAACAAAATCTTAGTACATTGATATAGATATTGAAATCTGCAAGTCAGAGATGCAACAAAGTTTGACTAATAAAACTACAAAACACATACCTTCAGGATAAAGTTAAATCATAAATAATACAGTCTAATAGTTTACAGAGACACTGATTGTACTTTGTAACTGGTTGGATAAGATTGCGAAACTTATATAAAACGAACTAAACTCAGAAAATGCAAAACCTATGATCTTTACTGAAGAAGATAAAAGCGACTTTGATTCAGCTAGCATTTGTCACATTTCAGATAACTGATATACGTATGTAAAAGATGTGATGTCTTGCTTGAAAGTAAATACACTAGGTCATGTACACCACTATTACGTTAAGAATGTCGCCTTAATGCTACGGGATATCTTAGAAAAAATCAGGAATGTGCGTATCAGAAATTAAAAGCTTGACCCAGTTTGTTTTTACACTGCTCTTGGTCTTGCACATGACGCGAGTTTAAAAATATATGGTGTAAACTTAGAGTTGTTAAATGACTTTGATATGCACCACATGGTTGAATCGGGTATTAGAGGAGGAATAGCATGATATCAGACAGATATGCAAAAGCCAAGCATGAGTTCTATGCAGACAATGAAGATAGCGAAACAAAGACAAAGACTGGGGGTAAAATAATAAATGACGGAGAGTTCGATGTGACAAAGTCATATTCATTTATCAGGTACACAATGTGTTAACATCTACAGATGAAATACTTTCAAGAGAATAACTTGTTCAACATTCCCAAAGAGAAGAAAACTCGACACATCCTAGAAGTTGATTGGAAATACATATAGAATTGCATTAATGTTTCAAAGACAGCACATTAGCTCCAGATAGACCTCCTTCAAATGAAAGAGATTTATCAGAGTTACAAAAGAAATTCACTGAAGAGAAAGTTGTCGTGTACACTTAAAGACAACGAACAAATACTTTGTGCCGTACAGAAATTGAAAACTGTACATAGCTAGGAGTGAAACTGGTAAAAGTACACAGTCATACCTTTCAATCAAAAGCCTTGGCTGAAGTTCTATATTGAACCTAATTGGGACAAAAAGCAGCTCAAGAGTGTAAGAGGAGCTTCTTTAAATCGATGAACAGTGCTGTAAACAAATGGAGAATTTGAGGAAGAGGACAAATGTGAAACTATGCACAAATGAAATGAAACATGGGTAAATTGCAAACAGATCTAGTATTTCCAGATATTACGATAATTGATATGGATATGGTACTTGTGTGTTCAAAAACAAGAAAATCAAACTAGACAATCCTATACATGGTAGCATTACAGTGTTAGAGTTAAGCAAATATGGAAATGGTTAATGTACGATTTTTACTGCAACAAGTTGAAAAATAAATACGGCGAAAATGTTTAACTTATATATAAAATTCTTCAATCATACAAGAATGGCATGTATCCAATTGTAACAGGATGAAACTGGTTTGAATTGGATCTAGCGAAGACACTTAACACAATTATGTGAATGAGATGTTTATTTATAAATGCATATTAACGATGAACAAATCTCTTACACCCTAGCTCACACACATATTTCCATATCTCATAAACTAAATTATAAAAACAGAAAACTCCGTCCTACTCATACGCACAAAATTCAACAACGGATATAACAAATGGTATCGTTCCTCAATGGATACGATCGAAACATGGATTTTCAACAAATAATCAGAAATTATATTGTTTGTCAACGGACATGATCAATGCACGGATTTTATCAACGTATATGATATGGATTTATCAACAAATATGATTAATGTATGGAATTATCAATAGATATGATCAATTTATTTGTCATCAACAAGTATGATGGTGCATAAATTTTCACACATATTCCATCACCATATATAATGATGTTTATTGCGTCGCATCCACGCGATGATCAAGAGATATTTCCGATCCACAGCTCCCGACAAATGGTTCAGGAACGACCTTGTGTTTGAACAGTATTTATTCAAGACATTCAGTAGAAAGCTGGAAGCTTGTTGAAAACTGTCTTCCCTATTACAGAGAAATTTTAACAATCAAAAATTGTCTACTGACTTAAAGTTTATAAATCATATACAAATATATATATATATATATATATATATATATATCTATATATATATATATATATATATATATATATATATATGTATATATATGGTCAGTTCTAGTATATGTAATTATTTCAGAGATCATATAATAGTAAAAAAAAGATGGAATACACTTGTCACCTATGTATTAATTTGAAAAAACGTTTTGATAATTTTATGAAGGTTTGCACTGCCATTAATATTTGCGTAATAATTTTATCAGAGTATATCGGACTGCCGGATAATAATGTCTTAATTGTAAGTCGGAACGGTAATGTGAACGTAACACAATGTCTCAGAGTTGTATATTTTTGATATTCTAACAGAAAGTGTTCAGCTGTTTCTACTGTCCGCATGTGCAGTACCTATTGTTAGAAACATGACTTAGGAATAAATCATTATTTAAGCTACTGTATTTGGTTCTCAATCGCGTATGCTGAACTTGATCCACCCGAGCACCAAGAAACTAATACGAAGGAGTTTTATGTTTATCCCGATTCAGGTAGTTTTAAGATTATGAATGGATGGGTTACTTATTATTTTAATTGGTAACGTGTTCCACAGTTTAATTGTGGAAGGCAGAAATGTTTTTTAATACAGTGTCGTTATGCATAAAGAAGGTCGAATAGTATTCGATGATGTAGGTATCATTGTTAACAACAAGAGGTTGAATTACATCTTGTAAATACTTTGGAGCAAAACCATGGTACATTTTAAACAACTGAATTAATTTATACTTATAACGTGGAAAATTCAGGTTATCCCACCCGCCATCCTCATATAATAGTGCCCAAGCCGCACTCTTGGTAGCACGTGTTACTATTCTCATAGCCTCAAAATTTATTTTTTCCAATTATTCTTTTTCTTGCATAGTACAACTATCCCAGATACAATCAGCATAGTCAAACAAGGAAAGTATATAAAATTTATACATTCTTTCCAAGGACAAGCGATCCAATCTATATTTCAAATTCTTCAAAGTATTAACTTTCTCCCAAGCGTTTTCAGACAAACGCTTGACATGTGGGTGCCAAGTGGCATCACCAGACAATATAATACCTAAATGTCTATGTTGGAATACTTCTTGAATATCTTTGGTACACATCTGCAGTATAGGATGGCTATTTTAATTTTGTTTCCGTGTTATGAGCATTGACTCTGTTTTGTCTGGGTTAAAGGTCACTATCCAAAGACGGGACCAGTCCTGTAATTTTTGAATGTCCGAATTTACAATTCGACCAGACTCATTTGGATTTTCAACGATTATACATAGTGTAGTATCATCAGCGAATAGTCCAAGCGATGATTGTATATCATTTATATATAATAAAAATAATAATGGCCCAAGGATCAATCCTTGAGGGACTCCTGCATTTGTAGTTTGAAAATCCGAGAATCGGGAATTCAGGACAACTCTTTGCTTTCTTAATGACAAGTACTGTGCTAACCACAACAGTAAACTACCTTGAATGCCGATCTTTCTAAGTTTAATAAGTAATCCGGAATGCCAAACGCGATCAACGTAAGCAGCGGAATGTATTACCCATCATACTTTAAAGACTGGACAATAACAATAGTAAATGGCAGTAAAACTTCGAAAGAAAAACCTTTAAAAATACTCTTTGCCGGTCTGATGTAACTCCGAAAAGTCTATCTTCGCTAACCAATGGTCGTCGAGCTACTTCGTTCAACACTGATGTGGAACTAAGTGGTTCCACGGTCCATGTCTAGCGGAGATGTGAAAGGCCATGACAGTGAAATAATTGTGTATATTAAGAAAGATATTTGTTCAAATAAGGACATTACTTTTAATTATTGCATAATCCCATCCACAGAGCGTCAAAGTAATTTTGAAAACCACAATGTATTTGTCATATATAATGGATTTATTGGAGACATGTTGTCTGTAGTGTTCCGTGGGCTATAACCTTTATTGAAAGTACAAAGCTAAAAGGAGAAAAGACAAAATCTACCTCTGATGAGAATTAATCGTGTACTTGGAACCTATTCTGCTCATAATTCGAGCGTATTCCGCGCGGGGCTATTGTAATTGCAGCGTTATTGTCATCCTCGGTGAATATCGTGTGATAGCTTGGCCAACATGGCCTGTCCGTGTGATCTTTTGATTGGAATAGTTATTAGGGCTTGGTTCACCCAATAAGGTATGGACGTTGTGCATGCAATATGCATGGTATACATGGTATACGTGAGCGAGATAATTCTTCCATACTAAACACATGCTTGATGCATGCACTGCAATCAGGGTCGGCCCAAGGGTTTTTGGCGCCCAAGGCGAACTATGCCAAAAAATTCACTTGGCGACCCTTACCATCTTATTTGGCGCCCTTAAAGCCTGGTACCCTAGGCGACCGTCTGGCTCGCCTATATGGTCGGGCTGGCCCTGCTTGCAATACGTTTTTATCGAGTGGGCTAGGCCTCTCATTCCACTCAAAAACTAAACTAGGATCACTATTCACTTTATCGACTCTGAGATAGGATGCCGCCGTGACTCTATCAAATTCAGTATTTACTTTGTCCACTAACGATGCCCCCACTCGGAGACAGGATGGCACCAAAGCAAGCCACGGAGTGATATAATACAAGTGGATGGTCTGCAGTGCAAGTTGCAGCTTGACTGGGATTATGACCCGTGTGTTCATAGGAGTGGATTAATGTTCCTTTTGAACATGTTAAAAAATGTTCAACATTTGACAATTTTGGTAATTTTGGTGTGTGTGTGTGTGTGTTTCTGAATTTTGTGAATGTTTGTATTTTTTATTTTCACCTACATTTGTTGTGATAGAGTATTTTCACAATGTGCTATGACAATTGTTTTGCTCTGATTTTTCTTTGATTTTGCATTATTTAAACTTTGATGAACCTTTGATGTTAGAATACTCGTGAGAAAGAACTTTTTCCTCTGGTAAAACAGTCGTATATCTTTAGGAATACTCTAGCATAGTACTGTTCATTAGAAACAGCATTAGTAGATATAAATCATTAGTTATGATAACTACAAACAACAAACAGTATGGAAAGAAGCAAGCTGAAGAAATTCTTCCATGCAGAATTGGTGACAAAAATGGGGGTCAAGTCCTGCAAGCACATAGACACCCTGGCATACAGGTATTAAACCTTTCGGATGTAGAAGTCAATGAACGACCAAGACCAGCAGATATTTTGTCGACTTTGATTGCGAGAGGGGTCACCATTGACCAAATCAAAGGTCTACAGAAAATTGCCAACGGACACTTTGTCCTGTATACCAAAGGTGATAAAAACCTCCTCTCGCGAGGAAAAATAGAGAATGGGGTGGGTAGGAATGTAGAGTAGAAAAACACCTCCAATTGATAGAGAAATAGAAGAAAATACATAGAAATACACCTGACAAGCCTACCCCTAGAAATCCACAATGATGAGATTACAAAGAAATGTGAAATTAGATTTCAGATAGGGGTGAAAAACCAAAGAATGGCAACTCATCGCGGGTACGATAATGTACTCACGGTGGTGAGAATTTTTAAAATACAAAAGGATGATGCCCGCAGGGTAGCAACTTTATTTTTACTTCATGGGCTTCCTCCGTGCTGGAGATGTAAAAATGTAAGGCACATGGCCAAAGATTGCAAGGCCGAGCTGAATTTGGTTAAACCCCAAGGGTCAGCTATGCAGCTGTGGTCACCTCAAGAGATATAATAGAAAATATCTCAGCATCAGGAGATGATGACGAGAAAACAATGCAGACGAAAGGAGACATAACAGAAGTTGATATAAAAGAGGTGACGGACTGTGATCACTCCTTCTCTCAACTTCTCTTAGGAGAAGATAACTTTCCCCCTCTTGAAAAAAGAGGAAAAAAGAGGTTAACTCGGTTGAAGACGAAAAAGAAGCTCGTAGGGCTGAGAGGAGGAAAAGAAAATAATAAGAGAAAGAAATATAAGACCAATCCGAAAATCAGGGACATAATGAAGAAGAACCAGACTTTCCTGATCCAGAAATGGAAATGGAAAGCAGGGAACTTCTTGATAAACAGCTACTAATTCCCACGCAATCAAGGAGCGAGGAAGAGGATCCTTTAGAGCAGCACCCTTCCATGAGACAGATGAATAAGAGGCAGAGAGCACCTTCCACAACCAAAGGATACGAAAACAAGGAGATAATACAGCAAAGAGAGATGAAAACTGCGATTAGAATGCATTCACTAGATAGAACCGAGAGGGAAAAAACAAAAACGTGAGTAGGCTCGACACCAATAGCGGGAAAAAACAAAGCGCAAGCAAATCAACATCAAATCAGGGAATAGAACAAAAACAAAAACAGCGGAATCAAGAAAAATCCGCAGAACATTCTATTCAGAATATATAATCATGAACTTTTAGAGAAGAAAATTATTCGGGACAACGATTGTAAAACAATAAATAAAACTAATTAGGTGACACTTACAAATTACAACAGTTAAGCCCTTTTTATTGGAAAGGTGAATGTTAGAAATAATCTCTATAAATATAAATGGAACTGAGAAAATAAAATAGATAAATTACACATTATATATAAAAATTATGATATAATATTCCTTCAGGAAACACACCATATAATAGATGAGCTAAGATTGTATATAGAGGAAAATTTAATGCAATTCTATACAAAAATGAAAGTAAATAAGATAGTAAATCAGGAGTAGGAATCTTACTAAGTAATATATAGAGTAATATATAATGTCAAAATAAAAGTACTCGACAAATCTTCAAAGGGAGAATAATTAATTTAAAAATGAACAATTGTCGTCTCATAAACGTGTAAGCACCATCCAAATATGGAAAAATATAAAGTTAAGTTTATAAATGATCTAAACAAATATTTGCAACAGTATAATATGGAAAATAAATTAATAGGAGGGGATTTTTAACTTCAAAGAGAAAGAAATTCACAGAAGTATGGGTTTCAATGGCAATGATAAGCTCTTATAAAAATATATTCCGATCTAATTGAAAAGAACAGATTAATAGACATATACCAAAAGCAAAATAGAGATAAAAGAGAATACACATACATATAGAAGCAAAATGAAGGATGTAGAATCAATAAATTTTACAGATATTTATTGTGAAGACATGGTAAAAGAACATAAAATAGTGAAAGAAAAAAATAGCCGATCACTATCTAGCAAGCCTGAAAAATTGAAATGGTGGAAAGAAACAAATGGGATACAGGAACATAAAAAGTAAATAATTCTATATTGGAAAATGAATTCTATTGTAGGTAAGTAAAACAAATACTAAAAGAGTTCTATGAACATGGAAGTTATGTCATCCTAAGAGAATGGGAAGATCGGAAAAGACAAATAAAAATAGTAACCAAAAATATATGTACAGGTAAAAAGACAGAGGGAAAATATAGAAAAAGAATGCATTAGTATAATAAAGAGTGTAAAAACAAAAAATATCGAAAAGAAAAAATGAAAAGAAGCATACAAAATTGGAACAATTAAAAGCAAAGGAGCAAAAACGAAGAGTGGTAAAATTGGGAGACATATATGAAAAAGCAAAGGGAACATATAAAAGAGAAGAAATCAAAAGGGAAAAAGGAAAAAACCTTAGATAATTTAATAGCGGGAGATAGAAAGATAACAGATAAAAATGAAATTATAGGAAATTTACAAATAAAAAAAATGTAACCGTAGATTTCTATAAAAAAAATTGAAATAGAATCAACACCTATTTTAGAACATTGTATTTAATAATATATTTTTTAATTGGGAAATGCCACTTTCTGTGAAAGGAAGCATAATTACCCTATTGTATAAAGGAAACTTTTTATGATGTCTAGTTGGCCCTAAATGTAAATGGTGCCAATGGAAAATGGACAATAAATATCACATAAGCTCTTCTTCTATAAGCTAAAAGTCACGGAGGCACAAAATTTGGTCCATATAGCATCTTTAGATGATGCCCATAATATGTACTGCGATCCATAAACAATAGTCCCCCGAAGGGATTGATGCCCATCTATCTGAAAAGAATTTCCAGGAATTCAAAATAAGTCCATTTCTTCTTATTAACTGCTGAGTGTTGAAACCATTTCTGATATTCTTAAGCAATAAGTGTTTCTAATTAGCTATTGTGGTAGCCATATTTGATGTAAGATTGGCAGCAGTTTCATTTTTAGAATAAGCTAGACACCATTAGAAGACTTTTGGCATAAACCCCATGTTGATATGACCATCCATTCAGTAAAATTAGTGAAATTTTTTCAATATGTTCATTGAGGCAGCCATATTTAAAGTCAGATCAGCATCATTTTCATTCAGGACCAACTAGATATCATTATTAGTCTTCTGGTGAAAACCCCATGTGAATATGACTTTCCATTTAGAAGGTTCAGCAATAACAAGATTTTATAGATGGCTGCAATGGTGGCCAAACTGGATTGTCAGAACGGCAACATTTTCATTTAGTACCAACTAGACATCATAAGAAGTTTTCTGGTGAAAACCCAATGTTGATATGACTTTCCATCTAGAAGTAGCAATAAGATATATCAGCCATACTGGATATTAGATCAGTACAATTTTTATTTAAGACCAACTAGACACCATAAGAAGGTTTCTGGTGAAAACCCCATGCTGTTTTGGCTTTCCATTCAGGAGCAGCAATAAAAAAAATTCAAGATGGCTGCTGTGGTGGCTATATTGGATGTCATATTGGCACCATTTTCATTTAGGACTTACTAGACACTATAAGAAGTCTTTTAGTGAAAACCTCATGTTGATAGAACCATTCATTCAGATGGAGTCACAATAACAAGATTTTTAAGATGGTTACTCTGGAGGCCATATTGGATGTCTAGGCTGCAACTTTTCATTTATGACTTACTAAAAATTGTAAGATGTCTTCTGTTGAAAACCCCATGTTGATATAATTTTCCATTCAGGAGAAGTGATAAAATTTTCAAGATGGTGGCCATATTGGATAACAGATCAGCACCATTTTCATTTAGCATCAACTAGACATCATAAGAAGTCTTTTGGTGAAACCCCATGTTAATATGACAATCCATTCAAGAGGAGTAGTGATAACAAGATTTTCAAGATGGCTGCTGTGGTGGCCATATTAGATGTTTGAGCAGCACCATTTTCATTTCAGACCAACTAGACCTTGGGATGAATGTGTGTGTAAAGTTTCATGGCAATCCTTCATGTAGTTTAGGAGGAGTACCAATAACAAACTTGTGCTCATGGATGGACAGATTTCAGATGACAGACAACAGGCTATCCCAAAAGCTCCTCTGGTTTATGACCAGTAGAGCTAAAAGCTACAAGTTACTTTCACAAGAGTCTGTCTTATAATGCATTCAGCTGCAGGACAAGATTGACAATAATTCAAACACAAAATTGTGACAGCACAGAGATTTATTGATATGTGTATCTTCAGCTGATGAACATTACATGTATAAAGTTTGACGGTAATCTATTGAAAACTGACACTAGTTGCATTCATAATATTCTGTCATACACTACATCCAGCTCCAAGTTAAAAAGAGCACAAACTCTAAAGTGCAAAATTTCAAAAAGGTCATGCAGTCATTAGGTACAGACTTTTTAAGCTATAGGTGTAATTTTGTAGAATTTGATTACAAATACCTTTAAATGATGATTATTCATTTTAATTCGCTCCTTGTTGACCAAGAAATACAACAAAATCAATGTTAAAGTATGTGGACATTTTTAGATCAGGCAAACCAAGAGGTGTGATCTAGTGTAAACCAGATTGAATGTCACTTTATGATGTCACAATTAAAGCTACACGTATTGGAACAAATTTGAATTACCCCAGTACTGGTAATGATTAGACCCAATGTCTGCTTTTCTTTATCCCATTTAGTGCCAGTCTTCCTTTAATCAGTGGTTTCATCACCATTTCCTTTATGACGTATAATGAAAATCTCCCTTGATGCCCTGTATATTACATGAGGTTGCCCATTTAGAACAAGAACTTCTCTTAACAGTCATTAGTGTCATTATTGCTCTGTTGAATGAGGCAACCAAATTGTCTGGATAATATTGAATCAATGCTGCAATAAGCATAACATTTGCATACAATGACAAGTCCATTTTTAATTCGTATTTGTCACCAAAGAGATTGGTTTCTGAAACCCAGAATAATACTGAAGAATGAAAGACATATTCTTTTGGTATATTTTACATAAATTATCTCTGAATTTTACTAACAACACAAACAAATGAGATTGCAATTTTTATTTTAACATAAATGAAACATCAAAAGATCATTTTGTTTAGTTTTTAAATTTGTATAAGGAATTTTTGTGACTTTAAAACATGATTTGTCTTAGAGAGCAAGGGAGTATCTCCATAATGTTTTCCCCCAATAAAAAACCTCAGGAGAAGTAGTGATAATTTGATTTAAAGATGGCCACCATGGTGACCATACTGGAATGTCAGATCAGCACCAATTTTGTGTAGGACCAATAAATCTTTTAGTGAAAACCTCATGTTTCTGTGGCTAACTGTTTAGAAGAAGTAGTCTGAACAAGATTTTGCTGATGGTCACCATGATGACCATGTTGGCTGTCAGATTGTCATCAGTTTCATTTGTGTTGGTTGCGGTTATTAATGGCATTTTTAACACATTATTGGCTATACCATGCAATAGACATGGGAGCTAATGTCCTTTCCCAAGGACACACTGAAGCAGCCTACCCCGGCTGGCCTGGGCAGGTGTTGAAACCGCTACCCTTAGATTAAGAGTCTGACTCTGTAACAATTTAGCTACTGCTGCTCCATTCTCATTTACAACCTACCAGACATCCCAAGAAGTCTTTAGTGAAAACACCATGTCAATACAAAAACCATTGGTTCAGGAGGAGAAGCAATAAGAATATATTCAAGATGGCCATCATGGTGGTCATATTGGATATCGGATTGGCACCATTTTCATTTAGGACCAACTAGACATCATAAGAAGTCTTCTACTGAAAACCCCATGTCAATATGACCATCAAAGTGTGCAAATTAGGTCACAATCACCTAGTTTTTGTACGATTGAGTTACTTTCATCCAGATGTATCTACATACCGATTTTATAAATACAACTGTATAGGTGAAACAGGATCACGGATATCGAGGGTGTAATTAACAAATAATTGAAAATACAAAAGTTAGTCAAGCTTGAAAATTAGGACAAAGTGATACAGTTGTGGTGTGGCTGTGTTACTTTTGTATGAATGTATCATAAGTTGATGAGGAGATAAAAAGTTCTAAAATATGTAAAAAAATTGAAAATTGTTGTAATAGCCTGAAAACTTTTGTTCGTCTATGTTGAGTGGTTTTGTGCAATCAGCCCAAGAATAAAATAGAGTACATGTAGCAGTGGGGGCATAAAAATATGGGAAATATCTAGATTTAAATTTGTACAGTGCACTGATGCATGTGACACATATATGCCTCCAACTCAAAATGTCTACAACTCATAAAAGTGCAAAAGGAATTAAAATAACCGGACTAGATTTTTGTAAAACACTGTCCCAATTGTGACCCAACCCACCTTATAAAAGAGACTGTGTTATATTTTGTTTGAGGGGCCAAATAGGAAGGGAGTGGTGTACTTCGATTGGTTACTTCCAGCTGGTTTGTGCCCCAAAAATTTAATTTTTCTCTGCTGTGGAATAAGTTTGTACACAGCTAAATACTCATTAACCCTATATTAAATACTATGAACTTTACTAACCACATCTTATCACCCTTATTAAAAAAAAAGCAGCTGACTTTTCAGTTATCTCCTGTCTTTGTCATTTTGTCTCATAATGCCAATATTGTATGACAGCAATGTTCCTAGATGCTCCAACACAAACTGACCCTTTGCAATTGATTTCTGGGAGATGACTGCTTTATCTGGAGGTAAAATAACAGTATCTATAGTTTGGCCACAAAATTTATGTTCGTGACATTGCTACCAGCATTAATATCTTGCCTGGAAATAAAATGCTAATTAATGATTTATTGAAGGTTACTATCAATCTAAGAATCTGTACACAATGAATCACAATTCATCAAGAAACTGTACACAGCAAATAACAGTACATCAAGAAACTGTACATGTCTCTGAAAATTTTACATAGTGAAGTAATTAGTACTGACAACCAAATTACCAGTAAAAGCTCCTTTAAATCTCATTTCATCCCTTGAATGTAGTCATATACTGAAAATCCTGAAAAGTCAAACTAAAGTTGTTCATATTAATTTGACCAAGAAAAAAAATATGTTCATTGAGCACAAGTGTTGGAAAAAACAAATAACAAATTTGCTGTTTGTGAATTTATAATGTACAAGAACAGTTGTCAGATGGATAAACAATCATATCTTTATGCCTTTGTGTAAATTAATTTTGCAATTGTTTGCATTTTAGTAAACACGGATTATGTGATACCAGATCTGTCTGTGCTGTCATGTGCATGTACTGTCATATATAAGTATTGTAAACCAGAAATTGGGAGGGAGTTATTGTGACGATGATATACAACGCTTGCAACCAAACTCAGAGGTCGCATCAGTTCTAGCTGCATACTAAATTTGTTTGAAATCCAGTAAGGGAGCTATTGTGTGGAAATGAAAAAGTGGGATAGATGAATGTAAAAGAAAGAAGGAAAGGTCACATTTAATGTTCTCCCCATTCTCCCTTTTCTATGAAAGAAAGGAAACAATAAGCATGCTAAATGTGCAGATATGCAAGGAAAAATAAGCATGTTAAGGGTGCAGATATGCAGAGAAAAAGAATGCATAGGGTGCTGATAAGCAAGAAAAATAAGTGCGCTGATATGCAATTTAATATATAAAAGATGCTAATAGCTACATTAATAAGCAGCACAAAAAGCTAGCTTTAGGGTAAAAAATATATGCTCCTTAAATAGTAAGCATCGATATTAAGCAGGACTTGTTGACTTTCTATAAAAGTATTTTGGACCCTGACAGTTAGCAGCATTAGTGCAGTTTGTGTGAGCAAATGAGCTTGCAAAATGTGCTCACCTGCCTCAAAGACATGCTTTATATACATGGTACTTACATAATCACTGCTTACAGCACACAAGCTGAAAATTAAAATATGTTGAAAAACATTGCATCGTGTCAGAAAAAAAATATAAACATTTTTAGTATACTCATCTTTAATAATAATATATAACTATTTTTAGTTTCAGTGTCACCATTAAAAGTATCACATATGAATGTAAATAAACTTATGATAATACATTCAAATAATAAGTACAAAAAAACTAATAATAATAATAAAATAGAGTTTATGAGTAAAATATTACAAGATAAGGGAAGGTAGATGACAGAATTTCTACAAATTAAAATATAAAGCTTTCTGTATTTATTCCCTTAATTTGGAGAAAGTAACGCATTGTACAATTTTGAAAAGAATCCATCCCTTCCAAAATAAACATTTAAATTTGAGATATTGATGGAGTAAAGTATAAAAATGTTTATCATAATACTTATTATTGCTATAGATCAGACTCCTACAGATTTTCTTCATCTGACATTGCTATAGATGGGACTGCTACAGAATGTCTTCTTCTGACATTGCTATGGATGGGACTGCTACAGAATGTCTTCATCTGACATTGCTATGGATGGGACTCCTACCAATTTTCTTCATCTGACATTGCTATAGATAAGACTGCTACACAGTTTCTTCATCTGACATTGCTATAGATAGGACTGCTATAGATTTTCTTCATCTGACACTGCTATAGATAGGACTGCTATATATTTTCTTCATCTGACACTGCTATAGAATGGACTACTATAGAATGTCTTCATCTGACATTGCTATGGATGGGACTGCTACAGAGTTTCTTCATCTGACACTGCTATGGATGGGACTGGTACAGAATTTCTTCATCTGACATTGCTATTGATGGGACTGCTACAGATTTTCTTCATCTGACATTGCTATGAATGGGACTGCTACAGATTTTCTTCATCTGACACTGCTATGGATGGGACTGGTACAGAATTTCTTCATCTGACATTGCTATTGATGGGACTGCTACAGATTTTCTTCATCTGACATTGCTATGAATGGGACTGCTACAGATTTTCTTCATCTGACATTGCTATGGATGGGACTGCTACAGATTTTCTTCAATCAACACCTGCTATCAAGGTGCAATGAACAATAAAAGTAGCCATATATCACAGCTAATAAGCAGGTTAAGTGAATGAAAGTCACCCTGCTTAAAATGCCTTAAAAGAGCTCTGTAAATTCAGTTAAGACAAATTTAAGTTGTGCCATCTGAAACTGATATTGCTGCTGAAATATAAACTTTTTAGTTAAATAATCTATCTAGACCTGTGAAACAATAAGAGAGAAGTAAAAGCACAATTTAAAATCCAGTGAACAAGTGTTCTGAGTCAAATAGTGTCAATTGATTTGTTAGTAATAGGGTACAGAATAGTAGTGGGTCAGTAGAGAAGTTACATGTACCAGGCATCAACAAACCATGTAATGAATTTACCCCACCAATGAACCACTTTACCCAACATTTTCCAAAGATATTCATGTCTAGGCAAGGCCATAAAATGTTCCACAATTTTGTAAGCAAATGATGTCATTTGGCCACTAACTAAACCTTGTTTTAATTATTCATTCAAATTTTCTCTGTGAAAATAAATTTTAAAATATATATCTTACTAACTGGTCAGCAACAGTTCATTTTAAACTGACAATTAAGCAGATAACAAGAATACATACTCAGACTAAATAACTTTAATTCACCTCAAATGAGTCTTTTTTGGGGCACTGGTAAAAATGCAAGGGTTTCATCAAATTGGAGGAATTCTTCAACTCTTTATGCATGAAAGACCCCACCACCACCACAACCCCACACACAAATTCAAAACTTTTTTCATTTTCAAAACTACCTTTACTAATGAACAAAACCTTTGTATTGTCAAAAGTAATGTAAGCACGATCAGTGTCCCTGCTAAGCAGGTACAGGGGGGCATGACATCCTGCCATTTTTCATGCCTCTAATTTTCACCATGCCTTTATTATGCTGTTATGATTAATGCCATTTTTCAACAATTTCATGTGCTCTGTGCCCTTTTCCATACTTTTTACATATTCTGTGCCCTTTTGGGAGGACAAGCACCTGTCCAGATTCTAGCTGGGATAATGAAGATACTTTGAAATCTCAATTTGAGGACAAAATTTTAGAAATGTAATGCTCAATTGGGCCATGTATCATCCATACCATGTCTTAAAGTAACACTACAACTAATAAAACTGCAAGAAATTTCTCAGAGTTGAACTAAAAACTTGTACACTAACAAGCATCACAAATAATGGATTCTTGTAATCTGTTTCAAAAAATGTCATTGATTACATGTATTAGTCTTAAATGTAAATAATGTATGAATTTCTTTTATTATTGTTACAAATTAAACTTCACTAAAATTTGCATTGATATAAAAGTTGATCAAGATATATGGAGCTAGTCACACTAACAGCTTTGTAACAAAAACAGTATATTGAATGCCTTGTCAATGAACTAAACTTTATTTTTAGATTTGAAGATGAATTAAATTTCGTTAAATTAATTTCAAAAGGTTAATTGAGACAAGGATTTATGAGTTAAAAAAGTAAGAAAAAAAACCTTTGGCAATTCCTACATTTCAATAAAGCTCTCATTTATAACAGAGGTAGAAAAATCCAATTCTGGAGGGTAGCTGAGGATAGCTAAGAATTTTAATCAGGCAAAGTGACTCAAAGTCTAAGTCCAGCCAAACAACCAGCATTTTTGGTGCTAATGTTTCTAAGTTACTGCTTGCCATGATGCCAAATAAATATATAAAAAAATTAAGTAAATACATTAAACAGGCTACCTACATAATATGACAACAAAATGTAATGTCTCTCTTTTAATTAAATTTTAAACAGACTATTATTCCATGCAAAGTCTTCAAAATTTAATGCTCATTTATTATGTTTCTCTACTGCAATTACTAACACTGTTTTTAAAAATCCACAAGTACAGGTCAATGTAAAACAGCATATAAGGATGCAAAGCCTGTATGTTTTAATAAATATGAATTATTTTTCTTAGAATTTTCAATAATGGAAAGAGTTGAAATGACGTAAGATAACATGCTGAATACATGTATGTCAAATGACCTAAATATACCCAACATTATACAAGATGCAAACATTTTTTAAAAATAAACCTCATGATGAATCAGAATCTTGAATTCTGAATCCAGGTGAATCGTTCTTGTGAGTTCCCTAATCAGTTATACATGTATCATACTTGTTAGCAGCCATCATACAGCTTGATCTGTGGAAATAATAATAATAATAAGAAGAAGAAGACAAAGAAGAAGAATAGATTATAGTTTGTACTCAGTGCTGTGTCTAAGTAAGAATGTTTAGGGAACATAGAATCTCTCTGCACAATTTTGAGGTGACATTGAAAATTTGGAGGGGGGGAGGCATTATCAATTTACCATTAAAAAAAAGAACTTACATCTAGTGGCTACTATTAAGACATTTCATGCCCTCCCCCCCCCCCGTTTTCCTCAAAAAGCCTGGGAAATTTTAAAGATCCAATCTTTCTGAAAATGTCGTGAGATCACCTTTTTTGGTTCCAATCAGAAGACTCAGTTGAATTATCAGTGGAACATATTATTGATATATTGTACTGCTGGATATTGTGGCCAAAGTACAATGGGGTGAGCTTGTGGGCGAGACACAATACCAGACAGTACAAACACAATAATATATATATATATATATATATATATATATATATATATATATATATATATATATATATATATATATATATATATATATCCCCATTTTCTTAAGAGCCCATTTGCTTTAAGAACAGGGTGCAAAATTAACACTAATCTAGTCCTAGATCAGTAAATCAGGTACAATGAATGCCTGTGGCAGAAATAGCCATTGTTCTTGCAGGCATCAAGTAAACAAGAGTCCCTCAAAGAGACTGACAATCCACTATCCAAAAAGAAAAGCCAGAAATATGTGACAGGTCAATTTTCTTTTATACTTTATAAGATATCTTATATACAATTTTAAGTATGATCTCTTTATATTATTGATCTGGGTGAAAAGAATTTCCATGAATTAATCAATTAACATACATCTATGATACATTCACAAGTATCTTTGTAATCGTAGATAATCCCGTCGTAACAGCTCATAACCTCAACTCTGACTTGGAAAAAATCTCTCAGTGGCCAAATAGTTGGCTCGTATCGTTCAACCTTTCTAAAACATAATCCTTGACAATTTCTAGGAAAATAAATGAACCCTTCCATCTACCACTATAAATGCTCAACCACAGAATTAAAGAAGTTGACGCGCACAAACATCTTGGAGCTTTTCTCTCAAATGACTGCTCATGGCACAAACAAATAGACTGTATAAATGAAAAGGCATGGTCAAGAATTAATGTAATGCGTAAACTCAAATTTCAACTTAACAGGAAAACTTTAGAAATTATATTTACGTTTTGTATGCAACCCATTCTGGAATATGGTAATATGGTTTGCAACAACTGCACATTAGTAGAGAAAAGATAACTCGAAAATATACACAATTGCACATCACTACCGTTGCACATCAATACGTTTGCATATCACTACCGTTGCACATCAATATATTTGCACAGCACTGCTGTTGCACACCAATACAATTACACATCACTAATATTGCACCTCAATCCGTTTGCACAATCACTATTGTTACACATCAATCCGTTTTCACATCACTACTGTTACACATCAATACCTCTGCATATAACTACTGTACTTACTTTTGCACTACATTTTTTTTACATGCAATTCTAGCTTATTTTTAGATTTAAAAAAAAATTGTTTTCTGTCCTTTTAGACGTATATTGTGACATCTCCATATTATTTGCTTTCTCTTGCACATAAATTACAGGTAACACATGTGGTTCTTCTAAAAGTGACCATATAACCCATATCCAGTGTACTGCGTACAAAACTCTAGTATGTACTCTGAGATTCAAAAGATCTAGTGTCGTGGTTCCCAAACTGTTTTGATCGCGACCCTAAATACCATCTTTTGCGACCCAAAATGCAGTACCAGTTGGGTCGCGATTCGGGGTTTGTGAACCACTGATATAGTATGTTATGCCATGACATTTTCTTCTTGCATAGAATACAATGCTTCACATATTAAGAACAAAATTGACATCGATAAATTCATGGATAATCTGTAGATCAAACTTTTCAAACGTCTTTTTTTTTGCGATAGAGAAGAGAACCATCCTTGAGTAGTGTAACTTTTCAGTAATAAAGTAGTACTCACGCACATTTGTTTAACTCTATGCACAATCTCTGTATCTATTATAAATGACAGGTGGTACAGGACCATTATCATCATTTAAGAGCTCAGTGCCATTAAAATTAGGCTATCCTTATTTCTCTGTACCTTATCCCTGATGTTTGCGGATCCTTTCTTTCATGCCAATGAACTGCACGACCTATTGATAGTTTAATATTTGTAGTTTAAAACTGAATCCTTAGGTTTCTGTATTGCTTCTGCACAACTGATAATTTCACATTTTAAATATGCAAGGAATGCATTCAGCAGCATTGTTTGAGCAATATCATCCTTCTATATGCCTACTCTCTAATATTTTCCTAGTGGTTGTGGTAATTTATATGGTCTCAGGTTAAGTCAATACACCATCAATACTTGCCAGCTTAGTTTAATACTTGTTACAGTTTAATATATCAGCCACAACTCTTAACTCTTCTTGTTAAGGACTCACTTCTCTATACAATTATCTCTACACATTTAAGCTGTTTCGTTTTTTTACCTGCATACATAATGTGATTACCAGTCTCTCTGACACGCTAACATGATAAGAAATGAAGTAAGTACCCATCGTTCTGTATTTTCTTCAATTTGTTATGTTATGTTCTGTCTTATATTGAGAAGTAAAAATAACCTCCGCCTTAAATGTTATATAGAACTCACTTTTTAATGCTAATAAGTCGTTAATTTTCATGTGACTTTTTACTCTGATGTCTGCAAATTTATGATATAACCCATAGGTAAATTAAATATTTGATGGTGATATGATATATCGCATCATCATCCCGTATCGCAATACGCACAGCACTTAAAGTAATTATGTGAGTATGTGAAATCTTTGACACTCGTATCACCTTGCTAATTTGATGTCAGAGATTTTATTAAGCTGTGTCAATTTTTGACAGTGAAATATAATGGAGTAAAATATACGGGGAGCAAGAGCTAAGATCGTAATTAATTTTTATGACAAAGTCAGGCTAACTATAAGTTGTTCATATAGAAATCAGCACAAAGTATGCATTGCCATATAAATCGTACCGCGACATGTGATACATCGTATCGTGACATCAGAGGCGATACACAGCCCTATTAAAAAGCCCCTGATCAGGTAATTAATGCCTAGTAAGAGACAAAAGAATCCGTAAAAGAAGTGTACTCAATTAACTTCATGTCCCAAGAAATTACAAAACAAAATCATAGTATTTCCGATTTATGTTAGAGGGAAAATGTAAATAGTTACGTAAGTGCCGAGGATGACTCTGGAATACCAGTAAATACTTGAAAATAATCTATTTCAAAGAATGAGTGGAAATAAATCACAGATATTGATAAATTTTTATCTCTCTACGTGCAACCTATGAATCTGACACAAAGATCGGAAACGTTTATCTAAACAATGCTACGTGATATCTTGTTTGCGTCACATGGCTGTGAATCAAATAAACGTTTAATTAAAAGATTCCGAGTAATTTGTGTTCTTATGAGTTAATGTACAGGAATTGCAGTTTGAGTTTTTTAATTTGGGGATGAGAGTCCGGTGAAATGTAACGGAATGCATCATGAAGTTCCCGATATTTGCATTTGTAGGACAAACACAAGTAAAAAATGGCATTCTAATTTTAAGCAATGCATTTTCTTCCTGGTCCAAACGTTTAAGTAAATGTAATTTAAACATTGGGAAGAGCATACATAAATAAAAATTAATAAAGCCGTGTGTATGTATATATATATATATATATATATATATATATATATATATATATATATATATATATATATATATATATATATATATATGCGCTCGCCTGTGCGTGTGTGTGTGTGTGTGTGTGTGTGTCTGTGTAGAGAGAGAGAGAGGGGGGGAGGTTGTTAAGATGAATATACGATATTGTAACTCATAAATATTTGTTACACAGTTGTATTTCGTATAATTTTATATTATGTAATTCGTTTAAAATGGATACAAATAAGTAAAAGAATTTAAACATTACAATAATAAACAAATACAAAAATAAATAGTACACAGGAATAAACAAAACTGAATAGACAAGAAAATAACTCAATAATAGAAGAATTAAGTGCCACCAAAAAAATTTCATTCACACGGTGCTGCTTGTGACATTTTAATTAATGGCATTTAAAAATGTATATAAATATATTATAAGGGAGATAATATCAAAATGCTAGTTGAAACAAAACCATTCGTAAATATCTTTAAAACTTTAGGAATAAATATGGTAAAATGGGCAACATTTTTTTGTCAATAGAGAGATTGTTAGAAACGGTAATACTAAATTATAATGATGATAATTAGATCACGTGTTATACTTGAAGCTTGTATAATTGTTTCCAATAGCATATTGATATTCTCTCTGTTTTAATATATTTATATAAATGTTGCAATGCCATCAATTATACAGCAATAATAGCATTGTGGATAGTTGTGTGTGATTTAGATAATATTCTTAAAAATGTATCCAACATTTATCACTTTTTGTTAGAAACTTATTGCTTCAATCGCTTGGTTATTTGCTTCATTGTCATAATTAGTTTATTGCTTCTGTACATTATTTCAGTAATATTTACCGAAAATCGGTGTCAGAGCTGAAAATAATTCTCGGTATTGAGGCTGAAGGAAAGTGAGAGTTTGGTCACGTGAGTAATCACATGATAGCGTGATGTCGGAAGCGGGCAAACTGAGATATCCCAAAATTCCATTACTTTTTTGTTTGTTTTTATTGCATGTCTACCCATTTTTCAGTTCCGTCATTCGAAGTGATGTTAGGGAGATATATCCGTTCCAAAATACATCACTGCCATTTGAACAATGAGTCGAAGATCTTGTATCTAGACTTGAACTTAGTGAACTGGCCCAACAGATGGCCAAGGGAGGGGGTTCAAAAGGTGGTCCTTCTCCGGCAATAGAGCGACTGGGTATAGGGCCATTCTAGTGGAGCACTGAATGTATACATGGTGATTCTACGCCAGACTATACAACCTCGCTACCACAATCTGTTGGAATGGCAGCAGCTTACTATCAAATGGAGAAAAATTTTGCTTGTTGATGACATCCGAAAAATCATAGACTTCATCCAAATTGACAACGCCTTTCACCCTCGTAAGAAAATGTGAGACAAAGGGAGGAAACGTTTTCTGTGTATGACAACCATGCATACAGATATTATATTAATTTGAACAGATGATTGCAACAGTTGGGTAAAATTACTTCCCCTTGTCATATCCCTAACAACAGCTTTTGAAAGTTAATTTAAATTAATTGAATCCATAATAATTCCATCAAAAATATGGACACAGAAGTGTAATATTTAGTTATTTTGTCATAGATCAGTCTGAATTCAGTGCAAAAAAATAATTGAAAAATTACATGAGGAAAGATGAAGCACATTTACGGTTCAGTACGTTTGCATGTGTATGTCCTAAGGTGATTAAATGGTGTCTGTATACATTTCATACCATTAGAATTTTCTCTGCTATGAATCGGAATACTTTGTATTTTGAAAAACTGATTGATTTTCAGCTCCTGCAACTGTCACTTTTGCTCTTAGCAAAGTCAATCATATTCCTCAAATGAAGAGTTGTAACATTGGTGTATGTTCAGTTTCTTGTATAACCTTTGAAAACTTCAGCTGCCATGACCACCTTACAAAAATACCTATGTGTTGTTACCAGAACATTTTATGCAAGCTGACTGGAAAGACTTACCAATTCAGTTTAATTCACATCCCAAATCAAAACCCCAAAATATTATGAGACAGTTAAAATGGATGTGATAAGTTAGAATTTTAGATTGATCATGAGCATCATTAAGAATATATAAGAATAGTATGGCATGTAGGAATAGTATGGAATGTAAGAGTAGTATGAAATGGAAGAATAGTATGAAATGGAAGAATAGTATGGAATGTAAGAGTAGTATGAAATGGAAGAATAGTATGAAATGGAAGAATAGTATGGAATGGAAGAGTAGTATGAAATGGAAGAATAGTATGAAATGGAAGAATAGTATGGAATGGAAGAGTAGTATGAAATGGAAGAATAGTATGAAATGGAAGAATAGTATGAAATGGAAGAATAGTATGGAATGGAAGAGTAGTATGAAATGGAAGAATAGTATGAAATGTAAGAATAGTATGGAATGTAAGAGTAGTATGAAATGGAAGAATAGTATGGAATGTAAGAATAGTATGGAATGTAAGAGTAGTATGAAATGGAAGAATAGTATGGAATGGAAGAATAGTATGAAATGGAAGAATAGTATGTTTATTGCATGTGCCAAACTTTCTCATTGTACTTATACTTTGTCATTGTATTTACAGTCCCAGTTTGATATATATTAAGTTGCTGAAGCAATATCTGTAGAGATTGGAGCCAAGCACAATGACTTTCTGAGCAAGAAGAGCTATGTAGAACACTCAGGTTCTGCCTGTTTTAGTCCAGTCATTAACATTATGAGACATCCATTGTGGGGACAAAATCAGGTGAAGTAATAAAATTACTTATTCATTACATTGCCAGTCAAATATGTAGGAATAAAACAATGATTTGCAGATCATCATGTCAAAATACTATGGATTTTTTTGTTCACAAGCAGTAGATTATAAAAACATATTCACAAATTTAAATTTGTTTGACTTGCACACATTTGGTAGTTACAGTATATGCATAATTTACAGGTGTGATGCATGTAGTATTTGTGTGAATAAAACCTTGATCTAGTCATCTTGATACAATTGTAAAATTGTTATGATATTGGAAATTGTTTGAGTCACTGTATGAAAATGAAGGAATACAGGGTTAGTTGTCATCTGATTCACCAGATGTAATGAATAAAAAAAACTCCTGACTTATTCATCAGTTTGGAATGTTTGCTGTTATTTAAAGCCTCATTGAGAGATTTTTATATGGATCAATTTGAGATTTTAATTTTAGAAAGGAATAACATCATCTACATTCTTTTGATATGCTTGTCATCTTGATTCTGCATTGTAATCTATACTAATGAAAACTCCCAAAAGCGATAAAGGGATCATCTATTTCAAGCAAATTCAAATTTTTTTAATGGGATCCAGTACCATACTAGTGTTATAAGAGGGGCAGTGGTAAACTGAGTTTTTTTATAGTGAGGGACAACTGTACTTTTGCTGTTTTAAAGTGCTTAATTTTAAACAAATTGAGTGTACTTCCTTAATGTGCACAATAGTATACTAGTGTATCTGACATTTTTTTGTTCTAGTATTAGAAGCAGAGCTTGTGTAACTTGATACAAGTCTTGGTTTGTTCTGAACATGTAATAACTTTTATGTACTAACTTGAGTTCTGTGTTCCAGGTTTATGAAGTGTACATGAGCTGGTTGAATGCCACTATGCCAACTCCTAAGTATCAGCTAGTTGACTTCAACAGGATCCTTTTGGACAAGGAACAGATAATGTCCATATCCACCCAGATTATCTCTCAACAGATGGCAGTCTGGGTTGATGGAAAACGATTTGTCATCGAACCAGGTAGATAGAAATTCTTTTTTTTTTACTCTAAATCAAAGCTGTATTGAATTAGGAAAGCAAAAATGGTGAATTTGTAGAGCTCACTGCTTGCTCAGCTAGACAGACCTTTGGTTCTTGGCAATCAGACTTGGAGCAACTGCAATGTTTTGCTGTTGCAAATTTCCATGCCGGGGGTAGGAACCCAAAATATTTTAAACATATTATGTGTGTCTTCCTTCTATGGCTGGTTACTTGGAGCTAGATCAAAAGATATTTGACAATGTTGCAGTAATTGAAGTTTGGTAATTTTACCTCTGACATCCCACCCAGTGATGAAACAACAAATAATCCTTATGCATATGGTTAGTGTATGGGCAAGTTCAATACCTATTTTGGTGAATGTTGAGCCATTAGCTCAAGGAGAATAAAAGCTAAACATTGAGGGAGGTAGCTAGTCATGTAAGTAATATGCATATTGGACATATATTTTGTATGCAGGTTTATTCTGATGAAACCTTACCTGTGTTCAATTGTCAGTGTTATGTGTCATCAGTAGCGTTTTCCTAAACAAATGTACCTCAACTTATTTACTATATTACCAGAGTCACACAGCACTTTCCCTTACATAACTACACTCCCCATCTTCCAATAAAAAGCAGGGGACATCATCTTCTTGGATTGGCTTGTTATATATGCCATGAAAACTTTCTGTTTTATGGTCAATTTTGCTTTTGTTGTGGATGTAGGTTGGTTTCCAATGGCACTTACAGTACTTTATTGGACAGATCACATTAAGGAAACAAGAGCTAAGTGTATTGTGATACACAGAGACAGACAACCTAGACTGACCTGGGCAGGTATCAAGCCTGTGACCCTTAGATCATGAGTTTGACACTCTACCAACTAAACTACTGTAGCAGTGGCATCACTAGGGTTGGCGTCACCCAGTGCGGTAAACTGATGGTGTCACCCCCTCCAGACTTCCCCCATGGACCTCCTCCGAGTCCTCCTGTACCAGACCATACAGAATCGCCTATTGTAATGTTTGTAAATTTAAGTCCTAAAGTTACAAAGGACATAAGAAGAAAACAATAAAATTTGAGGTAACAGCGTTTAAGAACTGCAACAAAATTATGATATTTTTTATTTTAACATTAAACATTGCATTTTTCCATTTTGGTGTCACCCCCCTGTGATGGTGTCACCCGGTGCGGCCCGCACCCCCCTAGTGACGCCACTGTACTGTAGCTACTTGTTTCTTAGTCAATACATGTTTCCATGCTCAGCAAATGCATACATGGAGTCAACCATAATATTAAAAATCTGAATGATTATTAGATTTCAACCAATTTGGTATGATATTCATGAGAACTTGGTTTAGTTTGATTGTCAGCATTATGTATCATCATTTAGCAGAGTTATAGCCCATGATTATCAGATTCACCCACTTTCATTTCCAGACAATAACACCAATAATTATGTTTCAACCAAATTTTGTATGCAGCTTGATTTCATGAGACCTTTGCTGAGTTCTGTTGTAAGCTTTCTGCATGATCATTTAGCAGAATTGTATGTCATTGTTTTGCAGAGTTATAGCCCCTGATTGTCAGATTCACCCACTTTCTTTACCAAACAATAAATCCATTGATTATTATTGGGTTTCAACTAAATTCATTATGCTGCTTGATATTGATGAGACCTGAATTCCATTGCCAGTGTTCTATGTAATCAGTAATATCTTCCTTTACAAATGTGCCTTTCCCGTGTACTGTATTATGATTGTCACAGCACCTTTACATAACTACACTCCACTGCTTCCAGTAAAAGCAAGGGCATCAATTCCTGGAATTAGCTCATTATATATGTCATGAAAACTTAAGTTTGCATCTTTTTGTTGTATAGTCAATTTTTGTTTTTGTTGTTGGTTGGTTTTTAACAGTACTTTTAGCCTTTATTTTGGATATATCATGCCAAGGAAATGGGAGCTATGTGCCTTATGACACACTGAGGCAGATGACCTGGGCAGGATCAAACCTGTGACCCTTGGATTATGAGACAGCCCAATTATCCGGTCATTATCCGGATTGGGCGATTAAGAAGGTTACCAACAGGCTGAATGCTAGTCAAAGTGACAGTACTGGGAAGAGCCGACCAGTAAATAAAAAAAGTGACTCGAAAGGTAGCATCATCCTATCTTATGTGAAAGGTACTTCCAAATGCCTGAAACGCATTTTTCAGCGACAGAAAATTAATATGTGTTTTAAACCATACCGGACCATAAGACAGATGCTAGTTCACCCAAAGGATAAATCCAATAAGAAAGATATTTGTGGACCTATCTATCACATAAAGTGTGAAGGACAAGGGAACAGTCAGTGCCATCACAACTACATTGGGGAAACGGAAAGGACATTGAAAGCAAGATTCAACGAACATAGAAGACCAAGTTCAAGTTCATCTGAGGTATCACGACACATCCACACAGTTTGCCCGGGCCATACGGTATCTTGGGACTCAGTAAACATATTAGATCGAGAACAATCATGGTTTGAGCAGGGGGTTAAAGAGTCTATATACATCCATGCTCACAAACCAACGCTGAACAGGGACGTGGGCCATTACAATCTGCCGCATATCTGGGACTATTTGTTAACATCGCTCACTATTCCCTCGGGTGTGATGTTAACAATCACTAGAGAATAAATCATTCTGCTGATGAAGTCCTTAGTACAAGGACGAAAGCTTCAGGTATGAAATTGAACAGTTTAAACATTATCAGATATGAATAATACTACACAGTTAAGCTTTCACCAAAGTATACGATTAGCTTAGTGTTATTGGCTCTGTTGGCTCCCTTTGATGTTGCATGTAAATGATTGATCTTGACAGGTGTTTGATTTGTGCCTATACAGGCAGTAGTATTGTTTTAATCATTGAAATGACCGCTGTTTGTTGTCAGCATAGTTTTGTTCTTTTGTATTCTTTATTTGCGGTATTTGTAGAAGTTAATCCATTAAGTTAAATACCTACAAATACATGTATGCAAACTTTGACAGGCAAAACAATGAATTTAAGTACCCATGAAAATATCTTTTTTTTAATACAAAACCATGAAAATTGAGACCCACGAAAATAAATGATACTACAGTAATATTTCTTTGGAATGTTGTCTTTCCAAACCTTCATACAGCGAAATAGATTTTTGCAAAAAGTATGCTATTCTACTGTTATGATGATAGTCGATGTCTATTCAATACAGTGTATATACTGAAAATTACATAGGTGTTAATATTATTGGGACAAATACTGAACTTTATATTTGTCATTTTTACAAATTGTTTTACTCAGTATGCTTTTCCATTTAATATAAACACAAATAGAGAAAGGAACATTTGTTTTCATTTTAATACATAATTACTTTTATTTTTATTAAATTATGAATGAGTCTTTACAGTGACATACCTTTCCTTTAGTTTTATGCAAGTGATGAAAACAAACCCATTCACATTTACTTGAATTACATTAATTTTTATCTTTCAGGAGATATGATGGTGTATGTTGATGGACAGCTTCCTAATCAAAAAGTACAAGTGCCTTCAAATATTTTGAGAGCGGTTTTCACAATATATACATAAGGAACAGTTTCTGTGCAATGTCTTTTTGTTTCAAACAGATAATTATCTTTTTTCTCCTTTGAATCAGTCTTTCATGATATAGATAGAATTACTGCTGCATAAAGGGAAGGCATTAAAAAAAACCTCTCTACTCAAATAATAATTATGAGTGTTAATATAAATATTTACAGATACCTTTATCAGTACTGAAAAGTTGTCTCCAATAACTGGACTATTGGTAACATATCTGTAAGGTAGTGCAGATGGTGATTTTTTATATTAACATGTGTAGGTATTACTGTTTCTTTTGTCCACTGTATTTCATAACAATTTTGTAAACTGCTGATACACACATAAATGAAATGTCAATTGAACCATTTCTGTTTATGATGGATTAAGGGGTAGAACTTTTATAGTGACAACTTTGGTCATGAACATTTATTCTTAAGCTCTTGTTTGTGGAAAATGTCTTTTCATTTAGATACTGTGCTTTAAATGTAAATACCTTCTTATTTTTTGGGAATGTTACCTGTTAATTGAACTTGTCACCTAATGTGAGATGTAATAAGGCTGCTTTTACTCTACTGTCTGGTTCCTAAATGGTCTAAAACTTTTCCAAAGTCTGAGTAGTTGGATGTAAAAAGGTTTATTTTAAGGTTATCTTGTAGTTGTCAGTAAAGAGTTGTATTGTAGTTATCTTGTAGTTGTCTGTAAAGGGGTGTATTTTAAGGTTATCTTGTAGTTGTCTGTAAAGGGGTGTATTTTAAGGTTATCTTGTAGTTGTTTGTAAAGGGGTGTATTTTAAGGTTATCTTGTTGTTGTCTATAAAGGGTGTATTTTAAGGTTATCTTGTATGTGTCTGTAAAGGGGTGTATTTTAAGGTTATCTTGTTGTTGTCTGTAAAGGGGTGTATTTTAAGGTTATCTTGTATGTGTCTGTAAAGGGGTGTATTTTAAGGTTATCTTGTTGTTGTCTGTAAAGAGTTGTATTGTAAGGTTATCTTGTTGTTGTCTGTAAAGGGGTGTATTTTAAGGTTATCTTGTAGTTGTTTGTAAAGGGGTGTATTTTAAGTTTATCTTGTAGTTGTCTGTAAATGGGTGTATTTTAAAATTATCTTGTAGTTGTCTGTAAAGGGGTGTATTTTAAGGTTATCTTGTTGTTGTCTGTAAAGGGGTGTATTTTAAGGTTATCTTGTAGTTGTCTGTAAAGGGGTGTATGTGAAGGTTATCCTTTAGTTGTCTGTAAAGGGGTGTATTTTACGGTTATCTTGTAGTTGTCTGTAAAGGGGTGTATTTTCAAGTTATCTTGTACAGGATTCATATTATGACTTACCGTATTTTGATGTGTATAATGTGCACTTTTTGTATCTATTTTTCTTATTTTCAGAGGACGTGCACATTTTACAGTAGAACCAAACAAATTTTGTCCAGGTAGATCTGATAAGAGAATCTTGGCACTAAAGCTGTCTACACATCACATTCACACCCTGTAAAATATTAAATATCACATTGTAACTACATTGCTTACTAGCCTTATTTAAGAAATATAATGCTTGGAAACTTTATATTCCTGTTCATTGATTGCTTATGCAAATAAACTCGTTCATTTTTCAATACTGTGAAGTATTTTTCTGTGACTCAACCACAAATACACACAGGAGACTTGTAACATGTTCATCTACGTTGTTGTGATAACTTTCAGGCTGTGCAAAATACCATATTGCAGTGGAACAACTCTAATTACAGTATCCGTTAAGGTTAAGGATTCAATAACTGTTGATCTAATACATTTTATCTTCACTTTTTGTATTTCCTGTATTAATGGTTGAACTGAAATATAAATTTTAAAATTCAAGTACTGTGACACTGTTCTCATCTCAGACACTTTCAGATGATATTTTTTTGTGTGACTATGCATTATCTATTACGGTAACATTGATACATATCCTGAAGCAAAAGAATAAGTTAATATATCAAATTTGAAATTTATTTACTTTTCTTTGGAATAAGAACTTGTTCATTTGCTTTATTTCTTATCTTAAATTACAGTGTTTGATGCTTCTTTGTAACTTGTTACGACTCTATGGTCTAAGAAAAATGTAACAGAAAGAAAGTGAAACCAACAAATCAAGTAAAAAATCAACAAGCAATTTATTACTAGATAATTAAAATGAAAAATCAAAAAGTCACTTACAGTAATGTGTTTTGAAATCCTAATAATCCAATAAGAATGATTGTTCTAATCACAAGTCCTAAATATAGAATGTTCCGAATTCACGGCTGTGTCCTTGAATGTTATGATGTGCTAATGGTCTCCAAAGTCCTGATGTACTAGTAATCTTGATGTGCTGATGTCAAAATGAAGTATTCCAAAATCTCTGAATAAGTTCAGTTAAATTCCAAAATCATTAATTAAAAATCCAAAATCCAAAAGTTTATGAGCACTGTTATAATCCAATGAATATTTAAAATAATTCCTCTCTTAGAATTTGGAATGAATTTTCACAACTGTAATAGCTCTTTATAAGACTGATGGTAATGTCAAAACTGAATAAATGTCCACCAAACATGGCATATATAAAGATTGGTCACATGACAGAATGTTCTAGAACATGTGTCATCTTAATGGAATTTTACTTGTAAACAACAATCAACCTTGACCTTCAAATAAAGAAAACATATTGATCAAAACAACCTAATTCAAGGACACTAGTTAAACATGTTTTTCCTGATAAACATTAAGATCCAAGCAAATACCAAAGTGAAGAAACACCTACAATTTCCTAAAACATTCACAACATTATATAAACATCATACATAACACCTCCCCTCATAAAGAAAAAGAAAGATTTATGTAATAAAGCTTTCTTTTGAATATACATCTAATACTATAATAACCAAAATTACATAAGAACATGTTTTATGATACTGGACTTAATTACATCAAGCAATATTACATTTCTAGGCACGTGAGAGTGCATCTGCAATCACATTGTCTTTTCCCCTGATGTGTTTGATGTCAATGTTATATTCTTGCAATATCAAACTCCATCTCAACAATCTCCGATTTTTATCTTTCATTTTGTTGATGAAAGTAAGGGGATTGTGATCACTGTACACAATAATTGGAGAAAGAGCTGAGGTAACATACACTTCAAAATGCTGTAAAGCCAATATCAAAGCCAAACATTCCTTCTCAATTGTGGAATAATTTTTCTGGTGCTTGTTTAGTTTTTTAGAAAAATAACACACAGGGTGATCCACACCACTTTTGTCTTCCTGAATCAATACTCCACCAACCCCTACATCACTTGCATCAACAGATAATTTAAATGATTGGCTGAAATTTGGTGCAGAAAGAACTGGTGCATTCTTAAGCATGGCTTTTAACTTGTCAAAAGATTCCTGACACTTGTCAGACCAATGAAATTTGGTTTTCTTACTCAATAAACTTGTCAAAGGTTCAGCAATTTTGGAAAAATTGGAACAAAATTTCCGATAATATTCAGCCATACCTAGAAATCGCATCAGTTGCTTTTTACAAATTGGAACTTGAAATTCAGAGATAGCTTTGACCTTAGCTTCTATAGGTTTAACTTGACCTTGTCCCACATTATGTCCTAAAAATGTGACACAAGCATGGCAAAACTCACTTTTACTCAAATTAATTGTCAGATTCGCATCGCTGAGTCGATCAAAGAATTTTCGAATGGTTTCCAAATGATCTTCCCAGGTGTTGTTGTAGATAATGACGTCATCGATATAAGCGTCACAATTATCAAGACCAAATGTTATCATGTTCATCAGACATTGAAACGTTGCAGGCGAATTTTTCATTCCAAACGGCATGACTTTATATTGATAAAGTCCATCTGGAGTTACAAATGTTGAAATTTCTTTTGCCCTTTCCGTCAGTGGAATTTGCCAGAATCCTTTTAAAAGGTCAAACTTGGTGACATATTCCGCATTTCCAATTTTATCAATGCAATCGTCCATTCTTGGGATTGGAAATGAATCAGTTTTGGTGACACTGTTGACTTTTCTATAGTCAGTACACATACGGAATGTATTATCTGGCTTGGGAACAAGAATACATGGTGAACTCCAGTTACTTTTACTTGGTTCTATGAAATCATTCTCCAGTAAATACTGAATTTCTTTCTTCAGATAGTTCTGTCTGAGAGGATTCATCCTATAAGGATGCTGTTTCACAGGCGCAGAATCTACAATGTCAACGTCATGATAAATTTTACTTGTTCGTGTTGGAACATCAGGAAACAAGTGCTCATAGTTATGTAATAGCTGTTTTAGTTCATTTCTTTCCTGTTGTTGTAGATGTGAAAGTTTCTGGTCTAGGTTGTTCAATATTTCTGAATTCCGAAGATTGGTTATACCAGAGTCACTATAGTCTGATTGTATTCCATCGTTGATATCTTCACTGTGTGGGACAGGTACAACTAAATTAACAGAATAATTAGCTGAGCTATCTCTGTCAAAATATTCCTTTAACATATTTATATGACAAAGTTGTTTCTGTTTCCGTCTCCCAGGAGTGTTAATGATATAATTTAAGTCATTTACTTTCTTTTCAACGGTATAAGGACCATAAAATTTAGCCTGAAGAGGATTCTGAGGTATGGGAAAGAGAGCCAGAACTTTGTCACCAGGTTTAAAACTCCTTTACTGTGTATTTCTGTCATACCTTAATTTCATTTTTGACTGAGTAGTGTGAAGATTAGTTCTTGCTACTTCACAGGCCTTTGACAACTTGTATTTGAAATCAGAAACATAATCAAGAAGATTAATCTTTGAATCTTCATTTGAAAGAAGTTTCTCTTTCAATAATTTCAATGGTCCACGGACAGTATGACCAAAAACTAGTTCAAAGGGACTAAAACCCAACGACTCTTGAACTGATTCCCTAACAGCAAACAACAACAAATGAACACCCTCATCCCAATCCTTTTCTGTATCAAAGCAATATGATCGAATCATATTCTTCAAAGTTTGATGAAATCTTTCCAAAGCACCTTGACTTTCAGGGTGATAGGCAGAAGATTTAAACTGTTGGATGCCTAATTCATGCATAACTTGTTGGAAAATTCCAGACATAAAATTTGACCCTTGATCTGACTGGACAGATTTGGGAAGGCCAACAAGTGTAAAAAACTTCACCAAAGCTTTCACAATAGTTTTAGTTTTTATATTTCTCAGAGAAATTCCCTCTGGAAATCTTGTAGATGCACACATGATGGTCAACAAGTATTGGTTGCCTGACTTGGTTTTAGGTAAAGGACCAACACAGTCTACTATTATTCTACTAAATGGTTCATCAAATGCAGGAACAGGTTGCAGATGAGCCTTAGGTATCTTCTAATTGGGTTTTGCTACCATTTGACAAGTGTGACAAGATCTGCAGTATTTAGAAACATCACTTTTGAGTTTCGGCCAATAAAAATGATTCAAGATCTTGTGATAAGTCTTACGGACTCCTAAATGACCAGCCAAAGGAGTTTCATGGGCTAAATTAAGAATTTCCTGTCGATATGACTTAGGAACAACAATTTGATAGCTCACTGACCACTCGTCACCAGCGGGTACATCAGGTGGTCTCCATTTCCTCATAAGGACCCCATTTTTCACAAAGTAACACACTGGAACTTGTGTGGCTTCAGTTTCACTAATAGCCCTCTGAAACAAACAAGATATCTCGGGATCTTGCTCCTGTTCAACGACAAGAGATTGTCGTTTGTCACCCTGAGTAGAACAAAGAGAATGAGTTGCCAAAAGAGGATCACTGTGATCAATACCATTTGATTGATCAATACCTGAGGAAAAAGTTACCTCATCAAAAGACTGACCAATACATGTGTCAGCTAAAGGAATAATATCCTGATCAACATCACTCTCAAGAGCTCTTTTTGACATAGCTCTAGTAACTGCACAAGCAGGGTACAAATCAGGGATTTCAGTTTCGACAGGATCAACTTTCTGATCCAAACAAGGCTTGTCAGTTACAAGTGGATTAACCACAACCTTATCTCCAGCTAGGATATTGCCTAATAATAAATGAACACCCTCTATGGGTAAAGAAGTCACTGCCCCAACAGTCACAGGTCCAGAAACTAAGTCTGATGCCAAATTTACACAATGAAGAGGAACATTTACAAAGCCGCACTCTACTCCCTGAACAAGAACACTTTCACTTGAAGAAGACTCCTCAGACAAAGGCAAAGTACCTGATAATAAAAGACTCTGAGAAGCTCCAGTGTCCCTTAATATTTTAATTGGGATAGGTTTGGCAGAATCACCAATAAGTGATATAGAACCTTCTGACATGAATGGTTCATAAGCCTCCAAAATAGAATAAGACTGGGGTTTGTTTGACCCAACAAATGTATTGCTTTCAATACAAGACCGTGACCTTGACCTCATAGAAATAAGAGCATTTGGAAAAGCTCTGTCTTTACTCTGTTGCTTATTTTTCAACTTGAAGCAATCAGAAATAACGTGCCCTTTCGTTTTACAATAAGTGCACGTAGGAAGAGATAAGGATTTCTGATCAGTCCTATCAGATGTTTGATTCCTAACAGTTGTGCTGTTGTGAAATTTGGAAGTACTTGAATGAGATTGAAATGGGTTTTTACCAGAAAACTGCTGAGAGGACGACTTATTGCCAAATGAAATTTTGTGAGTCAAGGAATAATCATCAGCCATACGAGCAGCATTTTCCAAAGTTTCCACATTCTGCTCGTCAAGATAGGTTTTAACATAACTATGGATGCACCTCTTGAACTCTTCAATTAATACGAGCTGTCGGAGGTTATCATAACCTTGATCAACTTTCTTGGCTGAGCACCACCTATCAAACAGTTGTTCTTTATCCCTTGCAAATTCGACATGAGTTTGTCCAGTTTCTTTTCTACAATTCCTAAACCTTTGTCGATATGCCTCTGGTACCAACTCATAAGCTTTCAAGATGTACTCCTTAACCACATCATAATCAGTGCTTTGTTGTACTGACAGTGAAGTGTAGACTTCACGAGCTTTGCCAATAAGTACACTTTGTAATAACAAAGTCCAATGCTCTCTGGGCCATTTCAAGTTTTCAGCTATTTTCTCGAAATGAAGAAAGTATTTATCTACTTCTTTTTCCTGAAAAGGGGGTACTAATATAATATATCTAGTAACATCAAAACCTGGACTTGTGTTTAAAGGAGTGGAGTGTGCTCTGTTTGCCAGTTCTAATTCTCTTAATTTAAATTGCATTTCCCTTTCTTCTCTTTGCATCTGCATTTGTATTTGTCTCTCTTCTTTCTGGATTTGTATCTGCCTCTCTTCCTTCTCTCTCTCCATCTGTATTTGCCTATCTTCTTTCTCTCTCTCCATCTGCCTCTCTTCTTTCTGCATTTGTATCTGCCTCTCTTCCTTCTCTCTCTCCATCTGTATTTGCCTCTCTTCTTTCTCTCTCTCCATCTGCCTCTCTTCTTTTTCTCTCTCTCTCTGAATCTGAAGCTTTGCCAATTCTAAATCCATCTGGTTCTTTAACTCTAATTCCCTTAATTTCCTGTCAGAACCAGATACAGGCTTTCTCTTCAAACTTAAAGCACTATTTTCAAAAATTCCCTTTCCTACTAAATACTGAATCCAAATAATCTTTATCTCCTGTTTTGTCAATGATACTTTTGCCTCAGATAGACTGTATTTTCTGGCAAGCTTGAGCAACTCATCCTTTCTCATGCATTCTAACCCCTCCTGGGTAGGTTTTGAAATGAAATTCTGAACATTAGATGCCATTGTAAATGCTTGTTGGTTTCACACAAAAAAATTTCTCTTTTTAAAAATCTTTGCCAAAGACAAAAACAAAAAAAAATTCCAAGACAAAATCAATATGAATTTCAAAGATAAATTTAATATCTCTAATATGCTTTAAAGAAATTCAGATCCCGGAACGACAAGCCCCCAATTTCTGGTACGACTCTATGGTCTAAGAAAAATGTAACAGAAAGAAAGTGAAACCAACAAATCAAGTAAAAAATCAACAAGCAATTTATTACTAGATAATTAAAATGAAAAATCAAAAAGTCACTTACAGTAATGTGTTTTGAAATCCTAATAATCCAATAAGAATGATTGTTCTAATCACAAGTCCTAAATATAGAATGTTCCGAATTCACGGCTGTGTCCTTGAATGTTATGATGTGCTAATGGTCTCCAAAGTCCTGATGTACTAGTAATCTTGATGTGCTGATGTCAAAATGAAGTATTCCAAAATCTCTGAATAAGTTCAGTTAAATTCCAAAATCATTAATTAAAAATCCAAAATCCAAAAGTTTATGAGCACTGTTATAATCCAATGAATATTTAAAATAATTCCTCTCTTAGAATTTGGAATGAATTTTCACAACTGTAATAGCTCTTTATAAGACTGATGGTAATGTCAAAACTGAATAAATGTCCACCAAACATGGCATATATAAAGATTGGTCACATGACAGAATGTTCTAGAACATGTGTCATCTTAATGGAATTTTACTTGTAAACAACAATCAACCTTGACCTTCAAATAGAGAAAACATATTGATCAAAACAACCTAATTCAAGGACACTAGTTAAACATGTTTTTCCTGATAAACATTAAGATCCAAGCAAATACCAAAGTGAAGAAACACATATGGCAGAACTAATTTTTTTTTTTACCTCATTCTGGGTTGAAAATCGCGGTAAATATTATACATTAGTGCACGTTATATATATAATGAAATATGGTAAGTATTTTAAATTAAATTAGACCAGAGGATGTTTGTTGAATATTTGTTTTTTTATATTTAACACAAAAATAATTTCACATGAAAAATTATGATTTATTGAAACACATTTGGAGGGAATGTATACCAAAGCTACACTAAACTTAACACAATGCACTTTTTACATAGTTACAACAATTTCTTATTTTGTTTTTTCCATATACAAATTTGGATATACATTCCCATTGCAATTGATGAACATAATGAAATGCCTCAAGTGCATTTATTTGTTATTTTGTGAAAATGTCGAGTACAATTATGTTTGTACAGTGGTTGACTTTCCCTGACGTATTTGCTGTGGTAAAAATGTAAAAGTGAGTTTTAATACAGTTTTACATATCTTGCATTTTTGTTGATAATTATGCAAGTGTTATTGCCTCAGTGAATATGTGATGATTTTCAAAGCATTTCACTTATATTTTATGCTTTCATGATTTTACTTGCATAAAGTATTTTTTTCCTCAGTTCTTTAAGATATCATTATTTACTTTATACAGGATCTTACATTAATATATTATATGAAATTTATGAAACAAGTCCAACAATTGGATTCATATTGACTCTTCTTGAGAAAAAACATTGAATTAATCATTGTACATTTTGCCTCTTGTTGAGAAAAAGATTGAAATTAATCATTGTACATTTTGCCTCTTGGCGAGCCTCCTTATGGAACAAGTCCATCAATATGCCTCTTGGCAAGCCTCCTTATGAAACAAGTCCATCAATATGCCTCTTGGCAAGCCTCCTTATGAAACAAGTCCATCAATATGCCTCTTGGCAAGCCTCCTTATGAAACAAGTCCATCAATATGCCTCTTGGCAAGCCTCCTTATGAAACAAGTCCATCAATATGCCTCTTGGCAAGCCTCCTTATGAAACAAGTCCATCAATATGCCTCTTGGCAAGCCTCCTTATGAAACAAGTCCATCAATATGCCTCTTGGTAAGCCTCCTTATGAAACAAGTCCATCAATATGGCTCTTGGCAAGCCTCCTTATGGAACAAGTCCATCAATATGCCTCTTGGTGAGATTCCTTATGGAACAAGTCCATCAATATGGCTCTTGGCAAGCCTCCTTATGGAACAAGTCCATCAATATGGCTCTTGGCAAGCCTCCTTATGGAACAAGTCCATCAATATGCCTCTTGGTGAGATTCCTTATGGAACAAGTCCATCAATATGCCTCTTGGTGAGATTCCTTATGGAACAAGTCCATCAATATGCCTCTTGGCGAGCCTCCTTATGAAACAAGTCTAACAATTTGTACATTTTGCCTCCTTATTGAAATTAATCAATGAGTTTTAAAATTTTCATAGGAAATGAACTTAAATGATATACATGAACGATCTTACTTCCCTCATTATGTGGCGGACAATCAATGTAGAGTAGTTGAACCTTATCCCTCTCAACATTTTGTCCATCAAGATATGGAAATTTTAACATATATTAACTTGGCATCTTTTTCCCAAATTCAGAGAAAGTATAGATCATGTGCCAGAGAAAGCATCAAACAAGACATTGTTTAGGCAAGGAAGTTTCTTACAGTTCCTCGGCCTACTCATTGTAGCAGTGGACTTGTTAAAACACCAGTTTGTCAGGTTGGGGAGCACACTTACTACTGGACTTTGTGATGGTCAGTGGCAAGTCGATGCTTCAAGAGAGGGCTCTTCATATCAACATCTTGGAAATGAAAGCCATTCTCAATGCCTCCCACACTTGGGTGGAACACATCCAATGAAACACAGTCCTGATTATGTTGGACAATTTGGTTGTGGTGACATACCTTATCCAAGGGAGTGGGCATGGAAGGAACCAATCACTGGACCTTTGTTGCACAAGTTGGGAATACCTTCATTGGTTCTCCTAATATCAGGTAATATTCAAGTCTGACACATTCCTGGCTGGCTCAATGTCCTGGCCAACTCTTTATCAAGGAGAGGACAACTGCTTCATAAAGAGTTGTCTCTCAGTGAACCTTCTATTGGGTCTGTGCCCTATGGGACCGTCCGATGCTCTAACTTTTTTCTGGACAAAGGAGCATGGGCCATCGATACTCTTTCAATCAGCTGGGAGGCAATGTGGGCATATGCCTTCTAGTTCTGACTGTCCCACTAAGATTAAGATAAAAAAAAAAAATCGTGGATCAGCAATCTGCTTGATTTAATGTCAGACGTACCCAGACAAGTCATGGTGACCTCCACACTGCTCAAGCAGTCGAGATCGCCACTATTCCATGCATATACAGAGAAATTCCTCCTTCACACCTGGCTCCTTTCAGGGATGCCTTAATTAAAAAGGGGATTTGGAGCTTTAATCATGGATAGGATCACAACACCTAAAGATCCTCCACTTTGAAGACATAAAGGGGGAAATCGTGTGTTGTCAATGACTAGTGTCACATCAATGACATCATACCACTCTCAACACCCATTCCCTGATGACTAACTTCTTCTCTTTAAAGAGAAAGAGAAAGAATTTAGCCATCAAGGAATTAAATATCGTTTCATGATCTCAAACACATTCAGATTTCACGGAAGAAACAATGCTGGCCACAACAAGGATATCTCTGGTTTGTGGTCCAATTTTGACATATCTGGTCCAAGCTCACTCACATTATTTCCAAATGGAATCTCTCCTGGGTATTGATATGGCCAAACTTCTCCAAGTTTGAACCACCATCTTCCACCTCACTGAAGCAGCTTTTGTACAAAACTTGCAACTTTTGATAATGCTAGCACTACATTGTCATTTTTATTGCTCCCCTAACTACTTTTTAATTTCTGCAGTAATCTGGTGTAAAACTTATTTCTGCTGAACCAATTCAGATACGATTCACCTTTACAGCCATGGTTCTTATTTTTTTTTGGTGTGTGTATTTTGTGGCCTTAATAGCAACTAGTCTAGTATTGTTTATCCAAGTCACTTTTATTCAACCATTTCTTCAATATGACTTCGAGTGAAAACCATTAAAAGTCATTCAGAATGAAAACTCTTCATCGGCCAGACATGTTAGATGTTTCCAACACTTAATTTGCAAAATTGCATTGAATTTACAAAATTAAATTGTTTTTAAAAGCAACCAAGTGTAAAACTTAGTTTAGACTGGAACTGATTGGCCAATCGAACTTTTTCTTGTAATGTGCTACACTAATACTGTTTTATTGAAGTTCACTGCTTTTTTGCATACTACACATATTTTCCATTTAGTCAAATGTTTTGATAAGAGGATTAAGTGAGCAATACTAGGTCCACTTTGGTCTCCTGTTGAGTTCTTGGAGCTTGAGCAGTAAACTGTAAAATTTATATTTCATCTGTTTTCCTCCACTTGATTATATAGGAAAGGAACTGAGGGTAGGAAACGAGACTAAAGCTCAATATAATTAAATTGGATTTTAACTAGATTCTGGGATTCAAATTAATATTAACATTAACAAGAAATTCTGTTTCATCTGCTGTCAATATAATGCAGTTCCAAAGACAGTACTGTGGTGCATGTATTTATACAATGACCCGATTGTAAAACAGTAAGGCAATCACCCGTCAAATGTCTGACTGACTGGCTACTATCATCAAGGTAACTGACTTGGCTTCTAAGACTTCATAATTACAATATTTATCTTGTATTAATCCCAGTGGGTCTACCTAAAATATTCTGTGTAAAGTTGGGTTAATTGTGATCAAACTTGGCAGAAGCTGCTTTGTATGGCATAATCTGTATTCATTTGTGTTTTTGATAGTTTCCCTAAGATCCAATTGGTTTGCATAGCAACCAGATATCCACTTCTTCTGGATGACTTTAGTGAATTAAAGTTGACAAAGATGTACCCATTCATGTTTTTATTTAGTTTTAACTGATACTGCTTTTCATGGCTTCCAAAAGAAAGTATGGCTACTTCAGCAACCACATCAACAATATCGGTATCCCCTTCTCCAGAATGACAGGGCTAATGCTGACCAAACTTTTGGATTCCATAACAGTCGGGAATCAAAACCTATTTTCCATGTCTTCCCGTGACCAATGGTCAGGATCATGTTATCTAATATAACTGGGATATTTCTTATTTATTTATGTACCACTAAGTTGGCATTCCCCTGGCTACTTTTTCATTTCCACAGTAATCAGATGTAGAGTTTGTTATTTCTGCTAAACCAGTCAGATATCATCGATATTTACAGCAATGTTTTTCTTCCTACGCTTTTAACATGTATGTATTTTGTCGCCATCATAGCAATTACAGTTTAGTCTTGTTTATCCAAGTCACTTTTTTCTAACCAGTTCTTTTATATGTCATCATGAATGAAAGCTATTAAAAGCCATTCATGTTAGATGTTTCCAACACTGAATTTACAAAATTAAATTGTATTTGTTTTTAAAAGCAACCAAGTGTAAAACCTAGTTTAAACTTCTTTCGAAACTGATTGGCCAATCTGATTGAAGAAGCTCAGTTTTTTGCATACGACACACATTCACCATATAGTCAGACTTTGACAGGGAATCAAATGAACAAGATAAGGCCTACTTTGGCCTCATGTTGATTTCTTGGAATTTGAGCAGCAGACTCTACAATTTATATTTCATCTATTTTCCTCCAGTTGATTATGTATGAAAGGAACTGATGGTAGGGAACCAGACTCAATCTTAATATCACTCAATAGGCTTTTCACATGATTATCGGATTCCAATTGATATTAACATTCCCAAAATGTTCTGTTCCATCTGCTGTTGTAATGCCGCAGTTCCCAAGATGCTGCTGTGGTGCATGTATTTATGCTACAACCCAACAGTAAAACAGTACATAAAAATGTGTAATGTCTGACTCACTGACTACTATCATGAAAGTAACTGAATTGCCTTTAAGTTATCTCTTCTATTAAGCTGAGGGCCTACCTAATAAATTCCACATAAAGCTGGGGGTTAACATTTATATTGGCTTAAACCTTATAAAGCCTATCATGGATATTTAGAGAACTTAACTTCCAGACACTGCCATAACAGATGGAAAAATCTAAAATATGTACTTGAGACTGTACAAGTTTCATGGTTTCCAGCCCTTTCTTTACATATCACGCACATTATGCAAATATGCTATATGCATTAATATATCAGTATTAATGTATCAGTAACATCAAAAGAACAAAGAATACTACTGTGCACAAATAAATCTTTATTTAGTGATTTAATATTGATTACACATAAAAATTGGACCCTTTTACACAAAAATATGGCATAGTGCACACAAGAAGCCTAACAGAGGTGGAACACTTACAGAAAGTTTGAAAAAAATACAAGTTCATAAGTAATGTATCTTATTAACCCTGTATAAAGATTAATTGTCATCATAGAAAATGTCATCTTAAATGGTCAATCAATATCATGAAAGATTAAGGATGTGACAAAAAAGCAAAAGCAACTCTTTATTTTGTTTATATATATATATATATATATATATATATATATATATATATATATATATATATATATATATATAAAGTGTTGGTTCATAGTGGTATTTGCACTGATGCTGATAAATAGAGATGTTTATTTTACCATGGACAGAAGATGCCTTTTTAAACCTCTAATTTCAAGTGGACTGATCAATTGTTGAGTTCTTGTTGGTATACAAATATCAGGTTTGTCCCAGTTAGATTTACCTCCCCTGGAAGAATATGTCTGCCATCTTCTAACCTTCAAACTGGCATTGTTGTTGACAGGAAAAGCAATTCTTCATTTAGCTAAAGAATAGGTGAGATAAATATACTTCTTTTTTCACTGGTTTTAATTACATATTTATGATAATTATGCCATGGTTTTTCAAGACATATAAACTTTTGGAAATAATTAAAAGTTATTATAAGAAATCAGTTCCAGCTATAGAATTCTTATTGGTGTATGATCCATAACATAACAGGTAGTAATTTGAAGGGAAGTTATTACGAGACCTTATTACAACAAAATTAATCTATATACTGGCAAAACACTGAGAAAAAAACTTGTAAACAAGGATCAAGAAAAGATAAGCGAAGAACTGAAATGTGATAACACTAGCACACAAAAAATATATGTACAGCATGATAAAACTAGCAGCAAATAAATATTTATGTGCATTAATCACCATAAGATAGCTATAATAGTAAATTCTCTACATGATGTACACTAATACACTTGAAGTCTTCTGGAATCAAAATAAAGATTTTAAAGACTCTCCATTAAAAAGAAAGAAAAAAAATTAAGCTTTTAATAATTCACTGCACGGTCTGTAATTGTTTTATAAACACAAGAAGGCCAGGGCCTGCATGTTGAGCCCACGATCAAACCACTGCAGTAAAACATGTAACCTTCATCCTGAGGGCAAAAGGGGAGAGTGAGCATGCTGCAGAATGAATTGTATTGGCTTCATAATGATTCATGTATTGTATGAACAAAATCCATCAAGGGGTTTAGGAAATGTAAACAAATGAAAAAATGTAACCAAAACCTTGACACAAATTTTCTGCTACTTTGACCTTGACCCCAAGGTTAAAAGAGCAAGTATGCATGTCACCGAATGAATTGTCTTAGCTTCATAATGATTAATCCCAAGTATGAAGAAAATGCAAATTTTCTATGACTGTGACCTTGACCCAAAGGTGCTACAGGCCAGCAAGCATGTCATAGAATGAATTGTCCTAGCTTCATAATGATTAATGCTAGTATGAAGAGAATCTAACAAGGGGTTTAGGAAATATACACAAACAAACACTTTTTTAACCAAAACCCTTAAAAACTGTTGCCAGAAGAGTGACTGCTATGTCTTGCTTCCCACTAACAAGGGCTGAATAAAAACAGGTATAGCATCATTTCAACAAAAGAAGTAACAAAGTAAAATGAATAAAGAAAAACATGCAAGCACCAGAAAGCTTATTTTGTATTTTAAAAAGTGAGACTGAAGCCCATCAATATGGCAATGAAAATCAAACGTTTTTAGGGTAAAAAGACAATGATATTACAAAGAGTAAAAATTGAAAAAGCCTCTAAACAGCAAAAAGTTAAATAAATATAGTATTTACTGGAAACATCTGGAAATTAATCATACAAGAAAAAAAGCCATTACAATTTTGGAGCAAAAGCTCAGTTATTTACAATTACATCTACATGCTAAGACGCTCAAGTTTCCAGCAAGTGGAAGAAGTGCACAATTAACAAAGCAGAGAAAGTTAGAGCAGTGTAAAATGTGTCATAATTAATTTCAGACAAAAGGTAAACACAAATTTAATCTAGCTTTTGTGCAATTTAAATGAAAACTTTTGAACACTTGTACCATGTAATGATTTTTAAGACAGCTCAGAATCAGGGAGATAAAAGCAATCAGATCAGCCCGTCTTTTGATAAAAACCATAATTTCATACTATAACCACATAGGTGTTTCTAAGTTTTCATACACTTATTAATTAGTTTTGGGGTGTTTAATTACTGGTTAAAAAAATTACTGATGATTATTTACAGTTGATTGTCAAGTAAACAAATCTGCAAAATCTTAATATGGATACAAAGTTCCTTGTACAAATCTTAATATGTATACAAAGTTCCTTGTGCAAATCTTAATATGGATACAAAGTGCCTTGTACATGGAAACAAAGTTCTTGAGCAAATCTTAATATTGACACAAAGTTCCTTGTAAAATCTTAATATGGATACAAAGTTCCTTGTACAAATCTAAATATGGATACAAAGTTCCTTGTACAAATCTTAATATGTATACAAAGTTCCTTGTGCAAATCTTAATATGGATACAAAGTTCCTTGTACATGGAGACAAAGTTCTTGAGCAAATCTTAATATGGATACAAAGTTCATTGTAAAATCTTAATATGGATACCAAGTTCCTTGTACAAAATCTTAATATGGATACAAAATTCATTGTACAAATTCTTAAGATTGATTCAAAGTTCATTGTACAAAAAATTAAAGGACAATAAATAAAAATGATTGTTACTGAACTGATTGTCTATGAAATGTTACAAAGAGGCAACAATCTAAAATTAGATGACAATTATCTAGTGTCTTGTACCTTTGTTTAATATTACTAAACCTTATAACACATTATTATTTTGTACATTTATGATACATAATGGGAAAACCTTTGGTAGAGAAAAATATTTACATGATTTTATTTTATTGTAAAATGGTCAAATTTAGTATCATATTATCATTTTATGAAGACAATTTTCATATGAAAATGGACAAAGTTACTGGTTACATTTTAACATTTTGATTCTTTCAATACATGGAAACCTCTAGAACAGTTATTTGTGAAATGAAATGAAATATAAGGATTATTCACAATGTCTGATAAGTATGAATTATTGTATTGCAATACTTTGCAGACAATGTTATAGTTATAGTACATAAAATTTTAGGTTTACATGTAGGAGCAAACAAGGATTACTCAGAAACAACAATAGTCAAATATTCATTATCCAGACTTATCAATCATACGGACCAATGAATGACCCCAAAATAGATATTATTTAAGGTGCATAAAATTACCACTTATCTGAACAACCAATTATGCAGAAGATACAGCTGTTAAAAGATCTCAATCATCAACATTTTACTGTAACAATTATTGCCAGGGGTTTCAGGTACTGATCCTTTCATAAGAAAAAAAATTCCCTAATGTAACATAGAACTAGAAATGTGTCCATACCACATGTATGCCCCCACTGATATGATACAATTAAAAAGCCAAGTTTCAAGTTATGCTGGGTCTAAAACTCCATAAAAGTTTGTCAGAAAATGGTGGAAATCAAACATGACCTACAAGTAGGTCTTCTTAATATAAAGTCTCATACCTAGCTTTTTATTCATTCCTTGATGTCCTTCAAAAGTTATTAAATGGAAATCGAATTCTTGACAAATGTGACACGACTGCTGGACATGGATGGCACAAGCATAAAAACTTGCACATGTAACAGCTATAAAGTTTATTTTAGTACAATATATGGTGACAAACTAAGTGAAATATGAAGATCAGAACTTACTGTTTGCATCATCAATGCATCTGGAAATTTGAAGAAAATGACCCCATTTTTTCTCATCATGTATTTCAACCAAATGTTGCAAAGACAAAATGTTTGTGTACAGGAACTAATGTGGCATCATACACATGAGGCAGAGAAATTTCTTACATTCTATTTTTTTTTTTTCATCCTAAATCAGTAACCTTTACCACTGCATATCAGTGGGATTGAATGTTACTGTAGTATCATTTATTTTCGTGGGGCTCAATTTTCATGCTTTTGTAAAAAAATACATTTTCGTGGGTACTTAAATTCGTGGTTTTGCCTGTCAAAGTTTGCATATTACTAAGTGTTTAATTTCGTGGTTTAACCTCTACAAACAGCCAAAATAAAGAATAAAAAAGAATAAAACTATGCCGACGCAAACGGCGGTCACTTGAATGTTTATAACAATACTTCCACGTGTATGAACACAAATCAAAGACCTGACAAGTTCAATACTTAACCATGTTTTTGTACAAGTGAATTAACATCAATGGATGCCAACGCAGCCAGCAATGTTAAAACAATACTACCGCCTCTATGATCACAAATAAAACACATGTCAAGATCAATCACTTACACTGTGTTTTTGTCTGAGTGCTCAACATCAAAAGGAAGCCGACGCAGCCAACAACACTAAGTCAATCAGTTATTAAAATACACCTGTATGATCTCTGACTTAAACCACTGTTGATAAAGGGAACAAAACACGTGACCGGCTGCCTCTTGCTCATTGCAATCAGCAGACAGTGGCAATATTTGAAGTGTTTCGAGCCCATAAATGTGAGAAGATGCTAACTAAAGTGAAAGACAGTGGAATCATGCATTTGTTTGTGCCTGCCTCATGTACAGACCAACTACAACCACTAGACTTGACAATAAATAAAGAGTACAAAGAAGAATTAGAATCACACTTCCACAACTGGTATGCTAAACGGGTCATGAGGCCATCACGAAAAAAAGGATGATGTTACCGGTGACGATCACTGATTGGAACCTCATTAATCAAGTCAATTCGGGCTGTATGGATAATTGCAGCTCACGCAACAATGAGTGAAAAAATGGGACCTAATTATCTGTGGTTTGGAGAAAGCTGGACTTGTTTAATTCTGCAATTTGGGGATTATTTACCTGACAAGCATTTGTGTGTAGCTTGAGACTTGATTGACATGATGTTAATCATTAATAGTTTTTCATTAATAATAGTGCTTCAAACAATAGTTCTAGTATTTTACAGGCTTGTTGTTCTTTTGGATTAAAAATGCATGGATAAAATGAAATGTGGTTTCAGGAGGATTTAAAATTTTCAACAACAGTTGTACTCGAGTGAAGGATCGATTTGAATAAGTATTAAATTTAATTTTCATATACTAGTCTTTTTTATTATTCTTTCTTTCATTTTCAGCATTACTAGTATTTGAATACCTTAGGCTTTTTCTCGTTTCTCTCTATTCTTACTTATCTCACATATGAATTTAAGGCAGAGAGTGGAAATTACACCTATCGGATACCTTAATGATATGTATGCATTGAAACAATATAAAATGCTTTATAATTCTTTTTTCAAAGGGTTAAAATAAAACAAACATGTGTAAAGCTAATATTTTATTACCAAATTACAGTATTGACGTTGATTTATGAAATACTAGTAGATTCCTTAATCTCTAGGAATGACACAGTAAGAAAATGAGTGTGGGTGGGGTGGGGTGGCATCATCATCATACGTGGGTATTTAAATTTGTGGTTTGGGGCAACAACGAAAATAACAAAAATTGGTCCCCCAAGAAAATTTCTGATACTACAGTATATATAATTCTCATATATTGCACCTCCAATTAATAATACAAAATTGCAAACATTAATCTGATAATTTTTAGGGTGCAAAAGGAAAATTTTAGAAATGTATGCAAAAATTGTATCCATACATGGTAGTCATCATGTTTATTACAAATGGAGCTACATTGTACTTGTTCACATGTGCAAGAAAAACAATAAAAAAAATAATGAATAAGATGAACTAAATACTTTTTCTTGAATTTTTCTTATCCTTTAATTATTGAAAATTAGATAAATGAATATTAAACATGTGAGTTTCTCCGAATTTATATAGAAACAAGAAGGCAACATTTGGAACAACTTATTACATTGCTGGTACATGATTCAACTTGCAAAAGATAATGATAATTTCCTGAACTACATATGTCAGAAGATACATGGAATCATTCAATGATATATGTATGTTTTTCATGCTCATTTTATGGTTATGTATTGATTGTTATGTGTAAATGAATGTTCCCTATGAACATTTTAATTGATCTCCTATCAAGTTTTATTAATCCATCTTATTTTAAACTATTCTAAAAAAAAATATTTAAAAAGTTACAATTTAAAAAAGACTGAATTTTGTTCCCTTCTATATTTGTAGGAACTTAATTAAACACATGGAAAGCCACAGGTACAATTTTTTTTAAACAATGAGATGTCTGTATTTAAAGAACAGTTACCACGAATTCCGTTTTTCATTATGATTTTTTTTTTAATAAGTGCAATATTCTTGAGAGAATGAGAGAAACAAACAACATGCAAGATTCCTTCCCAAAAGAGTAGCCTAGATATGAACTTTGGGACAAAATGTTACTTTTTTTAATACAAAAATTGATTTGATGAAATGCAAATCAATATCTTCCAACATAATGTATACTAAACAAACCAAGAAACAAAAAGCACTTACTGACTTCCTTTATGTTAACTTGATATAAATTTATCACCATCATTTTGACCATTTTTCATAATTCTAGTACCACTGCATATAAATTAGATTAAATTTTTTTTAAGTTTGTGTATGAAAACAAATTTTGTGTAAAAAAAAGTTTTGTAACTATGGAGCCAGTTCTCTACATACGTCTTGAGGTCTGACAGTTCAGTTATCATTCATCGACAGAGTCTGTGTAAAGATGTCTCTAATCCCCCTTAAAGTCTGACTTTCACAAGTTCATTTTTGCATCCAGACCTACGGACAGTACTGATCCCATATTTAAAGACAGTTTCTTTTAATGTTTTCAGAGTTTAATACATTTAAGTTCAATCCCAATATTTACATAAATGTCTGAATCCAGTTCCTGTACTGTGCCTTTGGTTCTGACAGCTTAGTCCATATATTTAATCACTCATATGATTTACTTCCAGATCTGTTTATATGTACTATGGTTCAATCATGTAGCTATCAAATGCTATCAATGTCTGTATCCAGATTTTTCTTTGTCCCTTATGGTTCCGTAAGTAAGCTTCCATGTTGACACACAGAACTTAGACAAGACTTCTGGTGGGAAATTTTGCAACGGAATCTGAATCTCCATCTCTCTGTCATCAAGAAGTACTTGCAAGTAGTCTTGAAATCTAAAAACAAAAAAAATATATTAAAATATAAGTTCAAAAGCCTTGGCTTTGAGTTAGTTTTAAGAATTTTTGCAGAATTATATCTTGTCCTGCAAGCATTCTCTTCTAGTTTGTGAACTTGTACTTACATAAAATTGAGGAAATGTTGGATATTTTATTAGCAGTTAGATTCAAATGTCCAATTTACAGTTCCTGGCAAAGAAAGGGTGGGTTGGTCCACAGGATCAATTAGTTTTACAAGGGACATAGAAAGGAAAACGTCTTACTTTGTTTCTTTCACATCCACAAAATCTTCATCATCTGGGTTCTGAGGGACAGTGATAACCAGGACAATACACTCAAACATCAACTCCAGGAGGGTGATGAGGCATTTAAGAGGAAGTGGCTGGAGGTAATCACTGAGAGCCTTCCTTTGTTCTGGTGTCAGGGATTGGTGGAAATCCTCGGGAATCCCATCAAATATCATCTGTAACAGGACATTAATGAATCCAATATGGCCTTTATATTCTGACACCAAAGCATACACTGTTAGTATTATACTTTCAACTGTTACTCATGTAGGATCTAAAATGGGGGAACCAGATGAAGTATAAATGTAATCATATTATGGCTACAATTATATTTGTACTTCAAATGTATATATTACATTTGATGATGATCATTGCTATCATCATCACATTGAACAAATTTCTTGAGAACAAATGGAGAGCAGAAAAACAGCTGAAGGGATGACTAGATTATTCTAACCTGTGAAAATAATATCTCAGCATGTATACAGAAACAATACCTAGCAATTATATGCTAATTCTGTGATTATATAGTTTTCATAATCCAGAATCTGTATGTATGCATAAATTCATTAATTCATCCATCCATAGATTCATACTTCTCTATATTTAATCAATGCTGATATCCATCAAGAAATAAGTACAGACCTAAATGGGTGTCTCATATAGGCCTAAAGGGGTATCTCATGTCTTAATTTTCTTCTAGTATTACCTCTTTGTGATTAGCAAGAATCTTTGTCTTCTCCAGGGAAAGTAGTAACCATAGTGACTTGACATGTCTATACTGACAGTATAGTTTGGCCTGAAAAATACAGATGGTAATTGCACATAAAATATCGACACATCATATACTTATTTATCCATCACATACTACTTAAACCATCATACAATCATTAACCCATCATCCACTTGTTCACCTATTACACATCATACACTTGTTTACCCATTAAAACCTAACACAAAACAATTTAAATTAAATTCTACTTTGAATAAAATGTTTTAAAAATTCTTAATTGTCCTTATCCCTTTTAGGAAAACTTTCCAGCTTTCTAAGGTGCTCTCAACATGATTCAGTGTTGGAGACAGGAAGGCAGTTTACAACAGAAGACTATGTAAATTATGTCTACAAATAGAATGTAAGATGTTTGAGGGGCTGAATACCAATTTGTATGCAACTATTCATTATATATCAATGTAAGGCAAAAATCCATAAATGAATTTCACTACATCAAACCTTCATGTAAAAATTCATAAGTGTGATGTATAATAATTGGAATGCATGATTTACAATCTTTCAAGTGTTCAATACAATAATTTTGAGTTGCTGATATGAATTTTATATAATTTACTCCAGGATATGTAAAGTCCATAATGACATATGTGGTGCTCTGTAAATCATCTTTGTCATATGTTGTTTTTTTTTATATGGGTTCATGGTCTATAATATCCCAATCAACACATTCTCTGAGCCAACCTATAAGTTACATCCCTTTGCAATAAGTCAGAGGTCAATGGGAAAAACAATGTATTACTCTCAGTTCATTCAAATATGTTAGATCAATTAGAAATACACTAAATATGCAACAATTTGGTCCCATTTTACAGTAAACAGAAACTTTAACAAAATGTATATAAAGTTTTGCTTTTTTAGCATATTTTTTTATCAAAATCACTTCTAAATATAGATTGCTTTATTTTTCTGGTGACCTCTGACCTATTAGGAAGGGAAATAACTCTAAAGTCTCTCAGGAAATATGTAGATTGGTCATTAACAAATAAACTTTCTGTTCTGATTATCAGTTGGCAAATTTGAAATGATGGTTATTATATCCATTTTCTTTTTTCTTTTCTATATTCAGATAGATTTTAAAGAGTAACAAGTAACACAGGTCATTGTTTACTTGGAGTGCAAGAAACATACATTTTTAATTTTTTTTACCTATATATTGAAATCATGATATATTGTGATTTATCAAGTTAATATATTAAATGTCGTTCAAAACTCTTGAATGTTTCATGATGGCCTAGGAAATATCCCAAAAAGTCTCCTATGCCCAAACTGAGATACCTTTTATCTCACTGCATTAGTTACACTTCTTATTACAGCTTCATCTAAATATAATTATCTCATATAGATTTAAAAGGAAAAATATAATGTGATAGGGGCCCTTTTAACGGAACTAACAAACTGCTGAAACCAATCAATATAACAAATAAAGGGCATGTGACTACAACTGAAACAATGACTAAAACCTGTAAGATAAGGCTGACAGAATTGTTGATTAAAAAAAATTGTAACTGTCAATAAGCAGGAGTTAACAAGATACAACTATTTGTGTGCCATAGGTTAATTATTTTAAAAGCAATTTTGGATTAATCCTGAAAAAGGTCGCAGTGACACATGTTTGGTGCATGACACACATTCATTGCCAGAAGCAGTCTTGTGGAACAAGTTTTATTCATGAGAACATTAATGTATGCAATGGTTCATTAATATTCTAATACATGTTGCCATGTTGGTGTTGTTCAAGATCTTGCATAAGACAGCATGACTGAAGAATTGTGGATGTAAAAAGTGGCTACTAAATGCTGTGCATAACAAGATGAGAGACATAGGAATAATTTCAATGAATCAGTATCTTGATTCAAGTATCTGACTCAAGGCATACAAAATGAAAGAAGAAAAGTATAATGTAAACTTGATATTTAAAATATGATACAGCTCTCCATCATTATAAAATGGAAGTAGGGGTCCATAACTGCCAACTGTGTTATGTACTGAATCACATTATAGAGAGAACCATGTTATGTACCAAACTGCGATATGTTGAGAACAGCATTATATACTGAACTGCAGTACAGCAGGAATGATCAAAATTTTTAAATAATAGTGTTTTGATAAGGAATTAAAGGTATAACTATGCTTCACACTGATTTCTTTCAAACCATATTGCTAAACATTGGTATAATTTTGGTCATGGAGTCCATAGTAGTAAAATGTTATATCTAGAATCATGTTATAATGAAGCATGTTATAATGAGGGAGAGCTGTATGTATTAAAAATACAAAAATCATCTTGCCTGCAACATTTTCACTGTCATCTACCAAACAACCCCTTTGACATAGACTTTTGACCTTTTTACCAGTGTTTACAATCATCACATTCACATTATTTCTATAAAAATGTACAAATATCACACAAGATTCAATATTGGATTTAAGCATGAAATTTCAGAGGTTAGAATCAAGTTCAAATGGACATGAATATGCATTATGCCATTCCTGTAAGGTAATTTTTAAGAAGAACTTCCTAATTCGACCCAGACAGCACCAATCTTGAGCAGTTCAAGCAGGCAGTCAGCAATCTGAATCTACCCACAGGCAGTCAGCAATCTGAATCTACCCACAGGCAGTCAGCAATCTGAATCTACCCACAGGCAGTCAGCAATTGAATCTACCCACAGGCAGTCAGCAATCTGAATCTACCCACAGGCAGGAAACAAATTAAACATCTTGATGGACTCAGCTGAGTTGTACTAGCATTGCCACATTCTAATGCAGACACTGAAAGGACATGTTCTAACCTGAGGAAAATTCAGACCACTTCTGAAGAAACCTTGATCTAGTAAAAAACACATCATCTCCTAAGTGTTGAGATCAACAATGATGAGGACTGCCATGAATATAATCCAGGCAATATTCTACTAAGAAAGGCTAACAATTCTTGTGCTACATTTTAGGACAGTATTGAAGGCAACAAGTTGCCATGAAATTACTGATGTGATGAGATGATGTGCATATTTTAATACAGAGAACAGAAATTTGTTCAATAGTTGTCATTTTTGTCCATTTTGCAATGCTAAAAATCAGGTAAATGAAAATCCTACTGATTTGAAGTCAAAACTCGAGCCAAATTTTGAAAATTTCATGATCTGTCCTAACCTGACCTCTCTGTTCTGTCACATGTATGCAGTCTATGTGATTTTAATTACCTAGTTGTCTGTGTCGTGTACCAACAGATACACCCAGTGGAAGAGGACCCAGATAAAATATATTCAACCCAGTTTTCACCCATTTTATCAGCAATCAGGGTGAATTTGTTTTGTAATTTTAGAAATAAGTTTGTCTGTTGTGTAGGTTTAAGTCATTTTTACTTACAGTACCAATTTTTAGTCACACTGAGTTTTAAAAACATGTATCCTGGCATAACCTAATGAAATGCTGTGTAATGCATTTTCTCAGTTGCTCTATTAAAAACATGTCTCCCCCAAAACTATTTGTTGTAAATTCAAGCACATAAATGTATGATTAACAATTCTCAACATTCAACAGTGTAATTTGATAACTGCAATAATCAAAGGTTAGGGAAGAAAAATATAGTTTTCATACTGAAATTTGTCTAAAAATATTGAGGTTACATGATCACTATCTGTTCAGTTTGGAATCTTCCTTTGTAAGCTGCCAATTAATTTAACATAATTTGTTAACATTTTTCCATCAATATTCATCCATTTTCTCAAATGTTTTATTGTTTTTATTATGGGTGGATCTCACTCTGCCTTGGGTGCAATGACCCAAATGTTAGAGAAAATATCTTCCTTTGATAACTGATAAAATTATTAACTTGGGATTTCACTAATGCCAAAAGGGACCACTTGGTCTTCTAAATGTGGTGAAAATTGAAATCTAAGGCAATCACTGTACATGCACACCTTACATGGAAACATTTGCCAGAGATGCCATTCTAAAGGAAGAAAGGCAAATGCTACTGATTTTATATAAGTACATTCAATGATGCTGGGTAATTATTTGAGAAACAAAAAATTTAGAATATTTTATATTGACTAGGAGCCTATGTAATTACCCCAAATTACCTTCCTTTGTCAGAGTCCTGTTGCAATGTTCATCAAAATTCATTTAGCTTAGGTTTTATATAATAATACACTACTTAACCACACATGAACCAAAATACTTCATTTTGCATATATCAAGGAGTTTCAGAGGGAAACTGTTATTCTTTTGAGGAAAACGTTATTAATTCATCATTACAGTTGGCTTGCAAACTAAAATAAATGCTCAATATCTTCAAAATGGTATGTGCGAGACAACTATCCTTTTGTAGGAGTTTTCAAGAAAAACTGCTGTTGACTATGAATAATTATTATGAAAGTAAAATCTAATTTTAGGTCAAGGGCAAAGAATTATTTTATGAGTTACAGAGCCAGCCTATGTGTGGTGGTATAATAAATACTATTACAGTAGGGAATACTAATACGAGTTACAGAGCCAGCCTATGTGTGGTGGTATAATAAATACTATTACAGTAGGGAATACTAATACTAGTTACAGAGCCAGCCTATGTGTGGTGGTATAATAAATACTATTACAGTAGGGAATACTAATACGAGTTACAGAGCCAGCCTATGTGTGGTGGTATAATAAATACTATTACAGTAGGGAATACTAATACGAGTTACAGAGCCAGCCTATGTGTGGTGGTATAATAAATACTATTACAGTAGGGAATACTAATACTAGTTACAGAGCCAGCCTATGTGTGGTGGTATAATAAATACTATTACAGTAGGGAATACTAATACGAGTTACAGAGCCAGCCTATGTGTGGTGGTATAATAAATACTATTACAGTAGGGAATACTAATACTAGTTACAGAGCCAGCCTATGTGTGGTGGTATAATAAATACTATTACAGTAGGGAATACTAATACTAGTTACAGAGCCAGCCTATGTGTGGTGGTATAATAAATACTATTACAGTAGGGAATACTAATACTAGTTACAGGGCCAGCCTATGTGTGGTGGTATAATAAATACTATTCAAAAGAATGAAGGTTGCTGAGTAGTAGTCTTGAACCTTAACTATTTTCATTATATTGCTGTTGTCGCATAGGTACTGCAGGATGTAAACGTGGAGATCTCACTGGGCTGGATTTTTTTGGTGGGCACCTAAAAAGGGATTTTTCTCAAAAATGAGCCATGCAGAATATCATTGTCATTGTTTTAAAAGTTTCCTCCAGGGTAGACTGTTCATAGGATATAAGTATGTTTTACTGGTCTTACCACGAAAGTACAGTAATTTGACAAAACATTAACATTACACTCTATGTGAACTGAATTAGTTGTCCGTGTCCTTATGGACCTATCAGCTAAAGTAGCATTCATCAACCAATCAAAATTAGTGTCTGATATTTAGCAAGGTCATGTGCAAGTACATATAACCAAGTAAGAAAACTTAAAGCTACTACATGAACAATGTAAATATTAGAATTTCAGAAAGTTTTTATTTGTCATACATATGCTGAATTTACTTATCTTTGTAACTCCAGGACACATAAGTATTACAAATACAGTACATTTACTAGCAAAAACATCTGTCTCACCCTCCCACCACCACCACCACTAATGTCATTCTGTGACACTTGTACTTGATAGAAAGAAAGGAAAAATCTAGCAAGGTGAATACACTGAAATTTTGTTAGGAGTGTGAAATAGAAGGTCACTGATTTTTCAAGCCCAGACTTTAGTCTTCCTTGCATAAACTGAAATAGGTAAATTTACGTAGCATACAGAAAGCTTCTGCTTTGCCAAAATTAGGACAAGTTTGACATTTGTCCAAAAGAGGGAGACAGGTGGCTGAAATCTTAGACCAAAAAATAAAACAAGATTTGTTTGTAAAATACCACAGACCAGAAAATTTTGTGTTTGTAGAACACTGCAGACAAGAAAGTTCCAACAATTGTAAAAAGTAGAAAATGTTGAAAAATTACTTTAATGGCATGAAAATCAAATGAAGTCATCTACATATGCCTATAAACATGCATGTAAAATTTCATTTGTCTACCTTGGTTTTTGCTAAATTGTGCTAACAAGTTGTTTTTGTCAAAAAAAGTAAAAGTCCAAAAAGAAAAAAAAAACCCTGTAGAAAACTTCAACAATTGCTATTATGGTCTGAAAATAGGTTATCTGACAAATTTCATTTGTCTACCTCAAGTAATTTTTGCTTAAATATGCAAACAAAGTTTTTGCCATACAAGTTAAAATATCTGTAAAATATTGAAAAATAAGGTCACAGTCACCTGAACTTAATCAGGTCTTGAAACCCAATCAATGTATCTAATTATCAAACTTGGTCTTGTTTGGCTTAATAGTCTTTTCTTAGCTATCTTGCTTACAAGAAAGTGTGATGGACTGATGGATAGACAGACAGATGATGGATGGAGGGACAGACAGGTGAACAGTACAAAACTTATATGGGGAAGGAGGAGACTACAAAACTAATAGGGGAAGGAGGAGACGGAGACATAAATACTGCTACGTATAGTGGCAAATTACCGAAGCATTGTGCAGTGACTGCTCCATCTTCAGTGTCTCCACCATGAACTTGTCAAGGTCATTTTCAGGCTCACCACCAATGGATTTCAGGAAGCTGATGGCAATGTCAAGGTTATCCAGAGCCTGACAGAGGTCAGGAAAGCTGTGGAACTCCTCACTTATTTTATGTTTGGCTCCACTATTAAGAGGTACCTGTGACAACAGTAAAATAGGATCATCATTATTTTGCATCTGACAATGAGTCTCTATGAATGACACAAGGTTTACTGCTTTTTTCAATGAACATGATGATCTAACTAGTAAATATGAACAAGAATTTGGCCCTATGATTATTAAACTGCTATGCCATGTACATTGTCATGTTTTTTTGTACCCAAGTAACCCACAAAACAGCAATTTTTGGGGGTCTGCTTAAGTTTTACCTTTTTACTCTTCACACCATGATGTAAATGACTATCCAAGGTCAGATTGGCTTGGGAGGGCTACTACCATTACACAGCATTACTCAACCCTAGGTTATTACACACACTATGAGCCTGACTGTGATATATCTTAAACAACAAGAAGCCAATGTGTGCTTGACATCATTCATCTGGTTTAACTAACGTCGCAATTGATCATTTCACTAAGCAGGCTTATGTAGTATTTTAGGAACATAACCCAATGTAAACTATCTCATAAACTTTGTATCATGCAGATTTGACTTATTTTACAACAGTCTTATACAAATTCTTTCCAAAGACAAAGGCATAACTAATATGCATAATCTCTTGCTCATAATTAAACTCATCTAAGATCTTGATGATATAAACCTATTTACCAAGTTTTATTGAAATTGGATGAAAAATATAGTCTCAACATCTACAGCAGTCACAAACTCACCCAATCAGATGCAAGATCATCTAATTAATACATGCAGATGTCAAATATATAGAACCTTTCTAATAGATGATGATATAAGCTTATTTACTAAGCTGGAACAAAATCTGATAAAAATTTAGTCTCCAGATTGGTAACAAGATCAGCCAGTCTTGTACAAGATTATGTCATAAATATGCACAGATCTGGCTCATAATCAAACTCATTCAACATTTCAGGATATAAGACTATTTAACAAGTCTGAGCAAAACTTGATCAGAAATGCAAGTTTTGACAAGCTCAGCAAAACATATGTTATCAGTATGTGTGGATCTTGCTCGTAATAATACTCAACCAAGATCTTGATGACACAGGTCTATTTATCATATTTTATCAAAATCCTATCAAAAATCCAGTCTCTAGAGTGGTAAAATCTCAGCCAATCAGATGCCAGATCACCTCATAAATAAGCATAGGTCTTGCTCAAAATTCAACTCATCCAGTGCCTCAACGATATTAGCCTATTTTCCAAGTTTGATTAAAATCATGTCAGAAATAGTCTCTCAAGTGCTAAGAAGCTCAGTCAAAAAGATTCAAGATCATCTCATTAACATGTATGGATCTGGCTCAAAATAGAATTATTTGGATATTTGGATATCTTGATGATGTAAACTTACTTACCAAGTTTGATTAAAATATGAGCAAAGCTAAAGGGCTTACAAGCACAGTCAATCAGATACAAGATCACCTCATTAATATCATACCAGCCATAACACGTCATGTCATTTCGAAAATATGATTTTCGACTCCCAAAACCCCTGACATGGTCATGTTTTGAAAAACATAATTTTCAGTAATCTTAGACAGAAGAGAGAGAGAGAGAGAGGGAGAGAGAGAGAGAGAGAGAGAGAATGAGAGATAGAAATAGACATTTCTTGACCACCGCTGTATATGTCCAGAGCACGTACAGTAGTCTGTATAAACAATAAACAGTCCTGATTAGAGCTCATGTAAAACTATCATCGGGGCAGTTTATACAGCTGATTATCATATAGGCAATTAAAAGGTAAGGCAACCACCATTTCAGAGATTACTTAACTGGCTGAGAATAGCTAGGGTGATGTCATGTTAAGTCCTTTGAACACTGCTGTATGAGAGCCCATTAGACTAATTTGCATAGGTAAAATACATTAAGTGGAGCAAACCAATTCACTTGAAGTTAGGTAAATCAAATAGATGTGTATTAAAGAACGAAAGTGATTACACATCATTGCTTTGAATGAGGATGTTTAAGCCATCTTTATTAAAGATTATTGGCAAATTCATGATCAGTGGCAATATTTTTTTGAAGTAGAATTTTACTCCATATATAAAACACAAAACACACTGGAAAAGTGTATGAATGTGATTAATTTTTGAAGACAAAATGTTGAAACACAGCTGTAATTCTTGGAAGGATGAGCGATCTGCAAAGAGAGTAAAGCCCAGCAAAACTAAATTTCAGAACTGCAGGATGGAGTTTGATTTTGTGAAGGACAGGAGCAAGGGGGAACATTTTATTATGTGCATATATTGCATACACCATGTTGATATTAGTAATTCTGGAGTGTATGACATCTGTTGACATAGAAACACCACCCAGCATTTTTGAAACTGACTCACAGCAATGCAGATGCAAAAAGATCATTTTCTATGCTGAGAAAAATTCAACAAGATCTTCAGGGAAGTCTGAACAACAATACTATCCAGACTCTAATGAGTGCCAAGATGAACACAAATGACACTTGCATTACCTTCAAACCCTCTACTGAATTACTGATAGCAGCAAAGACTGCATCTAATTAAGACTGTATTCCACTGTCTAATGGATTTTAAAGACAGAAACTTGTTGTATTTTTTTTATTTAATGTCTGTATAGTTGTGATTATGTGAGCGTGGGCACATGTGTGTACAGTACAGCTCACGTGATTTTTCGGAACCCCACGCATCATGATGGGGGTGGAGAGTGAGTGGAGAGGATTAAGAAAAACCCCTCCACCATCACTCCACGCGTCCTGACGGAGTTGTCGCGGAGTTGTCGCGGAGAATAGCCCTGCACACCACGCTCCCTCGCGGAGTCGCATCCGATCACCACCGCGGAGTGGACATGGTTTTGATAATATGGGCGTGGTTTACTGTTTATCACCCATGCAAGCAGAGGTTGGGGGGGGGGGCACCGATTTATCTACATCGTTATCCCTCTGGGGAGCAATTTGCTAACTTTTTGATACTGAAAAAAACGTAGTAATTCAGTTAATTATAAATATTTCCTTGTTCTAACGAAGATAATGTATGATACATAGTGCCAAATCATATTTAAGATGATGATAATGTAATGGCAATGCCTCGCAAACTGTATTAATACTACATTTTGCGCAAAATTTAATTTTTTTTTTTCTTCAATACTATGTTATCGGAATCTAAACATGCATTTATATCCTTATTTCTTTTTCAGTAAACGTAATACAAAATTGTAATGATCATATGAAAGTCAGTGATATTGTACTACCTGCAATGAAAAGAACGATAAATATCAAACAAATTAATAACAAAGCTGCAGTCATACCTGACTGAAGTGAAACAAAATCGCACAAGTTCCGATGGTAATTCCATGCATGAATACTCATTCACATATTGTACGTTTTTTTCTGACATCCAATCGCTTAAATAAAGCATTATTAAGATTTCACATCGTTATTTTATTTTAAACTGTACTAATTTGCATTAATTACCAAAGTAGCGGGGTTTTTAAAAATCACAAATGGCCGCAAAAGGTGATCCTAGACACATGTAGTTGACACGTGCAAGTAACCTAGCACAATAGAAGCCATCAGCACTGTGTGTTTTCTTTGATATTGATGTGTTAATTTCATGTGCTAACTGTTAACCTAAAAGTACAACAGCAACGCTTCTGCGGGTTTGTTTTCCTTGCCATTGATTTGACAAACTTGCGCATCAGATGAAATTAATCTTTAACTTTTTCTTTTCTGTTTGTTTTCCTATTGCATAATACAGAAAAATAAGATGAATAAGTTTAGATCATTAACTCTTCTTAGTAAAGTCCTCCCCCTCTCTCATAAAATATGGAATCCAAATCACTACTGCACAAGTTATCGTAAACTGAAATCTGGAAAAGTTTGCAAGTGGTAAGAAACAGAAACATGCTCAATAACCAAAGGCTCTAACAGTCACAAACAGGAAACTGCATTCTTTAATATCTGCGTAAAAATAATTAAAAAAGTATATTTTATTTTTATATTTTCGCCGTAGGAAAATGAGCAAATAATAGGATACACGTGGAAATTAAAATCTCTGAACATCTCAGATTTGAGAATTTTCCATATTATTTTTCATTTCGGTAATAAGCCGAGTTCAGATTAATTACTAACAATTATCAAACTTCCGTTCTTAATGGCGGGACCATAAATGCGGCTATAAAGTTCAACGCGCTAAGTCAGATGGCTTTCGTGTGATAAAAACACACTGTTCCCACGCTGAAACTTATATCATCCTTTGATGCAAACCCTTGTTAATATTTTACAACAGTGTTCACAATGGTCACTGCCTTGATTTCTGTAGAACATCCGCTGAAGTCAAGTCTTTATTAGGGAGAGACAATTTAATTTTCCAACCGTGGGGGTGGGGTGGGGGGGGGTGGGGGGTGGGAAGGGGTAAATGCATGAAAACAACTGTCTTTCTCTGATTTTTGTAACAGACGTTAATCCGTTCCATATTTCACTTAAAATAAATAAATACTGTGATGAAAGAAAAAAAAATACCCCGGTCGAAAAAAGAAAAAAAACCCCATAAACCCCGTATATTAAATGGTCAGTCCCTTACAGCACACATGCAGTCATAATATTCAGCCTCATGACTCTACTATAACTGCTTAAAGACTAAGCACGCGGTTTGCATTTCAGTGTAAATTCAGTGTTTTAGGTTTGTTGTTGTTGTTGTTGGGGGGGGGGGGTAAGCAGAAGCGGATGTCAATTTGGATTTTAATTGTCCATATCTCAGAGAATTACTTTCCTTTGGAACAAAATGATAAATTTATTCTGCTTGAGAGGCTCAGCAATGTGTACTTCTCGTCAAGTAAGTGCATAAGTTTGTTCATATCTCTTTGAAATAAATTAAAATCATAAACTTATTGCAAAAGAAGTCGATCAACCTTTTATAAACAGTAATGTGTACTGAATATACAAGACTTTTGAAATTATTTTTTTATTGTCCAAATATATGATCGAAATAAAAACGACTGATTCTTCAGATGGTATCCAGTTGTAAATCACTCTTGACGTCTCAGTCTTTCCATAGGTGGTCTTCATTCATTGGCTGTTCAGCTGTCAATCAGTAATGTCGACTAGCCCCTCCACGGTGGAGTTTTCATCGGCATGCCTGCCGAAACGCGGTGGTGATTTGTAGGTATTTATGCCAATTTATGCCTCCACCGCGGAGTGCTATCGCGGAGCTAGAGTGGAGGGGATTAAGTACCCCACTGCGATGTGTGGGGTTCCGAAAAATCACGTGAGCTGTACTGTATGTGTGTGGTGATCATATTTGACAATCCTAAATCTACCAACTATTTTTTGTTTGTGAGTGTATTAAATGCTCAAATATGTTATTTTTAGAATTCTGCAGTAGTGCCAACATGGATTTTTGCTGTTTCTAAGCAAGGATAAATTTGTATGCCAAAAGGTCGAATGAAGTTTGACTTCTGAGCATAGAAGGTTTGGTATTTGCACCTAAAGACTTCATCATATGTGGAATTTTATGGACTAGACAATACTTTGGTAGTATACTGAACAGTCAATTTCATTCATCTGAGATAAAGTGATTGTTCATTTGCCTCAACATACAGGCTTTCTGAAGGGGCAGTTCTAAATGTACCCCGTAAGTCGAAGTCCCTTATTGTGTATTGGATCAAGCATCCACATTTAAGATTTACAAGCTGATCCATACACAGTCAAGCCATAGTCAAGTTTAGATCTTACTAATGACCTGTATAACCTGAGCAAGACCTTTTGATCTGCTCCGCAATTTGTGTTTGCTATGACTCTTAATAAATCCATCACTTTTTGACATCTGTCCCTGAAGTATCTAATGTGCTGAAGGAAAGTTAGTTTATGATCAATTTGGTTTTTGTCATGCTGAAGAAACGGGAGCTAAGTGCTTTCCTAAGGACACACTGAGCCAGCCGATGCAGGCTGGCTTAAGCCCTCAGAATTCTCCTTTACAACAGGAATAAGACACAGATGAAGATGAGTTTGGGGTCATCATGAATTCAATGTAATTAGCTGAAGTGCATACACTTTCAGATTTCAAAAAAATTAACCCATTTTCTTCTGCTCATTTCTGAACTCTATTCAAGCTTATCTGCAGTTGACGTTTAATAGTATGCATACACTCTGATCTATAGTGGATCAAAATGTTGTCATCATATAATAAGTGGTCAGTTGATGGATTAAGGCATTTCATTTTAATTTTGATGTTGAAAAGGGTGACTGACAATATGCTGCCCTGAGGTACACCCTTCTCCTGAGGATAGCTTTTAGAAAGGGTGCTGCCCACCTTAACATTAGACCTAGGTTGAATAAGTCAATCATCATGCTGTACTTCCATGTGGCAACATAAGCTTTCTACAAGTTAAAAAAGATGGGAACTACATGTTCTTTCTTTATGAAAGTTTCTCTAACAAATGCTTAAAGTCTGACAAGATGGTCTATTTTGCTTCTCGGGCATCTGAATCCACACTAAATGTCCGATAGTAGTTTGTTGGACTCGAGACAACCACAATTCATAAGAAATATTTTTTAAAGATTGCGTGTCCTATATGTGACTGGCACAATACAATCTCATTTCTGCAATTTGTTCAATATGAGGATACCATCTCCAATAATGAGTTTGATGTTCCAAAGCTTGTTTGCTGAATAAACTTAATCAAATGTTTTTTTTTTTAAATTTCTTATGGGATAAATCAAATGATAAGATAAAAAGACAAGTCTGTACTCAAGAATATTCTAATGGTGGACCGAAAATGAGTAACATTAAAAATATTTACAATGGCTTTAAAAGCAGCCTGGATATTCTGACTTATTTTGGAAACAGCTAAGTGGAAAAACTTAAAAAACATTTTACAATATGAGGGTATTATAGGTGCTATCAAAGAGTGTTCGAGATAAAAAAAATTAGAAAGCAGATATTATCTCATATTGACCAATTACGTCATTTCTGCTACAATTACTCACTCAACAATTGAAAAATAATTTATATCTTTGGGCACAAGATAAATGGAGACGTGATCACAAAGTATATGAGTGTTTTAACTGGAAAAACAAATATTATACTGGTGCATGAGTGTACAAAAGATACTTATATTAAATAATTTCAACTGAAGTGTTTCATAGAATTCCAGCTACAAATGTTCTTTTACACAAAATGAAAAGGAGAATTAGACAAGACAGGTTATGTTCTTCTTGTTGAGAAACAGAAGAATCACTTTTTCATTTATTGTTTGATTGCACAAAAGTTAAACATTTTTAGATACATAATAAAAATAATCCAAACATACATTCAATTTATTATTATAGCTACCCATGCATGGGCTTTATTAAATATTTTAAAAAAAGACCCAATCTGAACACTGATTTTGGGGACCACAGAACTACATGGGTAATCATAGTGTATCTTTCTAAGAGTCTGTTGGTGCGGTATTGTGATGTGGAATATATGAATGTGAGTATTTGGAACCCAATATGAAGGTTATGTCATTTATTATTCCAAATGCAATGCCTAGATACAAGTTAATACAAATAAACTTACAGAGATGTCTCTCAGTGTAACATCATCCAATACATTCTGTTGTTCCATATAATCCAATGTTCTCTTAACATCTAAATCCCTCACAAAATCTGGCAGACATCGGCTTAAAACAACAAGATATAGAGAACCTGAAATATGAAAATCATAACTATTAAATCAAAACTGTCATTCACTCAAGAAGCATTAGTTCCTAAAGCTTCAAATTCATTATTTTTGCTCATCTTTAAACTAGACATTATAAAAAGCCTTTTGGTGAAAACCCCATCCTCTTGGGGGCTCTCATTTGATATATTTTGATATCAAATTCATTTTGGTATTTTCCCCCAATCGGATACTCATCTGCTATACTAAAAACATAAAGGCCATGCCTGTTTAATACATTTCTCATACAGGTTTAAATAGACAAAAAAATAAGAATACTTTCTTCATGCTGGGATCAGCCTAGCTCTATTCCACTAATCTGGGATCAACCCAGAATACACTCCTATGCGGGGATTGGCCTAGCTTAGATTTACTTAAGATGGGATCAGCCCAGAATACACTATGCTGGGATCAGCCTAGCACATAGCCTACTTAATCTGGGATCAGCCCAGAATACACTCGAATGCTGGGATCAGCCTAGCAATACACTACTAGCCTAGCACATAGCCTACTTAATCTGGGATCAGCCCAGAATACACTCAAATGCTGGGATCAGCCTAGCACAAATGTTACTCGAGCTGGGATCAGCCTAGCAGTCTACTTATGCTGGGATCAGCCCAGAATACACTAAATGCTGGGATCAGCCTAGTACAGATTCTACCGGAGCTGGGATCAGACCAGAAAACACCTGAATGACTAAGCACATAGCCCACTTAATCTGGGATCAGCCTAGAATACACTAAAATGCTGGGATCAGCCTAGCACAGATGTTACTTGAGCTGGGATCAGCCTAGCACAGTCTACTTATGCTGGGATCAGCCCAGAATACACTCTAATGCTGGGATCAGCCTAGCACCAATTGGGAATCATCATAGTCTCGTATAGTGTTTCATTCAGATTCTAGCCCATGAGTAGCCCCCACAGAGAGAGCCAAATATTTTATTTGTTTAAGTATTTATGTTATTGTAGTTATACATTTTGGATGTAGTTGAATTGTTGAATCGAGAGAGCGAGAATGCATATACTCATGTAACCTTTAATTTCTTACAATGCATATATTAAACCTTTCCTCGTATACATCTGTATTTGTGTTGTGCATAAAATGATAATTACTTAATTTTTGTTTATGCACAACTGGATGTTCTTGATTTATTTTATGTACATATTGCCAGTCTTATAATGAGCTTTATCATGATAATGACAATTAATGGAGGTATTGGTGGTGTGGCAGGCTGATGTGATGTAGGATTATATTGCTTAGTCGTAAGCTAACACTTGTATAGGCGGGTTTGTACATGTACCTGGAAATTGGTAGGCAGACTGGGACTTGTGCAAGAAGCTATTATTAGCCCCTTACACGTGCTGTCTACATGGGGTTTGTTGGAGGATCACATATGGTGTGCATGATCAGAACCCTTCCTATTGGTTAGCATTGGCAGCTGAATTCAAATGGCCAACCAAAGTAGATGGTCTGGATGTAGCATCACATGATCATATAGAGTACCATGGAACGGTCACTTCTCTGGACGTTCCAAAGTACAGACATTGAGCACGCGGTCTCGGCATCCAACTAGTCTTATAGATTTATGCTGGCCCGCCACCACCCCTGACACCTCCCATTGGTGCCTACAGGATGGGGTGTGCCCCTTGTATTTTCGTTACTTTTGCTTCATTATTTTCTCATGGGGCTGCCATGGGCTAGGGTGTATTTTCCCCTGATCGGATACTCATCTGCTATACTAAAAACATAAAGGCCATGCCTGTTTAAATTTTCCCCCAATCGGATACTCATCTGCTATACTAAAAACATAAAGGCCATGCCTGTTTAATACATTTCTCATACAGGTTTAAATAGACAAAAAAAATAAGAATACTTTCTTCATGCTGGGATCAGCCTAGCTCTATTCCACTAATCTGGGATCAACCCAGAATACACTCCTATGCGGGGATTGGCCTAGCTTAGATTTACTTAAGATGGGATCAGCCCAGAATACACTATGCTGGGATCAGCCTAGCACATAGCCTACTTAATCTGGGATCAGCCCAGAATACACTCGAATGCTGGGATCAGCCTAGCAATACACTACTATGCTGGGATCAGCCTAGCACATAGCCTACTTAATCTGGGATCAGCCCAGAATACACTCAAATGCTGGGATCAGCCTAGCACAAATGTTACTCGAGCTGGGATCAGCCTAGCAGTCTACTTATGCTGGGATCAGCCCAGAATACACTAAATGCTGGGATCAGCATGGTACAGATTCTACCGGAGCTGGGATCAGCCCAGAATACACCTGAATGACTAAGCACATAGCCCACTTAATCTGGGATCAGCCTAGAATACACTAAAATGCTGGGATCAGCCTAGCACAGATGTTACTTGAGCTGGGATCAGCCTAGCACAGTCTACTTATGCTGGGATCAGCCCAGAATACACTCTAATGCTGGGATCAGCCTAGCACCAATTGGGAATCATCATAGTCTCGTATAGTGTTTCATTCAGATTCTAGCCCATGAGTAGCCCCCACAGAGAGAGCCAAATATTTTATTTGTTTAAGTATTTATGTTATTGTAGTTATACATTTTGGATGTAGTTGAATTGTTGAATCGAGAGAGCGAGAATGCATATACTCATGTAACCTTTAATTTCTTACAATGCATATATTAAACCTTTCCTCGTATACATCTGTATTTGTGTTGTGCATAAAATGATAATTACTTAATTTTTGTTTATGCACAACTGGATGATCTTGATTTATTTTATGTACATATTGCCAGTCTTATAATGAGCTTTATCATGATAATGACAATTAATGGAGGTATTGGTGGTGTGGCAGGCTGATGTGATGTAGGATTATATTGCTTAGTCGTAAGCTAACACTTGTATAGGCGGGTTTGTACATGTACCTGGAAATTGGTAGGCAGACTGGGACTTGTGCAAGAAGCTATTATTAGCCCCTTACACGTGCTGTCTACATGGGGTTTGTTGGAGGATCACATATGGTGTGCATGATCAGAACCCTTCCTATTGGTTAGCATTGGCAGCTGAATTCAAATGGCCAACCAAAGTAGATGGTCTGGATGTAGCATCACATGATCATATAGAGTACCATGGAACGGTCACTTCTCTGGACGTTCCAAAGTACAGACATTGAGCACGCGGTCTCGGCATCCAACTAGTCTTATAGATTTATGCTGGCCCGCCACCACCCCTGACACCTCCCATTGGTGCCTACAGGATGGGGTGTGCCCCTTGTATTTTCGTTACTTTTGCTTCATTATTTTCTCATGGGGCTGCCATGGGCTAGGGTGTATTTTCCCCTGATCGGATACTCATCTGCTATACTAAAAACATAAAGGCCATGCCTGTTTAAATTTTCCCCCAATCGGATACTCATCTGCTATACTAAAAACATAAAGGCCATGCCTGTTTAATACATTTCTCATACAGGTTTAAATAGACAAAAAAAATAAGAATACTTTCTTCATGCTGGGATCAGCCTAGCTCTATTCCACTAATCTGGGATCAACCCAGAATACACTCCTATGCGGGGATTGGCCTAGCTTAGATTTACTTAAGATGGGATCAGCCCAGAATACACTATGCTGGGATCAGCCTAGCACATAGCCTACTTAATCTGGGATCAGCCCAGAATACACTCGAATGCTGGGATCAGCCTAGCAATACACTACTATGCTGGGATCAGCCTAGCACATAGCCTACTTAATCTGGGATCAGCCCAGAATACACTCAAATGCTGGGATCAGCCTAGCACAAATGTTACTCGAGCTGGGATCAGCCTAGCAGTCTACTTATGCTGGGATCAGCCCAGAATACACTAAATGCTGGGATCAGCATGGTACAGATTCTACCGGAGCTGGGATCAGCCCAGAATACACCTGAATGACTAAGCACATAGCCCACTTAATCTGGGATCAGCCTAGAATACACTAAAATGCTGGGATCAGCCTAGCACAGATGTTACTTGAGCTGGGATCAGCCTAGCACAGTCTACTTATGCTGGGATCAGCCCAGAATACACTCTAATGCTGGGATCAGCCTAGCACCAATTGGGAATCATCATAGTCTCGTATAGTGTTTCATTCAGATTCTAGCCCATGAGTAGCCCCCACAGAGAGAGCCAAATATTTTATTTGTTTAAGTATTTATGTTATTGTAGTTATACATTTTGGATGTAGTTGAATTGTTGAATCGAGAGAGCGAGAATGCATATACTCATGTAACCTTTAATTTCTTACAATGCATATATTAAACCTTTCCTCGTATACATCTGTATTTGTGTTGTGCATAAACTAGACATTATAAAAAGCCTTTTGGTGAAAACCCCTGTCCATATGATCATCCAATCAGAAGGAGAAGTGATAAGATTTTCTTTGGCTATCAGATTGACATAATTTCTTTTATGACCAACTAGACACCATAAAAAGTCTTCTGGTGAAAACTCCATGCTGATACAACTTTCCATTGAGGATAAGTTGCAATAACCAGATATAAAAAATAGCGGCCACTGGTGACCATAATGGATGACAGATCAGAACCATTTTCATTCAGCACCAACTAGACATCATAACAAGTCTTTAGGTGAAAATCCCCATGTTGATGTGACCATCAAATCAAGAGGCATACTGATAAGATTTTTATGATGGCCATATTGGAGGTCAGATTAGTATGATTTTCATTTAGAACCAACTATACATCATAAAAAGTCTTCTCATGAAAACCACATGTAAATATGATTTTCTGTTCAAGAGGAGTAGCTACACCGGTAACAATATTTTGAAGATGGCTGACATTGTGGCCATATTGGATGTTAGATTTGTACCATTTTCATTTGGGACCAACTAGACATCATAAGAAGCCTTTTAGTGAAAACCACATGTTGATATGACCATCTGTTCAGAAGTAGTAGCAATAACAAGATTTTCAAGATAGCCACTATGACAGCCGTATTGGATATCCAAGCCACACCATTTTCATTTTGGTATGAAAGTGCGTGTAATGTCTTATGGCAATTCTCCAAGCAGTTTAGGAGGAGTAGCGATAACAAACTTGTGCTAAGATGATGCACAACAGTCCATCATATAAGAGCTCAAATTTGCTTTCACAAAATTTTGCTGGGAAGGTTAGGACCAGTTTCAATTCTTTATTCTATTTATCATCATATGATATGGTAGAAAGTTAATGACATAGGTTAGTACTTTTCTAACTGTGGTGAGTAGTGATTTCTCTTATTATGCATTTCTCTAGTTAAAATTCCAGATTTGTATATGGTGGTCTGTAATTTACACAAGACTTCCTGGATCACCTGAACAAGAGCACTTAATTATTTAACTTTAATGTCCTCCTAAAAAAATCAAAATGTGATAGCAACTGAATATTCAAATGAATGAAAGAAAGAAAAAAGTTTTTTAGATTCAAATGTGCAAAAATAATTCTGTGACATTGAGATTCAACATCTAAACAAAAGCGCCTTGTATATTCAGGGTCTAATCTAGAACTCAAAATGTCAGGGAGAAATTTCCCCATCTCTTGAAGGGACTGATGCTCTACTGGCCAAAAAGAACTTCCAGGAATTCAACATAAGACCATTTCTTCCTTTTAACTGCTGAGCATTGAAACCATCTCTGATTTTCTTCAGCAATAAAAAGATTTTTATATTAGCTGCTGTGGATCTCAGATTGGCACCATTTTCGTTTAGGACCAACAAGACATCATAAGAAGTCTTCTGGTGGAAACCCCACATTTATATGACTGATACGTTTTGGAGAGGTAACAAGAACAAGATTTTCAAGATGGCTGCCATGGTGGCCATATTGGATATCAGATTGGCACCATTTCCATTTAGGACCAACTGGACATTATAAGAAGTCTTTTCGTTAAAGCACAATATTTATATCACCAGCTATCTAGAACATGTAACTATAACAAGATTTTCAAGATGGCCATTGTGGCGGTCATATTGGAAGTCAGACTGCCACAATTTTCATTTACAACCAACTAGACATCATAAGAAGTCTTTCAGTGAAAACCCCATGCTAATATGACAATTCATTCAGGAGTAGTGATAACAAAGATTTTCAAGGTGGCCACTCTGACAGCTATACTGGATGTCTGAGCAGCACCATTGTCATTTAGTACCAACTGGACACCATAAGAAGTCTTTCAGTGAAAACCCAATGTTGATATAACCATCCATTCGAGAGGAGTAGTGATGACAAGATTTTCAAGATGACTGCTGTTGCAGCCATATTGGATGTCCGAGCAGCACCATATTCATTTAGAACCAACTAGACCATGGTATGAATGTGTGTAAAGTTTCATGGCAATTTTCCATATAGTTTAGGAGGAGAAGCCTTAACAAACATGTGCTAATGGATGGACATATCACGGACTATGGACAGATGATAGACCATCCCATAAGCTCTTCTGGTCTATGACCTGTAGAGCTAAAAAGGGGTGAATTTTCAGAATGCAAGAGGAATTTAATTAAGAAATAAAGGTATATACTGCGCATTTGGTTGATTTTTCACCATGATTTTTAAAAGTAAGTTTGAATCCTGCAATCATGTGTCCTAGAATAGATGCTGTATGTTGGCCCTAAGTTTTAAAGTTTTATGTTTTAGTTGAGTTTTGGAGAAAAAAACAACCAAATTCAGTGAATTTGTGTCCCCTGCCTACCACAGTGAAGTCACAAAAGTTCACAATAATGAAATATATTACATTTAAAACAGAACTGTAAAGTTACTGGGTAAACATGGAAAGTTGCCAAGTTTCATTGCTCAATCTCAGAGGACATTACAGGAAAAGTGCAGAAAAGGGATAAAAATATTGATAAAGTGAGGTTGACCTTAAAGATAAAACCATACAGTACACGCATCGTGTTTTTATGAAAAAACACGTCATGGGCATGGAGCTTAATCCTTTTCACGCTGTGTCGTCGTGGACAGGATATCATGGTCGTCGTGGATTGTCCACGTCATGGCTCGTAGTGGACGGATTAAGTTTTATTGCCCATTTGAAAGTCGCAGCAATATAATTATGTAATAGTGGACGCCCACTACCACGCGTGGAACTTACCTATCGGCTCAGCTACAGCACACAGTGCAGAATGCTCTTTTTAATTTGTACGCAATGCCATTTAATATTCAAAGACTCGCTCACTAAAACGCATTCACATACGTGTATTGAAAGAGATGAAAGATAAATTGCCGAGAAAAGAGTCACAAATGATGCTTCACAAATTATACAAAGTTTAATTATCTTAATTTTAATGAGGGTGGGGGAGATTCTGTTTTAAACAAACAAAGGGTAAAAGAAATCACACATAAATACATGTATTAGCGTGTTTCATTCCGTTATTAAAATAAAAGAATGCGAGAAATGTTGTGATTTTGTTTTAAATTACCCCAGTCACTTTTAAATGGTCTGCTTAAAATGTTCCCACACAATGAAATATACACGGCGCTATGCAATATACAACCTCTACTATTCCAGCCTGTTAAGTACTTGCGACTCAAATATACATGTCCTTGCGACACATTTTCTCAGGAACTAGACACGTGTTTACTTTTACCGTAGACCTACTGTTTTTACTCCAACTCTACGAAGCACGTGATGCTGCATTCTATGACCAACAGCTTTAAAAAATATACTTAAGATTGCTGGTTTGGTCATCTGACGAGTTTAATATTACCAAATGGACGGGTGAAAGCGATAAAAAGTGTGTAATCACGATTAATTTGCTTCAATTGGCGAATCTTTTAAAATTTCTGGTGTTTTAATTAATGTATCATTCAGTAAGATTTATCTTGTGCTTTGGAATTACTTCTTTCTCCCCTTGTTTAACTTGTACTGTATTACACGCAAGCTGAACATATCATATCTATCAATAATGCCTTGTACATCACCCGAAATTGCTACGCCACGTGTTTGCCAAGACTATAAAATCTATCTCTATTATTGCACTGATTGCTGTAAACATGTGGCTTCTTATTTTTCGTTAACTACTCCGACCTGGAGGTGGAAAAGTTTTGGCTTCAGAGGTTGTAAATCCCAATTATTTGCTGTTAATTTTGAACCGTTCATATTAATTCTAAGGTGGTCCCGAATATTGTCAGGTCCACCTTGATTATCGCAGTAATGCTCTCTCATTGGACTTTCAGTCTATTAAATTTCTGAAGCATTAAGTTCGTACATGGTTAATTATGACCAGATTTGACAATAGATAATAAGAAAAAAAGACAAAGGACACTAATAGCAGGTGAATAACCCAATGAATTATATAAATTCTTGTTAAATACAAAATGAATTGCCAAGCAGCGATTTACATATTAACTTACTTATATAAAGAGTGGAATCAAAATTGTATTTCTAAATTTTGTCAGTAGACAAATTCCAAAATGAAGATGAACGAGGCACATTTCTAAAATGCATCCTCTCTAATTGGCAATGCCTGTTTCTAAGTTTGCGATAAAAGCTACGGCTAACATCGATCGAAAGTTATGGTGCATAATCTCTCTCTCTCTCTCTCAATTTTGCACGTGATAAACACATTTTATTACAAAAAAGATGCATTTTAAAAAAAAAAAAAACAGAAAGCTTGTAGTGTAATACAGCTTTCTTAAACATGTAATAGCTTTGTGTTGCTGCGATAGACTTGTATTATATGCGCTGCGTTGCAAGATTAATTGGGAGAATACAAATTTTATATGGTTTATTTTATATACCGCTAGAAACCTGTTTTACGCAAAAATATCACAACTTGACCACATTGCGTTTCTCACTCCATATTACAAGTCCAAAATTCGTTGTTCCACATGCAACAAAAATAGTTTCATTCAGAAGTTAATGCTTCTTTTGAAACATCGGGGCTACAAAAAAAAGATAGAAGCTCGACACTTCATGAATGGCCATAATTAACAAGCGTAGCGGCTAATGTCAAAGTAAAAATGTCACTCCTCGGCTGGTGCTTGATGATAGATTCATGAAGAAAGTTACGAAGAAAGTAACCTTTTCATAAAAATCACTTCGTTTATGGCATGAACAGCCACTGAAAGAGAGCAACCTTCAATACTGTGTAGACGAATTCGGCTCATTTAAAAATTATCATACTCTGAAATAATCAGTCATTTTTCTAAGTCTACAGATAAAGGTATTTGTATCCTGCTTTCAATAATTTCTTTAAAGAAGGTTTTGGAAACTGTGTAGACATTAAAGAAAAACTATGACAAATTAATAACTAGTACAAGAAGTTCTGTTATGAAATATCATTTATTGAGAAAACACACTGAAGTTGCAGCTTATGCCCAGAGGCAGGGTTGATGCGCTACTTGTTTATCTAACTCTGTTTCATTCACGTCTTTCTAGCGCTTGCATTACAGGATGTTATGCCAGCTGAATTGGCTTCATTAAACAGAAACCCTGGGTGTTTTCATAACAATATTCCCATGACATACTTGTATTCTGATTTAAGTAATTTCATTTCTACTCTATGTGCTACTAGGAGTGCGGGTGTGATAGGATTTAGCTTTAACAAAATTACACTTGTTGTGATTTTTAGAAAATAAAATATTAATAATTTAACGTGACTCAGGACCATTGCAGCTTGTTACATTTAAATGCTTGTTTCCTTATCAGGAAAATAACAATACTATATATAGTTTGCTTTATATACCGCTAGAAACCAGTTTTACGCTATAATATCAACACTTAACGGCTATGTGTTTCTGAGACTTTCTCTGTCTAAATTCGCTCTTCACAAACTAACATCTATTATAGTTTTAAAGCGTTTGATTTTGCGATAAGAAGAAACATTTTTATTCAACAGTGGGTTTTTTTTTTTAAACATAGAAGCGCGACACTGACCAGTAGCTGCTAGGAATTGTTCTAATTTAAGTCATTCAAGACTTCAACTCTATTTGCTTATTACGCAACGGAGTGGGGAGGGGGGATTGTAGGCTGGGAGAGACGGAGGAGATGGGATATAGCTTGAAACAACTACACTTCTTCTGATTTTTAGATAGTTTAGACGTGCATCAAGGCCAGTACACTCCCCGCCCCCTAAATTTAAGTTAAATGTTTTACACGATAATATGAAAACTTAACATCAAATGCGTTTCTCAGTTCAAATTTGTTTTTCACAAACTAACATCTTTTTAGTTTTAAGGTGTGTGGTTTTGTGATATTTTCATTCAACAGTTATTGTACTGTACATTTTGAAACATCGAAGCGCGACATTGAACATTAGCTGATGACATGTAGAAACTGTCATGACGGACTGTTGTAGACTCTAGGCAGAAAGCTACAACAACAGGCATATAGCGGCTGGCTTCAAAGTAAGAATGATACTCCTCAGCCAGTTCCTGGTGATGCAATGTAGATTCGTGAAAAAAGTGTGGACAGGAAATAACTTTTTTTCTCATTGAACTCACTTGTTTATGACCTGAATGGCCACTGATACAGCGCAACAGTCAATACAGTGTATACAATTCCGTGCATTTAAAAATTGTCGTACTGTCTCATAAACAATGTTATTTTAAAAGTTTAAGGGTAACAGTACAGAAGAACCTTTCCGTAGTATAGCTCCTGTATCTTTTTTATTTAAAAATACTTTGGCAAGAATTATGACATACATGTCATAATGTGCCAGTTTTCATGATCGTACATGTTTGATATAAATATTACGGCGTTCGTTTGTAATCTCTTTTCGAGTTCTATATGTATTACTGGTTTCAATAATTTCTTCAAGGTGGGTCTTGGAAATGATATGGAAATTAAAGGGAAACTGACAAATTAATAACCAGTACACAACACACTTTTATGAAATATCATTTATTGAGAAAGAACCTCGAAGTTACTGCTTGATGCAGAACAATGTCAATTTCCGCATCTGTATATGCTAACAGGTACATATACATGTATTAAATCAGCAGGGATGTACGTTGTAGCTAAGCAATTATTTCTGATATACGCTTTGTCATGGACAGGGGTGGAAAGATCTCCAAGAAATATAAAACCTCATTTGTTCTAAATTACGCGTGTTCGTCTGTATGTATCCTCAGCCAGGCTACTGATAAATACACAGGAAATGTTACCACTGTAAAGGTACAGGTAAAGGTATGAAATTGATACCTGCCATGTTCGGTTTACGGTGTCGGAGTTTCTCCCATCTGTTTGTTTAGTGTGTCGACGCGCGGAGCGAATACAATAGAATCAGCGAGGGGTGCCATAAAACCCACTATGACTCACGACAACTGCAATAGAATCCGTCATGCACTTTCACTAGACTGAGTGGATTTTCACTAAATTAGCGTGAAAATCCACCAGACTGTGTGGACTTAAACTACTCAGTGGGCACTTAATCCCCTGCCCTTTCTCCACGCCCACTCAATTTGCGTGGTGAATCATAAAAACACGATGCGTGTACTGTAACTGTGGTACATGACAAAACATTATACTGAAAAGCTGAAGTCTACCATACCTCAAACAGCTTTTATGATATAAAGCTAAAACAAGCTCAAACTGCAAATTTAAAAGTTATTGACCTATGACCTTGACCTTGTGAATAAGACCACAAACATGCAATGCAACACATCTTCTAGTGACAATATATAAGTGTACCAAACTCTGTCCATTTATTTTAAACTATTTTTAGTTGCAGCAACCATATTTGATGGCATATTGGTATCATTTGTACGAACTTAAAAGCCCTTCATTCCAAGATGCTTTCTGTCAAATTCTGTTAAGTGGTTTTTGAGAAGTCATTAACAAGATTTTCTATTTTTAGTAACAGTGGCCATTTTTAAAGGCCACTTTTTTTATAAATTTGAAAGTCGTTCATACCAGAATGTTTTTGGTCACATTTAGTCAAATTCTTATAAGTATTTTTGAGAAGTGATATAAAGTTTTTTTCTTTTTAGTAATAGCTGCCATCTTTGATGGTGGATCGGCATCGTTTGAATAAATTTGAAAGAGCTTCAAGCAAGTATGCTTTAAATCAAATTTGTTCAAATTCTCCAAAGTAGTTGTGGAGAAAAAGTTGATTAAAGTTTTTTCTATTTTTAGTAATGGTGGCCATGTTTGATGCCATCCACATCATTTGAACAAATTTGAAAGAGCTTCAGGTCAGGATGCTTTTCTTAAAATTTGGTCAAATGCACAATTTTTGAGAAGCTGCAAATAACAATTATGAATGGATGATGCATGACATATGACTGGCGATGCATCATAGCATAAGCTCACTTGACCTTATGGTGAGTTAAAGACAAAAATCACTCATTTGCTGATAGATGAGAGTAATTATCTTTGTATCCAACACTATATTTACATCTTTTTCTCTCCATCAGTTTATGCACCTGAATGTCTGGTCATGTGACCACATGACATAATGGTTGATTTGTCCTATATGAATGTAAAATTAAAGATGTCTTACGATCAATGGCAGGGTTGTTATCCATGTTGGGTCTGCTCCGGGATGCAAGTATGGCTCTTCTAATATCTGTATCATCTTCTTGAGGCATTGTGGGTAAGTAAGGATCCTAAAATGTAAACCAGGGTTGTTAGTATGCAGGAGCTCACAAGATAACCCCACTTCTATGGTACAAGTCATTATTTTTAAGCAGTGTTGAATAAACCCTGAAAAGTAGGTCACAGTTATTCCAGTTCTGGTACATGACACACATTCATCCCAAGATGTACATACTTTTCAGCTCCAGTGGTTGTAAGTGAGAAAGTAGAGAATTTTAGCTGCCCCCCCCCCCATATTGTTAAGCATGTTTAATAAATCCTGTAAGCTAGGTCATGCAAACCAAGGCCTGGATATCTTTTGAATGTTACAGCCAATTAGACAGGAAAGAAATATACTGAGACAAATAATAATAATAATAATAATAATACTACTACTACTAATAATAATAATAATAACAACAACAATAAAAATAATCATCATAATAATAACTACTTTATTTAGAGAAGGTTACTCAGTTACAGAAATGAATCTACTTTTAGGCCCTCCATTACGTACAATATATACAGTATATACAGCACAATGTGATAAAGTTGGCTTAACACTAAAGTAGTGAGTCATTCTGAAAATCATACACAAGCATCAATCAATACACAAAAACATAAATGAAATATCATGTACTAAAAATTCGTTATGTATGGACAGATAGAAAAAGTTAATAAAATCTACCATCTGCTTTTTGGAGCATGAGTGTAAATTAAAAACAATCTTAATCATCACTTTCATGCTTTAACTTCATACAGAAATGTGTGCCAATAACCTTTAAAACAACCTTTCATACAAGTAATTTTTCAATTTTCATGAATGTCTCCAAAAACCTTCACTTATTTAATTTATTCAAAAGCAAATCAAAACAGAGCTTACATGTAAATGTACATCAAAGTGATCATTATTGGTAATTTACAGGTGAGCGATATCATCTTGTTATTTGTTTTATTATCAATAGTGTATATTACTGAAACATCCAGATTTATGTAAATGAACATTCTAATTTTCTTCACTCAACTTTCTTTATTTAAAATAAGACAGCAATGTTTGATATCACTTACATGTCCTATAATTACCTTTAACATTTTAGTGCTGTTGAAAAATACTAAAGGTGTTATGATTCATTGATAATGTATTGATACTATTGATACATGCTGTGCTGATATGCATATTGTATTGAACTATTGTGATATAAAAAGCATAAAATAAAGACATAAATAAATTAATAGGTCTTTTCAAACTTAATTCTTACTTTAAATTAACACTGAAGAAAATATATACATCAATTACTCTGGTCTCTGAAAATCTGTGAGTCACTGCATACTGTATGTAAATATGTCACATCATAGGAAAATAATGAATCATTTGCTATGTGCCATGAGCTGTTTATTAGTACATTTCAATGAAAACATTGTGCATTTAAAGTGCATGTATCTGTGCTCGAGGACCCATCCAGATAGCTTCTATAGTCTGCCTCTGGTCCAATGTGAATCATACCCCACCTCCTGTCTTCGAAAGTATTTACTTGGCACAGTTACAATCTAGCTGATGATTATTTTATCCCTTCATACCTTACAAATTTCAAACCAAACCTTATTCCGTCAGCACAAACTTTTGTGATTTGGAAAAATAAAGTCATCAACGGCAAGTGCAATGTTAAAGAAATGCTATTTTTAGTAGGTGGAGCAGCCTAATGTACATTGCAAGGTGATGTGGATGCTTGCGCAGGTAAAAATAAAAATCGGTACATCTATACTGTATACAACATGCAAGGTAACAACTGCTAGAACTGGTGAAATTAAAGGCGATGAAACTACAGTGAAAGAAATTCTCTGAATCATACAAATGTAATGTAAGTAGAATATAGACTTTATAATTTTCTTGGTAATTACATTCCAAAATAATGCACTGCGAATAAAAATGACTTTATAATATTTTTGCAAAATTCATTACTATTATACCTTGTGCAAGGTAAATACTTTCGAAGACAGGAGCTGGGGTATGATTCAAAATGGACCTGTGGCAGATTATTATTATCACTTATGATGAACAATACATCACAAGAAGTCTTCTGGTGATGACTCCATGTCAATGTGACTTTCTGTTCAGGAGGAGTAGCAATAAGATTTTCAAGATGGCTGCCATGGTGGCCACATTGGACATCAGATCAATACCATTTTCATTAGGACCAAGTAGACATTATAAAAAGTCTTTTAGTGAAACCCCATGTGATATGACCATCCATTCAGAAGGTGTAGCAATAACAAGATTTTCAAGATGTCTGTTGTGGTAGCCATATTGGATATCTGAGCAGCACCATTTTCACTGAGGACCAATTAGACCTTGGGATGAATATATGTATAAAGTTTCATGGCAATCCTTCATGTAGTTTAGGAGTAGTGATAACAAACTTTTGCTAATAGATGGTGTTGGAAAATGGACGATGGATGACAGACAACAGGCCAAGCCAAAATCTCTTCTGATTCATGACCAGTAGAGCTAAAAAGCATTCTTCAACTTTACCGTAAGTGTTTCGGGATGTGTTGCCATTCTAATCAATGGCTGCATCAGATTTCTGTCTCCATGGAGATTTCTAAGAACAAGGTCACAATGCACCAGCAAACACACCACACCCTGCTGTTGAATGTCAAGACCAGGAGTCACAGTCAGAAGAGCAACATGTTTCCCATATGTATTCTGAATTATGGCTTGTATCATTTCCTGAAATAGAATCATTTTACAGCACTTTATATTAAACTTTGGGTATAATAAAATGAATTTTTTTGAGACTGAAACATTTTATAACCAATTAAATTTTGATCCCAATAAGAAAGAAAATAAGGATTCAGATCCTAGGTTCCTATCAGTGGTAGTCAAAATAACTGTTTGCTAATAATTTTCACAATTAAAATTTTCCTACAGTAGTCAATCACATCAATAATCTAATTGTAATTACAACACATTTCTGTTTTTGCAGGCATCACTATACTAATTAAGTTCCTTTTATATTTCCTTCATTTTTCTATATATCTGATGAAATCCAGTGAATTAGTTACAAGTTCAGATGCACAAAGACTACCTTATATTAGGCACCAACTTGGAAACAACATATCAAAACAAGAGCCCCTCAAAAGAATTTCCAGGAATTCAAGGTAAGACCATTTGTTCTTTTCAATGCTGAGTACTGAAACCATCTCTGATATTCTTGAGTGACAAGACTTTAAAATTAGCCACTGTGGCAGTAATATTGGATGAAAGATTGGCACCATTTCCATTTAGGACAAACCATTAGATGAGTTTTGGTGAAAACCCAATGTTGATATGACCATCCATTCAGGAAAATTAGTGATAAGATTTGAAATATGTTCATTGTGGCAGCCATATTTGAGGTCAGATCAGCACTATTTTCATTCTGGACCAACACGATATCATAATTAGTCTTCTGGTGAAAACCCCATGTTGATATGACTTTTCATTTAAGAGGAGTAACAATAGAAAAAAAATTCAACATGGCTGCCATGGTGGCCATACTGGATGTCAGATCGGCACCATTTTCATTTAGTAACAACTAGACATCAAAAGAAGTCTTCTGGTGAAAACCCAATTTTGATATGACTTTCCATATAGGAGGAGTAACAATATGATTTTCAAGATGGCCACTGTGGTGGCCATATTGGATACTAGATCAGTGCAATTTGTATTTAAGACCATCTAGTCACAATAAGAAGTCTTTTGGTGAAAACCCCATACTGATATGACTTTCTGTCAGGAGAGGTCACAATAACAAGATTTCAAGATGGCTGCTGTGGTGACCAAATTGGATGTCAGAACGGCACCAGTTTCATTTAGGACCAACTTAACATCATAAAAAAATCTTCCAGTGAAAAAGCCCATGCCAATATCGCTGTCTGTTCAGGAGGAATAGTGATAACAAGATTTTCAAGATGGCTGCCATGGTGACCAGATTGGACATCAGATCAGCACCATTTTCGTTTAGGACCAACTAGATATCATATGATGTCTATTAGTGAAACTCCCATGTTACTGTTCAGGAGGAGTAGCAGTAAGAAGATTTTCAAAATGGCCACTGTGGTGGACATACTGGATGTTAGATTGGCACCATTTCATTTAGAAATAACCAGACATCATAAGAAGTCTTTAAGTGAAAACCCTATGTTGATATGACCATCCATTTAGGGGAAGCAGCAATAACAAGATTTTCAAGATGACTGCTGTGGCAGCACCATTTTCATTTTGGACCTGCTAGACCTTGGGATGAACATATGTGTCAAGTTTCATTGTCTGAGCAGCACCATTTTCATTTAGGACCAATTAGACCTTGGGATGAATTTGTGTGTAAAGTTTCATGGCAATCCTCGAAGTAAAAAAACTTCTGCTAAATGATGGATGGATATCAGACAACAAACAACATTCACATGCCATCCCATAAACTCTTCTGGTCAATGACCAGCAGAGTTAAAAATCGGCAGATTTATGTTGCACCCTAAAATTCTACTGCTAAATGAATTCACAAGATTGTGTTACTTCATTGGCTTTACAAACTCAACTTATATCCAAAATTCTTTTTATCTACTAAGAGTGTTACTTGTCATATTTCTAAATTTATATTTTCTTTTCAGTTTGAAATTACCATTTATTCTTTTAAATTCCTTTTGATGTATTATTTTGTTAGTTTTTTTAACTTGTTCTATGGAAATTTATGCATCCTGTATTCTAAAATAAATTTTTTGTTTTCTTTCTTTTATGTAAGGGGAAAGATTCTGATTCGATAAACAATGACTTAAATGAGATGGAGATGAAATCTGAAAAGAGGGAAAGTATGTTAGTGATTCTCAATATTGCTTATCATACATGTAGGTTACTTCTCTTGCTTTCCTTTAAAGGCAAGCTGGCAAGTAATTTCAAGTACCATGTGTTGCTACTGTATGTTGTATGTATTCAATATGAAATTACTGGAATTGAATCTCTGGACAAGTGCTATAAACAAGTGTATATATCAGATATCCTGAATTTCTAATTGCTCTTGCCAGACATTTTATCTACAAAAATAATGTGGCAGCCATACGTTTTTGTGAAATTTAATATATAAAAAATTATTGGAGACATAACAAGTTGTGACAAAAAAGAAAACATTGATATACCTAATTATTAAATGCGCTGGCAAATGTATTAATTTCAGTTCAGGATTTGCCGCTGCTTAAGTGTTAGTATTAGTCATCCATGATTAACTGGTTTCCTCTTAAACAAATTATTTATAAAAAAAATCATTTTTTTTCTCTCAGAAAACTATACTGTATAATTTCATCCAACAACAGTATTTCATTCCACTCTATTGTTTTTAAAAATTAATTATTAATTGACAACAAGCTGGCTCACTACCTCAAACATATATAACATCTAATTAATGGGCATTTCCTGTAAAGTCAGATGGTGAAGTTTTATTTGATCAGGTCCCCAAATAAGTCTTGGAGGATGAAAATAAAAGTTAGTTGTTGTTGCTAGTATTTTTTTCTCTTTATCCAGGCCTGGGCTTCACATATTTTGTTCTAAAGATATCATGTACAACACACCATGACACAAAACACATTGTGTGAGGGAGTGATGTAATATGTCTACTATATTACAGACCATGAGGCAATTGTTCAATTATAGTTTTATTTAAAATAAGTCTTGGAAATAAGCTTTCACACCTTTTTTGTCTTGTATTTTTGTGGCTACAGAGTGTTTAAACAACTGGGAAAACATAATGACCAAACAAGCCTAGTCAGTGACACCTCTATTGATTGTCCTACAAAGAAACTGCAAATTAGAACCAGCAACCTTTATATTAACATTAGTCACCGACATCTTTATTGATTATCCAACAAAGAAAGAATCTGTAAACTAGACCTATAGTATTCGCACACCCTCCCGTTTGTTTGTACCCCACTACTGATTTTAAAAATGAAAAGCATCAAGGATATAAAAAATGCACAAAACCAAGTGATTTCATTCATCAATTTATAATTTCTAACCCGATTGTTGCCAGGGGGTCCATAACACTGTCAACTTATTGGCATTTCAAACCAAACGGAATCTCTCAATGTAAATAAGCAGACAGACTGCTCACCGTCCTTTTCTAGTTTCTACAACTGTCCATTTCAGTAAAAACTGTCTCGTCTGAATCCAATATTTGCAAGGTCTAGTTTTAATATTTCTAAAAAAAATTTAACAAATAAAAAGGAGGAACTTTGAATACATGTGTTCAAAGAGATGTTAACTCCTAAATTTACGGAATTATTGAGATTGTCAAAGAATGTGAAATACATCACATCTGTTGCTTGAAATCACAGACTTGCCCATGCAAATATGGTGACTGTATTACTAAAGAAACTCCCGTTTTCTTCGAAATGCCAACAAGTTGACATTGACAAGGGACCCCGTGGCGACAATCAGGTTAGAAATTATAAATTGATGAATGAAATGACTAAGTTTTGTGCATTTTTTATATCCTTGATGCTTTTTGTTTTTAAAATTAGTAGGGGGGTACAAACAAACAGGAGGGTATGCGAATACCATAGTAACATCTGAATTTTACTTCATGAAGACATTTATTTGGCAGTTTAATGGATAAACAAAGCAAAGACCAGTTAATATAATGATGTTTATATATATATATATATATATATATATATATATATATATATATATATACACACACACACACACACAAAGAAAGTCGGCACTGAATTTTAAATAACAAAGTCTTTCTGAGTTTCCATACTTTTCCACTGATTTGCTTCATCAGTGGATTCTGAGTGTAAACAAATGGAAAGTGACATTACATAAACAATCTAACATCAAAACATAAACCTAAGCTATATATCACTTTTTCTGGAAATCTCAATATAATTCACATTGAGAATTTAGGTCTGTTGGAGAAAAAGTGTTTAACTGTTTGATCCAGAATTATTCTTTTACCAACCTAAACAATGTTTTACCATACACTTTCTCAATACCTATCATTAAATAATCACATAAAGAGTGGTTATTAGGTTATGTATAAGTATATTTGGAATTTTTTCTTCATTAAAAAAAGGTTGTCAATTGGCATTTTGAACCCAGTACCCTAGCATGACAAACACTAATTGTTACCTTTACACCTCCAGCACAAATACAGACTTCTTATATATTATATGTATATATATATATATATATATATATATATATATATATATATATGTTGAACTAAGATTTAAAAAGAAAAAGTTTTTTTTTTTTTTGTTTTCAAAGGCAAGTCTTTCTAGAATAATGAGTCCAACTTAGATCATACTCAGTTTGAGTAATTTACTACAATTATTACTCTACTGAAGCTAATAGTCATGTATTCAGTGTACTTCAGTCAAGTATATATCATTCATCTCTCTTGATAGATTGCTCTCTACTGTAGGTCTTCTCAGTAGAAATACATCTCTATTTCACGGTCCTTCAATTCTCTACAGGAATTTTACAATCTATTTCCAACAAGCTGACAACTCAACATATTAACATCAGTTTGATTTTTTTTTTAAATAGTTTGCAAGGAGTACTTACATGTACATATATCTCACATCTTTGCACAAGCAGATAGAAAGCAAGTAAGCTATGACTACATGAACAGAAGATAAAGCTATCCAATCGATTTCTGTGGTAAAATCAGCATTTCCAGTAAGGAATAGAAATACTTAAACTTGAATATTCATTTACTTATTTATTTAACAGAATCAGTCTTTTCACAGGAATTAATTAAAATTATTCTCAATAGTTTGATTTAAACTTCGAAAGTCTCTTCTGATATAGTGTATGAATGAAATAGAGTAAAATATTTAGACCTAATTTATTAACATTTCTTAGCTAATTATGATTAAATACTCGTATTTTATTTTCAAGCTTGCATTAGAAATTTATAATTTTCTGTTATGTTTGTGATCCTAGGATGATCTTTTGAAGAGCAACGAAGAACAAATATCTTTATTTTTAATACAGAGCGCATTTATGGCCCAACTTAGTTCTTTCACATTGTGTCCTGATTAGCCTTTACTAGCACTTGACAAAATATTGCAGTTGGCATTGCATACACTTTATGTTAAATATCGTGCAAAAGGATATATTTCTGGCTAAAATCACTTTTTTCAATGTTCCACTACCATTTTGTCATGTGATGTCGTTACGTTGGCACATGCCTATGATGTTACAGAGGTACCAATTTGAACTCTTATCAATATTGTAACATTTTATGACAGAGATAAGTCTATCCATGAAAATGCATTTTGTACCAGATTTTAGGGCCATTTTGAGGGTAAAGTGAACCTAGTTCCTTGAAATGTCTCCATGACAGGGTACATTCTGTCAATTTTTGTTTAGTGGAGAAGTTGTTAATAGTTTCTTCATTTTTTTAGTAATTGTGGCCAAATTGACACCTATCATTATTTGTACAAACTTGAAAGCCCTTCAAGCCAAGATGCTTTTGGTCAAATTTGGTCCAATTCTGTTGAACATTTCTGAGAACAAGTTGTTTACAAAGTTTTCATAATTTTAGTAATGGTGGCTATATGTTAAAGACAATAAAACCAATTTGTAAAAATTTGAAAAGCCTTCAAACCAGGATGCTCTCTGACAAATTTTGTGAAGTGCTTTTTGTGGACAAGTCATTTAAAGGTTTTTCTATTATTAGTAACAGCAGCCACATTTGATGGTGGATTGTCATTATTTGTAAAAATTAAAAGGCCTTCACACCAAATGTTTTCTGTCAAATTTTGTCAAATTCTATTGGATGATTCTTGAGAAGAAATCATTTCAATTTTTTTTCTATTTTACTGGCAAACTAATTTTAATGATGCAATAATTACCTGTTGCTATTGAATAGCTGGTACTTTTCTAGGGGGAAAATACTCCAATTGTGTGACGAAATTTTGTCCTCCCATTAGGGTGAATCAGAAGATTCCAGAACACTGGATCACTCCTGCAGAACACCCTGCACATATTGCCCATGTGTACAGCCACTCTTTTATTCTTTTCGAGGGAGCAGCCTAACTTAGTGGGATATCAGTGTAGGATGGGAGGAGGGAATCTGGCAACAGGTAAGTATTACATCATTAAAATTAGTTTTAACCCCCCCCCCCCTATTTTAATACCAGTAATACCATACGGGTTGCTATTGCATAGCTGAATTGGTCAGTTTGGTGGGAGGCTGATGATCACACAACTGGTGAATAAAAAACAAACACAAGGAATACTCACCCTCATTGAGACTGCAAGATGGAATCTGCATGGGCCATTTTCTGAGCGAAGACAAATAGGCCCAGTGCTATGCTTATGCTTTGGTGGGCTAACGAGTGAAGGTAAAAGGAGGAGAAAGTAGTGTGAGAGTGCCAAAACATGGCTTTCATCACATCCTCCAAAGATGAATGAATTAGATAGGCCCATGAGGCAGCAATGGCTCGGACCTCATGGGTTTCAATTTTCATGAAAGACAGGTCTCTATCAGTAAGGGACTGGTAACCTCTCTTGATAGTTAATACAATCCACCTAGAAGTGGTTCAGCTGAAATATCAGCTGAATCTTTAATGGGGAGGACAAAATACCTTCTACCCATCCTCTTCCCTTTAGAGGCTGCCAAATAAAAATGTAGAGCTCTAACTGGACATAAAAGTCTATCCTGATCAGCCCCAGCACAGATACGGCTGAGATTGGGATCTTGATCGTAAGTGGAGCAACCAACAGAAACTGTTTTTTTTTGCTAAAAGTCCTAGTTGGCAAAGGAGAGAAACTGACTCATAATTTCCAATGAACCTGATACAGCCCTGCTCTAGGGATAGGGCATGAAGCTCGCTCCTTCGTCTCACAGACGCTAAGGCGAGCAAGAAACCATCACTGGTCTTTGCAGTTCAAAATACCTGACCAGGTCTGCTAAGTGAGAATCTGTTCTGATGGCTGCACCTCTTGAAAATTTGAGAGTGTTGGAAAGGGCTGCTTGATAGCCCTTAATAATAGAAACCAAGCATTGTTTTTCTTCAAAAAGGAAGAGAAGAAAATCAGCCACTGTGCTATCAGAGAGACAGATAGAATTGACTTGTTTTATACTTCACCAATCACAAAAGATTCTCCATTTGGCATCATACACCTTAGATGTCAATCTTCTCCTGGACTGAATGATGGATTTGCAACTTTGATCAAAAACTTTTCTTTGTGGAGAGATTGTTTAAAATGAGCCAAGCAAAAAGGTGGAGAATCTGTGGGCTGTTGTGTAGGAGAAAGCCCATGTGCTGTGACTGGGATGGTCCACCAGCAGATCAAGAAGACCATTGAACCATGATCGCTGGGGCCACAGAGAGTCAATCAAAATGAGCTGATCAGTGGAGTCCTTGATTTTCTCTAGGACCTGTGGGATCATCCTGAAAGGTGGGAGGGTGTAACCGAACAGATGATCCCACTTCAGGCTGAAAGCATCCACTGCCCAGACCCTCTGGTCGGGGACTGGTGAAACATAAATGGGGAACTTGTTGTTTAGCTTGGTGGCAAACAAGTCCACTAAAGGAGTTCCCCAAAGTTGGACCAGGGAGTGTACTATAGATTGGTGGAGCGACCATTCCGTGAGGATTATCTTCCCCTTCCTTGACAGACTGTCCACCAAAATATTCTTCCTGCATGAAATGTGGTGAACTTGGAAGGTAATTCTTTCCGAAGTTACACAGCGAAAGATGTTAAAAACCTACACACAGCGAGAAGGTACATGTATGCCTCCTTGTCTCCTGAGGTATGCTACAACCGATGTGTTGTCAGAGGAGACCATCAGTCAGTGACCTCTTATTTGGTGGACGCACCCCTGCAGATCTAAGAACACAGCACTTATTTCCAAACTGTTGATGTAGAGGGTCGATTCTTCCCAGGACCATGAACCCAGAAGAATCAGTCCTTACAGCTCTAGATGAGAACCCCATCCTGAATCTGACATGTCTGTGAACAGGTAAGAGTGGGGTTCAGGGTGGTGTATGGGGACTTTGGCCAGAAACCAGTCCCAATTTGTCCACCAAATGGTGGAAATCCCGACCCAGAAAAATCAGAGCATTCAAGGGGTCCCTGTGTAGTTTACATGCTGCTGAAAGGAGAATCTGGAGAGGACACAAGTGCAGTTTGTCTAAGGGAACCAGGTCCGCTGAGGAGTTCAAGGCCACCAGCAGGGAGAGAAAAAGACGAGCTGATAATGTGGTCTTTACTCTCAGTGCCTCCAACAGGGACAGGACCTTGTCTACTCTGTCCCGAGGGACATGGACTAATCCTTTGTTTTGTGAGGAAATTCATCCCCACATAGACAGATCTTGAGATGGAGTGAGTTCTGATTTCTCCAAGTTTGGCAGAAGACCCAGCCTGGTCACTATGGACCAACAGCAAGACAGGTCTAGTCTGAGAAACTCTAGTCAGCCATTGTGCATCAACCAATTGTCGAAATATTGGAGGATTGGGATACATAGTGACCTTCAATGGGCTGCAACTACTCACATGACCCTGGTAAAACTCTGGTTGTGGAGGCTAAGCCGAATGGCAGAGCTTGAAATTGGAAGACCTCCCCATCCAAGCAAAACCGGAGGTATTTCCTGTGTGGAGAAAAGATTGGGATGTGAAGGTATGCATCCTGAAAATCGATGGACACCACCCAATCGCCAGGTCTTATGGCATTCCTGACTGAGGCTGTGGTCTCCATCTTGAAGTGCTCCTCCAGCAGAAATCTATTTAGGGAGGAAAGGTCAATAGTTAGATAGGACTTTCCCCCCTTTCTTGGGAACCAGGAAAAACTGGGAGTAGAAGGCCAGAGATTAATCTTTTAACATCCTCTCTCTCGGGAGGGTGTGACTTACTCTCTGCCATAATGGGAGAGTGCGAATCACTCTCCACCCATTTATAACCTCCCATGGGAGTGGGCCCAATAACCCTAAGAGTCTCTGGAGAGACTTGAGTAATCCTTCTCTGTGACCTGAGGGACTCAGAGAACAAGAACCTGGAGAACTCTGAAGAAGACAAAGATACTGTCTGCCTTGCTTTGCAGATGTGTCTACTCTCAGCGAGATTCTAGACCTCATCCGACCATAGGCTACACAAGGGACAATCATCTGTCCTCTCACAGTGTATGCAAAATAAGCAAGTGGGGGGGGGGGTGTCCCAGGGGAATTTCTTGTGACCGCACCCACCCACACCTTGCTTAGACATTGTTCCTGTAAAAGAGAGCTGAAAAGAAGATTTTTTTTATACAAAAATCTTCTATGTTTGTATACACAAGTTAACGCGCAGACTTAGTCTATGCTAATATAATTATTTCAGTGAGAAGACATCTTACTTTGGTGTTTTCACAAGATTAAATGTTAAAAAGTAAGCAACGCTAGGGTCAGAATAGAAAAATGCAATAAAAAACAAGTCAACCAGGCTTAAATAAGCTAGGGACTACTAAATTATCAAAAAAACAATTGCTAATAATAAGGAAAAAAAATTAGGAAGGCTATCTGAAACTAAAATTGAAAAAGAACCTATGTTTGATAACCGAGCATAAGATATGAATGTAAAAGTGGTGTGAGACCTGCTTACCACATATAAAATTAACACAGCTCAAGATTTAGGCAAGTTGAATTAAATGATTCATAAGGAACAATAAAATGGATAAAAGTGAGTCCATAGACTGCAATTATGCAAGGGTAGGGAAATTTTAACAAAATACCTACCCTTAGCAGGAAAAAGCACAACCAAATTTGAAACACTAATGCCCTTTGAAGGGGTAAAAAGAATAAAATAAATGCAATGCCATACACCAGGTGTACAGAACAAATGCTAAAAAAACTCTCAAAAAAGCTCAAGTAAACAGCAATAAAACTTGATCATTGTATAATCCTAACATTGAGGAAGAATAGCACACAGAAAACAAATAGTAATTCACTCATTTACCTATGAAGCAGTGGCTAAATCTTCTTGACATAAACGATGTTGGATATTACAACATGTCAACCGAAGTCAGAAGAATGAAAGAGTAGCAGTACGCATGGGCAATATGTGTGGGAGGTCGCCCATAGGGGTGATCCAGTGTCCTCCCTAATGGGAGGACAAAATTTCACAATACGGTTGGGGTATTTTCCTCCCGGAAAAGTACCAGCTATGCATGCAATAGCAACAGGTATGGTATTACTGATATCAAACTATTCCTTTTTATCTTCACTTGTTTTGGGCAGCAGCTTCCAAATTCAGTCTTGACCTCAACAACAGACCCTTGTGTGTATATTCTTGCTTTTCTATAGTAGCTGACCTTTTCAAGTAAAGTTTTGAATCAGTACAATCTGTGTACAATAAATAGCAAACCACAACACTCATCTGCATAACATGGCCATCTAGGTAACATGGCAATGAATGAGCAATATGATTGGAAAATGATGCACTTGACATAGGTGCTGATTCACAGCAGAGTATCTTGGTCTTCAAGTCTCTTTATAAATAGTCTAGCAGACTAGAGGCAAGCAGATGGTTGATCATGATAACAAATTTGCATATGCATATAGAGTGAACTTCATGTGCAAAAAATATTTCCTCCAAAAATGATACATACAGAGCTAACTTGATATAAGTGCCCTTTGATTTCTGTTTTGAATCCTTCCATTAGATCAGCCTAGGTCAGCTACCATGGTGTGTCCTTGGGCAAGGCATTTTACTCTAATTGCCTTGGCACTAAATACTTGTGTTGCTGTGCCATAAAACACCAAATCAGCAACAACAACAACAAAATCAAATCTGTTTGTACATGTACATAGTCACCTTTAGAAATGCACATGCAATTTAAACATAAATGACATACTTTTGTACATGGATGGGAATGCTTAATACTGTAGAAGTTGAAAGTAGCAGTTGTTGATGGGCACATGACAGATGACACATGCATGGCTATGCCAAAAACTCACTTGGCTTTACAGCCAGATGAGGTAAAAAAGGATGAAACTGCTGTTACAAATTAAATGAGGTTTAGACTTTTTAACTTTCTTACCTTGTTCATCGGGTGTTTTACATTTCTACAGTAGTTTTGAAGAGTGTTCACAGCCTGGAAAGCACAAAGTTATCAGACTGTATATTAAATCTGTTAAGATTATAGAAAAATAACTTCTTTGGCCTATTGCTAAAACAGTACAAACTAAAGAAAACACACACACACACATATATATATATATATATATATATATATATATATATATATATATATATATATATATATATATATATATATATATATATATATATATATATATATATACACACACACTACACTGCAGGCACTGCACTGAATTCACATTCCGACTATCTTAGACTCTTTACTCAGATGAATGGTCAAAAACTGATAAAAATATTTTCAATGAGGTAGTAAACGAAACTGAACCTTATTATTGGATGTAGTTATTGTCAAATAAGTAAATATCCACTTTGATTGTACTTTATAAAATAAAAATCTTAAAAAATGTCTAAAATCCCTACTTCCCAAAAATTAAAATAAAAACTAATATCAACTTAGGTTTTAGGCAAGTTGTTTATTTAAACTAAACTCAAGAAACCACCTGATTCAAAAGAACTTGAAATACTATACACCTTAATTGTGCATGGAAAGCAATGAACAAAATCCATCCAATGTAACAGAAGGTTATATAGACTACAATGCCAGCTTCACTGCCACAATTCTGGATTAATCAGTGACAAGATCCATAATATTATTGAAAAACTGAATGCTTTACCATGATTAGTTAATTGCTAATACTGATGAGCTTTTATATTGAGTTGTTATTATCAGTATTATGTTTTAAAATGGAAATCTCTGTATTTTTCGTTAATCAGAGGAAAAAAGTTAAATCTTACTGTGCATCTATGCTACACACATACCTAGCCTACACATTTTTCATAAAATCAAAAAATGATGTAGGAGGAGTACTGATGAAGAAATGAATTCTACAAATTACCCTTTTTTAAGAATTTTTAAAGAAATATCCTCAAGAATGGGCTGGAATTGTGCAGCTACACCAACCACATGTATAACTTACACAGTTTCATTAAAATCTGCCAAGCAGTGTCGGAGAAGATACAATGATGAACCGAATTCCCCAAATTTTCCCTCCCCCTTTTGATAATTTTTGGAGAAATGTTTCCAAAAATGGTCCAGAGAAAAAATAAAACAAAGAATAAACAGCATGCTATAGGCCTGAGAGGGATCAATCTCTCCAAGCCAAAACAATGTCCCCAAAAATGGTCATGAGTAAAAATGGAAACCTCATTACTCATCGACACCAACCACATATCAAACTTACAGAGTTTCAATTAAATCCTATAAGTAGTGTGGGACTCAATTCCCAAAACACATCTTCTTTGACAGTATTAAACAAAAATATCCCTCAACTTAGGCCAGAGGGAAAGTGCAAAACCTTATTGCACATCTACACTAACCACTAACTAGTCTTCTAAAAGTTTCATAAATCCTCAAAGGGGTGTGAGAGGTGAAGCAATGACAAGCTTTATCATGGACTTACAGACAGATGGAAAGTTGACAGACAGACAAACTGACACATGGGGGCAATGACAATAACCCTGCTCTTTGTTGAAGTGTGGGGATAATAAATTAGATAGATATTTTCTCCCTTGCTGCTCTTTCTTTTTCCCTAATCTTCCCTATCACTCCCTCCCATTCTTTTTCTTTTTCTCTGTTTACACCCACACATACAACCTGAAACACAAATTAAAGGCCCAAACAAAAGCTTTCTCTCTCTCATTCACATAACAAAATTTATGCACATATTTGTAAGTATGATATGTAACTACGATGTATAACTAGATGAATGGTGCACAATTTACTTGCATAAATATACCTATGCCTCATGGTCATCCAACCCTTAGCCCATCATAGAGATGAATCTATAGTCAAAACAGTGCACAACACTTCTGAAAATAGGGTGAGTACAATGACTGGTCAAAATGTGTATGTTCTGATGATGTCCATAATTTTATACTAAGTTTCACTGCAATCCACTAAAAACTGCAAGAGTAGTTGCATTCACAAAATTGTCTTATACTGCATCCAAGCAGTAAGTAAAAAAGACAATAACTCTTACAAAACTGTATGAGCAAAAAGATTTTTCAATATGTGCATCTTTAGATGAATGCCATAATATGTACTTATGTAGCAAATCCATAAAAAGAGTGTGTCTATTATCAATGGCTTACATAACAGTTGACCATTTCAGTAAGCAGGATTATATTGTATTGTAAAACACAATCTATATAAACTATCTCCCAAACTTTATAGGATGTCGATTTTACTTTTTTTTTTTATAGAAGATAAAGATAAGAGCATAATTAATATGCAGTCTCTTTATCATAATCGAGATCATCTAAGACCTTCATGATATAAACCTATTTACATTTTATTGAAACTGGATGAAAAATATAATTTCTAGATCTGGAGGTAAAAATCTTGGTGACTCAGATACAAAATCATCTCATTAATATACACTGACATAACTTATTATAGAAACTGTCAAAGACACGGTCATTTATCAAGTTGGAGCAAAATCTGATTGGATTACAGTCTTCAGAGAGGTAAAAAACTTGGACAATCAGATATACAATTGCCTCATAAATATGTATATATCTTGCTTATAATCAAAATCATCCAACACCTTGATAATATATGGCTATTTTCAAGTTTGATCAAAATCTGAACAGAAATATAGGTGATGAAGTGCCGACAAGCTCAGCCAATCAGATGCAAGGTCACATCATTAATATGTGTGAATTAGGCTCATAATCATACTTGACTTTGATCTTGATAATATATGCCTACTTACCAAATTTGATCAAAATCCTATAAAAAGAATAATCTCTAGAGTGATATAAAACCCTGCCAATCACATATAAGATCACCTCTTAAATATGCTTAAGTCTCACCTGTAATAAAAATCATCCAAAATCTTGATGATATTAGCCTATTTAACAAGTGTGAATAAAAATGTGTCAGAAATACCATCTCTTGAATAGTAAGAAGCTTTAGCAATCAAATGGAAGATAATCTCAATAATACACACATATCTTGCTTGAAATAAAACTTGTTAGATAGCTTGATGATATAAACCTATTTACCAAGTTTAATAACAATCTGATCAGATATAGAGTCGCTAAAGTGTTGACAAACTTAGCAAATCTGATGCAAGATCACCTAATTAATATCTGTGGATCTTGCTCATAATTCTTCTCATCCAAGATCTTGATGATTTAAGCCTATTTACTAAGTTTTATCAAAATCAGATCAGAAATACAGTTTAGAGAGTGGTAACAAGCTCAGTCAATTGCATGCAATATCACCTAATTAGTATGTGTGGAATCCCACTCATAACTCATGCGAGATCTTGATCATACAATCCTATGTTCCTAGTCTGATCAAATCTGGATCAGAAATGTGGCTTCCAGAGTGGTAACAAGCTCAGCCAATCAGATATAAGATGACCTCATCAGCATGCCTGGAACTTGCCTCATTATCTAATTCAATGAGATCTTGATGATATAAGTCCACATTCCATGCTTCATAAAAACTGGATCAGAAACATGGCATCCAGACTGATAACAAGCTCAGCCAGTCTGATCAAGATAACCTCGTTAAATATGTATGAAACTCACCCATTATTGAAATCATCCAAGATCTTGATGATATTAGCCTATCTTCCATGTTTGATCAAAATCTAAACAAAAATATGGTCTACAGAGTGGAAAAGAATCAAATGTTGATGGATGGATGGACAATGAATGCTGGGCCATACCTTGCGGCAAGATGAGCTAACAAGAAGGCTTTGGTTTGCATGTTGAGCCTTTGATCAAAACATTGCTGTAAAATGTTTGACACTGACCCCAAGATCAAAAGGTTGAGCAAGCTTGTCGCAGAATGAATTGTATTAGCTTCTTAATGATTCATCTGTAAAATCCTTCAAAGTGATTAGGATATATAAGCAAATTTGAAGAAAAAAAACTTCATAATGTTAAGCCTCATACCAAACTGAAATTACTGAATTTCAATCCGTGAAATCCTTCAAAAGTTATGGAGCGGAAAAGGAAGTGCAAAGTTCTAAGTTAAACAGGGGCTGTAACTCCATAAGATTTTGTTGGAAAATGGTGCAAATCAACTTGATCTAGGTCTTTCTAATATAAAGCTTTACACCAAATTTGGTTTCAATCCGTTATTGAGTGGAAACAAAACAAATTTTTTTGTTGTAATCTTGTTTATATATATGTCCTTTTGTTTCAACTAATATTGTAAAGATTAAACGCTATACTAAGTCATCATTATTATTATTATTATTATTAATGTGACATGATGTGATGGTTGGTTGGTTGTTGTGGGCTTAACCCCATGATAGGCTATACATGGCAGATAAGCATAATTGGCACAGGAAGAACCTGGGAAAACCCTGGGAAGAACCACCGACCCACAGGAAGTTACTGGCAAGCTTTCTCACATACCCAAGTTGGCCAAGCCCGATACTTGAACCCATGTGAACAGAGGTGAGATGACAGTGATCTGTAAAGGTGAGCGCCTTAGACCACTCAGCCACCCAAGGCCACTGTGATGCGATGGATGGACATGGGTAACACTATATACTCCCTCCATGGATATTGCAGGCACATAAAAATGGTATGACAGAATTACAAGACATCAATTTAAACCTAAATTTACATAGAAAATTGTGCTAAAGCATAAATGGCTTTGAAGATTAAAAATTTTATAATGCATACATTCCATTTTCAAATTTATGGAACAAGCTAACTTTTATAATTACTGGCTGTCTTATTTAACCTTTTGTGGTGGTGGTTGTGGTTCAACGGGCAAGATTATGATATTAAATTATTGCCAATCAATTTATGGCAGGCAACACTGTAAAATCAACACTAAAAAGTTTCAAAAAATCATATTCTGGGAACATTTTAGCTATTTAGAGTAGCAGAAAGAGGCTATCTTTACAGGCCTCAATGACATATTAAAAGATTTTCAACACAATTTAAATCTGAAATGCCTTTATTTCTGAATAAAAGGAAGGAAGAAAAAAGGAAAAAGAACTTAACGTTTAATTGGCATATTTGACTCTCACAAGAAAAACTCAGTTCAGAGGTGGCTTTCAAATTAAATTTTCAAACTATCATGTGCAAGAGATTCAACTTTAAGAGCTTTTTTGTGTGTGGATAAATATACAATATTCTATGTACAAAGGGGTTAGCCTTGAAAGTAGTTATTCCCCAAAGTTTAAAATAGTTAAAGTTGAATCTCTGTATTGATGCAATAGGTCACATAAATTGAAGAATTGCTCTCTGTATACCACAGAATCCAAGTACATCCTATTTTACAAATTAACATTGTATATACTGCTGTATGTCAACTACATTAATTTGCACACAATACTTGTTTCAAGTTGTACTATAGCTTATTAATGCATATGTGAGAAAAAAAAAATTGGGGGGGGGGTATGGGGGGTTGGAACATATTATGTCACATAGTTCATCTCACATTCATTTTCTATTTTATTTTTTGTCATGCATGTTGAAGCAATGCAGATTAATAACATTGAATTCTATAATTAATTTGTACATGTACCAGTTGTTTGCACATATGTTAGTCTGTGCATGTTATTTCAGTTATACTTAGCATAGCAGATGGTCTCTGGGGAGATTAGTTGTTACCAATTTAATTACCCTCTTTAAATAAAGAAGTATTATCATTATATTATTACTATTATTATTATTATATAACAAAATTGGACACCATATTTTAAGAATTTTTATTTTTTTATCTTTACCTTGTATTTTATATACCCCTAATAGAATGTTAACATCTTTACCTTTTCTCTTGTAGGACTATAGGTTTATATTTATTTGGAAAGGTGTTTCTTCCTAAAGTTTTTTGCAATTTATCTTTACATTTTTAGAACTTAAGTTTTAATTGGCACAATAAATCCAGTATTGTGCTGATGTGTCATTAAACCCTAAACATACATATACATACATGCATTGTATTTTAAAGATTTTACCTTTTTTGCCTTTATCTTTGTTTGTCTCTGCTGTTTTTAGACAAGCTAAACTTCCTCGGCACTCAATAGCCAGGATTGTGGTGATGTGTCATTAAACTCTCTACATACCATTCAGCCAATCAGATGATGCATTATAATGTTTGCACACGGGTCAGAACTTACCTTTTGCACAATTTTCTTTCTAGCCTGGTCATGTAGATGAGCTAGAGTTATCTCCCTGTGAAGAGCTAAGCACACGAATACCTCTGTCCTCCTGTCCAAGATGGTAGATTCCTGAAAAAATATTCCTCAAAGTTAAGAAACGATAAAAGTCTTCATTCTGACCATCTGTAGTATTTAAAATTTAATGTGCCATGAGAAAAATATTAGGCAAATGTGAAACCTGTTAACTTTCATTTTTTCTCATTAGGTGTCATCAAGTTCAATCCCTTCTAATACAGCTGGACAAATCCACTTGCCTGATGCCCAGGATAAGCTACAAATACAGCTTGGGTAAGCTCAAGTTTGCAAGATACTTGTCTGTGGGCAAGTCCCAAAGAGAGAGAGAGAGAGAGAGAGAGAGAGAGAGAGAGGGAGAGGGAGAGAGAGGTCATGTTCAGTTTGTAATGCTTGATGTTCTGCAAGTTTTATACTCTTAACTTGCTACAGTACATATATCAGAACCTTTATTTAGCATTTATATGTACTGCATTCTTCTACTACATAAATGCCTGCAGTTTCATTTATCTATCAATTCTTTATTTCATACCATACACTGTCAAAATCTGTCACTTCAATCTTGTAGTCAATGTCATGATCAGTCTCACACAGACATCATAATATGAAAGTTTATTATCTGAAGGAAGTTTTGACAACCAGGAAATAAATATTTATATATTTTAAATTATCAGTTACATTTTAATTATAATATTTTTAAGTATATGGGATTAGCTGACTTTCAAATCCAAACCTAGCCAAAGGCAATTGGTGAGTTGGCTGCACTCTAATCATTATGACTGGCTGACTTTCTGGTCCAATGAAATGTGACAATCTTGCTGACTCTCAAAAGTCAGCTTGTCAAAGATTGGTTTGATCCATGTCACTGATTTCAAGGTTGGTGATAATTAATAATGACATAACACATTCAATTTCTGTACCAGGTGTGTTTAAAAATAAAGGCACTCATCACTAATGATTAGCGATATGGAATTCTCTGTAAGTGCTATTGGTGCACCAAAAGATAACAAACCATAAGCGGTGTTTATCATCTATTGTTTACAAAGTCTTTTCAAGGAGATGATATATACTTGCTGTTTGGCAAATAATTACATGGATACAAATAAGTGTTCTCAAATTATTCAGGTGTGTAAATAAATAAATCATTGCAAAACCACTCTCATTTCCTAGACAAGCTTTCATTATCATTGATGTAGTTCAAAACACGAGTCTGTTAGCTTATCTATCATTGCTGCACCTATCTATGTGTGTATTCAGTGTAAGCCCTTCCTTTTTTCTCATCTATCTATCTCTCTCTACATATATATATATATATATATATATATATATATATATATATATATATATTGGCATATATTTTTAATGTTCAAAAAAAGATAAAAAGAAAACAAAACAAACTGTTTATTTGTAAAATAATATAACAGAGTTGAAGAATACATTCCATATTTTATTTTACCATATTTTAAAACATTAGTTGTGTTTGTTGTGATATTATGTTTTCATATTATTGAGCAAGCTCAAATCTCCCAAGGGCAAGTTCAATTTTCCAGTCAGCACTGTGAAGCAGCTAAACAATTTAATTATTTATTTATTTATATTAAATCTATCCACTTAACAATTGCATGTGCAAAACCATTGTTCATAGTGTTGCGACATCTCAGAGTTTGATGACTGGAAATGTATCTTTTTTATTTTATGATTAGTAGACTTAATGTCAATGTACAGCCATGTATCTACCTACAAATTAATCTATTTTATGTAAAGCAAATCTCTCTCCCCCCACCCCTTCCTTGTTCTCACGAGTCACTCACAACCTCTCATGCAAGAAAGATAATGGCTAAGAAACCGAAAGACCTAAGAAGCTGAAGCAGCTTTGGCAAAAAAAACCTTTTAATATCTTGATGATAATTTTGCTTTCATTGTTCACTTTTCAGTGTTATACTGACAAAAAAAACTGAATTTTTATATATGAAAAAACCTTACTGTCACACAAACTTTGTTAACAATCTATACTTTGAAAGGAAAAGAAAAACAATATGTGCATTACCTGTAACAAAAAGGCAAAAAATCTAAATCAAAATTGCATACACCACCTCATCTGCACTAAGCACACATCCATTTTGCTGATATGTAAATCCGGTACAGAATGAAGAAAACAAAATTCAAGTGGGAATGAACTTCAAAATTAACTAAATGTTTTCCTGCAATTTCCCACAAAGTTCAAACAATGTATACACAAAACTGAGCCAGCTTGGTTGCTGATGCAATGCCCATCTGTGCCTGAGCAGATGTTCATGGCATAACTGATATATATGTACCATTCCTTTAACTATGTCCCCTGTCTTTTTGCAGCTACTATTTCAAAGTACTACCATAATCATCAGACAGATATCCATTGCTCCACTTACTAACACAAATTAGTGTTTAGTCACCAAAAAATACATTAAGTCAATAAAAACCTCAAATAAACAATGTCCATATAAAACCGAGTACTGAATCCTATATATTAAATCTCTATTAAATAGAATACTTGGTTTTTGTATATACATTATTTGCAGTTTGTAACTGCTTGCATGTTTTTGTTGCCAAAACACCAATATCATGTGCATATTAACATATATATTAGAAATTAATTCACTTAAAAATTGCAAGAAAAGCAGTGCTCAGCCATACATGAAAAGCAGTCTGAGAAAAAAAAGTTGATATGTGATTCTAATAAATAAATAAATAAATAAATAAATACATAATTTATAAAATAATAAATGATCTCAGCATAACTGATATACATGTAGTCTACCATGTGCTTGACTATGTCCCCTGTCTTATGTCAGTCACTTTCAAATCACTACCATAATCAGCACAGACAAACAATTGCTCCACTTTACTAGAGTGTATCTTGGAAATGAATTCATCACAAACAGAACCAACAAACCGACAGTGCTCATCCATGCAACATGTAGTGAAAAACAATGCCGATGGGTAATTTTAATAAATAAAAAAAAAAGGAAATAAATAATTAAATAAAACAAATGAGGCAAAACTGATGGCTTTGAATGTCTGAGTTATCATAGCACATCATTTTCAAGTGTAGATTCTCCCTCTTATTCTCACTCTCTCATTTCAAATCCAATGCAGTATCTGTTGCATACTTGTACGAACATTTTAAATAACATGAAGTGGTTTTTGGCAAAGATTAATTTAGACATTGGGTAGATTTTTGAGCATGTAATGCCTGATTTGTAGGTGTAGTAAATGTTAAATGTACCAGTATATAGTCTAAAAATAACCAGACAGTCTGCATTTGAGTGACTAATGCTAGCTGGGGAGAACCTGAGGTGCATTTTGGCACTTGTGACCAAAAATATGGTTCAGCCTAAATTGCTGTTCAAAATGTTTTGTGACCTTGATTCAGCACAATCATAACAAAGATATTTTTCAGATATATCCACTAACTGGGTTTGATAAAAATTCATTTATGTTTGGTTTATTTTTATGTTCACAAGCCATTACAGATGAAAACCCAAGTAAAGACCTCAAACCTTGAAATCAATGAAAGAGTGCAAACTATCAACTTGTTTATTGCTTAAAATTCATTTGCATATATTAACAAGTCAGTGACCTGAAATGAAGAACTAAAATGCAAGCTGTGAGCTTTGATTTGACCCAAAGTCATGGAGGTCTGGTTTTCAAGCTAGTTCACAATAGCATGGACATGTTGGTAGTTAGATCTGTACCATTTTCATTCAGAATCAATTACATTGCAAGAGGTAGTTTTGTGAAAAATATGTGAATTTATGCCACAATAAATTCAAATGAATCAGTGACAAGTTTTTTTTTTTAAAATGACCACTATGATTACCATGTTGGAAGTTAGATCAGCACCAGTTTTGTTCAGGATGAGCTACATACTGTCATTGTGTTTTAGTGAAAACCTCTCAAGTCAATAAAACTTGCTGTTCAGGAGAAGTAGCCTAAAAAGGATTTTCAAGATGGCTGCCAAGGCAGTCATTTCAGAAGTTAGATTGGCAAAATTTTAATCTATGACAAACTACATACTGCAATAAGTGCTTTCGTGAAAATCCTATGCCAATATGACCATCTTTTCAGAAGTGTCCATAACAAGATTTTCAAAATGGCCACCTAAGCAGCCATAGTTGGAGGTCGTATTAGCACCTTTTTCATTTAGAATCAACAATATATTGCAAGAAGTACTGAAATGAAAACCCCCTGTCAATACAACTATCTGTTTAGGAGAAGAGACAACTTTATTTTAAACATGGCCACCTTGACAACCATCTGATGAGGTTAAATTAGCACCATTTTTATTTTGGACAAAGTACATAAGAAATGTTTCAGTAGAAACTGCTGCTGCAGTGACAATTTTTGGATATCAGATTGGATCCAGTTTCATTTAGGACCAACTTACATTTCATAGGAACTCTTGTAGCGAAAACTCTATATCAATACCACCATCCATTCACAAGTAGTGCTAACAAGATTTTCATTATGGAGTTTGGATTGATTTGGTGTTTTATGGCACAAGCAACACATGAAGGTTATATTGTGCAGAGGGAATTGAAGTAAAGTGCCTTTCCCAGGGACACACCACAGTAGCCAGCCCAGGCTGATCCGATGGTAGAATTTGAAGATGCAGCTTTTTAGTCATGATTTCAGCATTGCTCACCACTAAACCTCCACAACTCCTGGTCAGATTGGCACCATATTCTCCTGGTGAAATTGTTCAGATCACCATTTTAATAAGGATCAATTTCATATAATTCTTTAACTGGAAATCCCATGTCACATGACCATCTGTTCAGGAAGAATGATAAGATTTTAAGGTTGGTGGCCATGATATTTGCACCATTTTCATTTAGGTCCTGATCTACATACCATAGACAGTCCTTTTAGTGACAACTCCATGCTGAAATGACCAATCCTGAACCAGGAGGAGCAGTGATATCAAAATTTGTAAGATGGATGCCATGGTGGCCATAGTGACAGTCAGATTGGCACCATTTTCATTTAGGACCAACTACATGACATAAGTATTTTAGTGAAAACCCCATGGCAATATTACTCTGTCTGCACAAGAGGAGTATGGATAAGACTTTTAAGATGGTGGCCATGCTGGACATGATGCCAGCACTATTTTTATTTAGACCCATCTACATGTTACAAGAAATCTTTCAATGAAAACCCATTGTCAATATGACCATCCATTCAAGAGAAGTAATGATAACAAAATGTTCAAGAAGGACACCATGATGGCCATTTTGGATGTGATACTAGCACCATTTTCATTAGAGACCATGTACATATTATTAAAAGTCTTGTAGTGAAAATTTGATATTACAATCCCTTCACATGGAGTAAGCTATAACAAAATTCTCAAGATGGCCACCATGTCAGTCATTATGAATGTCCAAGAGGCACCATTTTCAGTAAGGTTAACTAGTACCATATTTACCATATATGCTGGGATGCTGTAAAAGTTTGGACACCCTCAATTATTTTTAAGAGCAATTTTTTAATGCACTGCAAGGTTTAGGACATTTCAGCTCAATACTTTTTTTGGGATACATTTGTACTCGACAATGAGCTTCTTCCTTGGTCACGTTTTATTTGTTCAATTAGCATTACTATTTAATTAACCTTTTTTTGGCTCCTAATCCCGAATTAGGTTTAATGAAAAATGCAAGGTTTGGCTGAAAAGATCTTTTTATCAGATGAGTAAACAGCTGGGGTTACCATTCACCAAAACACATCAATTCTATAGAAACAGATATAACTATAGAAGTGGAAGCATCAACACACTATTTTAATCCAAATGTGATTGTATTTTTTGATTGGCATCTCCAGAGAAAATAAGCCAGGAAAATTATCTATGCATTGTCTGTGTTACTTTATGTCGAAAATGCCTATTAAATCAATGAAAAAATTGTCTATTTGACAATAACAAAGATACTGACTACTGTGTCCAGCAGAATAGTTATTGTCATAAACATTAAAATGAGTACATAGAAGTGACTGATGCTCCACTGGCTGAAAAGAATTTCTCAGAATCCACAATTCACAGAGCAATACATAAATACAAATATGCCCACCAAATCTCATAACCAAGTTTTCATCAAAGGAGTCTAGCAATTTTGTGTCAAAGAAGTCATAGTCCATAAATGTGTAAAAATGTGAAAACATTACTGTAATTGTCTGAAAATCTAAGTCACACACATGACCATAACACATCTTTTTTAAAATTGTATGACTCAAAGTTAAGATGTTTTTTAAGTGATTGTGCTAAAATGAACTGGGACATGTGGAAGGATAGACTGCAGCAAAAACAATAAACTCCCTTCTGCTATCACAGTGGGGGCATAAAAAAAGATATGTTTACCAGGGAAGAGGCAATTTTGGCATATTCCCAATGTTTTACGGTTTAGATTATTTTATGGTAGGAAGCTGATGGGGCATAACAGGGATTTTATGCTGAAATTGTTTGTTTTTCAAGCACACTATGTAAAAAAAGAGGCCATTAAAATACACAACTCTGTGCAGATGTCTGCCATATGAGGAATAGAGATAACTGCATTTTGCAATGCCTTGCTGGAGCTGACAAGGACTAAAGACAAATACTGCACTGGAAAGGGGAAGGTTTATTAATGCAACACATGCACATGTACAAATGAAATCCAAGGTCAAGTGAGCACAATTTACATCAATCATATCACATGGACATGGTATGTTCATTTGTGAAGAAAATGGTAAGCCATACAATTTGTATGTATGATATGGCACAATGATTGCTTTGGGAAAGAATGTCCATAAAATGAACAAACTGTAAATAGATGACACAGATATCTGATGCAAGTACAATGTCTGGCAAACATGAAGACTATCCAACCAAGAAGAAAGCAAGATGCTGCATTTTAGAAAAGCAATGGAAATTCCACTATAATGAATGAAATTCCACAATATTTAAATTAGAATTATGGCACTCATGAAATAAATTTAGCACTGATGTTATCTCAGATATCTGACTTGTCATGTCTATGCCAAATTCGATTTGCTTTCCCACCTTTAAGGAATGCAAGCCCATTTCCAACATTACACCTTCACTGCCTCTGATCGCATCTATTTGAAAGCAAGTCTATTTTTGTGTAGACACAAAATGTCAAATATCTGAGCTACACATTGGTACTAAATTTATAATGAAAAGTCAAGTATAGCTTTAGATATCAGTGTCGGTTCTTAAATAGGTTGCAGGAGAGGTGGGATGCGTCTTCCCTTGTGTTAATATAAATAGTACATGTATTATTATAAGTAAATTGTAAGCAACAATATCAGCTCCTGTGTGTGGCACAAGTCAGAAGACATTCATAAGCTCACTGCAGCCCATGGACATAAACAACTGCTATGATGTAAAGGAAGAAACTGTTGGCAATATAAAAAAGAGAATGCATGGAACAATCCACAAAGCTGATGTGTCAGATACCAAGCCTATATGTTGCAATTGCATGCCATTACAAACTTTACATGCTAGAATCTTACCTTTATTGCTTTCAGTTCAAAGTCTTTGCTTCAATACCTCAACTTGTAAACAAAACCAAAAGATCACCCAACTAACCATATCCAAGCAAAGTAAATGATGATCACATTAGTGTTTTGAAGAAAAAAAATAATGCCAACATCTTTTTGACTTTTATTTATCTACTATGATTTCAAGTCATGAAAATGTACCTACCATTCCAGAACACTTGGTTTTACAGAACTCTAGCTTAGTGAAATGATGCTGCAAAGAAAGGCCAAAAAAACCCATTCCAAAAGCCATTACTTTCATTGATCATTCTTCTGAACAGAAGTTGTTTAAATTAAATACATTTATATACCTGAAATCAATTAAATGTTGACAGTAAAAAGAATTGTAAAGGACCAGGATATGAACATAACAAAGGATACACCTTGATATTCATCTGCGAGAGGTTAAAACCTTCCTCCACCCCTCACCCCCCCAAAAAACATGTGAAGTGAAGACATAGTCAAAGACAACTCCAAACAAGCATTGGAGAACTTGCTTAAAATTTGCACAACAAGGTAAAAATTTGCAGATAAAACCCATTCAGAAAATGAAGAACTACTTTTATTTGAAAAAGAACATGAAAAACATGAAAACTGGTGTGTGGTTGCATGTTGACCGAATTAGAGCCGGCATGGCTAAAGCCAGAGGCTTGCAAGGTAAGCCCTGACAAAAACAAACAGTGGGGAAAGGTCCTATTCTTGGATATGGTCTCATCATATTCGAGTCAAGTCATCAAAAAGTATTTACCACATTTCACTATCCATTATGTTGCAGGCAATGATAGTAAAACTAGATCCATTCCTTTAAATCACATTACTTACCTTTTGGAGGAAACATCTTTATTTACTTTTAATGTAATGAAAAATCCTTTCAAGTTTCCCTGAAGTAAGCATCAGGAGAGTAGTGTCTGATCCTCCATTTGTACTAAAATATATGCCTGCTCATCAAAAAGGCACATATCTAGCAATTTATTTGACGGGGGAATTTTTCAATAATAACCCAGCATGAAAAATACTATCAGTCTGTGTGCATTTTATAAAATTTTGAATTTAAAAGCATCGGTCAAGCTAGATTTTAAATTTATTGAACCTTTCATACCCTAATAGACCCCACGAGTTGACGCATAGTTCACATGAGTGGTCAGTATGCAAGTCCAAAGTGATGGTCAGCTCATGCTTTTAGCTACTCAATAAATATTTGTAGTTTTTCCATGATTTCAGGGTTTTTCCTTGCGTTCTTAAGACTCCTGTAAAAGGCAATTGGATTTGGATTAGTACTGTTTCTTTTATATTGTCCTAAGTTGACAGTGATTCCTTCCTATTGCATTTTTGTAGTGCACTGGTCAGCGCTGCTAACGTAATGGCAGATGATGAGCTACCTGCAAATCTAAAAACCAGCCTCCCATTGCACATGGATTTTTTAAAGAAACTATGGCCAAACATGCACGGTTACAGATGAACAAAAGGGTTTTGTAGGAACCCACTGCAACTGTTTCTAGTATCGATATGGTTCATGACGTTGAGGTTGAGCATGTTGTTGGAGCTCATGGGACTGCATAATAGCATACCTATGATTCTACCGGCGGTAGGCCAAAAATACCGTTTAGTAGTCGAAATCTACCGGTTTTGAAAATTTCAAGGAAAATTTTTTTTATATAAAAAAACCCCCCGGTTTTTGTACGTGTTCTATCAACACATTAGATAAACCAGCCAGAACCAGTCTACTGGGAACCGGAAATGTTTACCTATGATATGACCGGTGTGACGATGCGTGGTTCAGTAGTCAGATTACAATTGTTTGCATGTGTACACAAGAAGCGGCTAATTGATTACCTTATTGTTGTAATTTGGAGAGTTTAAGGCCAAATGCGGGATGTTGTTTGAGGTGTTATAAGTAATAAAAGGATCAAAGGTAATCCATGATGACCATGAGTCTTTGATTAAAACTCGACCGATCTGTCGTGGAAGGAAGATAAACTGGTTAAAGTCATGTTTCCTGACTCTGAAATTGCACAAAAATTTTCATGCCAGCGTACAAAGACAACACATATTGTCACTCAGGCCCTAGCCCCCCACTGGGACAGAAGAGTTGAAAATATGTGTAGGAGTCAGAAGTTCAGTATCATGATTGATGAATCAAATAATCAAGGGGATGATAAAATGTTGAATGTTCTAGTCTGTGTGTATGATCAAACAGTTCAGTGTATTTCAACCATATTCCTTGGTATTCCAACATGCAACATAGGCACAAGTGAAATGATCTTCAGATCCCTCAACTAGATTTTTATGTAATTTTTTAAAATATTTTTATATTTAAAGAAAATAATTTAATATGTCACAGCCATTCAGATTTTACACAGATGAAATATTTTTCAGAAGCAATAATTCAGTATAATTATTTGCAAAAATGTATATTATTTTTAATATTTTACAACATTTGTCAACTTACATCATTGCATTGGATTGTATAAAAAATCTTTGCAGTGAACTGTGAGATGTACAACTCTTCCTTTTTCATTTAATTAACAATATACTGGCTCATATTAACTAACTATTATTGTAACATTTTCCATCAGATTCTGAATCTGAATAATGTTCAAAATTTGTGTTTTATTATAATATGAAGAGAATACATACTATGTGACAAAATGAACTTGTTTTGTTTTCAATCCCCTTAAAACACATAAAATTTATGCCGATAAAAAATATACCTTTTTAGAAGCCAATCTACTGATCAAAATTTGTAAATCTACTGGTTTGAAATCCTGGTTCTGTCACAGGTATGTAACAGTCACTGCATATATCTCTCCATCTAAACATACACACTTTCAAGTAGGAATAAACTGCATATGAATATGACTTACAAAAATGTATTTATAATATACTTGAAGATAAAGTATTGCTCAAAACCAATGTTAAATGCAAATTTGCATAATGAGAAACAGAGGGCACAGTTCAAATAAGAGAACCAAAGCACATACACATACATTATATCTATATCTATATATATTTATATATATATGCATTTCTTGCTTTGCTCCCACTTCTCCCTGTTCAGCTCTCACTTCTCTCTATTCTGTCCAAAAGGAGAAGTCACTTCTTCCTAAAACTGATCACACGAAATGACGCATAGGTCACATGAGTGGTCAGTCTTTAGAGAGGTCACAGGATACAAGATGAGAGACAGGGATGGTGTGCGGGCACATGATCCCTAAGGGTAATACAGGTTCAATGAAATTATCATCAAACTTCAACTTGGTAAGTATTGTTTAATTTTTCAATTTCATTGAATCTTTCATACCCTAAGAGACCCCACACGATATTTAGAGTGTATCCTGTGACAGACGCATAGCAGGGTAAAAAGGTAAGTCACTTCACATCGTAAAACATGAGAATTTATTATGCAGACAAATTCAACTGAACCAGGTAAATGCATTTAATGAATTTACTAGCAATGGATTGGAGTTGATTCAAACAGTTTTTCACTGAATGTCAAGTCAGATGTGATGGTTTTTAATGTTGAAGCTGCATGTACCTTGTCTGAAAAAGTAGCACTATTGAACGCCATTCTTGTACTATGTAGGGTAAAATATCACTACTGATATCAGCTTTTTGCAAGGTGGAATCAAGCCATCTTGAAATAGTATCCCTGTTCACTGCCTAAAAAGGGGGCATGGAAACAAAGAAATAGTTTGGTTTCATTATTTCAAATACTGTTTGTCTTATCTAGATATCTTCAAGAATAGTGACTGTACAAAGTTGTCTGTCTGGTGCATAAGCTGTTATGCAAATTTCACCCAAGTGATTTCCAGTATGTGATTGCTTAAGAAGATCACCTATTATAGAGGTAACTCTGTTCTTATTTACATCTACACTTCTAGAATCTAAGAAATGAAGGGTTTGCCATTTTGCCCAGAAAGCATAACCAATGTGTATAACAGAAATTTCAAGGAAAGTCTTTCTCTCTTCTCTTCTCTCTCTTTTTTTATGAACCGGTGAAAACAATTGTAAGTATCTTAGCACAATATCAACATCCCATGTGACTACATTTTTGGGTAAATTAGGTTTCTTGTTAAACACTCATCTCTTAAAACATTTAAGCAATGGGTGTTGAGAATAACTGGAACCATCTGACAAAACTAGAACTGTACTTATAGCAGATTTGGCTGTATTGATAGCACTATATCCTAAGCCATTATGAAAAGTATAGCTAAGAATTCCAAATAAAAATGTACAGATCAGCAAAATGGATTGAGATGGTTTTGGTCATAAAAGCACAGCCAGCACTGGAGATATGTACAGTATTGTAACTGTGTTGACTGTCTCCATAAAGTGTAAGAAACTGACTGTGGCAAGTTTCTGTTTTCTGTAACCTTGTTGATAACTGAAACTCTTCCAAGTGGAATTTTTCAATGGATGCATTATGGTTGGGTTCTGTGGAAGAACAGAATCTCTTATGTTCTGGGTAATATATTTAGAAAGTACTTTCAAAGATTCTATTCTTAAAACAAATTTTTATTTACATGTTTTAAGTTTTGAAACACAAGTTGGTGTGTTTTCATCATGAGATGATAACTTGCGGAAATCGGGTAATGATAACAGATGATAACTTGTTGGGGAAAGGGTTAATGGTCAGTCAGCTATATATTAAAACAACATGCCTGTGAACATGCAAGAGTTTATTTTGTCGGTGCAATTGATATCAACACCTTCTAAAGCTTCCTGGGGCTAACAACACCAACTACTCGGCTGAATCGGCGGAGCATCTCAAAAGACATAAACTGTCACTCAGTGTACATCTAAAAAATTACACGGCGAAGTTGTTTTTGCTTTCCTAATATAAGAAGGTGAAGTTTAAATTTGATTTGCAACTTAGTCGCCCACTTTGCCTGATAGCTTGACCCCTGTAAAAGTATTAGCATATAATTACTTTTACGATTTGCTTCATGCTAGTTTTGTTACAAGGCCACAGAAACCCTGATTGGTTCATTACTCTGTCAGGAAGATTTCAACTAACTGGCACAGTATGGCATGTTAGCCATGACACTATGGTACTTTTCAGCTAAGATGAAAGGAAATTTTTGACAATATATATCTTTCAAATAAAGTGGAGATGATTTAATTGCTAGAATTAACCAACAGTTTTTTTAAAGCCTCTTTGAAGTGGAAATGATCCTGAACATTTGTTAGCAATCAACAGTTTGAAGGCATTGCAAAATCATTGTGACACATTATACTGTTTCCATTAAAAATGTGATAAAAACAGTGACACCGGTCTTAAGAGACCACCCTTTATGCCAACAAAAAATAGTGGCCTCTAATAACAGGTCTGTGCAGGAGGGTTAGTTTTCATGGTCCAAATTCAACTGGATTTAAAAAGGAAAAATACCCACAATGACTACATGTATTTTTATTTTTCATTCATAATTCTTGTTCAAGTATTACATGCATTCATTTCAAAATAATTTCAGATAGCAATAAAGATATACACCAATCATAAAAAGTTCACATTTATTTGTGATGATGTTAACCTAGTGATTTCCTTTTAATGCATTTTCTACAACTGTTTCAAGTATTACCATCAGTTGCTCAACATCCAAGGGAGATAACTACTATTAGGTCTAATTATTTGTCTAAATTAGAGCTGCCTCCCTTGACATAATTTACCTGAAAGGTCATTGGATATATATATTTTGTTACTAATTTTAATAAAACCATAAAGTTTGTTGCTATTTTATGTAATACAAACTATATTTAGTAACAAAGAATCGACACTATGCCATTAGCATGGTGGGCCTTAATTCCATCCAAGCCAAAATACAATTTTTTTTTGTCATTTGAGTGAAATTACAAAATATTGTGGCTACTTGCAGACAAGTTGGCATGGCACCTGCAAGGCCATGGGTCATGATTTGCTTCGATTTGTCTATCTTTGGATATCTTGTGTGTAAAACAGGATAGTTAAAGGACACAAATTGTGCTTTATTGATTGAATTTCTTTAATGGATATATATCTAAGTCAAAAGGTAGGCACTTGTTATATTAAAATGAATGGGGAGAGCATTTATTTAAGTAGAGTATGGTATGCACTTTTAAGGGAGGGAGATTGATAATCGATTTATAGGACAGTGAAACCACGCTATAACATGCTGCATTGTAACATGAGTTTGGATATAACACAATCGTGGTGTGGCTGCCAAAACTGTACACTAATTTCACCAATTTATTTAAGTATTGGAAAGTTTTAAAACCAGAATAAACAAGAGTTTGATTTAATAATTTGGCAAGCTGTGTTGTATTTTTGAAGAAAAAAATGTTTTATCACTGCATTTTTCTTTATATCAATAAAGGTGTTAGAAGTTTCTATCTGTGAATGTTTATTTAAATTGTGTCAATAGTCAGTCGATGCACTTTCATCTTAGTTTATTTTTGAAACACATCAGATCTTTAAAAATCTAATAATTGTTAAAGTTCTTTAATGTTTGTCTTCAATGCATCCTGTGTACAATCATTGCTTAGTTCAGGGTTGACAATAGCCAACTGATGTTTACTCAGTTAGTGGGCATACACAACCAAGCACCAAACCATGAAGTGGTCAAAAAAGGTTTCTCACCCAAATTTATAAATCAATTAATTTACCTACCTAATTAAGTAATTGCTAATCATCAACATCAGTCTCACAGCTTAAGATTGTTGAAATTATCAGGCGCTGCTTTAAATAAGAGATAAAAAAATGAAACCCTCCATCATGCATGCGTTTATCCATGTTGTCAGACAATCATCATGTAATCAACCAAACAGTGAATCTCATCATTCAATCCAAAAAAATAAAATGACTCCATTTGTTCGGTAACAATTATTCATGCTGTTGTTGAAAGAATTATGTACAGTATTCAGATTCATACGGAATCTAGCAGAAATTTTTTAGCAATTTGAAATTTATACAAGCACTGCCTAATGACCTCCATACATACACATGCATACATACTCAACCCTAAATGTTTGTTATCTTTCCTTACATTATTTTTGGATTACTTTTTGGTATTGAATTCAGACACATCATTATCTATGCTGAAATGACTAACACATGTATGTTTCTGCTTAAAATCAAATATTAAATATGTGATCATTGTGTTTTCACTCATTTAACATGGATTGATTTAAAACTGTAACTTTGCCATTGAAGCATGAACTTTGCACCCATTTGTAAAGCCTAGGGGATACATATGCATCATTTTCTTCAGTTAACTGACTTCTTGCACGATATGCAACATAGTATGATAACACTCTTTGGACCCCAACCATCATGTTATAGTGGGGTTTCACTGTATGAGGTAAGCATACAAATGCAAACAATACTCAGGCAGAAGAAACATTTACTAGAATGAATCAAAACGTACATAGGGTATTATCTGAAAATACTCTCAATGATTAATAATTGTTATTTTGTGATAGACTAAAATTCTTTAAATTTAAAAAGAGTGTATATATCAGTAAATTAAGTATGAGGAGAAAGTTTGAGATACATGTTGTAAGTGACTTTGTTGTGTGCTTCATTCAAAGGGATAGAAAGATGGCAAGAAAATTTGTATTTTTTATTTTTGGATGGTTTATATTATTAAGCTTATGTTTTATACTACAATCATCCTGTACTGATAGTTTGAATCTGTATCATGATAAACTATCACCAGAATAAATACTGCAATTCATACACACATCAATAATATCGAATCACCTCTACTCAACATACACTTCACATATGTAATGTCACATGTTTTAAATAAAGTTTCGCATATTTGAAACATATGGTGCTAATTTTCCTGTATAGAATGTAAGAAAAGATATCTTTTTGTATATATTATTCCAAACTTATTAAAACTGAACCATTGTTATTATGGATGAGGCTCTGCTCCAGTGTTTTGCAGCACAAATGAAAGTGAGGAAGGCAGAGGGCAAATCTGTTTGTTTTACAAGTTTCACAATCTAGAGAAAGTTAACATACACTTACATGTCTTGCATCTATTTGGATTTAAATTTATTTCTGATCACTAGTAGGAAAGCCATGTAGAAGCAGACAGCTTATGAAAAATTACTGCTTCTGTGTTCTAGGGAAATGTACATAAAATAGCACAAAGTAGACTAACTTTGCCAAACCTTGAAAAACTGGAGAAAAAAAAATCACAGTGTAGGCATTACATATATTATTTTCTCAAAGTGCACTTACAAAATTTAAAAATATAAAAGTACTTAAAACTTTTATCAGCTCATCCATTTATAATTTACCTCTGGAATTCACGATGTAAAAAGAGCCTTAAAAAGCTTACAATCTTCTATGAGATGTATGTCAGAAGTAAAGCATAGCTGTGTTCTCTCAAACCCAAATCAACCCCCATCATTCAGATATCAGAATAATGAAAAATGTAGGTTCTTTAAACATCTCCGAGGATATATACATTTCTTTTTTATAACAAGGATCAACAGTGCAGAAAATTAGGGGAATATCTTTTCTTTAAATTTTGAATCGTGTTCAAAAATGCAAAACTCTGGTGCAGAAACTAACTTTGAAGAGTAAAAGTATACAGTGCATAATATGACTAGTCACATCCTTTATAGTAAATATTACTCAAGGTAAATAATTTCTCCCAATTTTTATCACTTTTATTACCTTGACTGCCTGATTCAGCTTTTCAATTTTCTCTCCAAGTACCACTTGGATTACAGCATCTCTGATTCTGGTGTAGTCAGGTCCACACACTATGTAACGGTCTGAAGCCTCATTTACCTGTTGAAGAACCATTCAATACAGCTATATGTACTTACACGTGTTAATTTCGACCCTTATTATCAAGAATATTCTCCAATTTGGACAACATTAATATTGCATTCCTTATTTCAGATTCATTCTATATGACATATAAATACCTGGACAACTATATGCCCTGTATCTAAACGGCATATATTTGTTTTAAAACAAACACTCAACTTTTTGATCAAGCAGCTCTTGCCATAAGAGTTTTAAAGGGTGAGGTAGTCATTTAGGGATGATAAAAACGTAATGATGGTGGAGGTCAAGGAACAGCATGCAACATTATTCAAAACTCCAAGTCTCTAAACACAAGACAAAAACTTCAATTTGCATCACAAAGAAAAATCTGTTGGCCATATGTGAAAATTTTTAGTTGTAGCTAGAACAAAACTGTAGCTGAATGCTCTCCTCAATTGGTCAATAAGTTATACTGATACATATGTATATTTATATACATTGATGTCTTTATTTCCACTATAACTTTAAAGATTGTAGGTAACAGTGCAAAAATAGGCTAAGAAAAGGATCTGTATATATGTATACTAGCTGGGAAGTACCAGAGGAATCACAAATTAACTATTGGATAGTGTATTAGTTTCTGATGCAGTTCTTCATTGGTACCTCGAGTTTTTATGAAAATATGGAAATTGTGATTCTGCCCAATAATGCATGTATGATAATCTGATTTGAACTATTCACTTTAAACCTAAGGATATGACTGAGCTGGTTTGATAATTTGTACAATGGTATCTACATTCTGATCACCCCCTGGAGAGCTTGGTGGATATGGGGTAGTGAAAAAGTGAGAAGTGCTGGCAGGTGGGTATGGGGCAGTGAATAAATGAGAAGAGCTGGGGCATGCCGTTTCACTGCAGACATTCAGTTGCTATTCTGTGCTTTGCATCCAACAAATCTACATCCATCCTATTAAACAAACAATCATTTGTGGGTTAACACTTAAAAAAATATCCATCCAAGTGATGCATCACCAAAAGAGGGTTAGTTACTCCTATTTTGGAAGCTACAACAACTGTTACTATACCTGGCATGCTTACTCCAAAGATGGCACCATCTTGGTATGGGCACACTATGTCACTAAAGGATTTGCCCCACAGTTTATCAAAATATTACTTGAAATTTATTGAAATCATGCTTAAATCCAGACAGCAATGAATGTTTTATTGAAGGCTACATTGAGAATGCAAAACTTTTTAAGCAAGCTGGAAAGTTTATTCATCTCTCAGCCAGGTGCCATAGGAGTCAATGAAGTGAGGAACCACTTTCAATCAACCTGGATGTTGAACTAGGGAAACTGAATGATGCTCTCTGTTTCTGCATTGCAGGGCACATGTAATTTATCTTTATTACCTTCTTTTAGATAATTGAAAAAAAAAGGGAGAAAGAAAGAAACATAATACAACAGAGAGATAGAGAACAAAATTTGCAAAGTTTAAGATGATTGACACAGCTTTTAATTAACAAGCATCCACTTTCATACCCTCCTTTATTTTAATTATTTTTAAATGAATGATTAAAATCTGAAATGTGATTTTATCCTTCATTTCAATGCAAATTGTAACCACTCACTGACACCTCTTTCACCACCCCAAAATATTGTGCACCTATAGAACAGAGTAAACAACCTCCTGACATCTACCAAGCCAAGTATCCACACCTAACATATATTGCAAACAAAACAATCACATACAGAGTAGTATAAGAAATAGGATGGTAGATGTAAAGGGGGAAATCTTTAGGGGAAAAAAAATGCAGAGAGGTCCTGATGATGCAGACTTGCATACACAGAGCAAAATAAGTCATGTTTATAACTTAACTTTGCCTCTAGGTATTTCTGTTAAAATGCTCATAAATGAAATTTATTTAAAAAAAGCTGAAACATTTTGATTCAATTTACCAATAATGACCTGAAATATATTCATGGACAATATAGAGTGTTCGTGGTTTGTTTTCATCCTTTTGTCTTGATTAAAGATCTCTGTTCTTCAAATATTTTTTTCTATTTTAAATCTTTGAATAAAAATTGAAGAAAAGAAGATTGGTATTGCTCTTGGTGACAAACTACATAATTTGTTCACTTTGGTCTAAAAGCTACCACAAACCAATCCATTAATTTTCATTGATATATCCTGAAAAAAGTACCATGAACGGCACATTATATGCCCAACTTGTGTTTAATAGTCCTCTCTCTGTAGAGCTAGTAAGGCATGGTTGATTCTGGAGATTATTGACCAATAGGTCTCAATGACCAGGATCTGTGGTCAAGGTATGTAGTCTTGAAGTAAAGTAACTGTGCAGAAACCATTATTTTCTTATTGAATTCATGATAATCATGACCTCTGACATTTACTAACCAGAATCTATAGATTGCTTTATTACTGTATGTGCAAACCATGCACAAAGTTTGGTCAAGGAACTGATACTAGAATAAAAAGTTATTTTGAAAATCCCATTTTTCATTGAGCCACAATGACCCTGACCTTTGATCCCAAAACCATAAGAGCTATTCCGTACCTTGAGTGCAAGCCCTCTAAAACTTTGGTCAAGGTTCTTGCTTTAGAAGTAAAGTTATTATGTAGAAAACATTTTCTTTCTTTCAGTCACAGTGACCCCAACCTTCTGACTCCAAAATCAACAGGCTTCTTCCTTACTGCAAGTGTAAGCCATCCACAAAAGTTAGTCCTGGTCTGTGATGTAGAACTCAAGATATTGTTCAGAAACAATTTTTCTTCTTTCAGTGACCTTGACCCTTTTTACCCTGAAATCAACTGGGTTCTTACTTACCCCAAGTGCAATCCATCCACACAGTTTAGTAGCTGTAAATGGTGGATATACATGTTTAACAAAGATGTGACCATTTTACTGACTTTTGTGGGATTTTTTTGTATTAATATAGTCTTTTCCTCCTTAAAAAATAATTATAAAATCCTATATGCTTTGAAGTTTCCATATCTCTAACCAACAAACCAACAGTTATATATAATTTTTCATTTCTATCCTTTGGATAAAATCAGGCAATTAATGTCTATTGTTCACAAATTCCCACCAGCAGACATCTTCGTTAGCCAAAGGTCATCAAACCATTTCCTTCCACACTGACCCTTGGTGTATGCAACTAGCTGAAACAGTACCTACCACTCACCTATCTGATTGTATACAGCTCAAACAAACTGATCCAATCATTTACATTTACCTACGAAGACAGTTGGGAATAATCTTAGCAACATCCACAGTCAATGACACATTGTATGTAACTTTCAAGATTTTCTTTCAAGCCAAGGCATGTGGACATCATAAAAATTGTCATACTGTATACTGGTATCTAACAGGTTATGCAACAAGCTCTCTCACAGGTCAAGTGATTCTGCTTGCTACAAGCAGTAACTGTTACATCTGTGAGAAGGCACTTGCTCAAAACACTGTTTAGGCAAGCTACATATGCCAAGAGTCGATGTGGAATGAAATGGCTCAATGACCATTGGGTAGTAAAAGAGGCACTGGCAAGGAACTTGGTATGCTTTTCCCGCAGGGGCTCTTTGCTAATGTAGAGTCACTCCCCATGGCATGAATACATTTTTTCAATGGATAAAATTCTGTGGTGGGCAGAGTCTGGGGATTCGCTAATTACATTGGACTGAAATTAAAACTAGAAATGTTACCATATGGCACTGATATTCCAACCAACATGATGCTATTGAAGGGCAAAGTTCTGAGTCAAACAGAGATCATGATTTTGTCAACTTTTGTTGAAAAAACTATGAAAATCAAATTTGACCTAGCTCTTCATACAAAATGTGTTTTCAATCCATTAGTCATTCAAAAGCTACTGAGCTGAAACAAAACTCATGCCAGATGTGATGTGACAGACTTGGGCAACACTATATGCCCCATCCACAGCTATGACAGGGACTTAAAGTAGGGGTGAAATGATCAATTGATATATCGATGTATCAACACTTTTTCTATATCGATACCCATATCGATACAAGAGGGGAAGAATCGATACAAAACGATACTTACTCTATACAAGTTACTTTAATCTTCAGCAGTCGTGAATAATTATTGGTCATTTGCCTTTTCATTCTTTAAATTGAGAATTCATCTGAGACAGACGTAGCAAATACATGCACTCATTTCTGTCAGTAAAAAATAAAAGCTATTGACAACACCCACTCACCTTCGACAAATTAACACAAAGTGACTAACTCACGTGGTTCAAAATCTACCCATTTCCCCCACCCCAATTCCATGCTAATTAGTTTATCCCATCTGCATCTTCACCCACTGATAACATATATCAACGGAAAGAAGACATTGCAGATTTGTTCCCCATGTATGATTTAAGTACTTTACTAATCATTTAATAGCCACTTTTACGCAAAATTTATCTGTTACATCGCATCTTGACTACTTCAACCGAATTATAGTATACACTTCCTGTGTGTCACACAGTAAAATATATTAAATGCAATTCCGATTAGTGGTTATTGTTTGTTCAAGTCCAGGGTAAAACAATAACCACTAACCATAACTAACTGTAGCATGTTCACTGCATGACATACCGGAAATATTGGCATCAAAACTCTATCCAAATAGATACAAAGCAACATTGAAACTTCACACAAAATTGTCTATTAAATTATCTGTAAAGTACTTAAATTGTACATGGGGAATAAATTTAGAATGTCTCCTTTTACATTGATATATGTAATCAGCGACCAAATGTGCCAATGGGATAAAAAAAAAAAAAAAAAAAAATTTGCACAGAATTGGCAAGGTGGCAGATTCCAAACCACACGATTTATAGCCACCTTGTCAATATGTAGAACGGGAGTGGGTGTTGTCAATAATTTTTGTTTTCACTGACAGAAGCAAGTGACTGTGGCCACGGCAGTTGTTTTGCATCTGCAGGAAGTACAATATGAAGGATTTGGTTGTTAGTCATCTCCGCTCCCACACTAAGACTTGTTGTAGATAAGATTTTCCTTGCACAAGGAAATTGCAGTTTCTTCTGTTTTGAAGATAACACCGTAATGCCTTCAAAATTTAAGTGAAGACATGAAATTGGTAATAAGATGTTTTAAAAACATTCATTCAGTGCAAAACAAAGGACATGGTGACCAGGATGAGTCATGCATCTGATCGAATGGAGCAGCCTGAAATGGCTTTAAAGGTTGAATAAAAATCACTAACAGCTAACAGGTAGTCTGTTTTGATTTTTTTTTTTTTTTTTTTTATCTGGTCAAGGATGAGAATGGCATATGAACAGATGATAAGTCTATGTTTGTAATCTGCATACTGGAAACACACTCAATATGTCGACACATAAAAAATGGCACCACCCTACCAATGACAGAACTTCTAAAGATGAAAAGACCATCAAGTTGATATGTGTATCGATAATGTATTGTATCGTAGGCTGTGTATCGAGAATTATATTGATACATGGCAGAGGTGAATCGTTTCACCCCTACTTAAAAGGTATAGCAAATCTTTTTTTTCTGTTACTGATAAATAAGACATGAATACATCTGGATTTTAATAAATAAATCACCTCTGCTTTTGAGCTATACTCCATACACAGTCCTCTCAGAAAGCTGACTTCTCTTTTCTGGCACATAGTTCGATAGCTGCCTATTCCATAACATCGGCAAAGGTGCCTTATGAAAAATATCCTAGTTAAAAAAGAAACAGATTACGGTAATTTATGTATTTTTCATACAATTGAATTTTGATACACTAGTGATCCATAAAAATCATATTTTGTGCTAAAATATTCTGGCAGAAAAGTTTCATATATTAAGTCTAAAATGGTAAAGATTCACATGTTTGAGAATTAAAGTACACATGTGAATATTGTACAAAAATGGCAGAAATATAGATGATGTTTAATCAAAATGTGTTTGAATTCACTGCATAACATTTTTAGGCTTATTTATTTTTAGGATTTCTCTCTAAAAACAGTACACAAATGCCAACCATTCCAATTTTGGTGGAATCATTCCTATTGTAATGTAAAATTATCTCATTATGGTCACTTCTGTAATATTCTGATTTTTTTTGGGTCAGATACCATTTATATGGGTGAATGGTAACTTGAACATCTTTATATATAGATCAAAGAAATCTTTGCAATGTCCGTTTGTAATTCTTTTACAAAAGTGCACCTTTAGCATTTGTTTCACAAAGAAACTAAATATTGGCAAATCAGAAATCACATCAGCTACGCACCCTGATTCACCTGATAAAATGAAAGCTGCCAATGAAGCTTATACTGTGACAAAAAATGTTTACTACAGACACTTTATATGGAATATACAAGGCATCAACATTCAAAGATTATGATGCCTTTGCAGTGTTTTCTCAATGATCTTTAAAATGTCACCGGGTGGGAAAGATGAAGTATTCCTAACTTCATGTTCAGATTCTGACTTTTTAAAGCTGGCACTCACATTTCACACATTATCATGCATGGTAGGAGTTAACATCTCTGCCAGTATGTAAGAAAAGGCAAATAGCTTTCTCAATAGAATGTATATCAAAATGAAATTACTTCAAGAACGTTGGCCATTTGTACATCTAAATCATCAACTATTGTTCTTGTTTGTTCTTTCCAATCATATTAAAATAATACATACCACCATCCTTCATAGATAGACCAACAAGTTGTTCTCCACTTTATTTTTTTTTTTTTTTACTGGTGGCGGAGAACAACAATGCATGGCACTAATTGTGCTGGAGTGCTAGCTTGTGGATAAGTCAGATTATCGGACCACTCGCTATTAATTTATACATTTATTTAGACTAACCTTTGTATCGAGACGGTAAGCATAATCCCTCTTCTAATGATCCATTGTGTTAAATCCTTTAGAACACTCACTTTTTTAGTATAAATCCCTGTCAGAACAGAACACCTGTGTATTCAGCGGCTGTCGACCTCAGATTTGAATTACCGACGCATGCCTGGAAAGCAGCCTCACCCCAAGGTAAGAGTAACAGGTGGAAACCATCTCGAGAGGCATATATCACTGGGAACTGACTAATGTTTGGGTCAGAGCTGTGCCGTTACGGCAGAAATTTAGGAGAGAGAGAGACGTCATGTCAGAAATGTGAGATAGAGTGAAATAAATTTTAAAAAGACCACAAACTGTATTCAGCTGTGAAAATATGCTGAATTACTACCAAAAGTAATAATAATACATTATTTATTATTATTATCATTATTATTATTATTATTGTGTAGCATATTTTCACAGCTGAATACAGCTCCGACCCAAGGATTAGTCAGTTCCCAATGATATATGCTTCTCTAGATGGTTTCCACATGTTACTCTTGCCTTGGGGTGAGGCTGCTTTCCAGGCATGCGTCGGTAATTCAAATCCGAGGTCAACAGTCACTGAATACACAGGTGTTCTGTTCGGATAGGGATTTATACTAAAAAAATGAGTGTTCTAAAGGATTTAACACAATGGATCATTAGAAGAGGGATTATACTTACCGTCTTGATACAAAGGTTAGTCTAAATAAATTTATTAATTAATAGCGAGCGGTCCAATAATCCAACTTATACACAAGTTAAAGCTCCAGCACAATTAGTGCCATGCATTGTTGTTCTCTGCCACCAGTAAAAAAATAAAAAAGTGGAGAAAAAACTTGTTGGTCTACCTTCATAGAGAGCCAAATGTAGTTGAAGTGTTGACATATATTAACAGTAATGCATGTATTCCATGCAGCAAATTCTAAAGAAAATCCTAATGAAATTGTCTTCATTATCATAAACAAGTCAGTGTCTTTTTTTTATAACAACGTGATAGACATGGTCTCAACATTTAAAATTGCATATGATAATTCTGTACACACTAGCTTTGTTATAGAAATCAAAACTCCTCTAAAGTGAAAAGTCAGGACTATATGAAGTACCTATATCTTTGACTACTTCTCAGCTATGTTCCATTTGATTGGTAATTTTGATTGGTTGGCTTGCTGGTTTTTAATTACCGTATATACTCGATTAGAAGTCAACTCGACTATAAGTTAACCAACCCCCTTTTTAGGGCTGCAAAAAGTGAATTTCGCTATGACCCTCCTATAAGTCGGGGTGTATTTTGCAAGTCAGATCCGTCTAAAGGGGTGACTTCTTAGAGAGTCAGAAATGCACTTTGGAAATATAAACAAGCCAAACTGGATAGATAGATAAGAAAAATAAAGACAAAACCAGTGTAAAATACAATTATATTATTGAGTGAAATATGTCACAAATAAATTGACAACTTGCAATTTGTCCATCTTTGTGTAATAAAGTCCATTGAAATCCATAATGCTTGACATTTTAAATCCATTTATATGATAAATCCACGAATTCAATTATAGGTCACATACCGGTATAAAAAAAGAAGTTCAGAATGATCCGATTCACAATATCCCGTAATATGTTAATTCCACAGGTCATACAAATAAACAATGAAAGTTAAGTCCACTTTTTTTGTGATTCACGGTATCCTATAAATGTCACTATCTAATGTCATCTGGTACAAGTCCAAGAATTAATCCTCAGTGTCTGATAAAGTTCTGAAATCCTACATCGTTGTCTAGTCATTGTAAATCGTCATCTAGTCATTGTAAATCTAGTCCGACTCCGATTCCTCAGCTTTACTGTCATATGTGGGTGCTCATGCAGAGACTGAGCTTGGGCTCTGTGAGTAACACTTTGATCATCAAGTCAGAAATCTATTAAAGGCTGCAACTGAACACATGTCAATTGTGCGGCAAGATCAAAGGGAGTTCAAATAACCACCCTCTGTTTCTTGGCACTGAACAAGTATCAAACTTGTGGCTTGATCAAAGGGTTGTCACATGGGAAAACAAAGAGTGTGGTGCCTTTACAAGCTAAGGGATTAAGGTCAAAGTATATGCACAGGAAGTTGTAGAACTCTGCTTGGCACTGAACAAGTATAGATTCGCAGCTCGATCAAAAGGATTGTCAACTTGAAAACAAAGTGAGTGCCTTCACAAGCCAAAGGCTTATCGACCGACGTGCACTAGCAGATAACTTGGGAAATATCACTTGGGAATTAAATCTGACTTGTAGAAAAGGAAAATACAAATAAAATCAAAACTTTTATTGCATCAAGCACAGTCTTTATACAGCAAAACACAAATATTAATACAAATACAGGTTGTTTGGACTGGCATGAAAATGGAGGCAATATACTTACTAGTAAATACCCACAGTAAACATTGACAGACACTTCATTTTGTGGTAGGTAGTATTTAATTTACCGGTAATATTTTCAAATTATTAAAATCCAAGTAACTGTCAATACATGTATTGTGTAATGAATACCGTCATGAAACGGATAAACACAGTGCATACCATATATGCATTACTGCATAGGAATAGTGGCATGAAAACGTAAAAATATATGAATAACAGTATTTGTATGTACTGCAAACATCTAGAGTTTCCAACATTACCCCAAGATTTATATTTTTTTTTAATGTCGCGCTTATAAGACGACCCCTACTCTGCATTAATCGAATTTTAAGTAAAAAACGTCAACTTATAAGTGAGTATATACGGTACATTTTCAACCAATTATTGAATATATCATGCAGAGGAAATGGGAGCTAAGTGTTCCCAAAGGACATACAGAGGCAGCCAACATGGGTTGGCCTGGATCCAGGGTACTGAACCCACAACTGTTGGATTATTAGTCCAACACTCTACCAACTGTGCTACCATAGCTCTTGGAGTATAAATACATTATGCTTGTGTAAATTCATTATGATATCAGATCACATGTGCGATCAATTGATTCTTTCTTTAAATACTGTGGTGTCTTAAAATTCAATCATTTCTCTATATAAAATGATCCCACCCTTTTTCCACAGCTAAATCTTAAGGCAATGACCTTTGCTTACTAATCAATGTATTTATCTTGAATCAGTCTTTTGGACACATGCTGCTTGGTATAGATTTTTGATCTTTCTTTTGTTTCATTTTAACAATGTATGTCTATGTTGAAGTATATGGTACTGTTTATGCCAGATGTTTTGTAATGGACTAGTAACAATTTTGCTCTTGCTGACAGAAGTGTAATATCCTTGAATACAAAGCAACAACTACAGTTTGGCATGAGTAGAAATGAAAGACCCAATGCCACCTAATGAAGGCTTTTATACGGGAACTGTACATGCGCTTATTGAGAAAGGGTATTGTTCATCCTTCTTTGGTGGGAATGTAGACATCATTTCACTTGCAGAGAAAACACACAGTATGTTATATGTAAAGGTGACTAATATAATCTTTCTGGAAATTTAAACTGAATGGAGTACATATGGATATAAATACTGGGAATATTTAAATCTGAAACATATCCAGATCTGTTTACAGTGGTTTCCCAATGTCCAATCCACAACTGGCCTTAGTTTGCCATACTAACACTGACAGCTGGTCTAAGATCAACAGTTTTGTAAGTGTCTTCAACAGTTTTGAAGACACTCACAAAGTATGCATGTGGTTATAGCAGTTGGCATGAAATAGCTGATGCAAGGTCACTACCTTCATCTCTATTAAGACCATCTCATTTGTTATTCAGAGATATCATAAACTGAATTGCTCTATTTTATCTGTCAACAGTTCATCATGACATCAAAATGATCTCACTCATAATCATACAGATGCTTGAAATGAGTGCTGTATAGCATTCTCAAGCCCTTCCATGATAAGAGCTGAAGAGCCTAATGAATGAATAAAACTGTACCATGCAGCATCTTTGCAGAAAAATAACATCAGTAAAATCAATACCATGAATAAGCCTCTATTTTTGTGAAATATTCCATAGAAACTATGGTGAAATCATAGCAGTAAACAGCTCTTTATATCTTTGAAACTTAAGGACTATAATATGTATTTTATTTATCATTTCCATTTACTATTTTATTACTGTTTTCTCTCCGACATAATCATCAGATAAATGGGGACATTTAAAGTCAGGTACATTGAGAAAAACTGCAAGAGGCTGAAATATATATCTTTCTTTAACTCTCTCTGTCTCTCTTTCAAAATAAAACAAATTACATTCTCTAATTTAGAGTCAAGTCCTATTTGGTCATAATTTTATTTGGATCACAAAGTGTCTGAATAAAGGTGTGATCATGATGGGATAACAATGCCCACGTCATAATTATCCATTTGCAAATTATTTAATGTAATACATACACGTTTAAGTGAATTCTGACCAAATATTTAAGTAGTGCATGATGCTTTTGAAGCAATCAAGTTTGATGCACATTAATTTAATACTGACAACTATGTAGTTATTCTGAAGTCCTCCCCAATGTCAGATTCTTTATTGTTTTCCAAACAATCACTTAATGAAAAGGATAATTCAGTTTTTTAAACAATGTGAAGGAAAACTGACATAAATTACATAATACATTTGATATTCAGAAAAGTAATCTGATTTATACTCTGTCTTTATCCCTATGCATTACAACTTTGTCAACAACGATATGACATTAGCTATTCTTACATACTGCTTCAAATAACAGGACATAATGAAGTAATTTTTGTAAAAGCAAAAGATAATGCAAATTTATGAAGCTAAATGCCATTAAGTAAAATGGAAATTATATCTTTTCATCAAAAATGTCTCATTATCTATAGATAATAATTATGTACATAAAAAGTGACGTCATATTATTAATATAATTTAATAATAACATTACCTTGAGATGCACAAATAATGTGAATTTGTTAACACCAGCAAAACATGACACATGCATACAGTGTAACATTGTATCTATTTTAGGGTCAATGACGTTAACTTTACTTCAACATCACTTACTTGGGCCAACGATGTGGCTCCTGACAGACAGCCACGGCTGAATCACAAAGAGCCTGTATGCTGCTTGGTCTGGATGCCTTAGTAATAACAGCAAGGTAGACATACTTAGCAGTTACAGAAAGGCCAAATTTTGTCATAGCAATTCCCAAAAGCTTTTTGCTCGGCTGATCATGCTGGATTAGTTGTCTTGCTTTTTGCAGGCAGTCTCTGGCAAATTTTGCTTCATCTGTACCCATGGCTTCTCTATGATACTGGTCCTGTGCATAAACATACCAAACAAAATGCAACATACTTCCTGGTAATGATATACTAGTATACCAAGTATCATCTCTTAATCTCAAATGGCTTTAAATTTATACTGTGTATTGAAAGTGTGACAGATGGATGGACAGAAAAATGAATACTATGTACCCCACTTACTGTGAAGAGGCTGGGGAAAAAAATGAAATGAAAATGAAAAATGATTGATTTATAAATGTTACACTTTGTAAGCATAAATTTGTGAGCTCTGGGATTTTTTGGTGACATTTCAGTAAAACTGAGGAAGAATTTAAATACAGGTTTTTGAAACTGGGTGGTTGCATGTGTACAGGTAAAAGGCCAAGACTGGCTATCAAACAAAAATCAAGCTCATAACATTGACCAATCACAAGGTCATTCAGAAGTATGTCTTCAGTGGTTCTTTTATGGCACCTCAGCACAAAAGTGGCTATGTAGTGCCAACCAAAATTAAAGTTTGAAAAATGTAAAAAAAAAGAATTGCAAAAAAAATGTAGGAAGACAAACCCTTGCAAATAAATGCAAACATTAAGTACAACAAGATAAAATATAAAATGTAAAGATGTTAACATTTTGTAAAATGTATATAAAATAACAGATATAGGTAACAAATGTAAAATCCTCAAAACACGATTAAAATTAGTTAATTAATTATAAACTGCGTTCCCTTTAAAGTCCAAGATTTTCTCAGGTAGTAGGTATAGTTTCTTCAAGCAGTTCATGTTAAAATACTTCTGTCTCACAGGGTGGAAATTGACACACTCGACAAGAATGTGCTCCACTGTCAGTGGACACTGGCATGGTATACATTCTGGTCGAGGTTCACCCTTCAGAAGGTGTGCATTAGTCAGGTATGTGTGTCTGATATATGACTGGCACAATACCACATCATCTCTCTGATTTGTTCTATATGAGAAATGCCACTTTCCAATAGAGGGTTTGATTTTCTTAACTTTTTCTGTGGAGTTTTCATTCCACATATTTTTCCAAATATGACAAACATGCTAATTTATACAATATTTGAAGACAGTATACAGAATCTTTGATTTGGAGGTTGGTGATTGCAGGGCAGCTTTGGCAGAATACTTTTCTCAGATTGTGTGAGAACATTATGTTTCTATAATAACTGAGATATTAACCAGTAGCCAGATTTAAGATTCTGCAAAGCTTTCAACAAGGCAATGGAATCTGAAAAGATGATGAAATTTGTTTTATTAGTGGTTTCAATTTAGTTCAAAGCTATGAGTATGACTGTAATTTCTGCAGTAAAAATTGAGGCTATATCCAGTATAGATGGCTTGAGATGGTGCCATGGGGTGGTGCAATGGCAGCTCCAACCTTGTCTCCATCTTTCAAACTGTCTTTGTAATATGAGGCTCTGATTTCACTAAATTTACTCTGAAAAAGGAGAGGATTTGTTGAGGACTTTTTGAATTAACAAAGGTCAAATATTATTTTGGGAGGTTTTGATATCCGTGACGGTGATTTGGGAATACAGAATTCTGCAATATTTCCAACATTGATTTTTGCTGTTTCTTTTTGAGGATGAATTTGTATGCCAAAAGGTGGAATGAGGTTTGGTTTCTGAACATACAAGGTTTGGTATTTGGGTGTAAACACAACATTATATTTGGGGTTAAATAGATTAGAAGATAGTATGGTAGCATACTGACGATCCAATTTAATTCATCTGAGAAAAAGTGATGGTTTGTTTGCCTCAATATAGGCTTTCTGAAGGGGAAGTTCTAAATGCACTCAGACTGAGTCTAAGTCCCTGACTGTGTTTTGGATCTAGCATCTGGAGGTAAGATCTACAAGCCGATCCACACACAATCGAGCCATAGTCAAGTTTCGATCTTACTAATGACCTGTATAACTGGAGCAAGACCTTCTGATCTGCTCGCCATTATGTGTTTGCCTTGACATGTTTTAAATCCATGGATTTTTTATATTTGTCCCTGAGGTATCTAATATGTGGAAGAAAAGCCAGTATGTTACCTCAACAGCCAAGGAGAAAATATACACTGCTCAATTAATCCTCCTTTTATATCCTACCACTGCCTTGGAATTAGTGAAAAATGACATCCATTTTATATGAGAAATTACTATCTTGATATGGAATTGTTTTTCTCTCATTTTTCCATTTGATTTTGGATGGCAAAAATTCTTAACACTTGTTATTGTCTGAAAACATGCAATAATATTTCATTCATTGTCCAAAAATAAATGAATGAATGAAAAACCCATGCCAAAGTAATCAAATCCACACATAAGATATTAGGTTACCTCTTAAGTCACACAGCAAAGTAGTTACACTTTATGTGTACTTTAGTGAATGAAAACAGACATTACTTGCCTAGTTTCATCAAATTTATTTTGTCCACAACAAAATGCAAAAAAAACACAAATTCACACATCAAGCAAATAATCTGCCATGTTTTAATCTTCCACCATAATTAATTGTATGGTCCATAAAAATCTGCATAAATACAACTCATATTGGTCTCTGAATTTGTCATTGAATAAAAAAATTAAAATAGATATGACAGGATGAATCTTGATTGTAATTTCCCAGATTAAGTTAAAGTAATAGTGTATGTCAGTAGCAGGCAGGAGTGTTGAAGGTCGATTTTAAATATCTGAGACACAACCAATGAACCAATCCTGGTCTCTGCATTCCAGTATAGAAACAAATCTAATGACAAATTTAATTATATCCCAATACTTAAAAAGTTTTAGCAATATATAAAACATTTAAAATAGGATCTGCTTTGTTTTAGGTTATTTTTACAAAATATGTGCAAGTTATTACCTACTGAAACTAAATCCTATATATATGACTGATATGTCACTGGGTGCAGGTTTGAGTATTATCCAGAAAGAAGTTGTTAAACAACATTTTTAGATGAATACTTTAAAACTAATGGTTTTCTCATTGAATACAGAGTGACATCTGTTTCCACTGCTTTTATGATTAAAATTTTTCCTCTACAGGTAAGTAATATAGTTTAAACAAATTATATCAATGTCAGTGACCTCATGAACAGTAAAGCGAGGTTCTCCCAATTTTCGACAATTTTGGTCTAACTTGTTGAGACTATTTTGCATTATAATCAAGCCATTCCTCCACTTTCCAAAAACTGTATATAGTCTGTCTCTCTTGTCTTATCATTGGGGAACTATAATCGGGTCTTAAAACAGCCACAACAGTTAACATACCATTTTTACTTTATGGCAACTGGATGACATTCCAACTTGAGCTGAACAATACTGTGCTTCTCAGCTGTTAGTTTTTGCCCTCTAAATAATTATCAGTGGTAATAATAGCCTTTAATTATCAAAGTGACAATACCCGACATCTAAGAAACACACAGCAGTAAGGATAATTGGATTATTCATTAAAGTTAGGTACTTTATTGGCATGTTGGAACAAATGTCAATGTGTTGAATTTAGAAATAAAAAAAATTTCTTGAGATTTCCATCTGTAAACCACAATGTGTCTACCAGTGAGGGGTCAACTTAACATTTTTTGCACTAACATGCTGTCCATGTTAATGGGGTGGCCATCCTAGAGAGGTACTTTTGAATACAAACTCATTGGTGGCAATGGATTGTGGCATAAAAAACAGGTGGCCCTTGATCATGGGCACCATTCAAGAGGACCACTGTACAGAAATAAGCAAAAAGTAAGCATCATGATGTGCATTGTAATCCTGATCAATATAATCATGATATGTATTGCATCCTGGCCTATATGATCATGATACATATTGTACTGTATCATGACATATATAATATGTACTGTATCCTAACCTATATAATCATGATATGCATTGTATCCTGACCTATATAATCATGATATGCATTGTATTCTGACCTGTATAATCATGTATTGTATCCTGACCTGTATAATCATGATACATATTGTATCCTGAGCTATATAATCATATGCAGGGCTGTCATAAGGAGCGGGCGAAATGGGCGATTGCCCGGGGCACCATTTCGTGGAGCTTGCGTTATTTTTTCCCCGAGTGCGAGTGCCAAAGGAGCTGCTCAACTGTGGCGCCGTTTCTTCCAGCGCAAACTTGCGACGGCCCTGATCATATGTATTGTATCCTGAGCTATATAATCATATGTATTGTATCCTGACCTATATAATCATGATATGCACACTATCCTGACCTATATAATCATGATATTATTGTATCCTGACCCATATAATCATGATATGCACTGAATCCTAACCCATATAACCATGATATGTATTTTATCCTGACCTATATAATCATGATATTATTGTATCCTGACCCATATAATCATGATATGCATTAAATCCTGACCCATATAACCATGATATGTATTGTATCCTGAAATCAGTGGCAACACACGGGCCTAATCTGTACCTCTAGACATTGGACTACCAGAAGACAGAGCTGGTTAAAGTGTTCCTTCTGCAGCTCTCCTCTGGACTCCATCACCCTCGAAGCTTGATTCAAATACTTCTCCAGGTTGTTGTACACCCTATCCTCACTAAAAACAGAGAACACAGAGACTAAGTCAATTTCTTACATATGGTCCTTAGGCATAATGGATATATATAATCTATCAACAATGTTTGGTTGAAACAGGTAAATTCAATCTTTGGAACAAACTTTATGTTAAACTTGGTGGCTGATTCTATTTCTTGATTCCTGTCTCATTTTTTTCTTTTTCCCTCACAATCTACACTTGTAAGAATGCTTTGATTAAGGTAAATCAAATCCATATTGTTGCATAGGAATTGGCTTCATCACAACTGACCAACAAGGTTATCATATGCATAAACACAAAATGGTTATCATATGCATAAACACAAAATGGTTATCATATGCATAAACACAAAATGGTTATCATATGCAGCAATGAATACTAACATCATTTAATGAATGAAGTATAGCTATGCTACAACAGTAACAACACATTTTCAATGTGACAATTTTATCTGAGTAGTTCTGAGTTGCATGCCTAAATTCTATGGGTAAGATACATTTTTTTAGCACTGCTTAAATGTGGGATATTTCTATCCAAGAGGCAAGAAACAATTATTCCAACTTGTCCGATTCCATTTCAACCTCAGCCTAAAGCTGAGAGTGATATGGTATTACAAGTTTTAGTCTGCAATACTTAAGGCCAGATGCCGTATGTCACTGGAAATCCTATATGCAGTCATCTACTCTTTGTATCATAAGGTGAACAATAAACTTTACAAAATGCAAACATAACAAGTGTCCATCAAAAGTACTGATATCCTAATGGATAAAGAGAATTTCCAGGAATCCAAGATAAAACTATTTCTTCTATTTAACTGCTAAGTAATGAAAACCATCTCTGATATTCTTGAGCAATAACAAGATTTTCAAGATGGTCACCGTGCCAGCTATACTGAATGTAGGATTGACACATTTTCATTTAGGATCAACAAGTCATAAGAAGTCTTTTGGTGAAATCCCCTGTAGATATGACCATTCATCCAGGAGGAGTCCCAATAACAAGATTTTCAAGATAGATGACTCTCCGTTCAGGACGATTAGCAATAACACAATTTTCATGATGGCTGCCATTTTGGTCATATTGGAGGTTAGATCAGCACCATTTTCATTTAGGAACAACCAGACCTCATAAAAAGTCTTTTGGTGAAAACCCCATGTTGATATGACTATCCACCCAGGAGGAGTAGTGACAGCAAGATTTTTAAGATGGCTGTCATGTTGGCCATATTTACTGTCAGACTGACATCATAATAAGGTGTAGTGATAACAAGATTTTTAAGATGGCCACTGTGGCATGGCAACCATATTGGATGTCTGAGTGGCATCAATTTCACTTAGAACCAACAAGACCTTGGGATGAATGTGTGTTGCATCAGAACTAATGCCAATGTCACCACTGCTGCCACTGACCATGACACAATAAGTATAGCATAAGCTCACTTGCTCCTAGTGTTAATGAAAAAGAAAAAAAGGAGGAAAGGGTAATGTAATAAACACAAAACCATATTTGTATTTTGTTCTAAGTCAGTATAAAGAACTCGTTTGATATGGCATAGGAATAATCTTAATGTATCCCTAAACCATATACAAGTACAGTCAAACCTGTCCTAATGGTCACCTGTGTTCAGTGGTCATCTGGTCACAATGGTCGTTCTAACCCCCCCCCCCCCCGCCAAAATTTCTTATATAAATGCCCTGTATTTAATGGTCACCTGCTTTCAACAGTCAGTGGCCAGGTGTTTCCTAACCTAACACTGGTTTCACTCTGTCTTAAGCAGTCACTGATGTGTATTAGCAGTGACCGCTCCAAGCATTTCATATCTTGATTGTACTTACTGTAGTCCAGTCACGCTGTCAGTCAAACTCAAAGGTGTCAACATGTTGGCTTAGAAAGCAAGGCAGTTTTTGTTCTTACATGAGAGAATCGAAGCAATTCATTTGCTGGATAGTGGAGAAAGTAGTCGTGTAGCTGCAGCAGAAATGGGAGTCAGGTGAACTCAGATCCAAGGGATTATTAAGCATAAGCGAGATCATATAGCCAATTTTGAGAACAGCGTTAATCCGGAGTGTAAGCAATTACATACAATCACACCAAATGAGTTGAGATACATGTACACTGCACTTGTGATATCCCTTACGGTTTATATGCTATTAACTATAGCCACAGGAAGCTTCTTTTCATTCGCTAATCATCAAAGGTCTCCCACAAAAGCTGACTGTCTTTTGATCTCGGTGAGTTTGAGCAACTGCTTAATCCATCAATTGTTTGAAGTTTGAACACCTGTCTTCATGCCTAATTATACCAGCTGGCCTAACAAAAAGTCACTCCTGTGTTTTACAATCGCAGGTAAACTGTCAATTAGTAATTTTATTTAGACACTGTTTTTACTGACAATTAATGATTTAATGTACATGATGGATTAAAGTGGAACTTTTTATTATTTTGTTATTTTTCTTTTTGCTAAAAAGCTAAACTTAATAAATGTATCTTGATGGCATCATACTACTACCACTACTAATAATGTTAATGCTTTTCGGTGCATAGTACATATATTTGTCATGAACCAAGTTTGAGAGCTGAACCTGCCTTCAGAGGTCACCTGTCTACAAAGGCCACTTTGGCCTTTTCCCATGGGTGACTGCTATTGACAGGTTTGACTGGAGTTCTTTCTACCAACCTGGAAAAAAACATGTATGTAGTATGTATATCACACTTTATGATATAATGCAAGTCCCACTGGAAAGCTGGATGATAAAAGAACAGGTGACAGTTTAATATATGTCAGTGCTGCAACCAGTTAGTTAATGGTGGATTTCAACAACTGTACCTTGTTCTGAGGAGCAATTGGAGAAGAAATGATCTAAACACTGGAGTGGGGTCAATACAATCATTAAATACAGTCAGCTCTTTGGTCAGTTGTATGGTGGCAGCTCTATTTTTCCGAGGACTTGTGGTCATGGTGATGTATCCTAGCAACATATCCACCACGTCATTTGATGGGGGGGTGTTGTCAGCAAAACACATCTGTGACACAACATCCATAAAGAAACTGTTACATCTACTCTGGTAATCCTTGAATCCTTTAATTTCTTGGCTGTAGATATAAAATGAGAAACTAAACGTAGTATGTCATGAAAATATGTAGTGTACAGGAGAGTATCAATAAGCAAACCAAGCTTGAACAGGATAGAACATCATTACTGCATGGTGCAAGAACAACAGCTAAAATCTTTTTAATATTCTTGGATGATTTATTTTGCAGAAATGCCAACCCCTGAGCATGCATATTGGGAATCCTAGAGTTAATTTTGCAGCCCATTCTGGTAACATGTTTATTGAAAGTAAGAAACCTATACAATTATATTGCATCTTCCTATAAGCCAATACATACATTTATTTATTTATTACACAATTAAAAACAATGAAGGTCCAATAATAATAAATGGTGAATAAATTCCTTCAATTCCAGAACCGTGAATTCCTTCAACATTTTGGCCAAAACAATAACCATAAACATTAGTCCTCACAAATTATTGCATCTTTCTTTTCTTTTCACCTCTGCTGCCATTTTTCACATAATTACAGTTGAACTGCCTGGGTTCTTTTTATGAACATGCTGTTTTATACATTGAGAAACTACATTCTGTGTACCAGTCTAGTATATTGGTGCTGAATTACTTTTGTTCCTACCTATGTCTACACAGAAAACTCCTGATTGAGCTTTTATCCCATAATGTGATTTCCCGAATTTCATCAATATAATTCAGAATGCAGAATTATTATCAAACATTTTGTAATAATTATGCAAAATCCAGAATGTTTGCTATGTTTGATTTTGAAGTTACTTCTGAATCCTCTGGTCAGAGGAAAGCAACTAAATGCTAACGTCTGTTTTAGGGCTATGGAACAAAATTACTGAAACTAATATTGGTATGGTGACAACTTCATTTATAATGACAATGGAAATTTTCAGGAAAACTAACATTACTTCTGGATCTTTTAAAAACATTTAGTATGGTCATGAATAAATGCTTCAATACTTTATCATAAATAATTGTACATCTTTTTACATGTGGTTTGTATATGAATGGGCCAGCAATAAATGAAACCCAAGTCATTTTCCAGTCAATATTAAAGAACATTTGAGCTGTGTTAGCTCAGTGGTTGGTGTGTCCGACTTGCCACCAGAAGGGTGCAGGTTCAAATCGTGACAGAGACCAGGACAGGTTGTTGGCTGTGGTGTGTCCCTGGGAAAAAAACTTTACTCCAATTGCCTCAGCATGATGCAACCATTCCTGTTAAACACCAATCAATCAAACAGTCAATCAGTTTTGAAAAAGCATCCCTGCGGGCATACTTAGTACTTCTTAATTACCTTTCCTTCATTGTTTCATCTGGGACAAACTCTGCTGGAATATTTCTGTGACATTTGGGACACTCATAGATCTCCAGTGCCTTGTTATCAAGGAAACATTTGTAGCAGATGGTATCACTGCATGGTAGTGTGACAGGTGATCCCTCTATTAAAACTTCACAGTCACAGACAAGGCATCTGGGTTGTCTGTAATCAAAATCTTACAAAAATGAACATTATCTCCATAAATGGGAACATTTTGCAAATGAAGAGACATCAATGTTATTGAAGTAATTTTTTTATATAGTAATTTAGTAATTTAGGACCAAGTAACTAATGAATTCTGAACTGCAGCACCATCTTCAAATGGCAATGACAATAGAATACATCTTCGTCTGTTTTAAGAATAATTAATAATTAATTATGTACAATTTTCGCACAGTTCTAAACAATAAGATAGTCTTACTTTTTTCTTTTAGTTCTTATCACACTCTCCTGCAGAAAGAAAATTCATTGGGAAATCCTAATTTTCAAACATGGGATTTATGTTTATAAACTTAATGATGTAACTTTATCTGCTTTAATATTACACCAGAGGTATTTTAAAATAATTTTGAGTAATTTTGATTGCGACTGACCGAGGTTTATGGATCTCCATAACTTTTAACAGATGAGCTATTAAATTAAATTGCTTTCATGTTACAGAGATAAAAAAACATTGTCAAAGCGATCACAATTCCTCAAAATTATTTAAAACTTTCTTATTGTTGCAAAGAACTATATTTTGCTTGTTAAATACACCTATTGTAAAGGTTTCAATTCATAAACCAACAACTGGTTTTGCACTTGTATATTTTGCACCTGTATTAAATGACTTCATTTGACAGATCACTCATGCACCATAATTCTTAACTGTTACACCCAAATTAAAACAACACACTTTTGTGCATCACTTGTCAATTATCGGATTAAAATGTTGACTCTTCTCACAGCATGTTATTTTTACAAGTAGCGAGGTAAACATATCCAGCTTTTGGAGTTAGGTTCACATTAAATTTGCAAGAATGGTTCCCAGAATGTGTCTAGTATTCAGAGGCTCCAGTCTGTAGAGGTTTTACAAGAAAGAATTTATAAGAAAAATAAGTTCCAAACCTAAATGGTTGATTGGAGAAGATCTGGTTTCCAAAAGTTTCACAGTAGTTTCTTGATGGCAATTCATGAACAGTGTAACCCTTGCAAATATACTGATGTTGGGTAAGCATGTATGTTCATATATACCATATATACTCGCTTATAAGTCGATGTTTTTTTACTTAAAATTCGATTCATGCCGACTAGGGGTTGTCTTATAAGCGTGACATTAAAAAAATAATTATAAATCTTGGGGTAATGTTGGAAACTCTAGATGTTTGCAGTACATACAAATACTGTTAATTCATATATTTTTACGTTTTCATGCCACTATTCCTATGCACTAATGCATATATGGTATGCACTGTGTTTATCCATTTCATGACGGTATTCATTACACAATACATGTATCTACAGTTATTTGAATTTTACTAATTTGAAAATATTACCAGTAAATTACATACTACCTACCGCAAAATGAAGTGTCTGTCAATGTTTACCGTGCGTGTTTACTAGTAAGTATATTGCCTCCATTTTCGTCCGAACAACCTGTATTTGTAAAAATATTTTTGTTTTGCTGTATAAAGACTGTGCTTGATGCATTAAAAGTTTTGATTTTATTTGTATTTTCCTTTTCCACAAGTCAGATTTAATTCCCAAGTGATATTTCCCAAGTTATCTGCCAGTGCACATGGGCCGATAAGCCTTTGGCTTGTAAAGGCACTTACTTTGTTTTCAAGTGGAAAATCCTTTTGATCGAGCCGCGAATCAAATACTTGTTCAGTGCCAAGTAGAGTTCTACAACTTCCTGTGCATATACTTTGACCTTAATCCCTTAGCTTGTAAAGGTACCACACTCTTTGTTTTCCCACATGACAACCCTTTGATCAAGCTGCAAGTTTGATACATGTTCAGTGCCAAGTAATAGAGGGTGGTTATTTGAACTCTCTGTGATCTTGCCGCACAATTGACATGTGTTCAGTTGCATCCTTTAATAGATTTCTGACTTTATGATCAAAGCGTTACTTACAGAGCCCAAGCTCAGTCTCTGCATAAGCACCCACATATGACAGTAAAGCCGAGGAATCAGAGTCAGACGAGATTTACAATGACAAGACGACGACAATTTACAATGACTAGACGACAATGTAGGATTTCAGAACTTTATCAGACGAGGATTAATTCTTGGACTTTGTACCAGATATCATCAGATAGTGAAATTTATAGGATACCGTGAATCACAAAAAAGTGGACTTAACTTTCATTGTGTATTTGTACGACGTGTGGAATTAACATATTACGAGATATTGTGAATCAGATCATTCTGAACTTCTATTTTTATACCTGTTTGTGACCTATAATTGAATTCGTGGATTTATCATATAAATGGATTTAAAATGTCAAGCATTATGGATTTCAATGGACTTTATTACACAAAGATGGACAAATTGTAAGTTGTCAATTTATTTGTGACATATTTCACTCAATAACATAATTGTATTTTACACTGGTTTTGTCTTTTTCTTATCTATCTATCCAGTTTGGCTTGTTTATATTTCCAAAGTGCATTTCTGACTCACTAAGAAGTCACCCCTTCAGATGGATCTGACTGCAGAATACACCCCGACTTATAGGAGGGTCAAAGAGAAAATCATTTTGTGCAGCACTAAAAAGGGGGGGGGGGCGACTTATAGTCGAGTCGACTTATAATCGAGTATATACGGTATATAGGGTTTAACAGCATGTCAGCAGAGAACTGGCTATATAGTGCTGATTAAAAGTAAAGTTGTAAATAATTTAATGTAAACAATTGGACATACAAACTTTTAGGAAGATAGACCCTTTCAAAATATACATAAATGCGTAATCCTACAAGATAAAAGATAAAAAGTAAAGATCTTAAAATTCTGTACAAGGTATATACAACAAAGGATAAAGGTAAAATATATAAAATCTTTAAAAAATAGGGTCAAAATTTGAAATATAAACCACATTTTGTAAAAAGTCCAAGATTTTCTCTGGTGGTACATCATCATAAAGCTTCTTAACCTGGGTAGTGCAGAAGCCATATATTTATTGATGGTATCTAGTTATAGTCAAAAGTACCTCATACCTGTATGCGGGTACCATAAAAATATGGATCTGAACAATGATTTCTACTGATGTTAAATTCTCCAATTCCTTCCAATCATTAAGCATGTGTTAATAATATCAGGCAGACATTGTGAGTGATGGTCCAATAGATATTGGCTGTACATCACTGTAACTGAACATCAGTTAACTTGTAGCATTCTTGCTTATATTAAAGAGATGGTTGATGCTGACCACCATACATATGAATAGGATAGTTGTAGCTGAAATTAAGGTGATTAGGGCTTTGTTTGGAAATGTGGATGTATCAATAACAATGGGCTCAATTTCACCAAATCTGAGAAGTAACCAATATTCTGCAAGAGTGTATCACATACTTTTCACATGGGCTGATATGCAGATGCTTTGACAGAGAGAGCTAACATGAAGACCTTCTTGTGCTACAAACTGTTTTGCTATACTTTTCTCCTCGTCTCTCTCTGTCCATTTAGTATAACAGGAGAGAGAGATATTGACCACCACTTAACCTACGCACCTTTTTGGAAGCAACAGAAAATATATGACTTGGCAATGTATGCATCGGCACCCCAACAAAAGCACGCAGGACAAAAGCGTGCAGGACAAAAGCGCACAAAAACAAAAGCGCGCAGGACAAAAGAGCGCAAAGACAAAAGCGTGCCGACATAATCGCACAAAGACGACAGCCTACAACATTTACCATTTTGTGTCTCTAGTAAAGAAACTAACAAATACAGCATTAAAGATCATTAAGCATCGTTTATTAATTAATATCTCAATATGCAGAAATACAGCTTTAAGGAACAAATAACATCATCTATTCATTAATATCTCAATATGCATCTCCATGACGTACTCCCATCCGAATGAATATGATCTTTATGAAGCTGATAGCCGTCATGTAAAATGTGTTCTTTTCTGCTTCTGTGATTCGGTTCTATACATGACTGCAAATGTTTGGGCATAGATATATTTGTGTGCTATTTATACGGTTTCGGGTATGCAACTAGCTTTGAAGAATGACTCTTCAAATAATATTTGGAACTTAGAAATTATGTTAGGTTTTGTCGGCGTGCTTTTGTCGGGGGTTTTAAGCTGCGCGCTTTTGTCGTGCATGCTTTTGTCAGGACACCATATACATGTACATCAATACCTGCATTTATTACTTGAGCCTTTTGAGCTTAGGATCAGTTTCTTTTTTCTTCAGTTTTGTTTTTAAAGACCTAACTTCAATAGTGGAGCAATGAACATATAAAGATGATTATATTTTGTTTTTCCTCGAATGTTTGAGAAGTATGAAATTACACAGAAATGTAGCAATTAAAAATAAAAAAGTCCACCACCTACCCCCTCCCTTCCCCCCCAAAACCTGTGTAGGAAAAATATTTGACCCACAATTGCCATTTACAAGATCCTACTATTGCCATTTACTACATGATGTATATCAATTTTGAAAGAAAAGAAATGTTTAATTTAAATTTAATTTAAAGATTCAAAAAGTAACTTGAGAGCACATGTTACAAATTAACTCAAAATCTCCCAGGAAAACTTCATCCACAACAATATTCTCAAGATTTCAGTAATGTTAAAAAAATACTGACATAAATCGAATCATGTCCTGGTCATAATACTGAAATATTTAGTTACAAAATGAATGCCCTGCTGTCCTTTACAAAATAATTTTCTGTAAGGCTGAATTCCATATTCTGATTTTTAATGTATAATTAGAAACTATCTGCAATTCAGTATGGTCCAAATATAAAAGTTGGTCTATTATAGTTTTCACTTCTTACTATCCCCTTGACAAAAAAATAGTCCTAATTTTATGTAAATTATTTTAAATTAAATGTAGATAAATCCTATAAAATCCTATAAGGATTGCACTGTCCATCAGTAGAATCTCATTAACTTTAATTCTTGTTTAATTTTACCTGGTCACAATCTTGATCTGTTGAGAGGTCTTTTTTCTTTCAAATATTTTTGGCAGGTTGCAAGTAATGATTCAATCACTAAAAATTATGTAAATGTCAATAATAGTCATTTGCATGCCTCATGGTATGTCTACTGCCACTGCACTCAAAAGAAGACCTGCTGACCAATGCCACTTGGTTGCATGTGTGCCGGGCAGATGAACTCCCAGATGAAGTGTTGCAAACTCACACTCAGAGCTTATTGTGTATGTCAGTCTCAACTGACAGTAAAGATCAAAGAGATCACTTGGCTTTGTAAAGATACTGGCAGCTCTCAGCTGATGTTTTGTACCATATGTAAATGAAAAGCAGTACACCACTAAATTCTGACGAGAGCATTACCCAACTAATGGCAGTGATAATACTGATGTACCTGATCATATCATATTAAAAACTTGTAGAGCTGTAGAGACTGTAGAAGATTATAAAACTAAATTTATAGATCAAGTAGGTCTTGGACATTTGTATTCAAACTAGCCTAACATTAGAAGACATCTACAGTGACATCGTAGAAGGCATTAAGTTGTAAGGAAAGTTATTCTAAATCTTTTGTTGGTCATATATAAATGAATGCATTAATTATACATCTTACAAAGCAATCACAAACAATGTATCCATTACTAGTCATATGCATTCAATTCATATATTGGCAGAAAACAAAAAGTTCAGAAATACAGAAAATTCAGTATTGGAGCTGGCAAACACAAAATATTTTTTAGTATGAGATCGCCCCAAAAGTCTTTAAATCCATGATTAAAACCTAACTTTTTAAACATTTTGTTATAGGTTAAAAAGAAAAATTGATTTCTGCTTCATTTCTATGTGTGTTGTAATAAAAAAAATCAAGTCGATTGTAGTTAATAGTATAACTGTACTTGGGTTTGGTGTCAGTCATTACATATTTTAAACAGATGGTTACACATATTTGTCAAATTGATTCTTGCTAGGAGTATAATTTTCATATATTTGTCTTTACATAAAAATCAGTGAAATATCTCCTTTAAATGAATTTCATATGAGAATATTACATTAGTTTTCTGTTGTGCCATCTTAGTTTGACTTCACTGCAGAAACAGTATTCTATTTACACACAAACATAATCAATATGTTCAGCATGTATAGTAATTAGTATTTTACCTTCAGGGTAAAATTAAACTTTTTGATTACATTTTTTTTTAAAGGAATGAATGTTGCTTTTATTTGGATAAAAGATTCTGCCAACAGATTTTTAAAAATATATTCCATATCTTTGTCGCCCTTTCATCCCTTGTAAGACTATTCTTAGTCACCATGGGAACAAAAACTAAATTAAAGAATTGTTTATCATTTTTTTGTATCAGTAGTATAGGTTCCTTATCATTATTTCACAAACCTTGAACAGAGTTATATTTCATATGGAGTCAATCTGTGGTTAACTGAACACTACAAAAATATTGCAACAACTAAATATTATAACATACTGAATTTTTGTATTTTTTATTTAGCTTTGTTTTCCTTTTGGGAGGCACTCTAGGGCTCACCAAAGATAAGCATTTTTCTATATATATCTGTGATTTTTCTATATATATCTGTGATTTTTGTTCCTGTTGGGAGCCACAGCAAGCTGTTTTAAAAAGTATAGTTGTGGACATTTTGGGGGTCTGAAAGGGTGATGGAAGGCTCCTAGCTTGGTTGGAACACCTCTCACCATATAGTCTGTTCACTTATCTTGCTGCTAAAACTGTTTCTATTTTGAGATTCTCCCATAACATCTGAATTCGACACATGATCATGTTCTAAACCACAGGATGTATCACTAGAAAGTATAAATACTGAAATTCATATAAATTTGCATGTAACTCATTTTAATTTTCAGAATAAAAATGTTAACTTTACTCTGCTTAACTACATATATTGTTATGAAGAAAGTTTTTTTTAAAAAAGGGTTGTATTAAATTTTGACAAGAAGCCCTCAAAAATTATATATTTTTGTATAAAAAAAAGGACAATATTTTTAAAAATCCACTTATGCAGGTTTAAAGAAAAATTTGTCCATGCACTTGTTCTTTGCGAGCTGCAACACATACTCATACCTGTCATCACTTTACTCAACACAGAACACGCATCACTATATCATACATGTGAACCTCCTGCATTAGAGGGCTTTTCTCCTGAGTTTAGGGGTGTCTCCCATCCCTCCCATCACTCACTGAAATCTCCCACATATGCAAAATTATTGAAACAAGTTAATGTAAATGAACTGAATTGCATATTTTAATATTAAAAATATGGAACTTTGTTCAATAGTGGTAATTGTTGCCCATTTGCAAGCTAAAAATCAGATCAATGAAAAACCTCCCTCTTTGAGGTCAAAACTCCTGACCAAATTTTGCAAACCTCCTGATTTGTTCAAAACTGACCCCTAATTTTGATCACATGATGCTATATTACTTATGCTCATACTCAAAAACCACTGGCACTTTATGCATGCTTAATACAAGAAGGGTATTAAACCCGCTATCTTCACTCTGAACATAATACATGCATTTTCATAATCTGAACCCATTTTAGTATCAAGTTTGCATCAGGTTTTGCAGAAAACCTACCGAAGCCAAGCCCTTGAATTTCAGAATTTCATCCAAAGTTGTGATTTAAACAAGGTGAATAAATGCTATTGTTGATAGAGTATGCTGCCTATTAGCGTTCAAGGGATTTTCCCATAGTTGGAAACTGTGTGAAAATATAACAATTCATTGTATTTTTTTGTCTTATGTACTTGTGCTTGGAATTCAATCATTAAACCATTATTCCTTTTGCCAAGCAAGATAAATCTATACCATTCATTGTGATGCTGTAAACACCTGCTATCATAAAGACAGTGCATACAAATATAGAATCAAACTAACAATTATTCTGCTGCTACTCATGTATAATTACTTCTGCTGTTTGCAATCATGACAATTTAAAATACATTTAGGCTATACATACATGTATAAAGGTAAACTTTTGATGTCAGACAATCACTTTAAAAAGCTTTAAAAAGCTTAGGATATTAACAAACCTCCCTTACTTGACAATCTAGAACTGATTACACCTTTATGATTTGAAAGAAAGAAAGAGATACATGAATGCAAGCTGGGCCTTTCCAAAACTGAACTGTTCGTTAGTGTTGTCAATGTGGCTAAAAAACTGACAAAATACATTATTTTTGCTTTTCTTGAAACAATGTGCACAACCGACAGTGACTTAAATATGAAAAAAACTGCCACTGAACAGGAGTTTAAGGTGACTGTGATAAAACTTTAGTCTACTAAACTCTCTTTCTCACAGACACACATAAACACATGTACACATACATGCATACCAGTGTTGCATAGAGCATGGGCTTGTGAGTTTCCCGCAATTTTTAGTCCCGTGTCCCCCAAAACTTGACCCTGTGCACCCCTTTGGGTGCCCTTTTTTTGTCAGGAAAAAAATGTTCAACGATGCCTACAACTTTTCTTTAGCGGATGTCCATCCACGTCTATGTTGGTGCAAGCAATGGTCAAAGTTGCTAAAAGTGATAAAACTGTATGATGGCAATAAATAATCCATTTCAAAACAATGAATCTAGCAATGACAAAATTCAAGGTTTGTGGTGTTATGTATGATGTTTATATAATATTATAGATATTTTAGGAAATTATAAATGTTTCTTGACTTTAATATTTGCTTGAATCTTAATTTTGTTTATCAGAAAAAAAACAACATGTTTAACTAGTGTCCTTGAATTAGGTTGTTTACTTCAGATTTGAGCTAAAGGATAGTTTTGATAAACAAAATGTTTTCTCAATTTGAGATCAAGGTTGATTTTGTTTACAGATAAAACTGGAAAATTCTTAGAGTTGTGTGTAAAACGTCATGTCCATACAAGTAAAATTCCATTAGGATGACACATATTCTAGAACATTCTGTCATGTGAGCAATCTTTATATATACCATGTTTAGTGGACAGTTTTTCAGTTTCGACATTACTATCAGTCTTGTAAAGAGCTATTACAGTTGTGGAAAGTCATTCCAAATTCTGAGAGAGGAATTATTTAAATATTCATTGGATTGTAACAGTGCTCATAGACTTTTGGATTTTTAATTGATGATTTTGGAATTTATGTGAACTTATACAGAGATATTTTGGAGTACTTCATTTTGACATCAGCACATTAAAGACTACTAGTACATCAGGACTTTGAAGACCATTGGCACATCATAACATTCAAGGATACAGCCGCAAATTCAAAATATTCTATATTTAGGACTTGTGATTAGGACACTAATTCTTATTGGATTATTTGGATATTAATACACATTACTGTAAGTGTCTTTTTGATTTTTCATTTTAATTATCTAGAAATAAATTGCTTGTTGATTTTTACTTGAGTTGTTGGTTTCACTTTCTTTCTGTTACATTTTTCTAGACCATAGAGTCGTAACAGTGGTAGTCGGCCAAGTTGCCAACGTCTTTGACCACCACTGATGTAATGTATTTTTGAGGTTCAAGTCACATCTACGGCAAGGAAGATTTAATTTTTATTCTCAGGCTGAATTAATGATAAAAGAGACTAATTCATGCAAATACAGAATTTGTCATTTAATTAATAATTTATTACTTTGAAAAGAAAAGTGATTAAGAAAACATAGGTATTTATTATAATAAATGCTCATACATGTAGATAATAAGTGAACACTAAAGTTAAAAGATAGGAATATCTGGAAAGGAGAATTTCATGGTGCAGCTCATTTCAGGTTAACCAGATATTGAAACATGTTAATGTTTTCACGAGTTACTTGATCACATGATAAAATGTTTATTGCATTAATGTAAGTGTCCAAGGAAAATATGACAAGGTTAAGGTATCAATACTGTTGAAGCAAACATGATTATCTTATTTTTTTAGCACTTCTAGTGCATTATGTACTACAACTTTCCTTTGTTCCTTTAAAATGTTGCATGTCCCTCAAATCTGGAGGGTGAGGGACAGGGTGTCCCCCTGCCCTTGAGATCCTAGGTGCAACATTGCATACAAACATGCAACATACAAATACCATATATACTCGCTTATAAGTCAACGTTTTTTTACTTAGAATTCGACTCATGCAGAGTAGGGGTCGTCTTATAAGCGTGACATTAAAAAAATAAAAAAATCTTGGGGTAATGTTGGAAACTCTAGATGTTTGCAGTACATAAAAATACTGTCAATTCATATATTTTTACGTTTTCATGCCACTATTCCTATGCAGTAATGCATATATGGTATGCACTGTGTTTATCCGTTTCATGACGGTATTCATTACACAATACATGTATCTACAGTTATTTGGATTTTATTAATTTGAAAATATTACCGGTAAATTAAATACTACCTACCGCAAAATGAAGTGTCCGTCAATGTTTACCGTGGGTGTTTACTAGTAAGTATATTGCTTCCATTTTCGTGCAAGTCCGAACAACCTGTATTTGTATTAATACTTGTGTTTTGCTGTATAAAGACTGTGCTTGATGCAATAAAAGTTTTGATTTTATTTGTATTTTCCTTTTCCACAAGTCAGATTTAATTCCCAAGTGATATTTCCCAAGTTATCTGCCAGTGCACATGGGCCGATATGACTTTGGCTTGTAAAGGGGCTCACTTTGTTTTCAAGTTGACAATCCTTTTGATCGAGCCGCCAATCTATAGTTGTTCAGTGCCAAGTAGAGTTCTACAACTTCCTGTGCATATACTTTAACCTTAATCCCTTTGCTTGTAAATTCACCACACTCTTTGTTTTCCCACATGACAACCCTTTGATCAAGCTGCGAGTTTGATACATGTTCAGTGCCAAGTAACAGAGGGGGGCTATTTGAATTCCCTGTGATCTTGCTGCACAATTGACTTGTGTTCAGTTGCAGCCTTTAATAGATTTCTGACTTTATGATCAAAGTGTTACTCACAGAGCCCAAGCTCAGCCTTTGCATAAGCACCCACATATGACAGTAAAACCGAGAATCGGAGTTGGATGAGATTTACGATGACTAGACGACGATGATTTACAATGACTGGACGACGATGTAGGATTTCAGAACTTTATCAGACAATGAGGATTAATTCTTGGACTTTGTACCAGATGACATTAGATAGTGACATTTATAGGATACCGTGAATCACAAAAAAGTGGACTTAACTTTCATTGTTTATTTGTACGATGTGTGGAATTAACATATTACGGGATATTGTGAATCGGATCATTCTGAACTTCTATTTTTATACCGGTATGTGACCTATAATTGAATTCGTGGATTTATCATATAAATGGATTTAAAATGTCAAGCATTATGGATTTCAATGGACTTTATTACACAAAGATGGACAAATTGTAAGTTGTCAATTTATTTGTGACATATTTCACTCAATAATATAACTGTATTTTACACTGGTTTTGTCTTTATTTTTCTTATCTATCTATCCAGTTTGGCTTGTTTATATTTCCAAAGTGCGTTTCTGACTCACTAAGAAGTCACCCCTTCAGACGGATCTGACTTCCAAAATACACCCCGACTTATAGGAGGGTCAAAGAGAAAATCACTTTGTGCAGCCCTAAAAAGGGGGCGGTCGACTTATAGTCGAGTCAACTTATAATCGAGTATATACAGTACACATACATATGTGAACAAATAGGGAATTTATTTGCCTTATTTTGTCAAATTTGTACAAAAGATTCAAGCACACAAGACTGTAAGAATCAGAATGACATAATCAACTTTTAACTTTTATTTTATTTGCTATTGTATGCCCACATGCTTATGCTATGTCATATTTGTTCAACAGATTAGCAAGTGGCTCTCCAAGAATTTTGGGTAAAGAAAAAGCTACTGTGCTTTAACCATTTTTCTGACTTTTCAAATAGCATTCTTTCTCCTTCTGACATGGAAGAGCTAAATTATTTTGTTGATTTTGTAACTCAAAATTAGGAACAAAGTAAGTAATGTTGGTACCTTTCTTGAGAAAAGGTGTTTACTTGACAGTGAATATTGGAAAAACATGTAATACTTCTCAGTTTTGAGTTGGGAATATTGGACATTTGTTGTACTAGTAAGCAACTGCAAACAAAGTTTCTCCCTTTCTCAAGCTCTCTTACAAGCATATACTTTTATATTATGTCACCCACACTGACTTGTGTCAAATGCACATTATTGTCTCCCCCACATTAGCATCGTGAGACATACATATCACTTTTCCAGCTTCAATGGCAGCGGCAGCATCAACAGTCTTTGCAGGGCGTATACATCAGTACACTGATGCAAGTGAGATCGGGTTCCGATGAATACTTGTTTTTGGCATCTATCTCCATTTTATTTTATTTTTTAGCTTCATCTACGTGATTCATTTCTTACCATTTTCTTCACTGTAGAAATTCTTAATGTGTCAATGTGGCAAGTATATTTAGAAACAGTTAAATACATTTACTGTGTGTATCTCTTGTATAATAAATTAACATTGCCAAATTATACATACACTAAATACATTTATTTTCTGAAGAAAAAAAACATTTAAAATCATTTATGATGATATAATGAAGTCTGTCTTCTATGTGTTCTCCCCCCCCCCCAAAAAAAATGAAGACATTCACTGCAAATAAATACATAAATATAAGGTATGTGTACAGCATATTTCATTCGAATAGTTCAAATAATCTAAACGTACACAAAACTGGAAATGTAAACAATCATCTGTCAATTTTACAATACACACATAACCTGCTGAGTGTAACCAATCACATGGAAAGTTTACAACTGAATAAACATATTTATTACTACTTCCAACTGCACTGGTGAGAAAGGGCCTTCTGAGTAGACCAGGTTGTACATAGCATACAAAATCTATGTGGTCATGAGCTAAACACAAATACTTAATCCATGTTAGTACACCTTTAAATGTAGGTCACAGTGACCTTCTTTGGTTGTAAGGGTGTAGTACTAACAGAGATGATACTAATTATTAAGTTACATGATAGGAACATAAACAGTACCCAATAAATGAACATTTAACAAAATTTAAACAAAGTTACTGAAGCATCAAATATAGGTCACAGTCACAGATACCTCTTTGTGCAGTATAGATGTAGAACTTGTCAAGATGCATCCTCTCACCAAGTTTCATGATTCTAGGTAGTAGAGGATGCATACAGCATGCCAAAAACTCATCATGAGCTAAATGCAAAATCTTCACCAAAGCCAGTAAAAGATGAAATAAAGGCCACGAACAGCTTCTTTTGTTGTAAGGGCGTTGTAGTAACAGAGATGCATATCATCATCAATTTCATGATTCTTGCATGAACAGTGCAAGAGAAATGAACATCAAACACAAAATGTAACCCAAGTCAGTAAAGTGTAAAACTATGGGTCATAATGACTTACTACTGAAAGAAGAAGTGCTCATCAGGATGCACCCTTCACCAAGTTTCATGAATTTAGCTAGGATAGTACGTACATTGATGCAAAAGCCCTAGGTGGTCATGATCTCAATGCAAATATTTAACCTAAGCCAGTAAAAGTGAAATGTCACAGTGACCATTTTTGTAGGGGTGTAGTGCTAAGAAAGATGTGTACAATATAGTTTAAGGATTCAAGCATGTACAGTAAAAACAAAAACTTTGACCCAAGGCAGTGAAGCATAGAATATGAATCACAGTGACCTACTTTTAAGAAGCGGGTGTGGTACTCATCAAGGTGCATCCTCTGCCAAGTTTTGTGATTTGAGGTATAACATTAGGATACTGGTCATGAACTAAAAGTGAACATAATCCAGTAAAATGTGAAATTTAGGTTACAGTGACCTTTATTTGTTATAAGGGTGTGGTACTAATTGAAATGCATACACTCATCATATTTGAGGATTCTAGCATGAACAATGCTTGACACTGAATCCAAGTTAGTGAAGTAGGAAATAAAGGTCACAGTGATGAGGGTGTAGCACTCATGAAGATGCATCCCATTACCAAGTTTCATGATCCATTACCAAGTTTCATGATTCTAGTATATATACAGGGTGCCAAAAACCTAGTCATTAGCTAAACGCAAAGCTTAACATAGCCAGGAACATGTGAAATGTAGGTCACAGTGACATTCTTTTACTGTAGCGAAGTGCTGCTAACAGAGATGCATACAATCATCTAGTCTGATAATTCTTGCATAAACTGAGCTTCAAATAAGCAAAAAATTTAACAAATGTCATGAACTATAAGTAAAGTGACCTACATTTGTGATGTAGGTGTAGTACTCATCAAAACGCATTCCCAAGGGTTCCTACACAAATCTGATTTGCTTTTTCCATGACTTTTCCATAAAAAATTCTGATTTTCCATGACTAAATTCTTTAATGTTTACAACAAAAAGGCCGGAAAGTTGGATCTGTGCACAAGAAATAATGATAATATTGATCAACATGATAGGAAAGAAAAAAGAATAAACTTTTTTGACAAGATGGCTATTTTCCATGACTTTTCTATTACTTTGCACGACAAAATCATTTTCCATGACTTTTCTATTACTTTCCACGAGCTAACCACAAAAATGTAATCAAGAATGTACAAATAATGTACATGTACTCTCCTTGCCATCTTCAAAAACGGACCCGTTTCGTGCTGGTGTCAATATTCCATTCTTTCGGAACTTGCGGTTGTGTCCGGTGTCCTGTATGCAGCGGTATTTGATTCAACGGCGGCAGAGTGCTTTGGCTGGGGGTCATGGTGCAAATGCTCCTTTATTTGTGGATTCGATGGGACGTCCTTTTCGTAGGGAACTTTTTCTGTCATACTTGAGGATTCTATTGGCGCGTCTCGGTTATGATGAACAAAACTTTTCTGGGCATTCATTTCGTATAGGGGCAGACACGACGGCAGCTAAGGTTGGTATAGAGGACCACTTAATTCAGACTTTAGGGCGGTGGTCATCTTCATGTTATATGCGCTACATCAGAGTTGACCCTAACAAAATTCATTCTGCTCAGGGACAGTTGTGTACATACATTTAGGGTTATGAACTTCTTTTGATATCATTCCTTTCAAATGGACTTTCACATCCAAACCGGCATCCTCTTGGGGGCTCTCATTTGATATATTTGATATCAAATTCATTTTGGTATTTTCCCCCAATCGGATACTCATCTGCTATACTAAAAACATAAAGGCCATGCCTGTTTAATACATTTCTCATACAGGTTTAAATAGACAAAAAAAATAAGAATACTTTCTTCATGCTGGGATCAGCCTAGCTCTATTCCACTAATCTGGGATCAACCCAGAATACACTCCTATGCGGGGATCGGCCTAGCTTAGATTTACTTAAGATGGGATCAGCCCAGAATACACTATGCTGGGATCAGCCTAGCACCTAGCCTACTTAATCTGGGATCAGCCCAGAATACACTCGAATGCTGGGATCAGCCTAGCAATACACTACTATGCTGGGATCAGCCTAGCACATAGCCTACTTAAGATGGGATCAGCCCAGAATACACTCGAATGCTGGGATCAGCCTAGCACAAATGTTACTCGAGCTGGGATCAGCCTAGCAGTCTACTTATGCTGGGATCAGCCCAGAATACACTAAATGCTGGGATCAGCCTAGTACAGATTCTACCGGAGCTGGGATCAGCCCAGAATACACCTGAATGACTAAGCACATAGCCCACTTAATCTGGGATCAGCCTAGAATACACTAAAATGCTGGGATCAGCCTAGCACAGATGTTACTTGAGCTGGGATCAGCCTAGCACAGTCTACTTATGCTGGGATCAGCCCAGAATACACTCTAATGCTGGGATCAGCCTAGCACCAATTGGGAATCATCATAGTCTCGTATAGTGTTTCATTCAGATTCTAGCCCATGAGTAGCCCCCACAGAGAGAGCCAAATATTTTATTTGTTTAAGTATTTATGTTATTGTAGTTATACATTTTTGATGTAGTTGAATTGTTGAATCGAGAGAGAGAATGCATATACTCATGTAACCTTTAAGTTCTTACAATGCATATATTAAACCTTTCCTCGTATACATCTGTATTTGTGTTGTGCATAAAATGATAATTACTTAATTTTTGTTTATGCACAACTGGATGTTCTTGATTTATTTTATGTACATATTGCCAGTCTTATAATGAGCTTTATCATGATAATGACAATTAATGGAGGTATTGGTGGTGTGGCAGGCTGATGTGATGTAGGATTATATTGCTTAGTCGTAAGCTAACACTTGTATAGGCGGGTTTGTACATGTACCTGGAAATTGGTAGGCAGACTGGGACTTGTGCAAGAAGCTATTATTAGCCCCTTACACGTGCTGTCTACATGGGGTTTGTTGGAGGATCACATATGGTGTGCATGATCAGAACCCTTTCTATTGGTTAGCATTGGCAGCTGAATTCAAATGGCCAACCAAACTAGATGGTCTGGATGTAGCATCACATGATCATATAGAGTACCATGGATCGGTCACTTCTCTGGACGTTCCAAGGTACAGACATTGAGCACGCGGTCTCGGCATCCAACTAGTCATATAGATTTATGCTGGCCCGCCACCACCCCTGACACCTCCCATTGGTGCCTACAGGGTGGGGTGTGCCCCTTGTATTTTCGTTACTTTTGCTTCATTATTTTCTCATGGGGCTGCCATGGGCTAGGGCGTATTTTCCCCCAATCGGCCACTCATCTGCTATACTAAAAACATAAAGGCCAGCTATACTAAAAACATAAAGGCCATGCCTGTTTAATACATTTCTCATACAGGTTTAAATAGACAAAAAAAATAAGAATACTTTCTTCATGCTGGGATCAGCCTAGCTCTATTCCACTAATCTGGGATCAACCCAGAATACACTCCTATGCGGGGATCGGCCTAGCTTAGATTTACTTAAGATGGGATCAGCCCAGAATACACTATGCTGGGATCAGCCTAGCACCTAGCCTACTTAATCTGGGATCAGCCCAGAATACACTCGAATGCTGGGATCAGCCTAGCAATACACTACTATGCTGGGATCAGCCTAGCACATAGCCTACTTAAGATGGGATCAGCCCAGAATACACTCGAATGCTGGGATCAGCCTAGCACAAATGTTACTCGAGCTGGGATCAGCCTAGCAGTCTACTTATGCTGGGATCAGCCCAGAATACACTAAATGCTGGGATCAGCCTAGTACAGATTCTACCGGAGCTGGGATCAGCCCAGAATACACCTGAATGACTAAGCACATAGCCCACTTAATCTGGGATCAGCCTAGAATACACTAAAATGATGGGATCAGCCTAGCAGAGATGTTACTTGAGCTGGGATCAGCCTAGCACAGTCTACTTATGCTGGGATCAGCCCAGAATACACTCTAATGCTGGGATCAGCCTAGCACCAATTGGGAATCATCATAGTCTCGTATAGTGTTTCATTCAGATTCTAGCCCATGAGTAGCCCCCACAGAGAGAGCCAAATATTTTATTTGTTTAAGTATTTATGTTATTGTAGTTATACATTTTTGATGTAGTTGAATTGTTGAATCGAGAGAGAGAATGCATATACTCATGTAACCTTTAAGTTCTTACAATGCATATATTAAACCTTTCCTCGTATACATCTGTATTTGTGTTGTGCATAAATATAGAGTACGGCAATGGCAAACAATTTTACTATGTGCGTTGGGGAAGTGCAGTATCCAATTCCTTTCATGTAACCAATGGGGTGAGGCAGGGAGGTGTTCTTTCACCTTTGTTATTTAATATATACATAGACGATTTAAATCATAAGCTGGGACAGTGTCACGTGGGGATACATTTGACACTAAATGTGTCATTTCTTAACAATTTTAGCTTTGCTGATGATATGTCATTGATAATTCCTTCTATTGCAGGTTTAAGGAAATTATTAAAGATATGTAAACATTACGCATTGGAGAATGATATTATATATAATACACAAAAATCGGTCTGCATGGTTTTTCATTCAACTTCTTTCAAATTACCATCTCCTCCCTCTGTACTTCTTAACGGCCATGCTCTTGCATATGTCGACAGTTATACGTATTTGGGTCATATGCTAAAATCCAACCGGTCAGACGATGAAGATATGATGAGACATTACAGATTTCTGTGTACTAGAACAAACATGCTTTTCCGTAAATTTAGAAATTGTTCTGTGAATATCAAGATTAGATTATTCAAATCTTATTGTTGCACAATGTACTGTGCTCCTCTGTGGACAAACTTTAGTGAATGTATGAAAAGAAAACTGGTTATTGGCTATAATAATAGTCTTCGTTTACTACTAAGCCTTCCAAGATGGAATAGCGCCTCTACCATGTTTGTAAACTATAATGTATTTAGTTTTGAAGAACTAATGAGAAAGTATGCGTTTTCAATGATGACACGAATATCTAATAGTAAGAATTGTATCCTGAAATCTTTGTGGATCTATGATATTCATTTAAGTTCTCAGATCATAGATAGATGGAATAAATTACTATTTAAATGCCTTACATAATTTTATTCCTAACAATGACAGACACATTCTGTAGTTGTAGATGGGTCTGTATATTTGTACATAAGACACATATGAACTTTTATGTCTTAAAATACTTCTATATTTTATATTTTAAGTTAGATGTATGGACCATGCAGTCTGAAATAAAGAATTCTTATCTTATAGTTAGCCCCCCTCAGCCCCATCCCAGGGGCTAGTTGCTACAAAACCACTCCAAACTGCTGCCTAGAACCTAAAGAGAACGAACAGTTGCGATTCAGTGAAGCTGTACATGTGGGTCTCGTAGAGGTGAGCTAAAAATATGATACAGATGAATTTCTGATTTACATATAAAATTCTATTCTCCATAAAAGATGTTTGTGACGTGTAAATATTAAAGAAACAACCAGTACTGGTGAAAAAATTTCACGCTGATAAAGATGGAAAAACTAATGTCTACACCCCATTGATGGTGGACATGATGACTGTCAAAATATTTCGCAAAAAAACAAGAGTTTCATAAATGGCACAGTATATACCCAATGCAAGTTTAATAGTTCTCCACACAGGCACTTAACACACTAAACATAATGTGCTGAAACTGAAACTATTATTTTCTTATTAAACTTACCATGACTGTAATCTCTAACCTTTAACCCCAGAATCTATAGGTTTCTTTATGACCCTAAGTGCAAGCCATCCACAATGTTTTGGTCAAGGAACTTACTGAAGAACAAAAGTTATTCTGCACACCCCATTTTCCTTTGAGTCACAACAGCCTTTGACCTTTGGTCTTTTGACTCCAAAATCAATAGGTGTCTTCCACACTTTAAGTGTAAGCCCTCCATGAACTTTGTTTAAAGTATGTAGTCTAGAACTAAAGTTATGATGCATACATTTTGTACAGTTACAGTGACCATGATTTTGTGCTGAAACCATTTTTCTTATTTTAGTCACAGTGACCTTGACCTTTGACTTTCTGACCCAAACATCAATAGGTTTTCCTTAGCCCAAGTGCAAGCCATCTGAAAAGTTTGGTAACTGTAGATGGTGGACCACAACTACTGTGCAGTAATGAAATTAGCAACATCATGACATAATATGGTCTGCCTTATGGTGGGCATATAAAAAAAAGAAGTTACATATAATTATACAAAAATATCATGTTTACATTGTTAAAAGATGCTACCTCACTGCCAAATTACTGTCAAAAATGAAACTATAATTATACTAAAATATCATACTTTTTGTAAAATGCTGCTATGGCTGCTCTGTTACACATCTTCAAAAATTTCTCCACTTCCTTGAATGATTCTACCTGCTTAAGGTCTACAACTCCATCCAGCATCTGAAATGTAAGTCACATACCTAGGTCATTTTTTCAAAGCCATTTATTTCAAGTAAAAAAATGTAAACTCTTTCTCCCTCTCTCTCTTTCTACTTAATGTACATCTTTGCCATATGTCTGTGTACACCTCCAGACAAATAATTATCTTACTTGATGTCCAAAAAAGTACCCCCCCCCCCCCACATGTCCCAAAACTTAGCATTGGGGTTGGAGTGGGACAAGACCCACTGCTATTTTGTTTCTGATTGACAATTGTGTTTGCAATATATAAATATTAAATCTTTATAGTCAATACATGAATTGCTTTGGAGATCTTTTATCAAATGCTGTTATTTCCAAATGAGAAAATACCTATATTGAAACAGCAATTTGTCAATGTCAGTCAAATTGAAGTTGTGAGATCTGCTGTGCATGATCATCTCACTGTGTTTAACCCTTTCACCACTAAGTAACTACAAGGGAAACACTACCATTCAACACTAAGTAACTTTCAAGATCTTTATAAATGTAGGCAACATATTTTCAATGACTTGTATAAATTTCATTTCTTGTGATAGGAATACATATTTGGTATCATTGTAAAGAAGACAAATTCAGGTTTCTGAAAATATTCTCATAAGCAAGTTTAGTCTCACACAGATGATTATACAGGTAAATCAAAAGGTAAGTTAAAGGTAAATTTCACTGTATTCTCTATAAAATGTTGAATAAAGTGTTTAAAGAGTAATATCTGATCTGTTTTTGATCCATTTTGGTGTTCTTACAAATCGTGGCTTGAATAAATGCAATGTTATCTCACAATTCAAGCAAATCCAAAGGTGTGTTAACGATATTTCTACAGGTGGTTAAAAACTGAAGTATATAAGGTTTTATGTTCATTTCAATGGAAATAGATATGAAATAAAACACATATTTTGACTGTGAACCAGATTAATATAGCAAAAATCCAAGGCAGTTCTTTGGCAAACACATCATTTACATGTACATGCACACCAGTGCAGGTACAAACATCATTGCCAGAAGTATACTTTTGTGTGATAGTCACGGAAGCAAGTGCTGCGAGCATTGCAGCACAGGGGAACATCACATTTCTCACAAGCCATTGTTGTTTTAGTCCTTTTGTAAGGGTTATCCCTCACTGACGTACCAGGGTGGCTTGCCAAATAATTGCGATGTTTCTTGTTGCATACAGTGCACAACCTGTCTGATCCACCTGCACTTGTTGGCCAATGGCCTTTGTCATCAAGTCGACTGTCATTGTTGCTTTCACTTCTGGGACGCTTGAAAGGGCGTTTAGACCTGAATGTTCCAATAAGAGCATGAGCAACATCAAGATGAAATGAGAGTAAGTCCCTTTTCCTTTTATTAGGAGGATTATGATCAATGACAGTTCTCTCAATGACATAGGCATTGTACAACGACTGCTCCCTCAACTTCGTTTCTACTTTTCGGTACCACCGCATAGACTTCTTGGAACGATTTGTCCTAGTATTCTGATCAAGCCTGTCTACTCCTCCCATGTACTGTGCATAGGCAAGCACAGTCGGTGTTGCTGGAAGCTCGTTCTCAGTCCCATCTTTGTTTCTCCGTGATGTGGTCAAATCAGGTTCAACAGGTGCATGGAAAGATGACAGGTAGTGTACAATTCTGTTGTCCTTCCAATAAGATGCAAGTAACGGACCACACATGAGCCAGTCTGACGATCCTCTAGCTAGGCGTCTTGCTACTGCATTTGACAAGACTAAGTCCTTTGGATATCCCTTTCGATTTGTGCGCACTGTGCCACAAAGGTAGGTATTGATGCGATACAGGTAATCTGCTAACTGAGGACTGGTGTAAAAATTGTCAGTGTAGATGATATAGCCTTTCATTTGCAAAGGTTTTGTTAGTTCAATAACTGCTCTGGCTGCCAAACCTAGATTTCTGTTCACAAGAGTTCCATTTTTCCCAAGGTAGACTTCAAAATTGTAGCAATATGCTGACACTGCATCTGCAACCACCCATAACTTGATGCCAAACTTGACAGGTTTGTCTTTCATGTATTGTTTGATTCCAAGTCTACCTTTAAATGGCACCATGGCTTCATCCACAGATACTTCTCTGCTTGGAACATATTCTGACATAAATTGCCGATGACAGTGGTCTAATATGAATCTTATTTTGTGCAATTTGTCACCTTGAAGATTGTGACTGGTATCATCACTGAAATGCAGGTAGCGTTTTACCTGGACAAACCTGTCACATGACATAATTTCTCTGAAATTTGATCCAACAAGCCAGAATTTCTCACTTTTATACCAATACAGTTCATCTCTGTCGAATTTCAAAACTTCCATCAATATCAATAGGCCATAAAATGCCTTTATTTCTGATAACGTGACATCAGTCCAACCACCTTTGTGTTGATTTGGGTCAGTCTCTCGCTTCAGATGTGCGTTGGTATTTGTAAATCTTGCTATTTCCGACAACACATAGTCGCTATAAAATAGCTGAAAATATTCAAGAGGTGTTCCTGATCCATCAAATACTCGTGTTGGACCTACACGTTTGGAAAATGGGTGAATATTACGTTCCGATTCAGATTTAGTCCACTGACAAAATTCAGGTGTCTCGTACACATCGGCGAGTTCAAAACCTTCAAATTCCTCATTGTCATCACTATCGCCAACAATATCCCTCCATTCTTGTTGCAAATGTTCCCTCTCTTCTTGGTTTATATTTAGAAGATCAAAACTGCCGATATTTTCAATTATTTCGTCCCCAGATAATTCTGATTCATCATCAGACGAGTCCGCCATTTTGGATGTACTTAGGCGACCTCGAAGATTTACATTTACAGATTGGAAAAACCCGTTTTCTTGTAAAGAACCTACCTTAAAGTCCGAATGTATCCGAATAGTATGCAAATGAATCAATGTACGAAATAAATATTTCCTATAGGGGAATCCCCGATACTGACCAATCAGAGAATTTATCACCAAAACGAGACAGGTATGTGAGACCGGAATACCGGTCTACAGTGTTGAACGGGAGTTATTGTTCCTGGACCGCTTTACCGGTCTGTAGCATTGAAAGGGTTAAAGTTTAACTGTTTCAGCTTAATCAGTAGACTGAACAGAGGCAGTCAAAGACTGGTGAAGCCTTCATGCAAAAAAAAAAAATTATCAAATAAATATTGCTGCCTTTACTCAAATTCCTCAGTTATAGTCTCTAGTAAGGCTCACAATGATGTGTGCTGCCTTTTTCATACAGACTGAATAATTAACCAATCAGCAGTTGTACTGTAACAGACCACTTATAAAGTGGTACACAATGTCAAATGAGGTGCAAGTATAAATGACCTGATCACTATAATTTAAACTTCATGCTCACATCGGAATGGGATGGTTGGTATTCAGTAGGGTGAACATTAATTATGTATGAGCATTGTGGTCTGAATCTAGCTATCTCTCACTCTCTCTTCCTTGCATGTTAAAGAAACACCTTTTAATGACAATATAAAACTAATGTCAATTACGTAAATGGAGCAACTTGACTGATTAGAATGGGATTAGAAAATTCTAAATGTCAATCAGGCATCTGTACAGGTGTCATGTGACTTCAGTAATCTACTAACTCAAGATTGTTTTCATTGATTCATAATATAAGGGCAAATATATTCAGCTGATTCTTTTTATAAGACAGTTATTGACTTAAATTCGTCAACAATGTAACTTATAAGGGTCTGACCAGCTTAAAGAGTCATGATGCAGCTTACATGGGATGGATTCAAATTAAGTTTCTGCAAATCCTCTTTACAAATTTATCTGTCTTTTTTTGCTAATGATGTGCTTTTTCTCCAGGAAAACAATTTCAGAACAGCACTTCTTACAGAAACTGATACAATTTTCTCTTATAACATGCATATCAATCTATGTTAACATGAAAGTTATAACTATATATAATATAAGACTTAAGAAATATTAATTCTTTAAAACTTTTTTTGAATAGATATTCATTTAAAACTATGGCTGATGATCTTAAAATGACAAATGCTGACAGTCTTTTTATAGGCAGCATAAGTTGTCATTCTTTCTGTTTTAAAATATGGGGTGCCATATTATATTAAACCACCTTTCTTAATGAAAACTGTAACTTATCTTATCTATTGTGTTCAAAATTAGAATCAAATATAATATATACTGATCGTGACTGTCTGAAAAACTTAAAGTGCATTAAAAAATATTCAGAGAAAAAATTAAGGTTGTTCAAAAACTACAGGCAAAAATGGTACCGGTATGTTTAATACTTTGGCCAATTTAAAAAAATAAATAAAAACAGTCTTTGTATTCCATGACAAAGAATATGTACAGAGATCAATTTTGTACTATCAATGTATGAAATTTTGCTTCAATCTCCCATTGACATGCTTCAACCCAGTTTGTATATTGTTGTTTTGAGAATTGATCCAGACACCTCTGCACATATTAATTTAATAAAAACAGTAATATGTCATTTCTCAAATAATTCATATGTTACACTATCCAATTTAAAAAAAAAATAATTGCAATTAATGAGATCAGCAATAACAATAAAAGTTTTATGATTTTTTGTGTTACCTGCCATAACAGCATGCAGTTTTTGACCATGAAGTGATCCTCTCCTCTGTCCATGGTGCCAACATGTTCAATGTACAGTTTCAAAACCATGACTCTAGTCCAGAGTTGCCTGCAACAAAACTTCTGAAGCTATCATCATACCCCTTTGCAACTTGATAAAAGGCCATTCACTGTAAGTATTCAACTTAAATACTGATTAGATTGTACTTTACTTTGCCATACCACTGATTTGCTTGTCATGGATTAGTTACAGAATTAAGCAATCAAAACATGACCTGCTCCTTAGGCTGCAATGTTTATATATGTAAACAGCTTAGTTTAGTTTACTGCCTGTAAATGTTTACAAAGTTGGTAACTGTAAATGAACATGCACATGACTGTCAGTTATACAGGAACAACTCATTCAAATTAAATTATACATTTGCATATCTCTGCTTAAGCGGACTAATACAAGCATGTTTCTGTTTATTCTTTTACAGTATGGGTAGTTTTAACATCAAATGTGGCATCACTAGGAAAAATCCCAAGCTGATAAGAAATGGTTGTACAGTACCACAAATTATATAACATTACACATCATGCTGAATTACTGATAATGTTGACAGAAATTTCTTTAAACTACATTACTTACCTCAGAAAAACGTTCACTAACAGAACCTTTTTGATGAGTAACATTTTATTTTAAAGAAACACTGTTTCAAGTTTGTAAGTCACTGCAGATTTTCTTAGTCATTATAAAATTATCATGTACATTATCTATTTTTCATCAAGTACATATATGTAGTAGTAGAAAACAATATCACGACAATCCTAAGGAGGCTTTATGTAACTTAACAGATATATTTAACAAAGACATGTCTTACAAAGAGAATCCCGTCATAATAAATGGCAAAATATGTAAAGCAAATGAAGCAATCACAAGTTGAGTGAGGTATGGCATGCACATTACCAATGCTTTACATATAGATAGCTGTCAGCTGTAAGCCTAACGTGCAAATCATAGTATCAAGCAATTACAGTGAGTTTATGTTCCCTGCCTACAATGGTGAGGTAACAAAAGTTCACAATAATGAAATCTATGACCATTAAGACAGAGCTGTAAAATTGCTGGGGAGAGCTGGAATGTAACAAAGATTCATTGCCCAATCTCAAATGGCATTACATGAAAAGCGCAGCAAAGGGGTAAGAAAACAAACCGATTCTGACACTGACCTTGAACATAAAAGTTTGATTATGATACTTAAGATGCATGGTTCATCCCTGTACTAAAACAATATTTATGACGTAAAGCAGAAACAAAAGAAACCTTAAAATATTGAGTATTGACCTTGACTTTGACAAAAATACCTAAAACATGCAATGCACTGCATCTAGTTACAATATATAAGTATACCAAGCTTCATCCATTCATCTTAAATGGCTGTTAAACTAGAAAACAGAATGGGAAAAAATGTGACTTAAACTGAATATATTAATCTGTGACCTTGAGCTTGAAGATAGGACACCAAATGTGGTATGTGACACACCTTTTAGTGATGATCTATTGTTGTACTAAGTTTCATTCCCTCATCTCATATGCCTCAAAAATTATAGAGAGGAAAGGGAAGTGTAATGGAAAAATTCAAAATATAACAACATGACAGTGACCTTGAAGATAAGACCTCCAATGTGGTAAATGACACCTGCTCATGATGATATACACATATACCAAACTGCATTGCTTAATCTCAAACAGCTCTAAGTTATAGACTTGGAAAAGAAAAGTGTGATGGAAAACATAGAATATTGTGCTGCAACCTTGACACTGATAATAGGACACTCACTGTTTGGTATGTGACACCTTCTAGTGAAAATGTAAAATATACAAAGGTGCATATCTTAATATCAAATGGCTCTAAAGTAATAGAACAGAAGGTAAAGAGTGATGAAAAATATACAAAATTGAATTGTGACCTTGACCTTGAAAATAACACCCACAATGTGGTGCATATCATACCTTCTAGTGATGATGTATAAGTATACCATGTTTCATTCCTTAATTACAAATGGCTTTATAGAAATAGATTGGAAACAAAAGTGTGATGGATGGACAGATGAATGAAAATGTAGATACTATGTCCCTTAATTTTATAACAAAGGAATACAAAACAGTAAGGATAATTGTATTCATAGCTTGCCTCTTTGGATTAAAGGTTAGTACTTTATTGGCATGTTGGAACAAATGTCATTGTCATACTCTAGAGCCTGTTTTGAAAAACCAAAAACATTGCAGTCTTTCATGACTGGTCATAACACTATATAATCAATAAATCCATGCACACAGAATCTGGTCCCTCAAGACTGGTGGTCTCTCATAGTAGTGGTCTTTAAAGACAGGTTCTATTGTATCAGGATTAAGAAATCATATAATATTTGTGAGGTTTCCATCTGTAAACACCCAATAAGTGTCCAACTGTAAGGGGTAAATTCGATATTTGCTTGCACTAATATGCTGGCCTACATAAAATGGATGGACATCCAAGACAGGTAATTTTGAACAAAAAATCACTGATGCAAAGGTTGGTTGGTCGTTATGGGTTTAATGCCATTTTTCAGCACACGATAGACTATACATGGCGGCCAATATATTTAGTGGAGGAAGAACCCGAGAAAACCCTGGGAAGAACCACCGACCCACGGGAAGCTACTGGTAAGCTTTCTCACATACCTACGTTGGCCGAGCCCGACTCGAACCCACGAGGACAGAGGTGAGATGTCAGTGATCTGTAAAGGCGAACGCCTTAGACCACTTGGCCACCCGGGGCCCCCTGATGCAAAGGAATTCAGGCTGTAAATAGCAAGTGGATGCTTATCAGATGGGTCAAAATAGGGATCATAGAATGTTAGAATTAAAGATTTGCACAAATTTAATGATGGTAAAATATACAGTACCTTGCTCTCACAACAGCAGGATTAAAATTCAGTTCTGGGTTACTACTGTATAAAATCAGGACTTGTTCCACCACAGGACGGTAACAGAAAAGTTTCTTCATCCAGTTGGCCTGTCCCTCAGTGCTGCTGAAAGACTTGGCATCTTGAGTATTCAACTGCTCCAGGAGAAGTGATATACCTTGTACATCCAGTGTCTGAAATTCAAAATGTGGCCACAAATATTGTACCAGCAGCCAAAGAAAATATAAAATACGGTAAACAGTAACACTTCATTCTTGGAGTCTATGACAAAGCATGGTAAATTCATTAATTTTTGCAACTACAGCTAGCGACCTACAACATACTGGTACAATAGTGCCTAAATTTTCCCACAATGTTATTGTGACATCAGATGCACATCTGTGATAATCTCGAAATAGAAAATCTGAAATGTTTTGTCAAAAAATCTGGAATTTTCATGAAAAATCTTGAATTATTATCAGCATATCAGCCTTCTTAATTTGTTTCTGTAGACTGTCATATTTTGATGTTTTAATGTTACTTTTTTAATTACATTTCTTCAAGTTTACATTACTTTTTTTTGTAAGTTAATATCAATCAATAATCATGATAAAAGTGAGGTTTGTATTGGTTGTGGTAAGAAGGTTCCGTTTTGAAATTATTTGTTTCCCCAGAGAAAAACCATAACAGTCACTAAAAACAAAGGATAAATTAATAAAATGAGTATGAAAACTTTAATTCCTAATACAACTGATATAAATTTTGAAAATTATCTGAATCCATTCTGTGTAAGCCATGTCATAACCCATTATGATGGTTGGTCCTTCATTAAGATGCATTGCTGATGCCTTATCTAAATGGTAAAATGTCTTATAAAAAGATAAATTGATTTATTGGCTCATTTATCTAATAGATATTTTGAATCAGTCAAAGAAATTATCTTGGTTTAGTAGATAGAAAAACTGCATAACATTTACCTTTATGTGCACTTGCCATTCAGAAATGTTTAATTCCATTCTATACTACTTCTCTATTTAGATTATGATATTATGATACACGTATTAGTCATATATATATATATATATATATATATATATATATATATATATATATATGTATATGTATATATATGTATATGTATATATATCTATATATATATATATACATATATGTGTGTGTATATATATATATATATATATATATATATATATATATATATATATATATATATATATATATATATATATATATATATATATACACACACAGTAGAACCTGTCTTGAAAGACCACCCCTTCTGCCAAAAAATAATGGTCTCTCATAACAGGTCATAACACTATATAATCAACAAATCTGTGCATGGAGATCCTGGTCTCTCAAGACAGGTGGTCTCTCAAGACCGGTGTTTACTATATATATATATATATATATATATATATATATATATATATATATATATATATATATATATATGTATAGAGAGAGAGAGAGAGAGAGAGAGAGAGAGAATTACAAATGTACACCAAACAGAGCGGAAGGTGCTATCCCTGGATTCTACAGGAGAATGCTTGATAACATTAACATAATTTTTAAATACAAATAAATAATATTATCATACAGGTTAGAGAATTTTTAATTCGTATGAATTAAAAATTCTCTAACCTGTATGATAATATTATTTATTCATGTATATATCTCACTGAATCCTGTTTCTCCTTCGATCGATCGATCGAGAGAGAGAGAGAGAGAGAGAGTGTACTTGTGACCATCATGCTCAAACATGATTATTGTTCAACCTGATGAATATGAACTATTTCACATGTCAGCATGAAGATTTCAGTTGTACTAATAACAAATAGCAATAATGCTTGTAAATTATATGTGCCACTTTATCACTTTATCAATTGTTGGTTACAGTGCAAGTGCTGACTGACTATTTGTTCAGTCTGTATGAAAATGGCAGCACACATAACAGTGCACCATACTAGTGACTATCAAGGATGAAAGGTGAATACAGGAAGCAATATTTTCCAAATTTTTTGCATGATGATATAATTATTTTTTAGCATCTGAAAACACAGGGTAAAGACAAAAATATGGGCTCATATTTAACTCCCAAACTTGCATGGATGAAAATTAAACAAATGTTGGTACCATATGCAAAGAAGTCAGTGGTACATGTGTTTAGTTACCCAAACAAAGTCTGGAATTTGTTTATGGTAAAGATATGTTTAAAATTTATGAAGCTAAGATAAAACCTATTTTATGTTATGGATACAAATTCTGGGGATTTGAGGTTTCTGTTGCATATAACATATTTCTTAAACTGAATTAGGATAATTTGGATTAATCATGATATGTAACCTTATCAGTGTTATATCATGTTCAAATGACTAGATATGCAAGTAGAACCAAATGGGTAGCAAAAGTGAAACATTCTATTTGTATGGATATGTATGGATTGTTAAAAATGTACAAAACATGCATTTTTTCTTCTTGCTTTTGTACAAAGATTAAAAGATAAAGACTATGGAAATTCAGGAAACTTCTAAATTTTAGTACTACCTTCAATATAAAAGTTTATTGGAACCAGACAAATTACTTCTCTTTTAATACACAAAGGCACGAAGTTATTGAAAATCTCATTCAGAATTTTGATGTTCAAAATAATGATTTTTTATGATAGAGATTTGAAGACAAAAGAACTTGAATGAAAAGATCATTACTGCCTTATATGTTTAAAATAGAATTTAAACATGATTGAAGACAAATTTGATTTTGTCTGTATCTGCCCAGCATACCATCATTAATGTAAATATCCAGACATTATTAAATAATTACTCTTTTCTCTGTCCAGAAAATGTAAGAGCTAATGAAAATTATCAATTTCCCCAAATATAATATCTGAAAAATTAAAATTTTACTTGCCCAACTACAAAAATTAATAGTCTGGGATGTCGGGCTATGGGATTTGCTCAGCCCTGAAGATGATTAAGAAAAACCTGCAAATCTTCCCTCCCATATTTCAACAGAGCTGCCCTCTCATGAGGAAAGTGCCTGTAGTCAAATGCTCTAAAGCATCTCAAAGGTTTTCTTATGTCTCTTTGGAGAAATAGCTACCGCACATTCAGTAGCAGTCTTACGTTTTATCCCTCCACTTTCACAAAAATTTTACCTTCCTTGCGAAAATAATTTAGCAAACTCATTTTATCCACAGAGTAACTATCAGCTTGCTTGACAACTACTTCTAAAGTGATCATAACATACATTTTCTCTTTTAAATACGAACAGAGACAGCTCATTAATTAGCATAATTGTTTTGCTTCAAACGCAATATCGAATGTGCAAGTTAATCATCTGTATAATCAATTAAAAATTGAAGAATCATTACTGTCATTTAATAAGTTCATGAAGAAAGCCAACACTGATGTTGGTAAATTACCTTTCATTAATTTAATTACACTGACTTGCTGGATTAAAATCATAGTGAGCCGCTCGTGAGGATCTGGCTCAAGTTAACACAATGCAACAAAGTCGCTTAAAACACTGCTAATTGATCATACTGGCTTTCTTTTGTTTGACATGTTTTGATTTGCCGATACTTTGGTCGCTTAGCTCAATGTGCAGTCAAGCGGTAACAGAACGTGTGCATATGCGAAAATTATCATTGAGCACATTTATGTGTTATACCGAATGTAAATGTATACATGAAGAGGTGTAGAATCAAGTATTCAGAACGCCCAGAGGGCATGATTGGCCAAATAAAGGTAGATATAGTGATTAAAGCACGAAAATAAGGACTTGCCTGACTTTTTTAAACAGCACTTGTCCCGGACTAGTGACTTGAAAAATTTTAGTTGCCCGACTTCAAAAATGAATAGTCCGGGACGTCAGGCTATGGGATTTGCTCAGCCATGCTCTAACAATTAAATGCAAAAGAAGAAACAGCTTTCAATGTCATATGTATGACTAACATATTTGACCTAAATAGAGAAGCATTACATTAACTCGACCAATTAGACCCCCGATATTTAAAAATTCAAAATGTTGGGCATAAGTAAAGGCAAACATTATGCTAACTAAATAATGCACAAAATTTTTTAAAAAATTCTTTGATTCATAATAAATATTTGATAAAGGGGCAAATGTAATCAATGCATACTTTTTTATCAAGCATTTTACTTTAAGATAATGGCATCAACAAAATGACTTACAAGGTACCAACCATCTTAAATAGTTACACCAAGACTTTCATAAGATGCATTCCAATGATTTTCAACATTTAATTAAATGGCATTAAAAATGAAAATTTATATATACTGGTACTGATTCTACTCATAAATCATTTCTTTTTAGTGAATGTTGTGCTTTCCCTCCAAGGAAACAATTAATTTCAAAATGGAATTTCTTCCCACAACCAATATAAACATTTCCTCTATCAAGTCCATAGACTAATATTAACTGAATATACAACTTTACAAAATGATAATTTTCTGACCTTTTGTATAACTGGTTGATATTCATAAACAAGGGGCCCAAGTGGGCCTGAGATCATCCACCTCGATGACATATGCCTAATAGCTGAATGCAAGAGCAGTTGGCCAAGAAATCTGGGTCAAGAGGATGCTTTCTGTTGAAATTTATCAAATGATGTTGATTGCACATGTTATGAAAACAGTTGTTTCAAAATTTATCTAGTTTTTTATCTTATACCATACTTGAGGACATGTCCCCATCATTTGTCCAATAATGGAACTTGAAGGCCCCTATGCAAGGATTTGTTGTGTAAAAGTCCTCTATTTTTGTTTAACATTTATTAGAGATAAAGTTGTGTAAATATTTTACTACTTTTAGTAATGGCAGTCACATTTGATGGCAGAACAGCATCCTTTGTATAAATCTTAAAGACGTTAAAGCAAAGACACTTTATAACAAGATTCCCTTTATGGGACTGATACTCTAGTGGCAAAAAGAATTACAGGAATTTAAGATAAAACAGTATCTTCTTTTTAGCTGCCGATTGTTGAAACCATCTCTCATATTTCTGAGCAATAATGAGTTTCAAAGCAGCCGTGGTGGCAGCCGTGTTGGATGTACATTCAGCACCATTTTCATTTAGAAGCAATGAGACATCATTAGTTAGAAGTCTTCTGATGAAAATTCATTGTGAATATGATCATCCATTCAGAAGGAGTAGTGATAACATGATTTTCAAGATGGCTACCATGGTGGCCATATTGGATGTCGGATAGCACAATTTTCATTTACATTCAACTAGATATCACAGAAGATGTTTGGTGAAAACCCTATGTTGATATGACCATCCATTTCTAGGTGGAGTAGCAATAACAAGATTTTCAAGATGGCCACTGTGGTGGTCATATTGGAGGTATGATCAGCACCATTATCATTTGTGACTAACTAGACAGCATAAAAAGTCTTCTGTGAAAGCCCATGTTGATATGACTTTCCATTCAGGAGGAGTAGTGATAACAAGATTTTCAAGATAATGGAAGTCAATTTGGCACCATTTTCAATTAGGACTTCAAAGTACAGTGAAACTCCGCAATAACGCGATAATTGGGGTCCAAAAAATTCGATCGCAGAAAAAGCAGGGTCGCATTATTGCGGGGTTTTACTGTATTTTACTTTATTGAGAGAACAACATATACACGTCTAATGTATAGCATGAATAGGGTATCAACACCATTTACTATCTGATATCGAGCCATCTTTGCTTTCCCACATGACAACCCTTTGATTGAGCCACAAGTTTGATACTTGTTCAGTGCCAAGTAACAGAGAGTGGTTATTTGAACTCCCTGTGATCTTGCCACACAATTGACATGTGTTCAGTTGCTTCCTTTAATAGATTTCACAGACTTAATGATCAAAGTGTTGCTTACAGAGCCCAAGCTCAGTCTCTACATAAGCACCCACATATGATAATCTACGTTTTTTGATGTTTATTAAATCGTGAGAATCTTTTATCAACCACCACATCGTCTGATGCTCGGTTGTCTATGCAGTTAAAGAAGAAACACATGTCAGCTATTGTTTGAGCAATGATTGTATACAGAATGAATTGAAGACAAACACAAAGAAGACTTACTGGCTTTACTCATGGATCAGTAATAAGTAACATTTCCAATAATGTTTATTTTGGCATAACACTTCAAGAAATTGGTGAAATTGTTTAATTTCAGAAGCCACGCCACGATCGAATTCATACATGATGTCTTCCCCAAAATGATAATAGACTTTTTATACACTATTTCTCGTACTGAAAAAAAAATATTTTTTTCCGTGTAAGAGAAAAATACATGTATATAAAATTTCAGAAACCCCGCCATGAACGTATTATACTCGAATTCATGCGCGATCTCTTCCCCAAAATGATAATATACACATTTTATACACTATTTCCTTGCACTTTGAAATTTTTTTTTTTTCATGTGCGAATGAATATAGGAAATTTTGGGAGCCACACTACGATTGCGTTATATCCGAATTCGCATTATCGCGAGGCACGTTATTGTGGGGTTTCACTGTAAGTCCTTCAGTGAAAACCCCATACTGATGTGACCATCCATTCAGGTGGAGTAGCAATAATGCAAGATTTTCAAGCTGGCCACTGTGTCATCCATATTGGGTCTTAAAGTGGCACCATTTTCATTTAGGAGCAACCAGACATCCTAAGAAGTCTTCTGGTGAAAACTACATGTCGATATGAATTTCCATTCAGGAGAAATAGTGATAACCTGGGATTTTCAAGATAGCTGCTGTTGAAGCCATACTGAACATCAGATTGGTACCATTTTCATTTAAGACCAACTAGACATCATAAGAAGTCTTGTAGTGAAAACCCTACCTTGATATGACCATCTGTAGGAGTAGCAACAACAAGATTTTGAAGATGGATACTGGATAGGACCTACTTGCTTTTGTGATGAATGTGTGTATAAAGTTTCATGGCAATCCTTTATATAGTTTAGGAAGAGTAGCGATAACAAACTTACCCTGATGGATGGATGGATAATGGACGTCAGATGATGGACAATGGATGAAAAACAACAGGCCATCTCATAAGCTCTCCTGGTCTATGATCAGTAGAGTCAAACATCTGATTAATTGTGATTTATACACAACTTTTAGTTCTTACATAACTCTCTTTGTATAATACACAGCTACATGTATGTAATGATATTGTTGCTTTCTTATGCCTTATTATCCAACTTTAACAATACTGTTAAGCAGTAGGGCCTGGGAAGTAATTAGATATGTGACATATATGAGGAGAACATAAATGACCCTGATAAATCTATCTGCAATCTAGGTAATCTAGGGATGAGCTCAACAAGTAAATCTAGTCAGCCACTCATTTGAGGTTTTGGTCAGTCCTACAAGGCTCACTCAGTTTACATGTTTACATGCATGATCTCAGCTTTATCAGACAGCCTGTCCATTTATGATGCCATCTAAGGCAAATAGAAATTGACTTCACTGAATACTTTTCTTTAATTAGAAACTATCAAGATTGACTTCATTGAATAATTTACTCCAATTATATATTAAAAGATTATGATGCCAACAAATTGCACCTATTTTCATCAAGTATGTCACTAGTAGCTAATCAAAATCAAGTTTAGGAATCACAAGACTTAACTAACTGATAATAATTTATACTGTTACAACTCTATGGTCTGAGAAAAATGTAACAGAAAGAAAGTGAAATTAACAAATCGAGTAAAAATCAACAAGCAATTTATTTCTAGAAAATTAAAGTGAAAATTCTAAAGACACTTATAGTAATGTGAATTAAAATCCAAATAATCCAATAATCCTGTGTCCTAATCACAAGTCCTAAATATAGAATGTTTTGAATGAATGAATGTTCCGAGTGAATGAATGTTTCAAATGAATGAATGTTCCAAATGAACTAATCTTCCTAATGAACGAATGTTCTAAATGAGTGGGTAGTCTGGAGTGTCCTGATGTACCCCAATAATGTAATCCAGATCATCTTTGAGAATGTCCACAAGTATACAAAAGTCATGTATTTAAATCCAAAGGTTGATGTAAGCACTTTAGGTAACTCCAATGAATGTTCCAATAAATAATTCCGTTCGAATTATGTATACAGCAATACAGCATTACAGTACTACAAGGTTACAGCACAACTATTATTCCAACCAATCTGATTATTCCAAAAGACTGGTCATAAAAAAAATGAATGTTTTCAACACAAGATTTAAAATTGGAATGGAATCTTGTTTACCAAATGCTGTATAAATATAAGACAAGTCACATGACAAAATGTTCTAGAATATTATACGGTGCATGTGACTTTTTACACATAACTCTAAGGAAATTCTAGTTTTATCTGTAAACAAAATCAACCCTGACCTCAAATGGAATAAACAACTTGTTTACCAAAACCGTCCTTGAACTCAAATATTAAGTAAACAACCTAATTCAAGGACAATAGCTAAACATGTCAACATTATATTTAACATTAAGGTTTAAGCAAATATTAAAGTCAAGAAACATTTATAATTTCCTAAAATATTTATAATATTATATAAACATCATACATAAGAATATGATGTCATTATTTGCCATCAAAACTGAGGTTGAGGAAATAGTCTTGGTCTGGGTCATTTGGGTCAGTGTTGGCAGTTTCTTAGCTTGTTTGCTATTTTGTCCAATAATAGATTTGTTTGTCCTCTATTATATCCTCAATTCAGATACTCATTAATCTATGATCAACAGTATTTTTGGCTTAACACCAGTAGGATCACATGTATGATGTCCTGAAAAACATTCTTATTAAGTTTGATCAAAATTGGCTGTCATTCTGGAGAAGTCAAAAATAGATTTCAAATTTTGGTTGCTATGGAAGCCACACCACTGCAAGGGGAGCCACCTTGAACATAATTTTGGTAGACCATGTTATGAGAAACATTCCAACCAAGTTTGATCCAAATTGGCACAGCAGTTTTTGAGATGTCAAAAATAGCAATACTGATGGATGACAGATGCAGGGTTATACCATAAGCTCACGTGGCCTTATGGCCAGGTGAGCTAAAAGCACAACAACGGGGTATTTAGTGATGCGAAATTGAACTATAAATGGTTCTCATTAGCTAAGAACTAAAAGTTAGTGGAAATAAAGCAAGGAGAAATGATAAAACAAAATTTAACCCATTTAGTGGCATCTATGATCATACCTCACATTATATGTGGTTCAGTGGTATACCAAAAGGTTTTATAGTCATGTTCAACTGTATTACATTGATCTTTATGTATGCATGTATGAACTGACAATCGAAAAAGCTAGGTGAAAGATGCTCTATGATTTTGTCCTGCCTGAAACAGGAGAACTTCAAAGCAGATGAAATGAATTGTAGGGGCTTTAGTATCCAAATTTTCATTGGTTAAAAATTTGTAAAAGACTGCAATATACCCCATATTTGTTCAAAAATTGTTCTAATTTTATAAGTGCATTTATCAGAAATTTGATATACATCATATTTACATGTAGTTTGCACTCCTACCTAATATCATGTAAGAAGCAGAAGTCATTTAATAAGAAGCTGGCCATGACCTGCACATTGAGCCCACCCCCCAACTTGTGGTAAACCCACCCCAAACTTGTGGTAAACCCACCCCCAAATTTGTGGTAAACTGGTGTCGTATATGTTAAGATGAATCAATGTACCAAGTAATATTACTCTTGTCAACTCTACTTGAGAAACTGACCATATAAAAACCTTTAACACTAATGTTAAACTACTAGGGTGTAGATGGATGGACATATGGTTGGACATGTATGCTAAAGTGATTTCTATGTTGAGTTTCCACCAAGGTGGATTCAACAATTACCTGATTGAAAAGGTGATGGTCTGGCTGCTCTTCCTGGAACTTCCTGAGAGTTTCACTACATTCCGGCCAAACTTGATTAATGCTCTGAAGGTAAGCCAGGTGCTGGGCCCTATGTTGATATGCTTCATGGATACCGACAAGACCAGTCAATAAACATGTCCGATTGTGTGCTAACAACTCTGTGGCTGATTCTAAGATGACTCTAAACACAAGCTGCAGGTAATTTTAGGTAAAAATAAAGATATGATTTTATTCAAAGAAACTGATTTCTTTTCATTCTTTAAAAGTACTGTAGTATCTAATTCATTTTACAACAGATATTTCATTAAATCAAATTCATTCTAAAGGTATTATGCTTGTACTAAAGTTATTTAAATTTTGAGTAAATTAATACTACATTTGTGCTGGCCAGTTACTAAGCAAAAAACAAATAACATGCCTCCCGCCACATTTCAGAAACCTAACCATTTTTCATGGATACAACCCCCACCCCCAACCCCAGAGCAGCCATCACAATATCCACACTTTTTTATTTTTTGACTCATCTTCAATCATTCCCACCCCTAGGGCTGTATTTAAGATTTAAACATTCATTATTAACTATCCATCCTCATGAACATAATACCAAACATGATCACTCTCCCTCAATCAGTGTAGATAGAGTACAGGTTACAAGGTAGAGTCCATATTATCTACATATGAAAATGTGACCTCTGACCCCCACCCCTTCCTTCCAAGGGGGCTGCATCCAAGATTCAAATCTTCATTGTCATCTACTCATCCTCGTCAAACATCATACCAAATATATGATCTCCTCCCAAAACTGGTGTTAATATAAGGCCTCATAGCAAATTTAGTTTTAATTCATGAAAAAAAACGTTCTTCATAAGATACCAAGTAAAAACAAAATTTCTGATATACACCTAAATGATGGTTATGGACATAAATAATACTTTGCAGCCTACATGGATTATGATAGGGGTATAAAAACATTAATGATGCTATGGATGCATGGTCAGGGGTGGATTTAGAGATTTAGAGGGGTCTTGGAGGAGATTTGATTTGGTTTGGTATTTTATGGCACAGCAACACATTAAGTTTATTAGGTCGGGGGGGGGGGAGGAGAGATGATGGGGTTTGATCAAACCTTCCCCACTTTTGAGTTAAAATAGTACATTTTTCAGTAACTGACAGAAAATGCGACCATTTTAGGTAAAATGAACTTCCCACCTCTGCAGAACAAATTCTAGATCTGTACCTGACGCCAAGTTCCTATGTAATTTATATAGACACACTTAAAAATGTCATATGTTAGCGATCAAATCACCTCAGAATTACATGACCTTCTGACCTCCACCTTTTTGTCCCAGTGAGGGGTGAGGTGGTACTCATGCCTTGTTCAAAACTGTATACTCATCATGCCTGCACATAAATCTGTAACTACTATGGGTTCACAGAAGAGATGTTATTTACATTTGCACAGTTAATTTCTCTGTCTACCTTATATAGTTTAGGGGAAAACTGTAATGAAAGGCCACTGAGTTACTGATACCTGATGACATTTGTTTCTCAGCTTGTCTTTCTATATATACACAATTCAGCATTTACTAGGTGAAAATTTCAGACTGATTTTTATACATGTTTTCAGTGTGAATACCTTCATGAGGTGAGTAGCAGAGGATTAAGAAGAATCAATTTACTTATGATTTATTAGATTCTTTAGATTAACTTTAACCTGAGTACAGTGTACAAGGAATGGTAAAAGGAAACACCTCCGACAATTCAACTGAAGTAAGTTAACTATCTTGTTCACAAGTGTCTGTGTTCAAATTATGACCAACAGTATTAAATGAATAATATAATACCAGTACCATTTTTAGGACAGTAACATACAAATGGCCCTATGCAGTATGATGTCTTACCTCTCTTTCTGCATCACTCTGCACTCTGATGGTCATGTTGATAAAGTCTTTTGTATAAAGATGGATGAAGTCAGTCACAGGTCCTGGAAACTCATTCAGAAGTTTACCCAAAGGTGCGTCTTTTAAAATCTTGACAATTCTTTCCAGAATATATACATTTTGTTCTGAAATAAACATTATCATGGAGCAACATTTTTCTTTAAGCCTTGCATGCTGGAAATCTACCATCATTAATATATTTAATAAATTTCAAATCTCTTAGCTCAGGCAAGAAGTTTCATGTGATTAATTACTTACAATAAACATCTTCATGGAACACAAATGCCCTGTCATCCCCCTCTTGGTATGACCCTACAGCCAACAGCGAATGAGAAACTGACCTAACAGGACATAGAGATGGATTAATGAACAGACATGGGTAAAACTATGCCCCTTCTATTTTCATGGTGGAGAGGTGAAAAAGGATATCCTTTCAAAGTAAATTTGCTCCCCTTTATCATTACCTTTTGACCTTCACCAAGTGGTACTCAGAAAGCTCTAATGATATGAAACTTATGAAAAAACAGAAGAAAATCATCTGACTTTTAATACTTTTTTGTGATAATTATGATTATCTAAGGGTTTGGGATTATCATCAACATTTTGTTTCAATTGATTCAATTATTGTGGTCCTTGACAATACTCACAGCAATATCTTCAATCCAATCTTAATGCCAAAAGTATAGGAATACAGGAATTTTTCCCAGCATGAAAAACCAAGTGATTTTTATCAACATGAGGCCCAAGTGGGCCTGAGATCACTCACCTAGCTGATATCTGCATAACAGCCAAATACAAGAGCAGTTGGCCAAGAAATCTGCATCAGTACAATGCTTTCTGTATACATTTCTTCCAGTGCTTTTGGTTACATATGTTATGAAAACAATTGTTTCAAGGTATCTTTATCCTGTGTTATCTTCATCCATATCTGATGGAATATTGGCATAATTTGTCCAGTAATGAAACACTTTGAAGTTGGTAAAGGTTTATTGAGCAGTTTTTGAGAAGAAATTGTTTTTAAAAATATTATATTTTTAGTAATGTGGCCATATTTGATCGTGGATCTGCATTATTTTAACAAGTTTGAAAGAGCTTCATGCCAGGATGCTTTTGTAAAATTTGGTCAAATTCTGTTCAGCAGTTTTAAAATAAAAATTGTAAATAGGTTGCTTTTATTTTTAGCATTGGTGGCTATATATGGTAACAAATGGGCATCGTATGTAAAAAGTTGAATTTCCTTCATGTCAGAATGCTATCTGTCGAATTTGGTCACATTCTGTTAGGCACTTTTTGAGAAGCTGTTAAAATGTTTTTCTATTTTTGGCAATGGTGGCTATATTCGGTGGTTGATCTGAATAATTTCTACAAAACTGAAAGTCATTCATGTGAATATGATTTCCATAAAATCTGGTCAAATTCTGTTGAGTGATTTTTGTTATTTTAAGTCTTAAGTTTTTCTAGTTTTAGTAACAGTGGCCATATTTGAGGGTGTATTGGCATCATTCGCTCTAGGCTTTTCAATTTTTCGTAAATGTGGCCATATTTAATGGTGAATCAGCATGATCTGTAAAAACTGAAAGCCCTTCATATCAGGATGCTCTGTCAAATTTGGTCAAATTCTGTTAAGTAGTTTTGGAGAAGTCATTTAAAGCTTTATGTGTTCTTCTATTTTTAGTAACAGTAGCCATATATGATGGTAAATTGACATAATTTGCAAAAATTTGAAAGCACTTTCTGCCAGAATGCTTTCTGTAAAATATGGTCAAAACATGCTAGGTGATTTTTGAGAAAAAGTCATTTAAATGTTTTTTCTATTTTTAGTAATGGTGGCCATATCTGAAGGTGGATCAGCACCATCAGTATAAGATGTAGCCTTTAGCCTTTAGTGCCAGGATGCTTCTGTCAAATTTGGTCAAATTCTGTTGAGTGGTTTTGGAGAAGTCATTTTCTATTTTTCGTAAGGCATCATTTGTAAAAACAAGTTTACAGCACTTTATATCAGGATACTTTGTATCAAATTTGGTTAAATTCTGTTGACTGGTTTTTGAGAACAAGTCAATTAAAAGTTTTTCTGTTTTCAGTAATGGTGACCCTATTTGATGGCAGATCAGTATCATGTGTACAAAGCTGAAAATCTTTCATGCCAGTACTCTCTCTGCTAAATGTGGTTGAAATGGGTCCAGTGATTTTTGAGAAGTTTAAAATAGCAAATGTTGACAGATGATGTACAAAGGATGCAGGGTCACACCATAAGCTAACTTAGCCTTGTGGCCAAAGAGCTAAAAATATGGGAAAAATAAAGGAATTCTCATAAACAATACAGGAATTTTAAAGTAATGACTGCTAATTTTCACAGGTTTTTCTATTAGCTATTCAGTTTCAAAATGCATAAAACCAGCAATTATTAATACAGCTCATGTAACTGTTCAATTTCACAAAAACAACTTCCACTAATCTGAATTATTAAACCCCATTATGGTTTTTCAAAACCCTTATTGTCTCATGATATAATTACTTTTCTTTTCTTTCTCACTTTTAATAAGGTTCCTATTATTTTGCTTTTAAAGCATACTATTTTAAATTTGAATGGACCAGGAGTATTTGAAATCAATATCAATTTATGATTACACAGAGTGAAATCATGTGGGAATTGCCAAGGTTCAAAATAAACATTAGAAATCAGCAAGTGCATATTTTCAAATCTTTTAAACCAATCATCTTGAAAGTTTTACTATAGTGATACTCCATTCATAAATACAAAACAAATAAATTTACATGAAATTTGTAATGCTTATTTTATCCAAAGATTCCATATGTCCACACTGAACTGTACTTCATGACACAAGAGCCTGTTATTGAGTAAAAAGTTTAGGGACTGAGGAAACACTTTGTGCAACTAATTACATGCCAGATTTTGCATATTCACAAGGCACCTGCAAGTACAGTACAAAATTATTTGTTATAATTAAATCTGTTAACTAAATAATCCAAACAACAATGTTATAGAAGAGGTATTATTTAAGGTATTCTTCAGATATCCACAAACTGGGTTAAATGATAAAAATCCATTCATACTTGTTTGTGTTATCAGGCTCACAAGTCAGTACAGCTAAAAACTTCAGTCAAAACCTCTGACCTTAAACTCAATGTCCAAATGCTATCAACTTGTTCATTGGAATGCAACTAAAATGTACAACTCCCAGTGTTCATAAGCTCAATGAAGTACAAAATTGCAAACAATGGCCTTCGGCTTGGACCTAAGGTTAATTTAGTCTGGTTTCCAAAACTCCTTCACAAAAGTGCAGATATGTTGGTGGTAAGATCTGCACCATTTTCATTCAGAACCAATTAAATATTGCATAAAAGTATTTTAGTGAAAACCTCACATCAATGCCACCATAAATCCACGAGAAGTAGTGATAAGATTTTCAAGATGGCTACTATATGATGCTATGTTGGATTTCAGATGAGCACTACATTCATTCAAAACCAGCTACATATTGCTTTAATAGGGCTTTAGTCAAAACCTTATGTTGATAAGACCATCCATTCTAGAGAAATAGCCATACAAAGATTTTCATGATAGTCATCAAGATAGCTATTTTGATGGTTAATCAGCTTCATATTTTAACTTAAGAATAACTACATGTTGCAAGAAAGAAGTATTTAGTTTTTTTTGTTTTTCTTTTTAATGTTGGTATGGCGATCCATTCAAGAGGAGTAACCGTTACAAGATTTGTCAATAATTGGCATAATCTTCATTTAGGACCAACTAAGTACAGTGAGAAATGTTTTTGTGAGAAACCCACGTGAATACGACCATCCCTTCTAAAGGAGTAGTGATAACAAGATCTACAAAATAGCCACCATTGATAAGCATTTTTATTTAGGACCAACATTATATCGTATGTTTTTCAGTGAAAACACCATGTCTTTAAGACCATCTGTTTTGGAGAAGTAGCTAAAGCAAGATTTTCAATATGGCTACCATGGTGGCTATACTTTAGGTTTGATCGGCACATTCAGAACCAACAACATATCATATGAAATCTTCAAGGAAAAATCCATGTTGCTACAAAAAAAAAAAAAATTCTGTAGAAGCAGTGATAAAAAGTTTTCAAGATGGCCCCCATGTTCATAAAACTGGAGGTCTGATTAGTATCATATTTATTCCGGACCAACCAGACATTATAAAAGGTCTTACATGATGTGTGAGGGGCAACATCGTAATAATTCTTTTAGTGAAAACCTCATGTTGATACAATCATCCACTCAGGAGTAGTGTTTACAAGATTTTCAAGATGGATGCCATATTGGATGTCTGATGAACACCATTTTCATTTTGGACCAACTCGACAAAATAAGAACTCTTTTAGTGAAAACCCCATGTTGATATGACAATGAGACCACTATGGTGACCATATTTAATGTCCAAGCTGACCATTTTAATTTAGGACCAACTCGACCTTGGGATGACTGAATGCGATAGTGTAGGAGTAGTAGCAATAAAAAAACTTCTGCTGACGGATGACCGCCAGTATTTGGCAGTCATGACCATTCTTACATCACCTCTCTCTTTCTCTATCTCAGGAATTCAATAATTCAGTATACTGTATTTTCATTGGATATTAGCTCATATTGAAACCATTAGTTTTTTATTTTTTTTTCATGATGTTGAGATGATGCATACCCATTCATTTAACCACTGATCTTTAATTCATTTTTTTTTACTATTTGTTCCCCTTCACGTTTTATCCACAACTGTGCAGTTTTCAGTGACTGCTCACAACCCACCGTCTCTCTTGTTATGTATACTGAATATGTGCCCATGAGGTAAGTTGCACTTTAGTCATTTTGTAAACAACATATTTACTGCATTTGAGTTCAAGGTCAGTCTTGTTTACATAGCATTTAACAATCAGATTGAAATTTTCCATATCTTGATGTGGGGAAAAGTCAGGTATGCATATGAAATTTCCATTACAGTTACTCATATTCTAAAATATTCTGTCAGGTGACTTATCCTTATATTTATACAGGTTTGGTAAACAAGATTTCATTCCTATACTAAACTTCATATTATTAAGATCAGTCCATTAAGGAATTTATTTTAGTAATCAGATGTTACAGTTGTGAAAATCAGAGCAAATTCAGAGAAAGGAATTATTTACTTGAAGTATTCATTGGAATTACTAAAAGTGCTCATTCTCATATTGAATTAATACTTGACTTTGGGATTTATGTGAATTTATTCAAAGATATTCCGGATTACATCATCCAGGCATATCAGAACATTCAAGACTACTGATGCATCAGGACATTCAAGGCTACTGAAATTCATTTGGAACATTCTATATTTAGGACTTGTGATTAGAACACTTAGGATTATTGGATTATTGGGATTTTAATTCACGTTACTGTAAGTGTCTTTTGAATTTTCACTTTAATTGTCTAGAAATAAATTGCTTGTTGATTTTACTGACATTGTTGGTTTCACTTTCTTTCTGTTACATTATTTTAAGACCTATAGTCGTAACACACTCTCTCACACACACAAAATTAACACATTCATTACCAAGATACTTATTATACAATTACCTATATTTTCATCAGACTTCTGTCATTCTGCATTCAAGTTATCCAATGACCAACAAATGTGGATTCTTGAGCTTTTACATGTAAGGAATTTAGTGACTTTTTTTCTTATATATATAAATATATATATCACATTTTAATGATCAAGAAGATCATTTAAAATTCTGAATTTTTTTTAATGATAAATAAATTGCCTATGGAACTTGCATACTTAAAACAACTTAAATATTGTTTACTGACTAATTATCAGGTAAAATGTAAGCAACTGAAGCATAATGCTTTCTCTTACAACATAGAAACTTTCAAGTTATGGCTAATATGTTGGATAAGAAAAATGATTTAGTTAAACTTCATATTATTTTGCAATATTTGCTTGTTTTAAAGCATGCAAACTGGTTTGCAACATTTGGCCATGCATTGTACCAATCTCACCGCAGTGGCTCAGTGACATGGCTATGCAGGGCATGCATGGTGCACAAGGCGATTCTCTATGTTCAAACACCATGACTGTGAGTTTGTAAGGTGTCAATGTGGAAGGGCTTTTCCTTAATCTTCTCCATACTCTCTCCATCCCAACTGTGATGTGTTGAGAAATGAAAAATTATCAGGTGAAGATAGCAGTGTCTTCTGAAAACTGTATGAGCATACTGATCATAATTAAGCAAATGAAAGAATGTATGGTACACACATTCAGTTACGACAAGCAGAACTTGGAAAATTTGATCAGTCTTGTCTTTATTGCTAAAGTTATAAAATTATAGTAGGTAAAGGTTAAAAATTCTAAAACTTATTTTTAAAGTACATGGTGATAGTGAATATTTCATCTATTAATACTGTTTTGATTGTGAATGAAGACATCAAAGGGAAACTTGTGGGAATGATCCTACATGTGCATATAGGATGAATGTTTAGGTACTACATTTCGCTTGAATGCAACTCCAAAAAGGCTATGAAGGGATTGCAAGAAGTCTTTAAATATAGGCACTCAAGAAATACTGAAGTACTTCAAAGGGACTGGGACTGAAACTGACTGACACTGTAAAGGGGCTGAACAGTCTTTTTGTAGCATCAATGACATAAATGGAGTTTGGTAAAATTGAATACAAGAAAGTGACTGGTATGGGACTGATTTCAGTACAGTTCTATTGCAGTCCCCAACTGAAAAGGGTCACAATAGTGCTTTCTGCTAGCTACAGGTATGGGACATGAAAGAGACTTGTAACACACTATGACATAGCAGCAGCTTCCAAAAATAATTAAAACTGCTTTTTGAAATTTAAATTTATGAATTTGATTTGTGACTATTTTTATTTTTTTTACAACCACATTTACAAGTCAAGAAATTTTAAAAAATGTAGCAAATCTTAATACACGAATAGTTTACCATTTTCAAGTAAAAGTTACCATTAACATGTGGTAAAATAATATATTTGTATTTTTATACTTGTATTTGTTCTCAGTTCAGCTAAAATCCAACAAACAAAAATGAACAGAAAATGGTCAATCTTCAATAGCAAAATTTAAAAAATATGTAAACTTTATTTATCTGACAGACTTTGATATTAATTATTAACATATAACACTGGCAAATGAGTACCTTAGAATATATATATATATATATATATATATATATATATATATATATATATATATATATATATATATATATATATATATATATATATATATATCAGGCTTCCCTAAATCCTGTATTTGCTGGACATAACCGCCAGTTCAAAGGCTCCAACCATCAAGTACTCTGAGCAACCAGACATTGATCATATATCCCAAAACATAATTATATCAAATTGTCTTTAATTTGTTTATCATGAAACTGTCAAATAAACACCTTAACAAAGTAAAATTCAAAGGTCACTATGTATAATTTACTGATTATTTCATGTCAGACAATCAATAAAGGTATCGCTGACTAAACTTAATTCAAATGTGGATTTACTATAGTTCAAATGTGGCAATTTCATGATCATTGACAGGAATACTGTGTGAATACATTTTGCTACAAAAAAAAAAAAAACTTGTGCGGAAATCCATAGCAAATCATATGGATCAACTTATCGTTTGCTGCTACCGTCTAATGAGAACTATGGGGGGGTTGACATTTATATACACACATGCACACACCAACACACATACAATACATGCATTACAGATTTTGGAAAATCCACATCTCCTCTATGGAAATTAATCCATCCATGCCGATGTCCATCAAAGACAGGATATTGCGGTCACTGTGGATGTCCACATAGTGACTTGTAGTGGACAGATTCAATTTTATTGTCCCCGTCAGAAAATCGTAGCAATATAATTACAGCTCTCACCTGTTATAATGTGCTTCATTATAATGCAGTAATACTATGGACCCATGACCAAAATCATACTAATGTATAACAATATGGGTTGAAAGAAAATAAGGTGAAACTTAGTCTTATATCTTAATTTCTCTTTCAAAACACCATTATTTAAACAAATTTTGTCGTGCCCGCTATACTATGGTTCTCTATATTATACTTTTCTCAATATATTGTGGTTCCATAGATATCACGGTTTTCAGTATAACGTGGTTCGGTACATAACGTGATTGGCGGTAATGGACCCCGACTACCGTGTTATAATGAGACCTGTATGTAATAGTTTACAGCTAGTACATTGCATGGAACTTACCTGCCTACTGAGCTACAGTAGACAGCGCAGAATGCTTTTCTTAAGCTGTACACAATGCTGTTTAATATCCCAAAACTCACCCACTAAAATACATGAACATATATGTATTGCTAGAGATGAATGAAACATTTTTGAGCAAAGAATCCCATGAGAATATTTAGGTGCTCAAAACATATAGAAATTTTAATGGTACAATGATTTTAATAACTGTGGCTAAATGAGAGAGGGAGATTCTACTATCAAAATAAAAAAGGAAAGATAACACATGTAAGTATTAGTGGGTTGATACGAGAAGGAATAAGACACTGAAGCAATCTGGAACATGATTGTACAGACTAGTCAATTAATAAAATAAACAATATGAGAAACATGCAGTGATCTTTTTTGTTTGATACCATCAGCCACTTTACAGTCTTTTGCTTGACAAGTTCACTCACAATAAAACATACCGATAACCATTCTCTAGTCTAGCCTCTGTATACATTTCTGCATCAAATATACATGTATATGACAAATTTTCCCAAGATCTCAGGAGCCAGAGTACTATACAAATGATTAGATTTACTGTAGACCAACTGTTCAAAAGATGAAACCACTAAGTGCATGCTGCTGTATTACTTTCTTAACAGGTCAAAAAACTTCCATATCACTGTAGGTTTGGGCATCCAACAAGTTTAATATGACTAAATTTATGGTTGAAGGTGATGAAAATGCTTAATCATTTAATTATTTTTGGTACATTAATATACTTAATTTTAAATTGATGTAGATATGACTTTGTTGGATATAGTATGTTCTTCTAGTCAAGGGGTGTCAAACATATGGCCCATGGGCCGGATATGGCCTGACAGAGCCATTATTTATTATTAATTATTATTATTTATATCAAATCTGGCCCGCCATAGCAAATGAGTTTGACACCCCTGTTCTAGTCCATATGATGTGTACCACAATACTGTGTTTCCAAATGTCAAGCAAATATTGTTTTACGATCAGTTAAGTTGCTAGTTTTCCACTAACTTGTCACATTTTGACCCAGTTATCCTTTTCACTAGGGACATATTTTATATAATACATGAGAGCTGAAACACTGTTGGCAATAGAATAGAAAAAAAGATGATTTCGCACTGTCCAGTGAATTAAATTGACTATAATAAAATCTTAAACTGTTACAAATATCAGAATGATGTCAATATAAATGATGAAGATAATTTTCATGATGATGATGATGATTAACAAAAATCTTGTTTCCATTAGGAACAGCATTCCTTTCATTAAATGATGATATGATCTTGAGGAAAATGGTATGAAAATTATTTGGCTAGAAATGAGAAAAAAACCATTTGTATTAGGTTGTGTACATAGACCACTGGATGCCGACAATGCTTGGTATACCATATTTCAAAGTAAGCTTGAAACTTTGTATATAGAAAACAAAGAAGTCAGTTTAATACGTGATTTTAATTACAATTTATGCACAACAAAATACAGATGTGTACGAGGAAAGGTTTAAGAAAGTAAAGGTTACATGAGTTTATGCATTCCCTCTCTCGATTCAACAAGTCAACTACAACAAAATGTATATCTACAATAACATAAATACTTAAACAAATAAAACATTTGGCTCTCTCTGTGGGGGCTACTCATGGGCTAGAATCTGAATGGAACACTATATGAGACTATGATGATTCCCAATTGGTGCTAGGCTGATCCCAGCATTAAAGTGTATTCTGGGCTGATCCCAGCACAAGTAGACTGTGCTAGGCTGATCCCAGCTTAAGTAACATCTGTGCTAGGCTGATCCCTGCATTTGAGTGTATTCTGGGCTGATCCCAGATTAAGTAGGCTATGTGCTAGGCATTCGAGTGTATTCTGGGCTGATCCCAGCTCAAGTAGAATCGGTGCTAGGCTGATCCCAGCATTAATGTGTATTCTGGGCCAATCCCAGCTTAAGTAGACTGCTAGGCTGATCCCAGCTCAAGTAAAATCTGTGCTAGGCTAATCCCAGCATTCAAGTGTATTCTGGGTTGATCCCAGATTAAGTAGGTTATGTGCTAGGCTGATCCCAGCATAGTAGTGTATTCTGGGCTGATCCCATCATAAGTAAATCTATCCTAGGCTGATCCCCGCATAGGAGTGTATTCTGGGTTGATCCCAGATTAGTGGAATAGAGCTAGGCTGATCCCAGCATGAAGAAAGTATTCTGATTTTCTTTCTATTTAAAACTGTATGAGAAATGTATTAAACAGGCATGGCCTTTATGTTTTGAGTATAGCATATGAGTATCCGATTGGGGAAAAATACACCCTAGCCCATAGCAGCCCCATGAGAAGACAATGAAGCAAAAGTAATGATAACACAAGGGGCACACCTCACCCTGTAGGCACCAATGGGAGGTGTCTGGGGTGGTGGTGGGCCAGCATAAATCCATAAGAATAGTTGGATGCCCAGACTCCATACCTATTGTCTGTACCTTCGAACAGCCAGAGAAGTGACTGATCACGTGGTACTCTATATGATCATGCGATGCTACATCCAGACCATCTACTTTGGTTGGCTATTTTAATTCAGCTGCCAATGCTACCTAATAAGAAGGGTTCTGATCATGCACACCATACGTGATCCTCCAACAAACCTCATGTAGACAGCACGTGTAAGGGGCTAATAATAGCTTCTTGCACAAATCCCAGTCTGCTTCCCAATTTCAAGGTACATGTACAGCCCCCCCTATACAAGTGTTAACTTATGACTAGGCAATATAATCCTACATTATATCAGCCTGCCACACCACCAATACCTCCATTAATTGTCATTATCATGATAAAGCTCATTATAAGACTGGCAATATGTACATAAAATAAATCAAGAACATCCAGTTGTGCATAAACAAAAATTAAGTAATTACCATTTTGCTGTATCACAACAATCAAAACTGGATTAAAACTATGAATTCCCTGAAATATCAACAGCTAGTTCATGTACCAACTAGAGTAACAGAGGTATCTGAAACACTCATTGATCACATCTATTTTAACAATGCTGACATTATAGAAGTTGCAGTTCCCCAGTATGCCAAAAGTGATCATTATCCTATATGTTGTACATGAAAATTAAGTCAAAGAGGTAAATGCTATTATCACAAATGTATTAAGCATCGAATAATGAAAAGATTCAATGCACAACTATTCATTAAAGAACTGAAAGGTATCCCATGGTCAATAATTGAATCTTTTGATGATCCATCAAATGCTCTTGACACTTGCATAGGTATGTTTACTGACACCCTGAACAGTCATGCTTCTGTTAATTTCAACTGAGTTAAGTAACAAAAATCAACCCAATTGGATTACAAGTGATATACTGAATGATATTTAAGACAAGGGATAGATTTCATAAATTAAAAGATACAAACAACTACTGATTATGGAGAAACAGAGTCAACTCAGTGATTCAAAAGGCAAGGAAAACTTACTACTCCACTAAAATATCAGATAGTATTATGAAAAAGAACCTTAAAAACACTGAAAAACATTCAACAACTTAAAAAACAAATCTGTCAATAACCTGCTATTTAGATGTATTAGTGATGAAAATGGTAACATTCAGCAAGAACCTAATGAAATTGCAAATGCTCTCAATGGTTACTTTGTGAACATAAAAGAAAAACTTCTGGATCTCACAGCTCATAAAAAAATTCTCAAGTGATGAATTAAATGAGCATATTTCCTCAAAACTTAGCAAAGAAAACTCTAAATACCTAAAATAAGTCTAGAATTCATTTTAAATGAATTACATAAACTTAATGTCACAACAGCTGCAGGTCTAGATGATATAAGTGCCAAATTCCTAAAACTCTCATCTCAAGTGACTGCACCTTCACGTATTGCTACAGGTATAATGAGGGAGATCTTTCTGATATGAATAACAATAGACCTATTTCATTATAATCATCACTTTCAATGATATTAAGAAGACATGTTTGTAATGAATTTAGAAACTACCTAGAATCTCTTAATTTACTACATTCATGACAATCAGGCTTTCATGAAGAACATTCATCACACTACAGTAACTAGAATGGTGGATGACTGATTAACAGCAATAAATCAAGGTAAACTGGTAGGTACAGTGTTTCTTGACCTTACAAAGGTTTTTGACCTTGTTCCTCACAAAATCCTGCTGGAAAAACTCAGCATATATCAAGTTGACCATGAAAGTTTAAGTTATTTTCAATCCTATCTTGAAGGCAGAAAACAAAAAGTTTTCTATTTTAAATAAACTTTCAGATAAGAAACTCATAAAGTCAGGTGTTCCACAAGGATCAATTCTTGGCCCATTACTCTTTCTGCTGTTCATCAATGATTTACCATATAATATTGAGCTATTCACCACTAACATGTTTGCAGATCACATGTTCACAGATGACACAACAGTAAATAACATCAGATCAACTGGCCATAAGCAATAGCACTAAAATAAATCAGGATTTGGTTAAAGTAAATAACTTGTGTAAGTACAATGGTATGAAGATAAATGCAGCCAAGTCAAAAGCCATGATCAAGCCAAATTAAAAGCTGAGAAAGAAGACTTTCAGAGTAATGCTAAAAGGAATAGATAAACTTAATTAGCTACTGTGGATGTCAGACTGGCACCATTTCATTTAGGACCAAGTAGACATCATTGGAAGTCTTTTGGTGAGAACCCCATGACAATATGACCATCCACTCCGAGGGAGTAGTGACAGAAAGATTTTCAAGACAGCCGTTGTGGCCGACATATTTAATGTACAATTGGCACCATTTTCATTTAGGACCAACTAGGTATCAAAGAAGTCTATTGGCGAAAACACCATGTTGATATAGCCAATCATTTGGGAGAAGTAGAGATAACAATATTTTCAAGATGACCAACATGGTGGTGTCCATATCAAGGTTCAGATTGCATCTTTTTCATTTTAGACCAACTAGAGAACATAAGAACTTTTCTGATGAAAACCCCATGTTAAATGATTTTTAATTTAAGAGGAATAGCCAATAACAAGATTTTCCAGATGGCCACCATGGTGTATATAATGGACATCAGATCAACACCATTTTGATATAGGACCAACAAAATATCTTAAGACTTCTGGTGAAAACTCCACGTTGATACAATTTTCTGTTTCGTAACAGTAAGAATAACAAAATATTCAAGATGGCTACCATGGTGACCATACTGGATATCAGATTTGCACCATTTCCATTTAGGACCAACTGGACATCATAAGAAGCCTTCTGGTGGAAGCATAATGTCGATATGACCAGTGATCTAGGAGAAGTATCCATAACAAGATTTTCAAGATGGCCATTGTGGTGGCCATATTGGAGGACAGATTGACACAATTTTCATTTACAACCAACTAGACATCGTAAGAAGTCTTTTAGTAAAAACCCCATGTTGATATGACCATCCATTCAGGAGGAGTAGCATTAACAATATTTTCAAGAGGGCCACCATGACAGCAATACTGGATGTGTGAGTGGCATCATTTTGATTTACAGTACAGCTCATATGATTTTTTGGAACCCCACGCTTCGCGGTGGGGGACTTAATCCCCTCCACTCTAGCTCCGCGATAACGCTTCGCAGTGGAGGGATAAATACCTTCAAATAACCACCGTGCCTAGGCAAGCACGCTGATGTCATCTCCACTGTGGAGGGGACTGGTTATCATTACTGATTGACATTTGAAAGCCAATGAATGAAGATCACCTATGAAAAGACTCAGATGTCAGGAGTGATTTAAAACCGGATACCATTGGAAGAATCAGTCGTCTTTATTTCGATCATATATTTGGAGAATACAAAAATAATTTCAAAAGTCTTGTATATTCAGTACACATTACTGCTTATAAAAGGTTGATCGACTTCTTTTGCAATAAGTTTATGCTTTTAATTTATTTAAAGAAATATGAACAAACTTACGCACTGACTTGATGAGAAGCACACCTTGCTGAGCTACTCGAGCAGCATAAATTTATCATTTTGTTCCAAAGGAAAGTAATTCTCTGAGATTTTTAAAAAATAATAAATATATGTTTTATTTCTGTTTTGCCCCCACCCCAAAAACTTCCTGTGGACGCCCACACACACTTGACTTGAGAGCACGTGGTCGGGAGTTCCCGTGCATGGGTGGGAAAATTTCTTTATTTTTTGCTCCATAGCGCTATAATGTCTAGCACGTTATTACTCTTCTTACCACTACTGAACGTTTCCAGATTTTAGTTTGTGTACATCTAGATTTATAATCAGTCAAATTTTAATATTTTAATTCTTAAGATTCTTAAGATTGCCTAAAAATGTCGACATGTCAAGCATTGAAAAAGTAACATTTTGGTTAACAATAATAAGCATTGTAGCATTATTTCTGAAACTACATTGGTGAAAAACTCTTCAAAACATAAGCAGAAGCACGAAAAACTTTAGTGGCCGGAACATATTTTTGGCTTAGTGTGAATGATGAGGCCGCTAATTGAATAAAGCTAGCCAATCATGGAATAACTTAAACTGTTACTGAAGCATGTACAAAAAAAGAAAAATGTTTCTAATGTTAAGTGCAACTGTTTAGTAGTGATTTGGATTCCATATTTTATGAGAGAGAGAGATAGAGAGATGGAGGGGGACTTTACTAAGAAGAGTTAATGATCTAGAAATATTCATCTCATTTTTCTGTATTATGCATAGTATGCAATAGGAAAACGAACAGAAAAAGAAAAAGTTAAACATTAATTTCATCTCATGCTCAAGTTTATTTGGTGATATAAATATACAGTAATTACATACAACAAATGGATACATGAAATTAACACGTCATTATCAAAGAAAACAAGAAGTGTTGATGACTTCTCTTGTGCTAGGTTATTGGTTCGCACATGAGCACTTGTCTTCGAAAACTGCACATGTCAACTACATGTGTCTAGGATGACCTTTTGTGACAATTTGTGATTTAAAAAAAAACAAAACGCTACTTTGGTAATTAATGCAAAATAGTACAGTTTAAAATAAAATAACGATGTGAAATCTTAATAATGCTTTATTTAAGCGATTGGATGTCAGAAGAAATCATATAATATGTGAATGAGAACTCATGCATGGAGTAACCATCAGAACTTGTGCGATTTTGTTTGACTTCAGTAAGGTATGACTGCAGCTTTTGTTATTAATTTGTTTGATGTTTATCGTTCTTTTCATTGGAGGGAGTACAATATCACTGACTTTCATATGATCATTAAAAAAATTTATTGCATTTACTGAAAAAGAAATAAGGATATGAATCCATGTTTAGATTCTGATAACATACTATTGAAGAAAAAAATCAGATTCACTGCGCAAAATGTAGTATTAATACAGCTTGTGAGGCATTGTCATTACATTATCATCATCTAAAATTTGATTTGGCACTATGTATCATACATTATCTTCATTAGAAAAAGGAAATATTTATAATTAACTGAATGACTACGTTTTTTTCCAGTATGAAAAAGTTAGCAAATTGCTCCCCAAAGGGATAATGATGTAGATAAATCGGTGCCCCCCCCCCCCCATCAACCTCTGCTTGCAGGGGTCATAAACAGTAAACCACGCCCATATTATCTAGACCACGTCCACTCCGCTGTGATCGCGAGAAAGCATAGTGTGCAGGGCTATTCTTCGCGAGACGCCGTGGCAACTCCGTCAGGACGCGTGGAGTGATGGTAGAGGTTTTTATTCTTAATCCTCTCCACCCCCACCACGAATCATGGGGTTCCAAAAAATCATGCGAGCTGTACTGTAGGTCCAACTAGATACAATAAGAAATCTTCTGGTGAAAACCCCATGGCAATATGACTTTCTGTGCAGTGGTAGTAGCAATAACAAGATTTTCAAGATGGCTTTTGTGGTAGCCATATTGGATGTCCAAGTCACCACTTTCATTTAGGTCCAAACTAGACCATGGGATGAACATGTGTGTAAAGTTTCATGGCAATCCTCGAAGTAGTTTAGGAGGAGTAGCAACTTGGCTAATGGATAGACAGTCAAGGAACCATGGATGTCGGATGATGGACATATGATGGAGACAAGACCATCCCATAAGCTATCACCAGTAGAGCTAATAATAATAATAATAATAATAATAATTATTATAATTATTATTTGGTTGAGACATTTGAAGAAATGGGTAGAGACTGGAACCAAATGAAAATTCAAAATATATACTTTTAGATCAAGAAAGAACTTGGTTCATATATGTCAGCTTTTTCTTATCAGGACAAAAAGAAAACAAGATGCCCAAGTAGACCTGATATTGCTCAGCTGGCTTACATAACTAAACAGTTGATCATTTCACTAAAGAGGCTTATGCTTATGTAGTATTGCAAGAATACAACTTGCATAAACTCGCCAACTTTAGATCATGTTGATTTTATATATATTATTATACTCTGACAAAACTTCTTTCTAAATGTTAAGGCATAATTACTGCAGTCACCTCATAATCAAAGTCATTCAAGATATTTATGATATAAACCAATTTACTAAGATTTATAGGAACTCGATGATAAGAACAGTCTCTATATCTAAACAGGTAACAAAACCAGTCAAACAGATGCAAGTTGACATTATTAATATGTGTAGATTTCATTCATAATCATACTCAACCAAGAACTTTATGATATAAGCCTATTTACCAAGTGTGATCAAAATCCTATCCAAAATACAGTCTCAAGAGTTGCAAAACAACTAAGCCAATCGGATCCAAGATCACCTCATAAAAATGCATAGGTTTCACTTATAATAAAATAAATTATATGTGTCAATGATATAAGTGTATTTACCAAGTTTGATAAAACTCTGATCAGAAAGAGAGTCACTAAAGTGTTGAAAAGATCAGCCAATTAGATGCAAAATCACCTCAATAATATGTTTTCGGCTTTATGTATGCAAAAACAAAAAAAAAAATCTTTTAGGAATGTAAATCATTCAATTTACTTCAAATCAGAAGTAACTTGAAATCAAATTTTAAATTTAAAGAAATTTAAAAAAGACACTACTGAGTTAAAATCTGAAGATTTAAAATAGACCATTTCTAATAATAACAAAATGGATTTTTTTTACATTATCATGGTACATGTTTGAGGCTTACCATATTTATGAACAGTACACCTGTTATGGCTTGTGAAGCTCAATCTCAGTCATAAAAATAGACAACAAGTCTATTATTAATGAAATGCTAGCTCTTGTAAACATTTGTTTTTAAAAATGCACTGTACTCTGGAAATACTCTAAATCTGTATTTGACAGAGATGACCAGTTTGAAATTTGCCAACCTACCTCAAGATTTATTAAGTCATGTGGTATAATGGTGTTTCAATTGCAGGATCTCAAATATAAGTGTCATACTGGGTATCAAATGTATGTTCAAGTATACCATACAGTACACAGACTATCAGTCACTTCTGTGTAAAATGTGTGCTCGACATTCAGAAATAACCAATGTCACTCTCTATGACTTCATTACTTGATTAAATACAAATTAGATTAAGGAATGACTGACACTATTTTTTAATGAGAAGCATACAACTGAGAACTGATACCTTTTTCCTTCAAGCTTGCACGAGTGTTTCTACTGATGGCATCTATCTGTTCAAACATCAGCCAGGAAAAAGGCAGTTTAGCTTGGAATGTATGACCCTCACATCCTGTTGTCTGGACCATGACCTCACTCAGCTCCTGTTGCCTAGCAGGAGACTGGAGATCTGAGTATTGTAGCTGGATGGCAGCAGGGGTGTTGAAAATGTGCAGCCAGAGCTGAGAAATCCAGTTTTCTGCAGCAATATGACAGGAGAGGATGTCTAGGTTTTGATTGGTGTCAACATAGGCAATAATTCCAGCAAGTATTGGGGAGACCCTGGACTCCAGATACTGGATACATGCACGTCTAGTTAATAAGTAAATGAAACATGATTTAACATCCTAGAGATTGGTTAAACTTACAGTCATGCAAGTTTAATAAAACTGATTATCCAATCAAAATTAAAATATCAAGATGCAAATACAGTACTGTCTACTCAATTTATCCAACCTTACTTGAGGAGCCATGGCAGCTCAGTTGGTAGAACATCGGACTTGTAGTCTAAGGGTCGCGGGTTCAATACCCACCGAGGCCAGACCTGGGCAGCTGCCTCAATGTGTCCTTGGAAAAGGCACTTAGCTCCCATTTCCTCAGCATGGTAAAGCCAATAATGTATTAAAAGTGATGTTTAAACCAATAAAAACAAAAAAACTGTTTAACTGACTTTTGCACTTAAATGACATCTTATAAAATGTTTTTTTCTTTACTTAAAATTAAAGTTTAACCCACAGTTCAGACTCTCACATTTTCATCTGGTTACAAAAATGTTTGACATATATACATTCTAACTATAAATTAATATAACACTATTATTACTGCCCCTTGTTTAAATGATGTGACACCAATTATGTTGTTATGCATTATCATTACGAAAGGTGATAGTTCAATGTGCTGCAGGCATTGGGTCAAGTATGGCATGATTGTACAAAATTGAAAGCCTTTCATGCCAGGTTGTTTTCTGTCAAATTTGGTAAATTCTGTTGTGCACTGTTTGAGAAGTCATGGCAAGGTTTTTCTTTTTTTTTAAAATTATGGCTATATTTTAAAACTGATTGGCATCAGCTGTACAAAGTGAAAGCCCTGGAATTACTGTATCAAAATAAAAGCCCTTAATGCCAGGATGCTTTCTGTCAATTCTGGTTAAATTCTATTGAGCAGTTTTACAAGTCATTTATAGGATTTTCTACTTTGAGTAATGGTGGCCATAGATGAAGTTTTATCAGCATCATTTGTACAAAGTTGACTGCCCTTTACGTCAATATGCTTTTTGTCAAATTTAGTCAAATTCTATTGAGTGCTTTTTAAGCAAAAGTTTTGTTTAAAGGTTACTATTTTTAGTAATGGTGGCCATACTTTATGGCAGATTGGCATCTTTTGTATAAACTTTAAAGCCCTTCCATCCATGATGCTTTCTGTCAGATTTACTCAAATTTGGTTGAGCAGTTTTTGAAAAGAAGGTGTATAAAGGATTTTCTAGCTTAGCAATGGAGGCCATATTTGACCGTGGATTGGCATCAGATGAATATAACCATTAAGTCTCATAACTGCACATAGGACAGTGTCAGAGAAAATGGAGATAAATGCAAAAACTTAATGTATTCACTGGAGTGTGAAAAGTAGGTCACTGTGGCCTACTTTTGCTTGTGGTGATTAGCACCCTCTAAGATGAATAGACCCATCTAGTTTCATGACTGTACATTCAACAGTGTCAAAGAAACTAAGATAAATGCATAACCTGAATGCTGATGACAACACCAGCTCAGAAAAAAATCCCTATATCTATTCTTTGCTGGGAATGAAGTTATTAGAACAAGACCATTTGTACTTTCTCAAGTTTGTAGCTATTACTTTCATTGGAAAATTTTGGATGCAAAGCAAAATACTGGAAAATTCCTCTGGCATGTTTGTCCTATCTCTAGCATTTTAAGACCCAAATCTCCAGCATCTTCTTGAATTTGTCCAAACTTTTCTCTGAATACGATCCAGAAAATAAACTTTGCTAAAATAATCTAAAGTAATTGTTAAATGTTAGAATAATGTCAATCAAATAATTCAGTTACCAGTATTTACCTTAAAGTTCCTGCTTTGGTGATATTTTCAGGTTTAGCTGCTTCATTTGGGAGCCAGTTAGATGCGTTGTGAATACTTCTGTCTTCCTTCTTCTTCATGAGAGTGACTAAGTGACTGCTGACTCCTTGGAAAAAACTGGGTACCACTGCAAAAGGTATAACATATATTGTGTTTTAAGTAAATAATTTTTAAAACATGGCCGCAGTTATTCAATTTCAATATGACTAAAATGGTGACTTTATAGCAAAAATCATTTGGGCTTGGAAAAAGTACATTCCTAATGATGTTAGTTTGCAATGAATGCCCTTTGTGGAAGCAAGAATAATCAAGTAACCAATATATTTAAAGTACAGTATCAGCTTCAGCAATAAGCGCCACCACCCAATACATCAAAAACTTGGGCGTTAGAAAGAAACCTTAGGCACATGCAAACCTTATGTACTATAATGGCCATGAAGACTGAACAAATAGCAGTATGCTAGTTCTGATGATCTGATTGAACCTGCATGTTTCTGTCCTAATAAAGTAACATCTTACATTAAATTAGCATCATTAGCTTTGTGTCACACTACATGTTAAAAAACTTTGGTTTTGACTGACTATGGATGTACAGGTCATGTCTAAATGGAACCAAGGCAGATGGTGTTGATGTTCGTGCCATCACCTGACTGTGATATGTAGGCAGTGCATATAATGTCCTTTTTGTTTTTCTAATACAGGATATAAAATATCAAAATTTGTGAAAATATTTTTCTTCTATTTTATTAAACAAATATTTTATGGTTTCAATAGAAAAACAAACATATTTCCCGAGGATTTGTACTGATGTCGGCGAATACATGCTAAAATAACTAGATTTTCATTACTTCAACTGGTCACAGAGCTTATGTGATGGCATTTTGTCCATCATTCATCCTGCACCCAGTGTAAGTCATCTATCAGCACAAGTCTGTTATCACTACTCCTCCTAAACTACTGGGAGGATTATCATAAAATGTTAGAAACATATTCATCCCAAAGTCTAGTTGGTCCTAAATGAAAATGTTGTCCAATATGGCCATTATGGCAGCCACCTTGAATATCTTGTTATCACTACTACTCCTGAAAAGATGGTCCTATCAGCATGAGGTTTTTAGTAAAGACCTGTGATTTCTAGTTGGTTCTAAATGAAAATGAAGCCTTTTGGACATGCCCTTGGACACCCAATATAGCCGCTATGGCAGACAGCTTGAAAATCTTGTCACTACTCATCCTGAAGGGATGGTTATATTGACATGGGGTTTTCACTAAACTTCTTCATATAATGTCTTGTTGGTCCTAAATGAAAATGATATGGATCTGACATCCAATGTGGGTTTTTTTTTTTTTTGGGGGGGGGGGGGGAGTAAAACTAATTTTAATTATGTAATACTTACCTAATACTACTGGAATGATTACCATTTCCAAAATGCTTAGTCCCCAGTCCAAGCTAAATATTCCCTCCTCCAATTAGTAACTGGAGGCCCATAATTAAAAAGAACATGCTCCTAGTCTGATTCCTTAGTCATAGCCAACATATGAATACCTTCCTCTTTTGACTTTGGACTGAGAATACAGGACAACAGAAAAGGTGGGAGGATGGAATCTTTGCAATAGTAGCAGGTAAGTATTACATGATGAAAATTAGTTTCATCCCCCCACCAAAAGCTAAATTTTAATAGCAGTTAATACATTACCTGCAACAAATGCACTTCTGAATTAACCAGTTAAAAGAGAGGATGATGGCCCCAAACAAAAACTGGTATTAGAAAACAATGCTCTTACCTTTATGCTAGGAGAGCACTACTTTAAACTGGTAGGTGGCCTGGCCATTATGCTGTGCTGTTATCATTAGATGCAACAAATAAATACCTTTGCTCTTGTCCACCAAAGATCAAAGGTAAAATGATAAAAAGGTAGTGTGAGACTGCCAGAAGTCTGCTCTCATAGCTTCATCCAAATAGGATTCAAGTGGGCCCAAGATGCAGCAATAGCTGTACCCTCTTGGGCTTAAACTTTCATGAAAGAAAGATTTCTCTTGGTAAAGGACTGATAGGCTTTCTTGAACCACCTGGAAATGGTGGCCACTGAAATATTGGAGGAATCCTTGCAAGGTACAAGGAGTTTATACCAACCCTTCCTTTTCCCTTTAAAAGAAGCCAAATAAAACCTTAGTTCTCTAACTGGGCAAAGGAGCCTAACTTGATCATCCCCAGCATAGATATGACTGTAACTGGGAATTCAATAGGAACTGGAGCTAGTGAAGGTAGGTGATTCTTAGCCAGAAACCCAGGTTGGCAAAGAAAAGAAACAGAATCCTAGTTACCATTGAACTGTAAACAACCCTTTTCCACTAACAAGGCATAAAGCTCATTTCTTCTTGCTGGTGATGCCATGGAGAGGAGGAAGACTGTCTTAATGGTAAAGTTCTTGAAGGAAGCTCACTCAAAGGTTCATTAGATAGTTTTTATAACACCCAAAGAACAGAGTAAGGTTCCATCTGGGCATTAACGACCAAGATACCAGTCTCTGAAGCTCAAAATACCTAATAAGATCAGAAAGCTGAGGGTCTGACCCAATGGTGGAACTCTTTGGGAACTTAAGAGTGTTAGAAATGGCTGCCTTATAGCCCTTAACAGTAGAAACAGAACATTCTCTTTCCTCGAAAAGAAAGTGAAGAAAGTCTGCAACTGCATTTAAAGGGGGATAGCTATGATCAAAGCGTTTCATACTGCACCCTTTACAGAAGATTCTCTACTTTGCATCATAAATTTTGGATTGGATTGCCTGCTAGCCGGGGCAATGCAGTTGACAACCTTGCTTGAAAAACTGGTCTTGGTGGATTGATCTTTTGAGATGAACCAAGCATGAAGGTAGAGAATATGTGGGTTGTTGTGTAGGAGAGACCTAGTGTGCTGTGACATCAGGTTGCTCCTCTATGGTAATCTCCTAGGTTCATCTACCCACAGGTTGAGTAGATCATTGAACCATGACCATTGTGGCCACAGGTGTTATATCAGGATAAACCAGGAAGTGGAAATTCTGACTTGATGGAGAACCTGTGGAATTATTTTGAAAGGCAGCAAGATATAACCATACAGATGATCCCATTTCAAACTCAAAGCATCCACTGCCCAGACTCTCTGATCTGGCACTGGAGAGACATAAAAAGGGGAGCCTGTTGTTCAGTCTCATAGTAAACAAGTGCACTAATGGTCTCCTCCACAATTGAAAAAGTGCCTCTACTACTGACTGGTGCAGACCATTCCATGAGGACCACCTGGCCCCATCTGGACAGGCTATTTGGCAGGATATTCCTTCTACCCAGAGGACTCTGAGAGTGATCTCCTCTGAGACTGTCCATTGGAGAAGGTTCCAGACTTCCATGCAAAGAGAAGGAACATGTGTACCTCCCTGATGCCCAGGGTATGCTACTACTGATGTGTTGTCCAAGGTGACCATAACATAATGATGCCTTGCACGGTTGACACACCCATGTAGGGATAGAAACACTGTGCACATTTCCAGGATGTCTAAATGAAGAGTTGCTTCATCCTGAGACTAAAGTCCCTGAAGAACTACCCGTATGGCTCAAGGTGAGCACCCCATCCTGAATCTGATGTGTCTGTGTACAGAAATAAGTGGGGTTCAGGGTTATGAATTGGGAAACGGGTCAGCAACTGATACACATCTACCCACCAACTCAGGTAGTGATGAAAACCTGATCCCTGAGGAATATGAGCTGATAGCAGGTCCTTGTGCAGTTTCCAGTTTACTAGAAGCAGGAACTGGTTGGGGCACAAGTGAAGTCTCCCTAGGGGAAATAGATCTGCAGCCACATTCAGAGTTCTTAAGAGAGAGAGGTAAAGGTGAGCCAATAACAAAGTCTTAGTCATAAGACCTGCTATGAGGGACAGAATCTGTCTGTTGGGATGTGAACCCTCCTTGTTTGGTGAGGAAATTCATCCCCACGTACATTAAGTCCTGAGAAGTGTTGGGATCTGACTTCTCAAGATCATATCTCCCATAACATGACATGTGACACTAAAAACATGATTTTTCAGTAATATTTCAAAGAAACTAGGCTTAAAACTCAAAATAATGCAACAGATTCTTAAATGACAAATACAATAGGTCATAAAAAACTGTATTTTGTTGAATACTCTGATTTTCTGAATGGTTTGTGTTATAACTCTTCATGACACAACTACATGTATATTTAATTACATTACTTTACAACGCATAACTTTTGTTTGATCATGGTATTTCATGACATCTTATGGTTTTCATGAACCCAGTGATCATGTTTCTTCATTATATTTCAACACAGGGTTTTTCATGTGCAACACCATCAAATACCGTGAAAAAATATTAATGTAAAATCACCCATTCTGATCGTGAACTTCATAATCAGATTTCCATGATTTTCATGGCCTATTCAGGAGACAAAATGGCCAATTCAACATTCATGGTTGTTTTTAATGGTATTTCAAAGTATTACTCATGATTAAACCATGAAGTATCATAAAACAGAGCCAATACATTTTCAAATATAATGAAATACAATAAGATTGTTCATGGTCGTAAAAGCAGGGTAAAAAGGAAACAAGTTATTTAGAATATTTATTGGATATCTTACATCTGAATTTTATTTGATCTCAAAAGTGCATAATTACATGGTTTGGATATTTCTTGGGAATTGTGGAGATTTTTAATATGGGATTACAATAAAAGCATAATGGAATAGAAGTGGATTTTGCCATGAATTCAGTGACAGTATGGTGGAATCCCAGAGGATTTTCCTGGAATTCCAGTGAATATGTTGGAATCCTAATTGACTCCCAGTAAGTATACTTGAATATGAGTTGAATATGTTTCAGATTTTTTGTGTGGGATATTCCAGTGAGTTTGCTGAATTCAAACTGGATTCCAGCATGATTGAACACCAGCAGAATTTTAGTGGATTTTCCCTGCAATTCCAATGATGGTATACTGGAATTTCAGTGGAATCGCAGTGAATTTTCCCTGGAATTCCAGTCACAGAAAAATGGAATCCCAGTGGAATTCTACTGGAATCCCATCAATTTATTCCAGTGTAAATTTAGTGGTATTTTCAGTGGAATTCAACTGGAATTGAAAATTTTAAGGTGGGGGGGGGGGAGTCGAATTCTATTGAAAATTGTCACTAGAGGGACAGCATAATCATGTATATTAAAATGAGAAAGATAACCACAATGTTCTTGATCAATGAGGTTCCATTAAGTTCTGACCTAGACTGGTGCTTAGTCGCTGTAAACTTCCATTCCACTATCTCTTTCCAACATAATGTGTCATTTGAAACCTTGTCATTATGGATTAATAAAATGAAATGCAATAGTTAGATCCATTTCAGAAATATGCAAGAGAAATACTCATGTACATAAGAAGTTTAGAATTAAGAAACTGTTTAATTCTATTATAGAGGGAAAAAAGTCTCTCCTGTTTCTTCTGCCTATTTTATAAGACATGGGAAAGAAAAATCATTGTTCCAAATATTGATTAAAAATATTATTATGACTATCAGAGGTCAAATTCCTGTCCCACATACAAAGATTGTGTAGAGATGGTATGGTGTACTTTGCATGACACCTTTGTAATTTACATTAACTTCCCTGCAAGTCATTTTTCCAATTTACTGTAAAACAATTAAAAATTCATGGCTACTTATTGATAGAACAATACTGATAATCAATACTGATCCTGATCAGATTAGCCAATTCTAAATAGGACACACCATTATCCAATAATGCATTAACACCACGAGTCTGGTGTCAATAGGCTTACTAATATCCACATTATATTCTGGAGATGGAGAACAGATGGAAGTACAGAAGGACAAACATGGAATGGTGAATGGATGCACAGACTGATGGACATAGTGAATCCCATATACTGCCTGTTTCTGGGAATTGGCATACAATAAAGCTGAAATTCACCAATCTGTGTATACAGACTGCATGTACTTGGGCACAAACTGCAAGTGGGCTGATAATGACTCCATTATTCTTAAAAAATATCAAAAATAACATTTTTGAAGCAACTAACCTCCAGTAGATGTGTTGCGCAGTAAATTAAACACCAAATTAACTCTTTCTGTTGATCTCTCAGTGGCTTCCTCTCTGTCCTTGATCATGGCCAGGGCAGACTGGACACAGGGCAGAATCAGACTGTGAGCATTTAGTTTGTAGCTGCAAACGAGTGAGAACTAGACTGTATTTTGAGTGGATCAGGAAATAAAGCAATATCATGCAGCTGGAAACCCTGACCAAACCCAAAGTCACTTGCTGGCTTGTGATGTGGCTGATGATCATGGTCATAATGTGCTCAGTCATTTTTACATCCTGAACTACTTCCGAGGTAAATTGGATGGAAAAAATTGTGTCAATAATCTTTTTATTTTTTTGTGTATTTTGTAATTCATTTATTGTACTTTTAGTATTGTCTACTATGGGAATATTCAATTTCCCTATTTTAATAACTGCTAAAGTTTGTGTACTTTTGGACTAGTTCATGCTCATTTCTCTAGCACATGGGAGGAACTATTTCCATCAGCCATTTGCTTCAGACAGGGAATTGTTTCCATAATACAACATATAAAGCAATTTCACAGTACATGAAAGCATGCCAACATTCTCTCCACTGTGCATGTTGCAAATGCACACAACTTCATCTTATACCTATCCCTCTATCATAAGTACTTAATAACCTAAATGCCAAATACAAGAAAAATTGGCAATAAATCTGGGTCAGTAAGATGCTTTCGGTATAAATTTTGTCCAGTGCTGATGATTGCATATGTTATGAAAACATATGTTTAAAGGTTTCTCTTTATTTTTATCTTCATTCATATCTGGTACATCAGCATCATTTGTCCAATATTGAATATGCTAGCTGCTTTATGTCAAAGTTGATCAAATTATGTGTAGCAGTTTTTGAGATAAAGTTATGTACAAGTTTTTCTCCTTTTGGTAATGGCATCCATATTTGATGGTGGAATGGCATTATTAGTATAAAACCTAATGGCATTCAAGCTAAGTCACTTTCAGTTAAATTCTATGGATGTCTGTTAAGTACTGTTTTAGAAGTAATTAAAGATTTATCTATTTTCAGTAACAGCAGTTTCTTTATTTTCAGTAACAGCAGCCATATTTGATGGCAGATTGGCATCATTCATATAAATTTAAATGCCTTTCAGGCCATAATATTTTCTGAAAAATTTGGTCAATTTCAGTAATGGTGACCAAATCTAATCACAGATCAGCATCATTTGTAAAAATATTAAACAGTCTTCAAGCCAATATGCTTTCTGTCATGTTTGGTCAAATTCTATCCAGCAGTTTGAAGTAGTAGTTTAAAGTTTTTACTATTTTTAACAATGGTGGCCATATCTGGTGGCTGATTGGCATTGTTTCTACAAATCTGAAAAGTCCTTATGGAAGGATGTTTCTTTCAAGTTTGGTCAAATTTGATGTAATTTAAAGCTTTTTTTAAAAAAAATTTGCAACGGTGGCCTTATCTGAAAGTGATTGGAATCATTTGTACACATCTGAAAGGTTTTTATGCCAGCATGCTTTCTGTCAAATATGATCATATTCTGTTCAGTAGTTTTTGAGAAGAAGTCCTTTAGAGGCTTTCTACTTATAGTAATGGAGGCTACATTTGGTGGTAGATCAGCATCAGATGTATAAACTTGAATGTCCTCTATGCCAGGATGCTCTGTCAAATTTGGTCAAATGCTATTAAGGGTCTTTTGAGATGTTGCTTAAGTGTTTTTCTTTTTTTAAATAACAGCAGCCATTTTGGATGGCAGATCAACTTATTTTTGTACAGGTTTGAAAAGTCTTCCTGTCAAGATACTTTCTGTCAAATATCAAATTCTGTTGAACAGTTTTGAAGAAGCAGTGGTTTATAGGTTTATTATTCCTGTTTTTAGTAATGGCAGTCATATTTGATGGTGGATTGGCATAATTTGTTCAAACTTAAAAGTTTTGCAAAGAAGCTGAAAAGAGCAATTGTTAATGAGCAATAGACAGGTTTTTCTATGTTTAGTAATGATGGCCATATTTGAAGGTGGATTTGCATCATTTGTATAAATTTGAAAGGTATTCATGCCATGATGCTTTCTGTCAATCTGTTCAGCAGTTTCTGAGAAATTGTTAAAAGGAATTTTTAGTTTTAGTAATGGCAGCCATAATTGATGGCATATTGGCATCATTTGTATATATTTGAAAGCCCTCTCATGCCAGGATACTCTCAGCTAAATCTGGTCAAAATTCATCCAGTGCTAATTGAGAAGAGGTCTAAAATAGCAATTGTTAACACATGCATGCTGGACACAGGGCTATACCACAAGCTCACTTGGCCTTATCGCCAGTTGAGCTAATAAATCTAACATCTTACAAAACTCTTTTACCTTCTTTGTGAAACTGGAAATATAACTACAACTTTGGTTTCTAAGTAACAGGGCTTGAAATTAGCTGTAGTCCACCAGCCTGAGGCTAGTAAATTTCCTGTCAGACCAGTAGTTTTCATAATTTTAACAGTTCGATGGCTAGTAAAATTTCATTTGTTGACAGTCAGTGTATATTTAAGCTATGATAGACAATTTTTGAAAATCTAAATGATCAGACAATGTCCAAGTTCTCCAGGAACTAATTGAATAAATTCCCATGATTCAGTTGCTCCCTAAAGGCTTAGAACAATTAGGATTTGACTTATCATATTTCATAACGAAGCTCTATAAATCTTGACCGGTTTTACTAAAACCACATGTTGTCGGCATTGGGTAGCTATCCTCTTACCACTGGGCCTAGCAAACTTAAATAGTCTTATATTAAGTCCTACCTGCATGAAATCGATCGGAAGAAGATTTTTCTTCTCAAAAATTGCCAGCATAATATTTGTTGTGTCTTTAATTCATTAACAGACAAGACAAAACTACAGCGTTGACAAAATTTGACCTGGTACTCTTCATTTGAATTGCTAGTCACATGATTACTAAACTCTTGCATCCTACATGTCCCACGACATCATAAGTCCAATAGTTACGTGATATCAACAAAAACTCCCTTTCCAATGTTGTGCAAAAAAATTCAAAAATATTAAATGAAAGTCACTCAATGTTTGTAAAAAACCGAAAGGATACATAATTTTCAACATATTAATTCCAAGAATAAACACCAGAAACCTCTTGTTGTCGCAGCAACCTGGAGAAAGCAAGATTCGCCAAGCAGAGAGCACATGTCAGCACAGTTTTTGTTGGTATCACATGACAACCACATTGACATTGTGCTCTCTATGTGATGAATCTGGCTTTTTCCAGGTTGGTATTGTTTGTAATTCTGTATTGAAAATCCACACAATACCTATACTGTCATAGTGAGAGATCTTCTCAGCCTGCTTTCACTCTAACATGACAGGTATTGCTTCAAATCGTTTGTCTGTGAGTAATGATACATAATAACCAGGGTGAATTAAGTCTTTTTTTGTTTCTCTTATTAAGTTATTTGTTTTCTGTTTCTTCCAGATGACAAGGCTGTAAAATAATGTTTATCCAGTCATCGTTTATTACAGTTCATTTCTGTAAAATACGTCATTGTTTTTTCTTGTGAACTTGCAGTGAATATTTTCAAGTAGCATTGGTGGTTTTCTAAGGCAAGATTTATACTTCTAGTTTATGAATGATGGTGATGTTTAAGAAATAAAGTGTTGTTAATTCAGAAAAGTGTCTGACATTGTTTGTGGGAAGGACTAGTGAATGTTCAGCAGGACTAGTAAATTTCTCAATCTACTAGTCCTTCTGGCTACAAAGAAACTTATGTTAAATTCTAGGCCTGCAGTAATGAAGGACTTTACAGTTTCATGTTTTCCGTATTGGTTTGCAGTGAATGCACATAATCTAGCTTTACTTGGAAAGTACTGAATACAAGATGACCCTTGAAGTACTTGATGCTTGACTGGTTGGATAAGAAAAATGAGTTTTAAATAGATGTTTGAATAGCAATATTATATCAGTATCCTTTATTTCTCAGGAAGGTCAGATTATATGACAGCAAATTACTATGACAAAAGAAATAAAAATACAACAAATTTGTGATTTATAAAACACAGATAAAACTTTAAATGAAAACAAAGTGCTTCCCTATATTTCTCTATACATACACTTCCTCTGGAACATCACGATCTCTCATCTTATTTGTTTCCATGGCAACTTTTCCTGATGCCTGACTAGTGATTGCCCTCTCCAGTAGTGTTGCTATGGATACCCCCATCATGCCCTGTATGGTAGGCATATCAATGCTTTGTACCCTTAGGTCATCAATGTGCACCGAATGCCACAAGCCACACTGAAAAGATGATAACAGTCACTGTATTAATGGAGATATGGTTCCATAAAATCTGGTTAATTTCTGAATGATGATCATGCTAAAGAGGCACAATATTTGCTAAATTAGATGTACTCTCACTTATGAAAACAGGACAAATGACTCTCATAACAAGTGGCTAGACGGGTTTGTTTGGATCTCAATTTATATAAATCCAGTGGGGGGAATTTATTTCACCTTTTGAAATTCCTACTAAAACTATTAAAAAATGAAAATACAGTTTGTCTTGTCAATTTCTCTCAAACTGTTCCCAAGGAAAATTTTGAATTAATCAATAGTGAAATAAATTGTGTTCTTAGATGAGTCATTATTGCATGATGTGTCAGGTTAATGCACTTGTTGGCTAAATGAAAATTATACTGTCCTGTGTAAATAAAATTAGTAATAAATCATCCTTGAAATGAATGCACACATTGTAAATAGTGTGTAAGCAACAATGTAAAAGTGATATTTAGTAAAATGTAAAAAACTTACTGCAATCACTGAAACATGAAAGTAGATCACTTTGACCTACATTTGCTCATGGTTAGTAATCCTCAATTACAATGAAAGTACCCAAATTAGGATCCAGTACATTTAGTCATCTTATCAGAAGACAATCAGAATCTTCCCTATGTGTGTGATCAGGATAAGAAAATTCAACCAAAGGCGAATAAGATTTGTGCCTAGGGACAAAGTCTGCTGAATCCCTTGAACACATCTTAATCCTACGGGTTGAACTTTCATATCCTGCTCACAAACATAAGGAAAATTATTTTCCCACTCACCACAAACAATGTTTTTCAATATATAGCTTACTACATATGGACAAAAGTTGCTTTTCAAAGGGCATTCACATGAGCAAAGAGTGTTGTGAAAGGAATGATATCTTTCATAATTGGAAATATTTTATATGTAAGCTTTTCTCTTGTAAGGAGCATCTGTGGTATGAGCTGTAATTTGAAACAGTTTGCACATGACCAATCTACCCTGGGGTAAGATAGACTTACTTAACTCAAGAGTAAAATTCAAGATAACCCTGTCTATTGAGTGAGAAAAGGAGATCAAACCATTCCTCTCGAAGACTACATATTCATTCAGTAAGTGTCACATATCTACTGAAGCCACTGTCAGTTTGTACTTCTAAAATTTAATGATTTTATTTTGGGTGTCACTGCTCTCTGTCTAGCTGGTGACAGTGAAAATAATTACTTTTGCCCTAAATATCTGCTTACATCAAACACTTTTAAATTAACAAAATTAGCTTAATTCAAGGGTTAACTGTTTTCAAGAAAATATGGAAATCAAAATTGATTGACATGCATGAATTTGTGTAGAGGTATTGCCTGCATTAATTGGAACACTGTTTGCATTCAAATGCTGCCATACTTCTAGTTGTCAAAAATGTATTAAGCACATTGAAAGAATTAATGAGAAGTGAAATATGTAATGTTAAATATTTCCATTGTAGAATTGTTTTCCCTTGAACATAAAGCTTTGCTAGCAAAGGGTCAATGATCCACTTCATTCCACAATGACGCTTGACATAACTAGTCATGTGTTTGTAAAACACATATGCTCCCACTGCACACATGCAGACCTAAATGTTGATGTCCAAATTTTAAAAAAAAAATATTGCAATAATTGGATGAAAATCTAAACAGGTCATCTACATATGAATACAAATAACCATGTCACCTTTCATTGATCTACCTATAGTGGTTTTTACTGAATCATGCCAACAATGTTTTGCTAAAAAAAAAATTAGTTCAAAAGGTTTAAACACATGTAAAAGAATTGAGAAGTTACTGAAATAGCCTGTAGAGCTTTATATATATATATATATATATATATATATATATATATATATATATATGCCTTCCAAAATTTCATTTTATCTATCTTGAGTAGCTTGTGCTCAATTGTGCAAACAAGGTTTGTTGAAGTCTAAGTCCATAAAAAGTTGAAAAATGTGTAAACAAGAGTCAGCTAGTAGTGACATATCATACCCAGTCCCTTGCTTATGTAAAGACTTCTACTGAAAGTACCCTATGGTCCAGCATTCTCTATTTGCATACTAATATAATAAGTGTACCAAATTTCATACAGATATCTTAAATGATCTTTCAGTTTTTCCCCAGAAGCTAAAGTGTGGATAATGGTTAGGTGGATAACAAACAAATTAAAACATTACAAATACTGAATGTAAATTTTTTTAAATAGTTTTGACCATTAGTCCAATATGTGTACCACAGTTTATAGAAATACCTAGAACAATTTCAGTTATTCTCTAGAAACAAAAGTGTAGATAATGGATGGATATATGGAGAGAAGAGCTGAGATCACTCATCTGGGTGACATCTGCAAAACAGTTAAATGCATGAGCAGTTGGCAAAGAAATCTGTTATGTAGGATGCTTCCTGTTGAAATTTCTTCCAATGATGTTGATTGCATATGTTATGAAAACAACTGTTTCAAGGTTTTTCTAGTTTTACTATTGTAATCCATGTCTGATGGCACATCAGCATAATTTGTCCAATACTGAAAGGCCCCCATGCCAGGATGCTTTGTATCAAAGCTAACCAAAACATGTTTAGTAGTTTTGTTTGAGAAAAAATTATGTAGATCTTTTCCTACTGTTATTGGTGGATTGGCATCATTTGTAAAAAAATTGAAAACCACATATGCTAAGATGTTTTCTATCAAATTTGATCAAATTCAGTTGTGTTTAATGTTTTTCTCTTTTTAGAGTGTTACAACTCTATGGTCTTAAAATAATGTAACAGAAAGAAAGTAAAATCAACAAATCAAGTAAAAATCAACAAACAATTTATTTCTAGATAATTAAAATGAAAATCAAAAGACACTTACAGCAACATGAATTAAAATCCACATAATCCAATAATCATAAGTGTCCTAAATATAGAATGTTTTGAATGAAATTCAGTATTATTGAATGTGCTGATGTACCAGGAGTCTTTAATGTCATGATGCACCAGTAGTCTTTAATGTGCTGATGTGCCAAAATGAAGTACTCCAGAATATCTTTGAATAAGTTCACATAAATCCCAAAATCATAAATTCAAAATCCAAGTCTATGAGCACTGTTACACTCCAATAAAAATATGTTAATTCCTCTCTAAATTAGGAATGATTTTTCATGACTGTAATGACTCTTAACATGCTGATGGTAAGGTCAAAACTGAAAACTGTCCACTAAACATGGTATATATAGAGATAGGTCACATGACAGAATGTTCTAGAAAATTATATGGTGTATGTGACTTTTAACACATAATTCTCAAGGAAATTGTAGTTTTATCTGTAAACAAAATCAAGCCTGTCCTCAAATTGAAAAAAAACAACTTGTTTACCACCGTCCTTGAACTCAGATACTAAATAAACAACCTAATTCAAGGACAATAGCTAAACATGTAAACCTTATAGATAACATTAAGGTTTAAGCAAATATTAAAGTCAAGAAACATTTACAATTTCCTAAAATATTTATAATATTATATAAACATCATACATAACAAGAGTAACAATTGATATTTTTGATGATAGATTGGCATCATTTGCATAAATCTAAAAGATCTTCATGTATCATGATTGGTCAAATTCAAGGCAGCAGTTTTTACGAAGTTGTTTCATGCTGTTTCTATCTTTAGTAATGGCAGCCATATTTGATGGTGGATTGGCATCATTTGCATAAACTTAAAAGGTCTTTATGCCAGGATGCTTTCTGTCAAGTTTAGTCAAATTCTATTCAACAGTTTTGGAGAAGTAATTTATAAAATTGTCTATTTTTAGTAATGGTATCTGTATTTGATGGCAGATCAGCATCATCTGTAAAAATTGTAAAGGTCTTCATGCTGACGTGCTGTCACATATGATCAAATTCTGTTCAGCAGTAGCCATATTAGGTGGTGGATGAGTATTAGCATTACAAACATGAAAGGCCTGGGTATTTAATTTTGAAAAAAAAAAAAAGTTGTATTGATCATTTATACACAAGAATAACATCAAACATGATTAGATAATAAGCAGATAAACATAATCTTTCTTAACAGACTTATCTGCAAGTGTTTAGTAATTCACAATTTATCTTCAAAGCTAGGTCTTCTGTATGACTCTGGATTAACCTAATGTGGGCTCTAATCTGCACATGTGTCAAGTATTGTTTTTACTTCATATGCACTTAGGACATTTCTGGGTGACTGACTTGGCAATAAATCTACTACAGTATTTGCTAACCATAAATAATCTGGCCCATCATGTGTCAGGTGTGTGTTTTACTTAATGCATGACCATAAGCTATTTTTGGACCATATTGTTTTATGGAATTTAGCAGCTAAAATGCATTTATAAGTTTGAGGCAAATTTCGTCAGGGTCTTTAGTGTAAAATTAAAATTTGGGACCCAAATTTGTTTTGGCTTTGAGAGTAGACTGGTTTTAGTTTATTGGAAAAAAATGATGACCTTAAAGATGGAAAACATCAGGACCAAATACAAAATATTGTTTTATATTCTGTTAAGTTGAAATTCCACAAATTTCTGAGCAAAATCATGAAACTGAACTTAAATGATAAAGTGTCATACAGCTCACAATATTTTTTCTTCATGAAGTATGATCATTGTTATTTTTATGAATACGTTATTTAAAGATCAATATAAAATTAATTTATCTCATTCCCTTACCACTTTATAATGAAAAACAAGAGTTCTGGTTTAGTTTTATCCTTTTCTTATACCCCAAAAAGAGTTGTCAGATTTTTAAATCTGATAACCTGCTAACCCTCCTACCCCTCTCATTATACAAGCACAAACCAACTTAAAATGTGTTCTTGGCAGCAGTAATTTAAAAATGATACTAATTAGGAAATAAATTTTAGTAGATCTCTGAAAAGCTGGGATATAAGAAACCTGAATGAGCATGAAACCAGTCTTGATTTGCAATCTATATGCAATGATTTTAATGGTTTTTGAACTGTGCAGCACTTGATTCACTCAGTGGGGGACTCTAGACTATCGTAAATCACTGTCTTGTAAAATTCAACAAATTATAAACAATGATTGAAAAATGACATGTGACATTAAATAAAGATTTAAAAGTATGGAAACATGTTTCTCTAAAGAAAAATTCTTCTTTTACAATGATAACCATGCACTAACATTTCTTAGGAGAAGTTGAACAGAGTTTGCCATGCCATGTGACGAATGGTTTTTCTTTGTTTCTAATAAAAGACAAATATTCAAGAACTTTATTTGTATGCGTTTTGTACTGCTAGGTATTAAAATTAGCAACTAAATGTATACGAAATATAAAAAATCCAAACTTTGGAGAAATCAGTGATTCTTGGACATATCTTTTTGCTACAATGGTCAATATAAACTTAGGCAGTAAACACATGTCAGTATTGTACTTTAAGCACATGGCCTCAAAGTTTGAAATTGCTTGAATCTATCTTGGTGGAATATGCATGTGATTCTATTGGTGACTGGGCAAAAATAGAGTTTTAAAGGCTGTCTATCAAACATATTGTTCTATAGTTGAAATCTACAGCCTTTGAAAAATAGAAGATTAAAAAAAAAATTGAAAAAAATAGGCATTTTTATGTGTTTTATCCACGCATTACAGAAACCAGCAAGAACCAGTTTACTGGAAACTGGAACTGTTCCATGAGTGCAACAAACAGTGCAATGATGCATGCTGAGTGATTACTAATCTGATTAAGTATTTTTACACAATGGCTGACATGTGTACACAACAAGCTGTGGACCATCATGGCTTGTGAGTCTTTCATTTAAAATCGGCCAATCTTTGGCAGAGGTGAGATAAAAATGAGAGATCGACCAAAAAATGATTTAGTCAGAAACACTTACATAAGTTTTTTGATTTTTGTCGCGTTTAATCATTATTGTGTTTTTCAAGATGTATTAAGAGGTATATTTAAGGGAAGCTCTTATCTTGTTTGGTCAATTCATATCAAAATGCCAAAATGTGAAGTTTCTCCCAATGCTAAAAAAAACCAACATCAGCTAAAAATTATTAGAAATGAACGATGCTTGGAAATCAGAGTTCAAGTCAGCACTGCCGAGTAGCAAAGGTCCTGAGTTTGCATTGTGTTTCATGCAAAGTGGTTGTAAAATAATATATGGGGGAAAAAATTACATTACAAGACATACATGTATGCTGACACCACCAGAGTCTGATAAGTGTGAAACTTAATAATCACAATGAATGTCATCACTGGTAACCAGGCAATACACTTGTAAAGGAAACTAAAAATGCAGGTGGATTTTATTTTTAAAAATCTTTGCATTGAACTATAAGATATACAACTCTTCCTTTTCATTTAACTGACAATACACTGACTCATATTAATTAATTATTGTTATAACTTTTTCCATTAGAATCTGATTTATGTTCAAAACCTGCTGTTTTACTTTTAATATGAAGAGAATACATACTATGGAAAAAAATGCACTTGTTTTGCTTTCAATCATCTCAAAACATGTAAAATGTATGTCAATAAGAAATCCTATTGATCTGATGTCCTTGTTCTGTCACATGTATGGCGGAACTTTGATAATTATTAACTGAACTGGTTCAAAGAATAGGATGTTCTCATCTATATTATAAAAAAAAATTCACCCATAATAGTAAAATATCCAAATGAATTCATGTTGCAACCACAGGATACTGAGCACGTTTACTGTTTACAAATGGCAGACACATTGTTACGTAGAATGGATGAGTGTAGACTGAACTTCACAGTTGCTTTAATCCTGTAATTAAACTAATGATTTACTTCATATTTACTTTCCGGATTTATTTTGTCACCCAAATGAGTGATGGTTGTGGATGTTAAAACTGTATTTTATTAATACTGGATATCGTAATTGGGTTTGTCATGAAAGGCGTCAAAAATTGACATTATACAGTATTGGGTTTAGCATAAAAAAGTATCACTATGCAGTAATGGGTTATAGCCCATAAAATTGCCTATTTCTTCCTATTTACATAAAATATACTGTTGACAATTAAAAAAAAGGTGCCATGTAGGAGCTGTTTAATTTTAATGAATCTAATGCCTATTAATTTTTACTGTAATTAAGAAACAGAGAAACTAAATTGTTGCTGGGATTCCAGTAAAACAGCCTATGAAATCCTGGACAGCTGAAAACAAAACTGCTATTTATACTCATCTGGAATTCTGGGAGAAAAACTTGGCAATCCTGAGAAACTGGATAATGAAGAAAACATTTCTACTGACCTGGAATTCAGTAAAATATCCACATGCAATCCTGGATAGCAATATAGTGAAACAATATAGCTATTGATTCTTACTTGGAATCCAGTAAAACATCCCCCTGCAATCCTGGGTAGCTGTATAATGAAAACAACATGACAGGGAGCTGTCCGTCTGGTCTTCATCTGTTGGTGTACATCCAGAATACAGTATCTGGTACATGCCACCAAGCTGGCATTAGTGTCACCTGAATCACACTGAACCAAAATGAGTACCTCTTCCTTTGGGTGTTCATCCATGAAAGATCTGGATCAGAGAGAAAACAGATAAACTATAAGGACAGACTCCTCCACTATAATATTTGATTTTATAAGTGTTCATAACCACAAATACACTCATAGATTTCATATGTAATGTCTACCATATACAACTGCTTATAAGTCAACATTTTTTTAAATACTGAAAATGCAAATTATGCAAACTGGTTCAACTTTTAGGGGCACGATACAAAAGAATTACATGAATCTATGGTTTGCAAAATACTGTCAGTGAAGATTTATTTAATGTTTTCATGCCACTATTATCATCCAGAACTATGTGGTATGCAATCTGTTTTACCATTTCATTTTTTTATTACTGTATCTAAATTTAGATGGATTTTAATAATTAGAAAATATGAAAATATTACTCACTGCAAATGAAAGTGTCCATCAATGAAAGTTTATCTTGGGTGTTTGTAGTAATATTGAAATAGACTATATTTCACATACTTGTAATAGACTATAGGTTATGTACCATATACGCATGCTCAAGGTTGTGGGAGTTGTGTGAATAAAGTGAAGCAACACGCTTGTGTTATTTGTTCTCTAAATTTATTGGAACAACAAGAAAACCACCAAACATTACATGGTGTCAGATGTGGGGTCTACCATCCTAACTACAGTCCTACCCACTTATATCGACATCACTTATGTCGACAAGCCGCCTATGTCGACAAAGAAACAATGTCCCGGTCCCTTGGTCTACTATTACTACCAAATTTGTCATGCTTATGTCGACGTCGAGATAAAAAATAAACGTACATGTCGACAGAAGCCCTTGGTCCCAGCTTGAACAATCCTTTGTTTTCTAATCATTTATGTCGACAAGCTGCCAGTTCCAACCCATACTTTGTTCAACAATTAGTTGATCTTGCCGCCAAGCTTTAATTTTGCCGGCGGCGGATCATTTATGTCGACAAGTGGCCAGTTCCGACCTGTACTTTGTTCAACAATTAGTTGATCTTGTCACCAGGCTTTAATGTCTCGGTGGATTAAAAAACAGGCTTTTGTTTGGTCCTATAAAGTTGGCCTCTTGCAGCGACTTAAATAACGCATGTACCCTTCATCAAAGCAAGCTGGTTACAATGTTGAATAAAAACAATCCACCCTTCATTAAAAAAAATCATCACCAAACTTGAATAAAAGCATTGAAATCTGATCGATTGTTGCATTTTCCAAAGTGATCTGTGATTAAAACAAGTTTATTGTGCTGTGAAAGTTTCCTTTTTTTAAACTTTATTTATGTTTACGATGGCTACCAACGGCAACGTAAAACACAGATTAAATTTACAGTCTCTGGAAACTAAATATCTGGCTGTTAAGGAAGTTGAAGGTGGGGCATCTTGCAAAGATGTCTGTGAAAACTTTTCACTTAAACAACCAACAAGTTGTTTTCCACCTTTTTTTTTTTTACTGGTGGCAGACCAGTAAAAAAAAAAAAAAAAGAAAAAGGAGTAGAACAACTTGTTGGTCTAGATGGATGAAAGCTTCTGAGTCTATAAAGAAAGGTAAATTAATCATATCAGCCGCATATCTATTGTTCAATTTTATGTACTTTTCACGATGACTTCCGTAAATAAATATATTGGTAGCCTTAGTAAGATGGGAACATGTATTGTTTCAGGCTGACCAAAATCTAGGTCAATTTAAGTACATGTACATGTACTTTGTAGCATGTAAATAACAACTATGCAACCATGTGCTACTGGTGATAATGAATATCATAGTGAATTCTGTAGACGTGTTAGATCAAATGAGGACAACCATTTTTTATACATGTGTTTCCTATCAGGATGTGACCGATGCATACATTTTCTAACATGAGACCCGTACACGAATTCATGGATTTTTCATATACATGCACTTAACGCATTGTGGATTTTATTACACAAAGGTAACCAAAATGTAATTTGTCACTATAGAAATGTATTTCACACTGGTTTTGTCTTCATGTACTCAAAATTTCCATTGTTTGTTTTCTCAAAGTGTAAATCCTGCTCACTGACGACAGGTCACCCCATACAGATGAATTTAACTTGTATGCAGGTCCAAGAGAAATGTGCTTTTTTCAGCCCCCCCCCCCCCCACACACACACTTATCTCGACATCCGCTTATGTCGACAATATTTCCTCGGGCCCGAGGATGTCGACATAAACGGGTAGGACTGTATTGGATACTGCCTTATAATTGTGAAAATGGATTTAACTGGCTTTCCACCGCCAGTCATGGACTGGGAAGCTTCAAACCTCCCCGAGCAATGGGAAAAATTCCAGCTACACATGGAATTGATACATGTATTCAATAGACCTCTGAAGGCTAAGCAAGAACCGGAGAAAGTGTCATATCTTTTGTTGTGGGTAGGTGAATAGGGATGCGAAGTCTACAAGACATGGAGTAGAATTTCCGAGGAAGATTCTAAGAAATTGGTGACATATTATACTAGGTTTAAGGCCCATGTGCAGCCTAAACTGAATCCGATATTCGCAAGATACCGTTTTTACAACGAGATTCAAGGTGCTGAATCAATTGACTCATACGTCACGCGCCTTCGCCTGAAAGCAAGATACTGCAATTTCAACAATGCGGACGATATGATCAGTGATCGAATTGTTTTCAGAACAAACAGCCAGAGAGTTAGAGAAAAACTCATAAATGAAGGGGACAAGTTGACTTTGGACAAGGCGATTCAAATAATGCAAAATTTTGAATATTGCCAGCAGCAAATGAAGTCAATGTCGCTGTCTGGCAATAAAACGGAAGTTGATGCCATCAGACGGACAACACAGACGCAACATGAGTACAGACACGGTGGAAGCAGGCCAGGTTGGCAAACAAAGCAAATCACACAGACCCAACAATACAGCGGCGCTAAGCCAAAACAATGGATCCAGTCACCTAAACCATGTGGTAATTGTGGAAATAGAGTACAAAAGGACAAAACCCAGTGCCTGGCAAAATGACTTATTTGTAGAGCATGCGACAAGTTAAACCATTTTGCTAGGATGTGCAAGTCATCACAAAATGTTGATAACATTACAAATAATGAGCAAGGACTATCATATAATGGATGTGATTTTGGTGCTTGTGGCAGTGACACTGATTATAATGAATTCTACATTGATATGGTAAGCGATTCATCTCATTCACTTCCAGACCGTGCATTTATCAAGTTACGTCTAGGCCCCACCCAGACCCCAGTTAGTTTCAAAATAGATACTGGCTCACAAGTGAATATTCTTCCCTTGACCACATTTAACAAATTAAAGAAAAATCTCCCCTTGGTATCCCCAGAAAGTAAACTCACTTCATACACAGGCGATTCTCTACCTGTGATAGGCAAGATAATGCTGTGTTGCTCGCACAATGACCGCACTGTAAACAGACACTTTTACATAGTGGATAGCCAGGCAGTAGCATTAATGACCACACTGTAAACACACACTTTTACATAGTAGATAGCCAGGCAGTAGTGTTAATCAGCACAATGACCACACTGTAAACACACACTTTTACATAGAGGATAGCCAGGCAGTAGCGTTAATGACCACACTGTAAACACACACTTTTACACAGAAGATAGCCAGGCAGTAGCGTTGATCAGCCTCAAGACAACTCTTGATCTCGAGTAAGTTAAGCTGACCTGCTCTATTGATAAGGAATTTGGCCTGGATAAATTGGCCGATCTACATAAACACAAGGATTTATTTAAAGGAATTGGTTTATTTCCAGACGAGTGCAAGTTACACCTAAAGCAAAATGCAACACCAGTTGTAAACCCCCCACGAAGGGTACCTGAAGCTTTAAAGTCAAAGCTTAAAGATGAGCTTTTGAGGATGGAAGAGTCCAATATTATAAAACGGGTTAATGAACCAATAGAATGGGTAAACTCCCTTGTGGTCATGCAAAAACCCAAAACAGGTAAAATTCGAGTTTGCCTGGATCCCAAAGCACTTAACGATGCAATACTCATACCACATTACCCTATGTCGACAATTGATGACGTCACAGCAAAACTGACTGATGCACAATATTTCAGTACATTAGACTGTACACACGGATACTGGAGCGTCAAATTGGATGACAAGTCATTCCTCACAACATTCAGTACTCCATTCAGATGTACCGCTATCTTAGATTAAAATTTGGTATTAAAAGCTCACAGGAGAGTTTTCAACTGAAAACTGATGAAATTTTTGATGGTTTATCAAATGTTACATGCATTGTCGACGACATATTGGTATGGGGACGCTCTCGACATGAGGACGATGACATGCTGACCAAAGTGCTTGAACGTGCACGTTCTAATGGTGTGCGTTTCAATCAAGACAAAGCATGATAGGCGTAACTGAAGTACCATTTTTCGGTCATATCATTAGCGCTTCGGGCCTGAAATCTGACCCAAGCAAGGTCAAGGCCATTGTTAAATTAAAGGCTCCTGAAAATCGCGCCAAATTAGAGAACCTGTTATGGATGGTTAACTATCTGGCGAAATTCGCACCAAATTTAGCCGATGTCACAAGCCATTTACGATCGCTCTTAAAAAAAGACGTTGATTTTTTTTTGGATGAACCACAGACAAAGGCATTCCAAAAGGTCAAAGATATCATTACGCAAGCCCCAGTGCTTGCGTACTTCGATCGAGACAAACCATTGACATTCGAGGTTGATGCATCAAAATCTGGCCTCGATGCCTGTATACTGCAAGATGGCCGGCCTATACTGTTTGCATCTAAGAGTTTGACAAAAACAGAAATACGCTATGCACAGACTGAAAAAGAACTTTTGGCTATACTTTTTGGCTGCAAACGTTTTCACCAATTAGTGTTTGCTAGACACATATGGGTACATTCCGACCATAAACCCCTGGAGCTTATAATGAAGAAACCCCTTTCTGCAGCTCCTACTTGCCTTCAGCGAATGATGTTACAGCTGCAGAAATACGACATTGAAGTACACCATGTTAGCAGCAAGGATTTACCTATAAGCGACTATTTGTCAAGACAGTCATTACCAGAAACATATCCTGATTTGATTGAAGGCCTTGACTTACATCTACATACCATAAAACAACAGTTGTTTGTAACAGACCGACAATTGGAATCACTATGAAACACTGTCAAAAACGACCAGCAAACGCAAACTTTGATACAGAATATAGTTCAAGGATGGCCGAATTGTCGCACAGATTGTAATCCAGTTGTACTCAAATTCTGGAATCATAGAGATGAACTCTCCGTAGAAGACGGCCTAATTTTTAGAGGCCAAAAGCTAATCGTGCTGAGACCACTCAGACAGGAAATGATACAGACAGTTCACCTCGGACACCTCAGTGTAAATAAGACATTAGAGCATGCCAAAGATAATATTTTTTGGCCCGAAACGTCCAAAGAAATCACTGACCACGTATTGCACTGTTCAGTATGTTTGACTCATAGGAACTCGAATGCTAAGGAACCCTTAATCCTGCATGAATTTCCACAAAGGCCATATCAGAAAATTGGTACTGACATTTTCACTTTTGATGGTAAATATTACCTTCTGACTGTTGACTATTATAGTCATTTCTTTGAAGTCGACCTTTTACCAGACACTCTTAGCTCGACAGTTATATGAAAATTGAAAGTGCACGTCTCATAATGGCATATGTGCAGTCTGCGTAAGCGATAATGGTCCACAGTACTCATCCGAAGAATTCGCTAATTTTGCGAAAGAATGGGGATTCGAGCACACGACCTCAAGCCCATTACATGCCATGTCAAATGGATTAGCAGAAAAAAGTTTCCATTATCAAAAGACTGTTTCAAAAAGCAAAGGACAGCAAGCAAGACCCCTATCTTGCTATTTTTGAATATAGGAATTCTCCCCTTGATTGTGGCTACTCCCCAGCTCAGCTGTTACTGGATAGGAAAACCAAATCCGTATTGCCAATAACAGACATGCTTCTCAAACCCATGACCGTGAACCCAAGTATTGTAAAAAAAAAAATGCAGCAATTAAAAAGCATGCAAAAAAAAATATTTTGACAGGTCATCCAGAGAATTGGAACCTATCCATATAAATGACAAGGTCAGAGTTCAATTTGGTAAAATCTGGAAACCCGCTAAAATTATCAAAGTTCACAATAATAGGTCATATTCCGATCAAACTAAGGATGGTGGCATATACCACCGAAACAGACGGTTACTCAATAAAACCAAGGAAAAGTTGTCAGAGATAACCCCATTTGCTGCAAATATTTTGGTGTCCTAGAAATGAACCATTGAACTGTACAACCCAAACGAATACCGCTGGAGAACCCAATTTAAATAGAACGCTTATGGAATCAAGCATGCCAGAACAAACCATTAGATCAAATGCCCCTTATGTAACATGGTCTGGAAGAGAGGTGAAAGCTTGTACACGATATCCTGATGATCAATGGATAAGCAAGTGATAAATGAATGGAGCAGTGAGTGAATAATAAGACTGATAAGAACTGGATTCAATTTTCGAAAGTGCATACAAGATGGTTAACCTGTGAGAACAGTTAGGTTATTAAGATGAATATAGCATAGTTTTAGATCATCATTTTTAAATATTATTGAACACTTGATTGAAGTAAATAAAGACCATTGACTACTGTCTTGTCATATTACAGAATTTATTATAATGTTGCAATGATTATAAATTTGTAATGTTGAAGTTGTAATACAACTTATTCAGTTCTGTTTTCGAAAAGTTGACTACACTTAAACATTTTCATGAACCAAAATAACAAGAAAAGGAGGGAAATGAAGTAATATTGAAATAGACCACATTTCACATACTTGTAATAGACTATAGGTTATGTACCATATACGCATGCTCAAGGTTGTGGGAGTTGTGTGAATAAAGTGAAGCAACACGCTTGTGTTATTTGTTCTCAAAAGATATCGCAACAACAAGAAAACCACCAAACATTACAGTGTTTACTAGTTGATATATTGTTTCCATTTTCATTTATAACTCATATTTGTATTATATTTTGTGTTTTATGTAAACACTGTGTGATGCGATGAAAGCTTTGAGTTGATTTGTATTTGCCTCTTTCATAAGTTCAATCTATTTCCTATGTGACATTTCCTGAGTTATTTGTCAGTGCATGTCAGATCTTATAAACCCTAGATTGTAGTGCGGCACCCAATCTATCCTCCCAAACTCTTTTGATTCAGCTCTGGATCTGTCACATGTTTAGTGCCCCAGTCAAGTCCCATATATAGCTAATTGTGGGTGTCCCAGTAGAGTCCCACCTACAGTTAACTGTGGATGCTTGTTTTTGCAATTGACACCTCCCAGTAATCATGCTGCACATGTACTTGACACCTGTTCAGTTGTAGCCACCCTCTAATAAAATTACAAAATGTACAATAGAAGTACTACTTATGGAAACCCAAGCCCACTCTCCACGTAAATCTTGCCCAAGTTTCTGAATTGTCAGTGTTCTGTCAGTCACCTTGGCACATAGAAATTATAATTCATGAATTGATAAATGAAGTCGCTGTTCTAAAGAGAACTAAGCAACTTATTAAAAGTTGTATCACTTTCTAAATCCTTGTCTGGTGCACTGGTGTCTTCTGAAGATACAATCAATTTGAATGCAGTTGTGCTGTCATTTAATTCAACATCATCTAAAATACCAGTATTCTGGGTTTCCAATGTTGTACCCCAAACTGCAGGATATGCATTGTTTACATCAAGCCAAATATCTTTGCTGCTGGACTTTGTGCATATGACAGCGTTGTGGACATTAGAATTAACAGATGTTTCTGTCTAATGACCTGCAGCACAGTTTTTCATTGTTGGCATAAGTGATTGCTTTAACAGTTATGGATTTGTTTTGGTGTAGCCTTGGTTTGGTGTTGAATTCTTACTGAGAAAAATGGTCCTCTGAGTAGTATTCCAAGTATCATCATGAAGTGGCAACACACATGTGCTTGACAAAGTTGACTCAGTTTTTTCACATAAATGTTACATTGTACTTAGCCTCTCAGACTGGACTAACTTTAGAATATCCACTGAGTGTTTGACATTTTCCATGTCCTTCAACAAAATTGACAGGTCCATATAATTGTAGGACACAGGAGGCAACTTTGATAGCTCTAAGGTGCAAAACTCGGTATGTCAGTTAAGCCTGTGGACAGATATAGATTCAATATATCTTTCATATTATTTTCAGATTTATCAATACCCTTCTGATTTATCATTCTCTTGTCTGTTTTGTGCCACTTAAAAATAGGGTCCGTTTTTTTGCTGACTTGATATCACTGTGACAATATGTGTCCACACAAAGTTTTACTATTAATGGACTGCTGATATTGGTAATCTCCTGCCATATTTGTGGGCTTTCTCACCATTCATTTAAATCTTCTGAGCTTACATTTTTTGCTTAACGATAAATCCTTCTGACACAAATGACCAGTGGTGGTTCCACAATTCGCATTGCATGTGTAACTTAAATTTTCCAGGGATAGGTTAAAACAATTAAATATCTTACATTTTGGGAGAGGTACTCTACCATATTATAGTGAACCATTTTATGTCATTTTATTCTCCTTGAGATATCTTAAATAGTTGTGGAGTTTTGCCCTGGAAACAAAAGTGCAGATAATGACAAAAACAAAATAAAACATAAAAAATACTGAAACTTAGGAACAGCAAACATGAAAAAGCACATCTGGACCAGTGTACCAAGTTTCATGAACATACAGTGAAACCCCGCTATAACGCGATATTTGGGGTCCATAAAATTCGATCGCGGAAAAAGCGGGGTCGCGTTATTGCGGGGTTTTACAATATTTTAATTTTTTCAGAGAACAACGTATACACGTCTAATGTATAGCATGAATAGGGTATCAACACCGTTTACTATCTGATATCGACCAGTCTTTGTTTTCCCAAATGGCAACCCTTTGATTGAGCCACGAGTTTGATACAGCTGTACTTGTTTAGTGCTAAGTAACAGAGAGTGGTTATTTGAACTCCCTGTGATCTTGCCGCCCAAGCTCAGTCTCTACATAAGCACCCACATATGACAATCTTTGATCTTGCCGCCCAAGCTCAGTCTCTACATAAGCACCCACATATGACAATCTTTGATCAACCACCGCATTGTCTGGTGCTTGGTTGTTTATGCAGTTAAAGAAAAAACATAAGTCGGCTATTGTTTGCGCAATGATTGTATACAGGATGAATTGAAGTCCAGCGCAAGTGTTGGCGGCTTACGTTTTTTGATGTTTATTAAATCGTGAGAATCTTTTATCAACCACCACATTGTCTGATGCTCGGTTGTGTATGCAGTTAAAGAAGAAAAACATGTCGGCTATTGTTTGAGCAATGATTGTATACATAATGAATTGAAGACAAACACAGAGAAGACTTACTGGCTTTACTCATGGATCAGTAATAAGTGACATTTCCGAAAATTTTTATTTTGGCATAACACTTCAAGAAATTGGTGAAATTGTTAAATTTCAGAAGCCACGCCACGATCGAATTCATACGTGATCTCTTCCCCAAAATGATAATAAACTTTTTATACACTATTTCTCGTACTTAAAAAAAAAATATTTTTTTTCCGTGTACGAGAAAAATACATGTACATGTATATAAAATTTCAGGAACCACGCCACAAACGTATTATACTCGAATTCATATGCGATCTCTTCCCCAAAATGATACTGTAATATACACATTTTATACACTATTTCTCGTACTTTGCAAAAAAAAAAAAAAATGTTCATGTGCGAATGAATATATGAAATTTTGGGAGCCACGCCACGATCGCGTTATATCCGAATTCGCGTTATAGCGGGGCGCGTTATAGCGGGGTTTCACTGTACCTTGAATGGTGTAAGAGTTATTTTCTGGAAATGAAAATGTGGTTAATAGATGGATGGATGGATAGAAAACTGGACAAAAACCTAAACAAAAAATACTGAAACTGAAGAATTGTTTATAGTACAAGGCACATCTAGACCACTAGTATGAGAACTTGTAATGGTTTGAAAGTAATGCTCTGGAAACAAAAATGCTTTGAGACAGAAAGACAAACAGCTATATCCCCCAAATTATATATCAGGGGAGGGGGGATAATCATTATATCCTTTATTATAGGAAAATACCTTAATTACGATCTAAATACCATAATTATGATCTAACTGAAATAAATCTATACTGCTACCTTATTTTCCTACTGAATTGCTGTTCTGTGACAAAGGACTGGAGGGCTTCAAGCAAAAGTCTGCACTCTGGTATCTTAGTTGCCCTGGTGATGTCTTCTTTGTATGATTGTGACAGAAGTCTGGAGTGTGTTGTCACCTTTAATACAAAAATACACAACAAGTTAAAAGGAGACAATAACTGGTTTCACCTTGAAAACTGACCCTCCCTCTCCTGGTAAATTATAGGAACTAATGTCCTCCCACATTTTACTGGAAGTTGGGGAGAGTAGTTTTGTAAAGGAAAGGGCCAGGTGACAATGGTAATATAGTAAACGAGTAAAATTACATATGCAAAGGAAGAAAATACTGATGACATAAACACTGACATTGAAAACTGAACCTTGATGAGGTCTCATCAGTATAAAGCTTCATACAAAAATATGGGTCTAACAGTCTCCACTAAACAATTATATACAAAGCTGATAATGAAATTCTGCTAAAGTTATATCAATATTGAGCTGCATATACATTTTTCTTGAAATCCAATAATAAAGGGAATAACTGTATGGAGCCACAATTACTGGCCATAACTTTGCTAAATAATGATGATGCAGATTGAGCACTGAAAAATCAAACCAAGCCAAGGTGTCATCAACAAAAAGTTGCATATCAAATTTAGTTGAAATCCAATAGGAACTAGAGCTGCTCCTACAACTCTCTGGCAAGGCCTTAAACAGAAAACTGCTGGAAAACAAAAGTTTAGAGATGGGTATTCAGGGGCAATAACACTTCCAAATGATGATGTGGAATGCTGACAATCCAACTCATTCAAGGTCTCATAAATATGAAGGTGCATGAAACCTTTGGCTAAAATGAAATATTCCTTAGTAAAGAAATGCTGTGGAAAGCCAAATTAGGAGAATGGGCAATCAGGGTTCTTACTTCTTCTCTATGATAATGTGAAACACATGAAATTAAACTCATTCAAGGTATCATCAATATAATGCTAAATGGTGAATTTGTCTTGTGGAAACCAAAGTCAAGGGGTTAAGCAATCAGGCAGCAATAACTTTTTAGAAATGAGACTTAACCCATAATGACAATGTTCATACCGATGGCCTGTGTCTCTATACATTCTCACTTTTTGCAGTATTGAGAGGATATTTGCTTGAAACGAGTGAATGACGGATATATTTCATCGAGTGGGTGAAAATACTTAAGTTTTTCACCCACGAGATGAAATATATCTGTTATTCACTCAGAGCAAACAAATATTCTTTTTATTTTATGCTCAAGCGTATTGTCTAGCAATCTGTATAAGACACTGAAGTAGCTGATTTATTGCTGTATCCAGCACGATAATGTCAGCAGTTTACTGTTTATGTTCTGTTCTGTTTTGTGTATATTTGCACATAAAATATCAGTAGTTACATAATGCTCCTTTTCAATTGAAGGTAAAACAGCAGATAAAAAGAAAATGCAAAAAAAAAAATATATATTTGTCCATTGCTGGATTTGAACCCAGTTCGCCTGAATGCGAGGCGGCCATCTTAACCTTTACACCACGCAAGCATCTTACAATAAGTTTGAAATTTCTTACTCATAATGTTATCAATGTCCATTGATGGCCAGTGAAAAAAAATATTTTTTCACCCCCATGGAAAAATATGATATTTTTTCACTGCAGTGAAATATCACAATTATTTCACTTGGAAAATCCATTCATTCACTGCCTAAAATAAAATTATATAATAATAATAATAAAGACTTTATTTAAAGAAGAAGCTCATTTGGTCAACTGACCAATCTTCCATGAGGCCTTCTACAATTACATGAATATGTTGTACAATTTTTACAAGTTGTTGTATCTTTAGACAACAATGCTATTAAAAACTGGATAACTGATCCACTGCTACATAAAATATGTACAAGGCATTAAAGATGAGTACATACAGGATTCATACAAAGATTAGTGAACCTGTGTAAAACATTACAGGTGAGTACATACAGTAAGAACATTGTTTTAAAGAAGAGATGTACTGAATTACACAAAATCACACAAATGATTGTTTCTGTAAATGTTGACTAAAAAGCTTCTTAAAAGCTAGGGAAGAGTCAGCTGACCTTATATAGTGTGGAGTGGAATTCTCTAGTTTGGCTCCAGAAAAAAGCAAAACTCTTTTTATAGAACTCTGAATTTGGTTCAGATAAATATAAATTGTTGTTTGAGATGGATCTTAGTTCATATGTATGTACATTTTCCACAAATTTAAAATTACATTGAAGACAATCAGGAGCCAACCCATGTAAGTATTTGTAGACTAGTAGACCCTTTTGAAGCTGAGTTCTCTGTTGAAATGGAAGCCATTTAAGGGTTTTAAAAAGATTTGTTGATGGTGTATCTAAATCAGCATCAAGAATAACTCAAAATGTGCTTTTTTGAAATTTCAGTAGTCTTTCTTGATTTTATGTATCACTATTACCCCAGATAGAACAGCAATATTCTAGATGTAGCATGATATAAGCATTGTAGAATATCTGTCTCTGTTCTTGAGAGAGATAAGATTTTATTCTATTCAAGAAATAAAGCAGTGAGTTTACTTTTTTAATGACCTTATCAACTTGCATTTTCCAGTACAAGATATTGTCTATCATAATGCCAAGTAGTTTGTCATTTTCAGACTGTTCTATATTTATGCACATGACTTTACTTCAGCTTTGATGATCCAGACATATACATATATACAGCATTACTGCTAGTGTCTTACACTATAATGTTGAGAAGGATTCTAGACAAGAAAAAGCTATTTAATGCAACATATCTCTATTGCATAAAGTTTTTATGAAAATAAGTAACAGGAAAAGTCAATCTAAAAATAGTTTGTAATTATTCTACAATACATGTGTTCTTTTTGATGCATGTGCACTTGTGTACAATAGTCAGCATAGTCTTCTAATCTTAATGTCTTTTAATCTCTCCACCTTTACAATGAATACAATTTAAGCTGAAAATATTCAGAATTAAAGATACTGAATAAAAAAAAAAAAACATCAAAAATAAAAATGATTTCATTCAGAGCTGCTTTTATATCTTATTCAGTATGTATCAATGCTACTGTCCTTTTTTTTTGGCATCTAAAAAGCTTATGGAGACACAGTCATTAAAATTAAATAGTGTATGCAAATAATTAATATCTGTTTATGAATAATACATAATTCATGGAAAATCTGTAAACTGTAGTATTATATACTACAAAATAAAACAAGAAAATTGATGCATCTTCATACACTTGTATCTTTTGCATCACAGGAAGATGATTTCTATCTTGCTTGAGAAGGTTTTTTTTCATATTTTACTTCAACTCCAATTACAACCATTTTAACTGTGATAAACAAAACAATATATACTAAAGAAATGATGAAGCTGTGTCAGTTTTTATTACACCACTCCCTCGATAACTCGCGACCTGACAACTTGCGAACCCACTTATAACATGGGGTCAGGCGTGGGAGAAAATGCCCCCCCCCCCCAAATTGGCCCCTATTTGCTGAAGGTGAAAAAATCACGATCAGAATTGATAAATGCAAACTTGATATATCGCTCATTTTATCGTTGAAAACAGTAGTTAGTACCCGGAAATTTGAATCAACGTCATGAAAATCTCAACTTTTAATAAGAAGTCATATATTTTTTTCAATTTTCTTTCCAAACAACATTCTCAGTACACTGTAAATAACAATATTCAATGAAATTTTGATCAATGAAAATGTCACTAATGCCTACTGGTGGCAACACTTTACAAAATAAATACCAATTCATTAAGTTTTGTCAAGTGAAAATTGTGTTTTAGTTCTATCTTTTAATTCGGTTTCAGTGTAATCATCATAAATGCACTATGCCCTCTTGTATTCAAACATGAAAAATATCATTCAACCATCATAGCTATGTCAGTGAGCATTTCCATGAGAACCTAATTAAGTGCCAACGGTTTCTGATCTCCGACTTCCAGAAGTATTTGTTGTATTGTTAAACTCAAATAAAAGCAGACCTGCTTAGTATTATCACGTTAATTACGTCTTTTGGTTCAAACCAAATAAAGGAGGGTAGAATAAAACAAAAGTTATAAAGCAAATCATACAAATGTAAGATCTTGCGGTCATGGGCGCGTCGGGTCTACTCATTTCAACTGTTATAAATATTATTATGTAAGTAATATAATTAAACTACCTTAAATTAGCTATTCATTCACAAATGTGATCAAAGATAGTGAGCAAAATGAGTACTTGGTGAATAAAAAGCTCTGTTTCACAGATATGGTTCATTACGGAAAAGCACGTTCCAGTGTTTTTAGTGAACTTAAAATTTCTAAATTGCCACTCAAAGATTTCCTCAAGGATGAGAAGAAGTTTCACTATTACTTGCAATGAAATCACGACATCCATATTTTATTAATAGAACAATAAATAAATCGAGTTTTGACGTTGACGGTTGTTTTGTGAAATAAATGTACCTCGTTTTTCTAAACAAGGAATCTTGTTTTGTGGTGATTCAACAACAACAAAAAGCAGTGACGTAATACACACTGTGTTCGTGTACACGTGTTGTTGTAACCGCTTGGACTAATGTTGTTAATGATCTTTCAGTAGTTGGGTATCTTGAAAATAAAGGTAATTTATAAAAAAAGCAAACAACTACATTAGAAAAAAGCTCTTTATTGACAATTATTCCCAATGCAATTATAAAACGAGTATTCAACCATTAAACAGAACCGTTAGACACCCCATCCCCACCCCCCACCCCTGCAGTTTTCTTGATGTCCAGCAGGAATGGCATCCCCTTTTTCATTTTTTTGAGGTCCCTAGGTAACTCGCGCCCTCGCTTATAGTGCGGTCTATGTTTTTGGACCCCATTGTGCGCGAGTTATCGAGGGAGAGGTGTAGTTATATTCATAGTCTATGGTTTTTCATTCGTCATTAATCATTTACAGTTTATGGTTTAGCATTTATTATATATTGTTTAGAGTTTAATCTTCTGCTCTGCAACATTTTACACATAGTGCTTATCATTCATTCTGTGTTTGTTCATCATTCATTTAGCAATTATTTACCATTCATTTTCCATGCATTCATCATTCCATTTGCATTTTTAAGTGGTACATAAATGTTTCAAAGTCTGTAGTAGTTTGTTGGACTCCAGAGTCAGTCATTTATCATTCAATCCATGGTTTTGCCAATACAGATCGTTATTCATATGGGATGCTACATACATGTGATTCTACTGGCGGTAGTCCGAAAATACCTTTCTAAAGGCCATCTACCGCACATACCGTTTAGTAGTTAAAATCTACTGCTTTTGAAAATTAGAAGAATTTTTTAAATTTTTAATAAAAATACCCAAACACGGTATTTTTTACGCATTCTTGTTAACACATTAGAGAAACCAGCCAGAACCAGTCTACTGGGGACCGGAAATGTTCCACCAGTGCGATGATGCGTTTCACAGTAATAGGCTTAGAATTGTTAAAGAACAGCAGACATCTGTACACAGCAAGCTGCTAATTGATTACCTTATTGTTGGAATTTGATGAGTTTAGGCCAAGTGCGGGATGTTTTTTGAGGTGTTTTAAGTAATAAAGGGATGAAAGGTGGTCCATGATGTCTTCTGAGCCTTTGATAAAAATCGGCCAACCCTTGGTGGAGGGGAGATAAAATGACGCTGCCGACCATAAAAATTTTTTTCGACAGACCCACTAGAGTAAGTATTTTTATTTTTGTCCTGTTAAAATTGGTATTGTATTGTTCCAGATGTTTTAGGAGGATAGTTCTTACATTTTTTTTCCAATTCTAAACGTGTGCTTTCTCCCAATGCTAAGAAACCACTGGCTAAGAAATATTACAAGTTTAACAGTGCTTGGATATCAGAGTTTAAGTGTGTGCAGGTGAGCAGCAAAGGTCCCGAGTTTGCACTGTGTGCTTCAAAGGTATGCATGTTTTGTATTTCATAAACTACTTGAAGTTTTCATGCACATAAATTTAGTTCAAGCCCTAGATAAAATATATTACAAGATAATTAATTTTAAAGTTTGGATAAATTATTCATAAAAGCATACATACATCATGTATTTTTTTCATTTTTATTTCAAGTCTAAATCAATCTTTATTTTTTTTATTTACAGTGGTGAAATTTGCTAACAGATTTTTGGATCTGAGCCATGAAGAGAAAAAAGCCCTTGAGGATGAGGATCAGGAATACATCCCATGTCCAAGTCAGGAACTTCCTCCTCAGGGTGAACATAGCTTGGAGGAGTATTGGAGAGTAGTCAGCAACCTTACAAACCCAGCAACAGGAAAACTGAAGCTAGAACTTCTTTGCAGGATGAGCATGGTTGTCCTGTCATTACAACATTATAATGCTGATACAGAGAGGACATTCTTCATTCTTCACAAAATACAAAGAGATTCAAGGGGAAATCTGGACCAGAAAACTATTGAAAGCCTGTTAAGTGTGAAACTTAATAATCACAATGAATGTCATCAGTTGTCACTAGACAGTGATCTTGTGAAGGAAACTAAAAATGCTAATGGATTTTATAAAAGAAAAATCTTTGGAGTGATCAGATAAACAACTCTTCCTTTTTCATTATTCGACTGTATATTGACTCATAATAAGTAATTATAATTGTAACATTTTCCATCAGAATCAGAATCTGATTCATGTTCAAACTTGCTATTTTAGTATAGTATGAAGAGAATACATATTATGGCACAAGAAAGCACTTGTTTTGTTTTCCACCCCCTTGAAATGTAAAATTTATGCCAATAAAAAATCTACTGGTTTAGAGGCCAATCTACTGGCGGAAATCCTAGTTCTGTGACATGTATGATGCTAGCTGGAAGGGTTTTATGGTCCTAGCCAGGTTTACATATTGGTATCACTGTTGCTTCTTGTCACAATTGTGGGAAGTTGCCAGTTTTCCTAACTGTACTGAAAATGTTTAGAAGTGTATTGGGAGCTGTATAAAGAAAGTGTCACAAAAGTTGATACATGTAGTGGATATCATCCAGAGATGCTGCCAGGATTTTATCTAAAGGGGGGAGCTCCATCCTAATTGTCACCAAAATAAGGGGGGAGTAGAAAAAAATGAGGGGGAGGAGGAAATGGCCATAGTTCAATATTTATCTAACACATAATTATCTGTCTCTTTCTTTCTTCCTGCTCTATTGAAATCAAAATCCTCAAAAGATGTCTCCTCTAGTTGCATAAGCATTAATCTGTTGATCATTTTTGAGCTTAATTTGTTCCTTATCTGTGTATGAATATTGTTCTGTGCTGAGAACCCTCTTTCACATATGCATAGCTAGCTAAGCCAGCTTGAACAAGTTGGAAAAATGTTCTTTATGGTTGTTAGGAACAATTTTCAGCAGCTCATAGGTATTGTCTCTTGGATATCTCTGCTCCAAAATAATATTTTTCACTAACAATAGTTCTGCCAAAGTTTCACTTTCTTGAATCAGTGCTTTGCTGACTACTACATGCTCGATTTCTGATCTGTTCCATAATTTTGTATTTGCGGGAGTTCTCGTGCATCACTGCTTTCCAAGTGCGCGAATTCATACAAATTGTGCACTCACGCGCCCTGGCAGCATCTCTGTATCATCTGGTCCTGCTGCAGTGTCATGGACTGATCAAGAGAGTCCTGAAGTTCTCTGAGTGTGATTTTTTAATTTTTTAATTGTAATCTTCAGTATTAGCAGAAGTTAACAGAATAGTTCTCTTGTGAGGAGTTTGTGGAAAATATTTCTGCCAGTGTATTTGACATTTCTGATTGGGTCATCAGATTTATTCAAGTGTCTGATACAGTTGTAACAGTTTTTATTGTTGTCAACGTTTTCCATACTATGTTCCATACTGATTTAACAGAAAAGAGAAAGTTCAACCAAGAAACATAGGATATCCATGATTTCCTCTTGCTCTCTCTAATGACATGATGAGCTTTAGCTCAAGTATATACAGTTTTTATTCAGATTTCAGCTGTTGCATTGGTTTTTCCATTCCCTGATGGTGTCTTTGCAAGTATCATTAATCTATGGTTTGTTGACACATTAAGGAATGCTGATGTTGTTGGTATTGTATCCCCAGCAACATCCTGGAGTATGTTTGTAAATAGATTATTGAATCCTCTATGTTTCTGAAATGATCAACTGTCGAATTTGATTCACAGAGGGGTTGAACTGTTTCCCAATCAGCCTTGCTCAATATCCATCTCTGTCATAGCACCTGTGGTTTGGGTGTATTACCTTTTATATATATTGGAAAGTGGTCACTACCACAGAGGTCTTCACCAACTTCCCAAGTGAAGTCAAGCAAAAGAGATGGATCGCAGATGGTCAGATCTAAGGACAAGTAGGATCCTGTGGCAGGATGCAGGTAGGTATACAACTTGTCATTAAAAAAGCAAAGATTGTGTTCTGAAAAAGTCTTCAATTTTCTTCTCTTGATATCTTCACAGCCTCAAACTGTATGGAGGTCATTAAAGTTGCCAAGCAGCGCAAAAGGTTTTACCGTAGCAACTGTTCAATAAGGTGGTCAAGATTAGACTGATTGATTGGAAGCATGAAGAAAGATATATTTAGCAAAGAGTAAGAGTTTTTTTGTATGGAAACATGAATGGCTATAGCCTGTAAAGTAGTATTGAGATTAATTTAGCTCTGAGTTTTGTTATTTAGGATGGACATTCCTCCAACAGCTTATCAGTATTTCTCAAAAAGTTGTAGTAGCTTAGTAAATTTATTTAGATTAACTCTATCATTTTCTTGTACATACCATAATTCCCACTTATTTACAGCCTGCATCAAGAATATCATTTTAAAGCTAATGTTCTCAGTTTCTTTTGATACTATTCTGATCTTTGGATATAACAGTTTGGTTCGTAAACAGTGGTCATCATGGTATATTCCACTTGTCTGGATCAAAATAACAGGTACCTAAGTATATATGAATAAATATGTACATGCTTGTACTACTTTTCTCTTCATGCATTTTATGATTTTTTTTATCATTCTTCAGCTTTTTATCAGCTTCTTTTGAACATGAACATAGGCATTCATATGAACAGAAAGTTTTGAATTTTGGAGATATGTATTAAAATCAGCTTCAATACATAGTAACCAAGTTATCTGCTGCAAATTTCAACAAATTCAATGTTAGACCAAAATATTTCTTTACATTTGAAGAAAAACATAAACACAGAATTTACAGCAAAAACTTGACTGACTTTAAGTGTTCAGTCTTGAAACTTAACTGAAAACAAAACACCTGCTATGCCTACCGTATATACTCACTTATAAGTCGAGGTTTTTCACTTAGAATTTGACTTATACAGAGTAGGGGTCGTCTTATAAGCGTGACATTAAAAAAATAAAAAAATCTTGCGGTAATGTTGGAAACTCTAGATGTTTGCAGTACATAAAAATACTGTCAATTCATATATTTTTACGTTTTCATGCCACTATTCCTATGCAGTAATGCATATATGGTATGCACTGTGTTTATCCGTTTCATGACGGTATTCATTACACAATACATGTATCTACAGTTATTTGGATTTTATTAATTTGAAAATATTACCGGTAAATTAAATACTACCTACCGCAAAATGAAGTGTCTGTCAATGTTTACCGTGGGTGTTTACTAGTAAGTATATTGCCTCCATTTTCATGGAAGTCTGAACAACCTGTATTTGTATTAATATTTGTGTTTTGCTGTATAAAGACTGTGCTTGATGCAATAAAAGTTTTGATTTAATTTGTATTTACCTTTTCCACAAGTCAGATTTAATTCCCAAGTGATATTTCCCAAGTTATCTGCCAGTGCATGTGGGCCGATAAGCCTTTGGCTTGTAAAGGGACTCACTTTGTTTTCAAGTTGACAATCCTTACTTGTTCAGTGCCAAGTAGAGTTCTACAACTTCCTGTGTATATACTTTGACCTTAATCCCTTTGCTTGTAAACACACCACACTCTCTGTTTTCCCATGTGACAACCCTTTGATCAGGTCGCGAGTTCAGTGCCAAGTAACAGAGGGAGGCTATTTGAATTCCCTGTGATCTTGCCGCACAATTGACATGTGTTCAGTTGCAGCCTTTAATAGATTTCTGACTTTATGATCAAAGTGTTACTCACAGAGCCCAAGCTCAGTCTTTGCATAAGCACCCGCATATGACAGTAAAGCCGAAAATCAGAGTCGGACGAGATTTACGATGACTAGATGACGACGATTTACAATGACTAGACGATGATGTAGGATTTCAGAACTTTATCAGACAATGAGGATTAATTCTTGGACTTTGTACCAGATGACATTGGATAGTGACATTTATAGGATACCGTGAATCACAAAAAAAGTGGACTTAACTTTCATTGTTTATTTGCACGACGTGTGGAATTAATATATTACGGGATATTGTGAATCGGATCATTCTGAACTTCTATTTTTATACTGGTATGTGACCTATAATTGAATTCGTGGATTTATCATATAAATAGATTCGGAGTTGGACGATGTTTACGATGATGGGATGACATTGGAGGAATTTATTACTTTATTTGGTAACTCTGATGATGAGGATGAATTCTTGGGCTTTGAACCAGAGGACATTAGACAGTGACATTTATAGGATACCAATTTTATACCTGTATGTGACCTATAATCCAATTCACGGATTTATCATATAAATGGATTAAAAATGTTAAGCTATATGGATTTCATTACACGAAGATGGACAAAATGTAAGTTGTAAATTTATTTGTACATATTCAGCTCAATAATACAATTGTATTTATTCTACATTGGTTTTTGTTTTTATTTGTCCTATCTATCTATATGTCTATCTATCTATCCAGTTTGGCTCGTTTATTTTTCCTAAGTGCAGCTCCGACTCAGTGATGACATGTCACCCCTTGCAGACGGATTTAATTTGCAAAAAACACCTCGACTTATAGGAGGGTCATAGCTTAATTGGCTTTTTGCAGCCATGAAAAGGGGGGGGGGGTCGACTTATAGTCGAGTCGACTTATAATCGAGTATATACGGTATATTCTGCAGAACTTGGAGAATGTAAGCGAAATAATTACAAAATCTAGATTTTCTCAATCATCAATTGAGAAAATTCAAAGCATTACTGATTTGGCAAGAAAGCAGAAATTTAATTAAAAATATATGTAATTTTATAATTGTTTTTACAAATTCTAGGCAACATTTGCTTGCTATTTCATGCCCTGCATTATGAAATAAGGCATACCCAATACCCATCCAGCATACACAACAAAATTTCCCACTATAAAGAAAACTATTAATGTTAAAGAAGTAAACCCAAAAGGGATGCCAAATTACTGACTTAAATGGATAAATCCTGTACAAATTAGGCAGTTCAACCTCAAAACTGATGTGTAGTAAAGGGTTAAATGGCTCAATATTCACTTACTAAAAAGAACACAAAAAAAACATGAATTTTGAGGCAATTTCCCATGTGTATTCTTTATAAGGTTAATAGGTCTACTGTAGAATTGTTGCACCCTGGAGAAGAAGTGAAACTTTGGTTGGAATTTTGTGTTTAAGCATGCCAGCATCACTACTTATTCACAGAAAAGCATACTATCATCAGCCAAAGTATTTATTTTACTTCTACTTTGGCATCTTTTATGTCCATTGAAGCATTTTTAAGGTGAAATGTTTCATTACCCTTCCTAGCTCCCATATCTGACTTGGAACTTGGTCAGTAAATACAAATGCTTCTTTATTTTAGAAAATAATTTTTTTTTTTATGAAGGATGATAAATTTGGTCCAGAACTGAAGGTTTACACGTGCACCCCCCCTCCCCAATGCATTTAAAACTATCTCAGTAACATACCAAATTTTGATAAAATGGTGCTTTTGTTTTATCCTGCACTATAAGCTGACAAAATAGATTGAACATTTAGTCATATGTGAAACAAGATTAACAACAATGGCATAGTGTAGTAGAGGCAGACCAAAATAAAAAGTTCTATTTACTGTCTTTTGTTTCGAAAAAGGAGATGCACAAAGTTTGTGCAAGACACTTCAACAACCCTCACAATGTTGATAAATTTATGCTGAAATGTCTTTTGTTAATGGTCAAGCATCTTACCCAATATGTAGCCACTAATCAGAATTTATTTGTCTGATAGATTTGTAAATTCTGAATTGTTCAATGAGAATTCTTGTTGAAGAAATATCTTGCACATTTCATTTTTGAGAACTACCAGATCACTCAAGCAATTGTAACAAAATTTCTTCCCTATCTTCCCTATGCTATATATGCAGCATACAAGCACTCCCCACTCCAATGGAAGATGCGAGTTTTCAAACACTGATGTGAGAAATAGGAGGTAATGCTGATACACGGATAATTGTCCTCCTGCTCGGGAGGTTCATATGTATCCAACATTTTCATTTACAACCAAATAGATCTCATATGAGGTATTCTAGTGAAAACGCATGCAGATAAATTATACATTCAGGAGAAGTAGCGATCCACGATTTTCAAGATGGCAACATGGTAGTGATGTTGAAGGTCAGCTCGGAACCATTTTCATTCAGCACAATCTACATATCATACAATTTTTTTTTGTGAAAACCCCATGTCAATACCATAATATGTTCAGAAGGATTACTGACAGCACAATTTTCAAAATTACCAGAATAGCAACTATGTTCTATGTCGGATTGGCATCATTTTCATTCAGGACCAGCTAGATACCATAACAAGTCTTTTAGAGAAAATCCCATGTCAATAGTACCATCCACTCAGCATGAGTAATGATAACAAGATTTTCAAAATAGTGGCCATATTGGCTGTAAGATCAGCATAATTTTCTTTTAAAACCATTTACATATCATAAAAATCTTGTAGTGAAAGCCCTATGTCAATATCACAATCTGTACAGAAGGATTGATGACAATAAGATTCTCAAAATGGCCATTATAGCAGCCATACCAGATGTCAGATTGGCATCGTTTTCATTCAGGGTCAGCTAGATATCATAAGAAGTCTTTTAAAAATAATTCCATGTTGATATAATCATCCACTCAGGAGGAGTATTGATAATGAACATTTCTAGATGGCTGCCATGTTGGCCATGTTGGGAGATTGGCATCATTTTGATTTAAGACCATCTACATATAATAAAAGCCTTTTAGTAAATACCCCAATGCATGTCAATATGACCATTTATTCAGTAAGAATAGTGATAACAAGATTTTCAAGATTGCAACCATGATACTGGATGTCAAATCAGAACCATTTATTTTTTAAGACCATTTACATATCATATAAAGTCTTTTAATAGAAACCCCTTATCGATACAACCATTTGTTCAGGATGACTAGCAGTAGCAAGATATTCAAGATGGCCACTATCAGATTAGCACTGTTTTCATTGAGGACAAAATAGATATCAAAAGAAGTCTTTTAGTGAAAACCTATCTTGATAGTCCCATCCATTCAGGAGGTGTAACAATGACAAGATTTTCAAGATGGCCACCATGGTGGCTGTAATGGATGTCCCACATGCACCGTTTTCAATGAGGCACTAGACATCAAGATAAAACTATATGCCAAGTAGCTTAGAAAGAGTAGTGACAATAAACAATTGCTAAAGGACCATCACATACGTTCTTCTAATCTTGTACAAGTAGAAATAAAAAATATCAACTCTGAATAAAGATATGCAGCTATGAGGAGATACAGCATACAAACCTGTGCAAAACAGTCTTTGTTGTTCTTTCTGGCAAAGCAAATTTTTTGCTGCAAATACTGTGCGAGATTGTCATGTGTCTGCTCCTCCCAATATGTCCTCCTGATGACTTCCACTTCATGGTGAGGCAGACGACATTTCTCCAGTCTGACCACAGCCTCTGGGGTGGCACTCCACAGCAGCAGTTTCTTGGACTCCTCTAAAATCTACACAAAATGCTATGAATATGTAATCTGTTATACTCCAAGTCACTGTCATGTGTCACTGACATTAGGAGGCCCAAGTTGATCACTTGCCAGTACAGCTAAAAACAGGAGTAAAGACCTTTGATCTTAAAATCAATGTCAGAGTGCTTACTATCAACTTGTTCTTTGGAATCAAACAAAATATAAAGTTTGGTTAAAATTTATTTGTATATTTAAAAGTCACTGTATTCATATAAGTTCAGTGAAGTATAAAAATTTCTTTACAGGCTGCCCTAAACAATGGGACAAGTGGTGCACAAACAATGGCATGGTAGTTAATACTGGCAAAACTAAAATATTATTTATCTCAAGATGGTTTAATGATTCTGTGAACCGTAATGATGTAGACTCTGATATACATAAAATGTGGACGAGTTTCCGGTCAGTGGTGGCTAACTACTTGAAAGATGATGGACAAGATACTGCCAAAAAAAGGAAATTTTTCAATTATCTTTCATTTGTTGATCTGAAATAGATTAAATATGTGTGTAAACTTGGGTGAGACTTTCCATAAGCAGGAGAGATTGTCAGTTACAAGTATTGTGTGCAGTTAGGACAGACTATATCTATGAGAAAAGTTGGTGAAAAACGTGGATTACAGTAATCTTGGGGGCAACTGCAGTAATTTACCAGGTAATCAGAAAATTCTGCTGGGCAACAAGATTTTCAAACTGGTTGCCCTGGGACAACCATGGATTGTCAAAATTTTTCTAGCTTTGTGGTTGCTAACAGCTGAATATCAACATTTTGCCTAAAAGAAATAAACACACCTCCATACTGCTCCAAACTTTACCACTCCAACTACCGAAATAATCACACTGTAATTTTTCATGATTACAGGCATTAAGTAAAATTCAACTTCAAAGAAACTTTGCTGCTGATCATGAACTAGTCAAAACCTTTAACAAAGATGACTTCAATAGTCTTATGCAAAACAATGAAGTGCAATAGCTACTGTTTTTTCTTGAACACACGTCTCTAAATTTACTCAAGTTCCAATGAATTTGCTGGTTCCACTTCACATATTTTACCAATGCAAATCAGCACTAATGATCTTTCCCTTAATCATACTCAATGGACTAGGAACACAAATCATACTAGCTACTGTCAATCAATTAAGTAATCTGATAAATGGTGGTTGTTTATCTCTCATCCCATACTGTTTAATCACCTGTGTGACAATTAACTTTATAAACTGCATAGTACTCCATGAGTATAAATAGTTAAGTATGCAAATCATGACTGTTTACTGTTTGTACATTCTCAAATCTATGAGTATATACATAGGTATATCTGTCTTTCTCTCTTATTTTTTTTTTTTTTTTGTTAATTGGATTTAATGCTTGGATTATGTTGGGGAGTTTAGGGAAATTTCACTGTACATTGATCATTCAAAATTTAATTTTTGTATGGTCTAAAAATTGTTTTTATGTGAATTTAACTGCATCCCAAATGCGGGGGGTGGGGTATGTAGAAAACCAACATGACATTGTGATTGCTTCTCTAAACATCAGTGACATGAGTAAGACATAATTAAAAACCAACTTAATATTTACCTTAAATAAATATGTTCCCAACATCCACTCCTATATATCACCCACAGGCAACAGATTGAAATTGAAAGGTCATAATGCACATTTATAAACACATACTATGTTGCTCATGCATACATATATGAGCTGGATTTTTTTAACGTCCATGTTTTTTTCAAGAGGTGTGGAAAGATTTACCTTTTCTTTCGAAGGTTTTCTTTCCTTCTTATGCAGATCCTCCCAAACAAATAGGATTATAGCTGAGTAGGTGTCAGCATGGCAACCAATGAAAATATCTCCAACTGACCTTTGTCTTTGACCTCTACCATGGCTGCAAAATATTTATTTCTTTTCAATATCTCATTAAATTATTGGTGGTTTGTTTCAAGCACACTATTTGGAACAATCCTTAATAGAGGACATTATATAAAGGTCATACATGTATCAGGTTAATGTCATTGTAAGAAAAATTAAATAAGTTTATATCACATTAAAATCGAACATGCATATTGCATTCTGCATCAAAGTGATACATGTACATTTATTTTTTATGAATTTCATTTTTCATTTGATGGTATATTTATATTAAATATGCAAGAGACCTAATTACCGTGTTCAAAGACATGGACAAAGAACATGTTTTCTTGCAACCATTTAATCAAGCTGTTAACATACAGTGTTTCTCCTATGATAAGACCAGGAGCCAGCCTAATAAACTTCTCAAAAAGTTTGGGGTGGGTTTATTATCAGACAATGTTATCCTTAGGAAGTTTTTGACAATATTTTGTAACAAAAGAAGTGGGCTTATTATCAAACAAGGGTTTATAATCATATAAATACAGTAACATTATGTTTGTAGTATATATACTGATTCCAAGATGCTCCTTTGGAGAAAAAAAATTGCACAAAATAACAACATACAAGTTTAGGTATATAATGAACAAATTGTTCTATCCGTGACACTCCACAATTGTTATAAATAAAGATTGCATGTCCTAACACTGCAAAGAGATGTCACCATCAAAGGTATGTTAATTATTATAGAAAACAAAAAATTAAACAATCAAATGAAGTAAATTCAGCATCTGAAAAACGTGCTTCAGTTAGAATGACCAAGAGAGTGATTTATCATAAGATGGCTATATAGTATGGCTGAATTCTTATAATTAACACTGATAAATTTGAATGCTTCTAAATTCTTATGTTTAATTTCTTCATGACATTATGCATTATTGGACAAGAATATTACAATGTTACCTCATGAAATTATTTCTTTAAAAGCTGTAAAAATTGTCCTTCAAAAATATTTAATTTTAAGGTAATTAATATTGACATAATATGGTATTGTTATTGTGCTATCAATTATGATTCTCATTTGTAAAAAGTTTAGAAAATTGGTGAAATACGAACAAATAAAATGTCAAACCTCAATCTTTTTCCTATTCATTTATTAAAGATATATAAAGAGAGTGTTATTGTACTTTGCCTTTAAACTAAATTAAAAAGATACCCCTGGGATTTTTGTGTCACAATTAAGTTTGCTTCTTTGAATATGGTTCTAACAATGTTGCTCAACTTTGATTACCTGATTGTTTCTCTTCGCTGGAAATCAATGCAGACAAGAAAAGTTTGTGAATTTTTTCATTTTATTTTCCCCCATCTTCCATGGTGAGATCACCACAAATATACAATGATGAAATCTGACATTGACCTTTATGATAGAGCTGTAAAATGATTGAACAGGCAGAAAATGTAACCAAGCATTATGGCTCTATCTAGAATGGGAAAGTATTGATCATTGATTTTGACTGTACGGATGTAACCTTGACTTATAATACACGAGATGCCAAAAAACTGATTATTGTAAGTACCATGATTCACCCCTTTTAAGATATACAGCAGAAACAAAAGAAACCAATGTTTAAGAAAACCATGTTTCTTCATTAATACTTACCCGCAAATGCAGCCCTCCCATGCTTGTTTACAGCAATACAAATGCTAAAATTTGTCTGTCCACCTAGATGGGAGTCAGACAGAAGGGTTTTTCCCTTAGATAGAAAGATTAGTGCTGAATCGGATCCATACTTCAGTTACTACTGGAGCAAATATGCATGCCCTGTCATTTAAAATGTCACTGTGGGGAGGTTAGGCATTATTGAAGAAACATATGTTACTTCAAAAATTAGTTTCTCCTTCAAACATGCTACCCGACCATAATACCTTAGGAAAATCGGTAAGAGGTAGAGGGAGTTACATCCCCTTACTCCAGACAAGGTCACATCTCCGTACACCTAAGGTACATGAAGCTGCTTCAAATCTTGTGAAATATATGGGCTAGAGTTGGCATCTCAATATATCCAGATGCAGTTAGCAGGGACACATTTTTCCCCCTGCAAATCCACTGGAAGTTGAGTGGTTGCCTCATTGGGAAGCTGATGAATGACCCAGTAAGGTAGTCTATTGTGCTTCTGCTATTGGCCTCATCAGGTCAAACTGAGACCTTTGAGATGAAAGATCTTGGATAGAAGGTCATCTCCTACTACATCCAATGATGTGGATAGCATCAGTTAGGGAACCTCATGAACCGATATTAGCAAGAAACTCATTTGGTCTTGGGTTAGTTCTTTATAACACATTGTATCCAGGATGATAAAGCCTAGCTGAGCTATTATCCTTTCTTTCTTCAATGTTAGAGATAAATGAGATCCCCCTCTTCTCACTGGCTCAGTTCACTTCAGGTACCATATCAAAACCATTAAAGGGTCCTGTAGGTGCCCCTGAGTGAAGGGTCCAACAAGAAAAGAGGTTTCAGAACACATGACATATTCTCCATGAATAGGAGCCTGTTCTTAGCAATGAAATCAGGAGCTGTCATAAGTGAAATTGAACCATCACAACAAAACTTCAGATGGTTCAGATCAACCAACAAGACATGCATCTCTGTGATTCTGCCTGCTGTAGCTAAAGCAATTAGGAAGCAGTTTCATATGAGCAGTGAGTCAATGAAGTTCAAGATGTTGGCTCCAAAGGTGGTTTATTCAGCCAAGTCGAAACCCACGGTAGATTCCATTTTGCCAGAATGTTGGTGAGGTCTTTATTCTGGTCTATGTCCTCCCTTCCATGATAACAGAGCAAGTCTGAGATCAACGAATGATAGCCTTTTATAAGTGGTGGGGGCTAACTTCTTGTCTTCAAAGAGCCAAAGGAGAAAGCTATTTGTGGTATCAAGACTTTTAACTGAGTGATGTGTTTCTGCTCACACCACTTGGAGAATACCTCCCACTTTCCTTCATATGCTGTCTTGCCTGAGCAGTTCTGTCCACCACTTGTTTTAAGAATTGTTTGCCCCTGAGGACTTGCTTGATATGAGTCAGGCATGCTGGCTGAACAATTCTGCGTTCAGATGAAACATGTGCATTCACAGTTGCTTGAGCAGGTGAGGAAAAAACTAAGAGTTTCATAGGAATTTCTGCTGCTAAGATCAATAGATCATGTATCTATGATTTTTCCCACTTGAAGGAGCAATCTGGATCAGATGGCACTCTGTTTACTTCACTTCCAGCAAGACTTAGGGGATCAGAGGTGTTGAAAGGAATGTGTACATATTTAGACTGTTGAAGCTTCTGGAAAGACTGCACATTTATTTGGATCTGGGACTGGAGAGACAATGGCTAGTAGCTTTGCATTCTACCTTGTAACAAATAGATCCTCAAGTGGTCAAATCCAGAAGGAGCAGATTTGTCTGAACACCGAGGGATGAAGAAACCATTCATTTTGAATTGGCTGATTCAGTTGGGATAGTGAATCTGCAAGGACATAAGTCTGTCAGGATGTGATGAACTTGGATGTGGATTTGTTGATGATGACACCACCAGAGAAAATCCCAAACCAAAAATCAGATATCTGTGGATTTTGGTTCTCCCATGCCTTCTGCAATCTACCACAGTGGAGTTGTCTGATAGAAAGAACACGCCCTTTCTAGACTGTGCCTCCTGCCATGATTGAAATGCATTCACTATGGCATTCATCTCTATGAGAAGGATTGGCAAAGAACACTTCTGAAGAGGTCACACCCTGCTCACTTCCCAAAACGAAGGCAGTAGGTGGGTACCCTGCATGCTGTGCTGGCATCCATGCAGAACGCAATTCTCTTAGTTGGAATCTGCATGGGAATACCCGCCATAAACCATGCGAGGTTCTTCCCTTTGCTGAGATGGGACCTCATGTATTCTGAACTGGGATTGTCTGATCTAGTTGGCAAAGCTTCCATCACCATTGGGACAAGAGAATCATTTGCCAGAGTCTCATGAACATCTGGCCCATGATGAGATCCACTGCTACAATGAGAAGATCCAACAGGTAAAGGAATTGGGGGGTTGAGATGCAATTCTTTGAGAGAACAGAAGACACCATCAGGATGATTTAAAGCATTATCCTGAAGGAGACAGACCCTGTTACCTGCATTCTGAACTCCATACACAAGTGGATAAAATGCTGAGCAGGTACAAAAATGGATATGTCCTTTTTGACAAGGAATCCAAGCTGGAGCAGAAGTGAAACAAGAGATTTAATGTCTTGATCTAGAATATAACCCTCCTAGTTGTTTTGCAGAATGTTGTCCAAGTAGTTGGAAATCATGGTTGTGGAGATGGCTCTGAAGTGCAACATGTCCATAAGTCTCGTGAATACTCAGGGACCGATGTTCAGACCAAAAGGGAGTGCCCTGAATTGGTATACTGTATCCCTTAATGGAAAATCTCCCTCCTGAATAGTGTTGAGAACTAGTCTTGGTGTCTCCATTCCAAACCATGGTGTCTGAATGAAAACGATTGAGAGAGATTAGATCTATGACTGACCGAAACTTGCTCTTGGCCTTTGGCACCAAAAAAGGAATGGAGTAAAATTCCAGTGAAATTTCACGTGAATAATCCTTATTTGTGTAAGAAGAGAGTTGATTTTTGTTGCATTATTTAGACAGCCACTTTGTATGGGTCTCTTTGGGGCATCTGTAATATAGACCTGCCAACTCTAACAAGACCTTCTCAGTAAGGTAGTCAATATTTTTCCATAATTTATATTAACTGTCAGTAAAGTGTAAGGAAATATCATGTAGTGCAGTCGTCGAATTGAAAACATGCATTTGAAAAGTTCAGAAGTGTGATCTAATGCAGTGAGGGCAAAATTATGTTCAACTAGAAAGTTCATAAAGTACTCTTAGACTTTAATGACCTCCAATTCAGTTCAGAAACTGCAGTTCCAAACCCCCATGTAGGTCAATGGCTGCTTGCTAGATCTCTCAACTTGATGTCAAGTTCATTTTTTCTTTAATTTCCTGCTCTAAGCAATACTCATATCGATATGACATGATGTCCAATAAACTTAATTGTTGCCTTTTCCGCTTTTTTCCCCAAAAATCTGAATATTCCTTTTTATACTTCTTTGCTGACTGTTTGAACCATTTAAGAAGCTGATTGTCCCTTTTGCTATCAATGTGTTTTCATTTGTTGCACATTTTTAGACAGTGCTATAAGCTAAAGCTTGATCATGCAGACATTTTGTATGAAAAATGTGGGCAGACTGAAGTATCTGAGGTACTCTTGTAAAGTTAGGCTAGTTCCCTGACAAACTCCACTGAATCTAATATGAAAACTTGGATCAGCAGCAAACCCCCGACAAGCCAATAACTGAACTTAACCACAACAATCGCATTTTCTTATGTTTCTGACATTATTCTGTAAGTCCATAATTTAAGCGTCATTTCAGTAACACTTACTGTTAAATTGTAAGGGTTAGCAGGTCTGGTAATGGTTGGTAATGTTATAATCTGGTAAGGGCACAGAACAACGTCTGGAGGCCCTCCAGAACAACCTGTACCCCGTGGTCAGTGAGGCAGCATGATTATTGCATTATATCTGATGGGATTAAGAACAAAATGAGGATATGTCTCTGGACTGCTAGACCCATGAGGTTTGTCTCTTAGGTAGACAGTCCTCATGGACAGAGGTCATATGCTCTTCCATGCCAGTACCGGTTTCATGATGTCTGGATGGGGTAAGATGGGATATTCTATCACGATACCTGGTCCCTCTAAGCATTATCTGAGGCCATGTCAGAGCCTGGAGTTTTTACTACAATTGATCAATGGTCCAACACAAATGTCTACAATAGTTACAGAAACAACCTTACAGTATGTAATATTTGACAATTATAGAGTGAATCAACAAACTAGGTCAAATATTAATATTAGAATTGACATACATGTACTCTAGATCAAAGGTCAGGTAACAAAAATGGCACCAGTATGTATATCATAAGATAAAGTTGTACCAATAAAGTGTGAATTCTTTGTCTCAGATAGAATAGTATGAGAAATAGAAATATAGATATAGTATACTTCCCTGTGTGAGAAAACTTTAGAATCACTCGAAATGTAGAAAAAACACAAATGGAAAATGGCTTTGCAAGGTCTTCAAAAGATCATGCTTCCTAGCACAATTGGAAGTAGTAACTGAAGTATGGATGGGGGATCTGGTGTCAATACCCCTATTCAAGGAATGTTCACTCTTGCCTGACTCCCACAAAGGTAGTCAGATAAATTTTAGCATTTTTATTGCTAAAAACAAGCTTTGGAGGACTGGATTTGTGAGGTAGTGGTCTTACTCTAAAGGTGACATAATGGGGCAACATTTTTGAAGAAGAAACCTTAAAATATTTACCTGTAACCTTGATGATGAAGACAAGATCCAAATATGGAATACAACACTTCTACTAACAATATAAAAGTATGCCAAGCTTTATCCATTTATCTTAAACAGCTCTGAAGTTAAGAGGCAGGGTAAATGTGACTGAAGCCTAATATAATGACTTGTGACACTGACCATGAAGATAACACCCACAACGAAGTACCTGACACACCTTCTAATGATGATGTGTAACAACTTTTCATGCATTTATCTCAAACAGCTATACACCTGTAAAACAGAAGGGAAAGTGTCATGGAAAACTTAACACTATATTTCCCCATAAATGATGTGACAGATGGATATGGTTAATGCTATATACCCACTTAATGATGTGACAGATTCATGTGGGTAACACCATATGACCACTTAATGATGTGACAGATGGATGTGGGTAACACTATATACCCAATTAATAATGTGAGAGATGGACTTGGATAACACTATATACCCAATTAATGATGTGAGAGATGGACTTGAATAACACTATATTTCCCCTTAATGATGTCAGAGATGGACACAGGTAACACTATATGCCCACTTAATGATGTGACAGATGGACGTGGGTAACACTATATGCTCGATTAATGATGTGAGAGATGGATGATAGACTTGGATAACACTATGTGCCCGATTAATGATGTGAGAGATGGACTTGGATAACACTGTATTTCCTCTTAATGATGTCAGAAATGGACACGGGTAACACTATATACCCACTTCATGATGTGACAGATGGAGACATGGGTAACACTATACGCAGGGTTCCCATGCTTTTCAAAACAAAAATGTCCAGGTCTTTTCCAGGTTTTTTCCTTGCTTAAATTGACGTTTTCAAGGATCACTTATGACCCTTACTAAATGGAATAAAAATCGTTCTCTTTTAGAAAATGTTCATTTTTAAAATCCAAAGCTGTTTCTATTTTGAGATTCTCCTATAACATCTAAATTAGACATATGATCATGCACCGAAACACATGATGTATCATGGGAAAAACGTATAACAATTGAAATTAATATAAATCAGCATGTAAGTCATTTTAATTTACAGAATAAAAATGTTAACTTTACTCTGCTTAACTGCATATGTTAGTATGAAGAAAGTCTTCTAGGCAAGTGTTGTTTTAAGTTTGGACAAAAAGCCCTTAAAAATTATATACCAATAAGATAAAAAAAAATGTTTTTCTTTTAATACCACTTATATCTAGTTGGCGACCTAGCATCTACTTTCAATGTAATCTGACTATGGACTGTATATTTAATGCAGTCATTGTCAAGGACACCTTATCATGGGATATCTGCATTGAAAATTGTCCCAGTAGTCATGGGATGATTCTGTTATAATAATTGGGTCCACCTGGCAGCCCCAGAAGTTTTATTTTGAAATATCCCAATCAAATGTAAGTAAATCTTGCTTGCCAGAACCTTTACCTCATTCCATTCAGCTTGGCACTACTTTCAAGTGCATTTAATCATAATAAGTACAGGTCCAAGCTGGACTCCAATATATGGTTGAATTCACCTCTCTCTAGCCAGAATAGGCAAAAGTTAGCGAAAATAGGGAGAAACAGGTGCACAAAGTTCAAAATAGTCGCTTGAAACTACTATTTTTGCATAGTTTCATGTCAGATGATTTAAATGCTGATGAAATACAATTAGAAGTTTATAAAACTAGTAACACTTTTCTTAATTGCTTCTCAAAACGGCAACCTCAATCATTGGTTACAGTCAAAACTTGGCAACTGTTTCCATACCAGAAGGTCTCTTTCATACATCCGTATGATGAAATATTGGACACAGATTATTTGAACTAGTAATGGACTTGGATACATCCACTAAGTCATAATTTGCTTCAAACTGGGGTGCACAAATTAAATTTTTCACTTGTTTTTCATGGATCATGTTTGAATTTTTGGCAAGAATTCCATACAAAGTAATGTAACTTCTGGTATGTATAATTATCAAATTAGCATCAAAAGTTGACAACAGAACATAAAACTTCTTTTTATATTTTTCCACCTTTCTCTTTGAAGATAAAAATGTACAAAAAGTCTATGTTTTATTTTTATTGCACTGCACTGAAACAAATGAGGGTGGTAAATATGTCTTCAAATCAATACAAGGCGAAGTGAACTTCGCTTTTTGGTGCCTGTTTAGGTGCAATGACTCTAATGTGACTATTTTGCCAGAATCACCCCCTAGCATGAACCCTGTAAGTATTCAGATTCTCCAACATATGTACATTGTCAAAAAGCTGACGAGTGAGCAGACAGCTCCTCCATTTTCATTGCGATGGATATGTGTTCCTTCATTAATTATATAACAAAAATTGACCAGCTGTTTTGATAGTTGACAATACATGTTGGTAATGATCGATACACACATTTTTTGCTTTGATTTACTTACTTTCAGCACATAGCCTGAGATTCATTTGCCAAGATATGCTTGGAGTAATGTGGTCTAGCGTGACATGCTAAAAGACTCTTTTCGCTACTTTACCTCTAATGAACCAAATCATGATTTTTTTATGACATTGTATTTCATGCTTTTTGCATAGTAAAGGGAATATAGTTTTTAAGTGTTCAGTATTCTAGTTTGTTGACTTGTGTCTGCTTGGTAAATATGTTACAAAGATTCCTATCCTTGAAAACAGAACAGAACTTTAATTTGATGTGAAACTAATGATGCCATATGATCATAGAGCACCTTTATTCCAGTAATACCTGTAAGTAACAAATAAAATTATTATAATGCAGCCTAAATTTATATTATGTTAGATGAATAATCAGATAAATTTGTTTCATATTAAGGACTTGTGATTAAAAAAAGTTACTGTTATGTCAAGAACACAACTTTTACAACCAATACTTTTTAAGAAGGCAACTACTCTACAAAATAAGAACAAAATTGTATACCGGTAATTAATTTTGGTTTACAATATACACAAACCCTTATAATATTCATTTTTTTTGGATCTGCTATAAAGGGACATCTGAAAAAAAATTGCAAACAAAGCTATGAGTGATGAGGGATAAGAGGTTAGAAACCATAAGACTATGTCTTAAAAATTCCCTCAAATGCTCTAAAAATTTACCCAAATACTTGTTTTGCTATAAAAAAAAAAAAAATCCCAATTCTAGGCGTTGTTGGAATCATCCCTGAAATATTTAGCAAAGGCTGAGAGTAAAATTCATCGCAAAGGTGAGTTGGGGGAGGTGAAAGTTACTATTGATGATAATGCTTAACACTGTGTTCCCAGTGTAAACTGCCAGGTAATAAGCAAAGATATATCACAATACATTTTCATTAACTTTATATATCAAAAGGGGAACTGAGAAAGAAAAGCTTTATTATTTGTCTCTTACACTCACCACAATCATATGTTGCAGCCATATTGACACATTGTGATGCAAGACTGGTCTTCATAACTTCTACTTTTTAAAAAAATGATACTGATACTAAGAGGTAACAAGTCTACTTGACCAATCCAATAGCCTGAGCGCTTAGATTGACTAAACAAATATGTTTACGGCAAGCAACCAAATGATCCATACAGCAATTGTATCTCAAATGACTAACGAGTTCTGCAACCTCCAAAATTCAGGTAAAAACTCAATAAATTCAACTCCCGATCTGTTCAGTTATGACTCAATTACATATTTTTGTGATAAAGTGGCAGCTGAAAATTCGTTTTTTTTCTCCAGACTTTAATCAATATTTGCAGAATTCAAGGGTTTTTCCCGGTCGGGAACAAACTTATTCTTTTTTTTGATTTCCCAGTGAGATGGGAACCCTGTATATGCCCACTTAATAATGTGGCAGATGGTGACATGGGTAACACTACATGCTTACTTAATGATGTGACAGATGCAAGGTTCATTCTAGGCTGTGCCACTGATACTTATATTTTTCATGTTTGGCACAAAAAATCTGCCTCTATGAGGGCACATAAAAAGGACCACAGAAGATCACAATAGTTGATTTCAGGATGACTGAATTGAGAGCGTGTCAAGCTGGTTTACTGAATAGAGTGTGCTCATCACTAAAGAAGTATGAGATGATGAATTTTATTGGCTGACAGTAATATCTTACTGATTTTGTTTAGTTAGGGCACAAATTGGGTTAAGAGCACATGGTTGATTGACCATGGATAGGAAATGTAAGCTGGAGTAGATAAAATCAGCCAAAACTCTGCTACATTTCTTTTCAAAGCAGACTAAACAAGGTGAAAATGCTGGATCAAGGACTGACAGTACAATGCCTCAGGAAAAACTTGAATTGATCATGAATCATCCAATTCCTGTTATTGACATGGAGACTGATAATCACTATACTGATGCAGGGTCCTCTCAGATTGATAAATTTTCAGAGTCTGCTAAAGACTGATTACTTCAAGAAAAATGGTTACAAACTTACAAATGGCTGCATTACAATCATGAAAAGAAGGTAATGACATGCCATTTATGCTTAAAACATAAGAAAACCAACTGTATGACTGATGGTTCTTCTAATTTTCAAATGATTACCCTTACACGTCATGCTGAAAGCAAAGTGGCAATATCAGCTGATGCAGTCCAACTTTGCCAAAGTCATGTAGAAAATGTAATGTCCCAAAGGGAAGCAGCCCTAATAATAGTCTTGAAATGAGCATATTAGCTTGCTAAAGAAAACCTACCAATGCACAAATATGAAAGTTTGATGGGACTATTAGCTGACATTGGCTACCCTAACACTTACAAGTTTTCACACAATAACAATGCTATGTACACATCAGAATCAACTGATAATGACAGCTCAAGTCCTTAGCAGCCATTATCAGAAAAGACATTGATTGTAAGATAATGAAGTCACCTTATGTGAGTATTTTTTTTACGATGAAAGCACTGACATTGGTATAGAGAAGAAACTTTTGTGTATGTGAGTTTGTTGGACCCTGCAATATATGATCCCAGTACTCACTATATTCGAAACATCAAGGTGATTAGTGGTACTGGTCACAGTCCTTAGCTGAATGTTTAAAAGAAAGGAATGTTCCAGTGTCAAAAGTCATGGAACTAGCGAGTGATGGTGCTAAAGTCATGACAGGAGCCACTTACTAAGAACCAATTCCATGCTACTCAATATGCATTGCATTTTCCATAGACTTGCCTTAGTCAGTTCACAAGCAGCCAATTCAATTCCTTACCTAAAAGAATATCTAGAAACATTAATTGGCATGTTCTATTTTTTCTAGGCCTCTTTCAGCAGATGTGAGAAACAAAAAAAAGTTACAATCTTTACCTAATCTGAAAATCAAGGAGGTCCATGAAGAAAGATGATTGTCAGTATACCAAGTTGTTCAAACTATTTAAAGATGCCTAGACTCTTTCATCACATTATTTGTTAATGAGAATGATGCCAAAGCAAAGGGATATTCAAATTTATATTCAAATCAAAGAAACTGGCAAATTATGTCACTTTATTTCAACTACATACGTGCTCATGGACATTCTTCCAATCATCACTGAGCTTTGTTTGGTTTTCCAGAACAAAGACCTGGCTGTGTCTCTGGTTCAAATGTCCTTAGAATATTGCCTAGCTGCTTTAGAAAGGTACAAAATGGTGGAGCCTGCCAAAATACATCAGACCTACCTTGATCAGTTTATAGGAGACCTGTCTGAGGTTAACTAGAGACTGGTTCTAAAGATCACCATGTCTTTACTCAAGGACACAGAAATATGAACAATGTAAAGGTGTCTTTGTTAACAGTCTAATAGAGAAACTGAATATGAGATTTCCCCCAAAAGACAGTAACATCATATATGCCTCTGGCATTTTGGGTATAAGACCTATTTCATTTCTGTCAAAGCAGGAGCTATGCATGTGGGGACATTAAAAATTGTATATACTTTTTGAGCAATTTGGACAAGTGTAGGTGCATGCATTTTCAGGGCAGAGCTCAAGAGCAGAGGTAATCAATGAATCTGAAATTACCATACGTGAATGGTCTAAAGCCTCTTGTTGTGAATTCTCTCCATCTAAGAATCAAACTGTCCAATCTCTGGGATCTTATGCACACCTACCACAAGGGAGTTTCCTAACCTACTAAAGCCGACTGCTCTTACCCTCACTGCCCCCATTCACACAGCAGACTGTGGAAGGGGGTTTAGTTGTCAGAATATCACCAAAACCAAGTTGCGGAGCAGACTCTGCCCTGAAAGAGCAGATGACTTTTTAGTTGTCTCTTATGAAGGATCATCTAGAATAAACATTAAGGTTTGAGAACATATGATATATAGTTTTTGTTGGAACTCCATGAAATGCAGTTTATCAGATCAAGTTCCTATATAAAAATAGTGCATGCAGACTCATGGTAACAGAACAGTCAATCAACTAGGTAAGAATTTTGTGACCCCTCTTTTTTATAAATGACCCAACTTTTTGACCAAGTAGAGGTCCTAGGGCCCCAGTTTGAAAATTTCTGGAATTAACAATGCAGATGAAGACATGGGTAACACTATATACCAACTTAATGTTGTGACAGATTGACATGTATAAAACTATGTGCCTGCCTCCAACCCCCACCAAATATTATAACAGGGTGCATGAAAATGAGAAGCGGAAAACACTGGGACTGGCTGGAGGTGCAAGAAGATTGTATTTACTTCGCAGAGTGTTGGCTTGAAGCTGTCATTTCAGTAGAAACATTATGTGCCCATTTGTCCAGCCTTTCAGCTAGTTCACCCTGTCCTGGTGTCAACAGTGTGTTGACTGTTAGAAAATGTTTCTCCAGACGGTTGATTAGGGGAATGGGAAATTTCTTGTAAACAACATCCTTCTCTGCAACTACAATCAACCTGTGAAAAAATATATACAGTGAAGTCATAATTATCATAATCCCATTCATTTCAATACAGGAATAATATTTTTCTTTTGAAATACAGACAGCTTTCTTATGGCAAATGCTTTAATTTTGAAAATCATGATTAACTAGTATTTTGACATATGCAATTGATCATTTTAAAACAATTATGGCAAAAATATTTCCAAATAATTTTCAGCTGACTTTATGCTACAAAATTTACAGAGCTGATTTTACTTAGTCTAACCAATTACAACATTCCTGCACATATTTCATGCCAGTGTTTTCTATCTAATGTCTCCTCCATTTAGGTAAATGTTTTGTATAAATAATATATATCAATACAGTGTATATCCATAGTTATTGTGTTTGTATACAGATGACCTCAGTTTAATGAAATCGTGAACAACACATTTTCAGACACAAGGAAAGAATGTACAATTAAGTACCAAAATTGTTCCTTCTTCATAATAAATAGTTTTATTCTGAAATAATGAATTCTGAACAAAGAAAACTTAAAAATAACAAACAAAGCATTGTAATCTACAAACTAATTACCTTGCCAATAACAAATGATCAGCTGAACAAGATGACTGTTTCATTGCATTACACATACATACAAGTATACATTAGACTGTGCCAGTGATAAGGAATCAGGAGTCAAAGGCCCTTACCTGTTCACATTCAATTGCACACTGTCAATTAGTTTTGAACAAGCTGCCAAATAATCAATTTACTAAAACACTACAAGTATATCTGTCATGCATGTTTGCTATTTTATTTTGCTTGTTTTCTTATGTGTTTGTTTTTAGGATTATTACATTATAATCTACAATAAACTGACATGGCATCAACACTGATGGAAAGAAAATCCTAAAAAAAAATGACTTAGTATAACATTGTAAAGATAATGGAAAGAAGACTCTATATGAGCTAAATTCATTCAATCCAAGTACTTTAAGTACAATCCCCCATCACCCCCAAAATACAGCAGAATACTACTGAAAAAAAATGAATCAAAATTTTCCTACAAAAATTAAATGGATATAACAAAATTCAAAAACAAATAAGCATTAGTTAGTCCACTATTCCCCAGGTTGACATTACTTGAAAAACCAAAAGAAAGAGCTTTAATCAGAAGTACATTACCTGAAGTTTTTGTGTACTCTGCATTTGACCCTGTGTGTTCCAAGACCAAGGTCAACATATCTGTCTTCACCAAAATATACATAGTACTGAAACCAGAAAAAAACTAATCATTAATTTATATTCAGTGAAAGTCATAAATAAGTCATGAATTATTTTAATTCTAAGCTAATTTTATAAATAAATTCTCCTGATTCTTGTAGATTCTGTATACTTTTTTTAGCTGTAAAAAGAAAAATAGGTTACAATCTCAATCACTTGATGATGGTGAACCAATGGCTGCAACTAAACCTTGGTTGCAGCGAAGCTATTTTTGTACAGAATTTACTGGACATCTGCTGAAAGAACTGGAATTTTTTGGTGCAAACTTAAAACAAGATTACTATGAATGGCACAATATACACCTGCCTCATGTTTAACAGTCCTTTATATAAACACTAGTAGGGCATGGTTACATCTGGAGATTATTGACCAACAAGTTTCAATGACTTCGAATTTGGTCAAGGTGTGCAATCTTGAACTAAAGTTATTGTGCAGAAACCATTATTTTCTTATTTGACTTACTATGACCATGTTCTCTGATCCTTTGATCCCAGAATCTCTCTGTGACTATATGAGTCTATGTGCATGCCATCCACAAAGTTTGGTCAAGAAATGTACTCAATAACAAAACCCTGACCTTTGACCCTTCGACCCCCAAATCAATAGGCCTTTCCCATACCTCAAGTGCAAACTCTCCACATACTTAAGTCAAGGTACATGGTCTAGAACTAAAGTAATTATGCAAAAAACAATTATTAGTCAATTACCTTCACCTTTGACCTTCTGACTGTAAAATCAGCAGGCTTCTTTCTTATCCAACATATTGAGTCATCCACAAACTTTGGTGAAGATACAGTCGAGAACTAAAATTTCTGTGCATAAACCATTTTTCTTCTTTCAATCATAGTGACTTTGGCCTTTGCTCTTGTGATCCCAAAATTAACAGGCTTCTTCCATACCATACGTGCAATCCATTGACACAAGGTCTGGTTCAGGTCAGTGATGTAAAATTAACGCAGTCATCGAGATACCATTTTTGTTCTTTGGGTCACAGTGACCTTGACCTTTTGATGCCAAAATTGATAGGCTTTTTACTTTCATCAGGAAGAACTTACCTATAAAGTTTGGTGAAGATAGGTGCTGCAGAACTGAAGTTACAGTGCAGAAATGGAAAAGTTAACAGAAGGTCGAACAGATGAACAGATGGACAGAGGGGATCATGGCATAATATACTCTGCCAAAAGGTGGACATATAAAAATTACAAAATATGGAATCAAGAAATCATAGATGGTATTGGGACTATATTGTGCACGGAAAAGAAAAGTAATAAATGCTAATAATTATTTAATAAACAGTTCTTATGATAATGCTGCTTTTTTATGGTTTCATAAAGGTCTAAAGAACAGGGAATATGTAATAGGGACTAAAACTAATTTTAATTATGTAATACCAGCTACTTCTGCACTGCTTTCCTTTTCTGGATGCTAAGTTCCCAGTCCAAGCTAAATCTTCCCTCCTCCAATTATTAACTGGAGGCAGAGAATTGAAAAAAGAACATGATCCCAGTCTGATTTCATAGTCATCACCAACATATGGAATATTTTCCTATTTTGACTTGTAGCAAGACTACAGGGTATCGGAGTGGGCAAGGAGGAGGAAATCTCTGCAACAGCAGGTAACTATTACATAATTTAAATGTATTTCCTGCCCCCCCCCCAACCAACATTTTAATAGCAGTAATATATTCTCTGCTAACACTGCATTGCTGAATTTACCAGTTAGGAGAGAGGCTGATGACCTCAAAAACTGGTATAAGAAAACAATTGCACTTACCCTTATTGCAGGAGTGCACCCTACTGTACGCTGGCCATATGTTGTGCTGTCACTATTGTACCCAATGAGTAAATGCTTTTGCTCTGGTGTGCAAAAGACTGAAGGCAAAAGGATAAGAAGGTACGGTGAGACCTCTTGACGGCAGCTCTCATAACATCATCTAATGAGGAGTGATAAAGTAGGCCCATGATGCAGCTGTAACCCTAACATGATGGACTTTAATTCTCATAAAAGAAAGACCCCTCTTGGTGAGGGACTAATAAGCTGTCTTGATACTGAGGACAATCCACCTGGAAATGGTGGCCACCAAAATATCAGAGGAACCTGTGAGAAGAAAGAACCAATTCCAACTCTTCCTTCTCCTTTTAGAGAAAGCCAAATAAAGTCTTAAAGCTGTAACTGGGCAAAGGAACCTATCTTGACCATCTCTAGCACAGATATGACTGAGACTGGGAACCTCAACAGGAACAGGAACTATTGAAGGTAGCTGATTCTTAGCCAGAAACCCAGGTTGGCAAAGAGAAACCATATCATAGTTACCATTGAACCATAAACAACCCTTTTCCACTGACAAAGCATGAATCTCACTCCTTCTCCTCAGTGATGTTGAGCACCAAATACCTGATGAGATCAGAATGATGAAGATCCAAATAAAAGGTGGAATCCCATGGGAACTTGAGAGTGTTAGAATGGCTGCCCTATATCCATTAATGGTTAATATAAAATATTCTCTTTCCTTGAAATGGAAGAGAAGAAAATCTACAACTACGGTTAAAGAGGGACAGCTAAGATCAACATGTTTCCTACTGCACCAATTACAGATGATTCTCCATTTGGCATTGTAAACTTTAGAAGTATATTGCCTCCTAGTATGGGCGATGCATTTGGCAACCTTGTGCGAAAGCAGGTCTTGGCAGATTGATCCTCTGAGGTGAGAAGAGCATGATGGTGGATAATCTGTAGTATCTTGTGTAAGAGGGAACCCCTGTGCTGCAGCAACAGGTCCCTCCTCTGTGGTAATCTCATAGGCTTGTCTACCAACAAATCAAGGAGATGTTTGAACCATGACCGTTAGGGCCACAAGGGGGCTACAAGATGAGCTGAGATGTGGAGATCCTGACTAGGTGGAGAGCCTAATGATTTTTTTTTAAAGGTGTGAAGGCATAAGGCTGAAAGCATCCACAGCCCAGACCCTCTGATCTGGGAATGGGGAGACAAAAGAGCTTCATGTTCTGTCTCGTGGCAATTAAGTCCACCACTAGCCTCTCTCACAGTTGAAAATGTGACTCTCCTACTGACTGGTACAGAGACCATTCTGTGAGGACCACATGGCCCCCATCTGGACAAGCTGTCTGCCTGGATATTCCTTTTTCCCAGAATATGATGGACTCTCAAGTGTGATCTCCAAGGAGACTGCCTATTGTAGAAGGTTCCAGACTTCTAGGCAAAGAGAGGCATATGTACCTTCTTGACACACCCCTGTAGGGCTAGGAACACTGCTTGCATTTCTAGGCTGCTGATGTGAAATGGTTGCTTCTTTCTGAGACCACAGTCCCTGAAGAAGTACTCCCCTTTGGCTTCAAGTGAGACAACATTCTGATTCTGATGTGCCTGTGCATAGAAAGGAGTGTGGTTTGGGGGTGTGAATTAGGAGTCAAATTAAAAAACCAGTTCTAATCAAGCCACCAACTCAGGTTGCTATGAAAATTGGATCCCTGAGATATTCGAGTGCAGTCTCCAGTTTGCTAGAAGCAGGAACTGGAGAGTATAAGTGAAATCTCCCTAATGAAACTAATTCTGCAGCTGCATTTAGAGTTTCCAGTAGAAAGAGGTCAAGGTGAGCTGACAACCAAGTCTTGGTTATAAGACTCGCTTATGAAGGATAGAATTTGAGCAATCCTGTCTAGTGGAATGCGAACCCTCCTTGACTGGCGAGGAAATTCCTCCCCATGTACATGAAGTCCTGAGAAGGGAGGAGATCCAACTTCTCTGGTTGGGACTTAGACCCAGACGAGTCACTGTCAGCCAAAAGAGGGACAGGTCCTTCAGATTAGTATCTCTGAATACTTGTGGGTGGTGACCCCTAAAGACCTCAAGTGAGTCATTGAAATTGAAATACCTCCTGGCCAAGACAAAATCAGAGCTATTTCCCGTGGGTGGGAAGATGGTGATATGTAGGCACATATCCTAAAGATCTATGAAGACTGACCAGTCATACGGTTTTTTGGCATTCCTGATTGAGATGGTAGATTTTAGAACAGAAACCCTGACTTTGGTTGTTTTCCACCATCTCAACTGCACTTTCTGAAGAAGGGTGTGCGCCTCTTCCCTTAGATGAACCAGTTTGGACTGGTGTAAAGAAATGGGGGTCCATGAGAGAGGAGTAGGTTAATAGAAACAAGGCCGGTAACCGGCCTTTAATGTGGAAAGGACCCACACATCATCCATGATGCTCAAGCCTGTGAAAATTGGGTCAGATGGGCAGCTACTGTGATGCTGTGTGAGGGTGCAACTCCCCAGGGCCAACTGCTTCCCTCCTTAAGGAAGGGGACGAGTCTAAAAGATTCCCTCCCTTGGCCTCTATAACCACCTCATCTATTGAAAGATGGATGGGAGGAAGTTTTGAACTGGGCTAGCTTGTGTGGTTGACCCTGTTTGAAAAACTTGGAAGAAGGTCCCATCAGTTGGGCTGGGTGGGTGTGCTTTTTAGTTGCTTTCAACAAGTCTGGAATCATGTCCAGGAACTGGTGTTGCTGATCCCTCAATCTTGCAAATCTATGGAAGGGATGAGTCCTCAGAAGAGCATCTCCGCATCAAGCAGTGCAGCCCTCAACAGGTTCTTGCTGTGGTTCAGCAAGACCTTGTACGTCTCCAAGCCAGCATCTCTGTGGAGGTGGAAAAGCTCTGCAGCTGTGGAGATGGAAAAGCTCTGCAGAGAGGGCCATGGACATTGACAGTGCATACCTAAATGTTTTAGCAACAGCCTCAAGCAAGTGCTTAAGAACTACTGGAGACAACAATCCCTCCTGCAACAGACAGAAGAAGGCATCCAAAAAGAGACTGACATGAGAGGCTATTATCACCAGTGTTCAAGCCTCTAGTTCCAAGGCTTCTATGGATTTTACCAAGAGACAAACCAAGGTCATAGCTGATATCCCCACCTGGGTTGCACCAGAATCCGGGGGAGGGGGAGGGCACTTCTAGGGACAAGCAGGAGAATGAACCCAATAAAAAGAGGTAGAAACCAGTCACCTAAGCACAAAAGGGGAGAAAGACCACCCTTTCAGCTGTCTGGCAACTTCTTGGCCCCAAGAAACTTTCTGCATAAGCTTCCGAACCATCACTGCATGTAGGAGCAGCAGAAGATCTGAATGAGAGTGGGTCCCAGAATGCCTCTCCAAGCTGAAGAGAATCCCGCTGTCCTCAGGCCATGAAAGATTAGGGCACAGGTCTGGGAGAAGGAGGTTGTAAACCTCATTTACTGCCCTATCATGAGTCCATACTTCCTCCTTCTCCAACACCTGACCCTAAAGGTGGGAAGGAGAATGGGATCCGAATGGAAGGGAAGAGCCTGCTGCAACCAGTTCTTCTGGGAACTCATTCAAGTCCACCAGAATGGAAAGAGCATTGTGGTCCTGAACTTGCTCCTGAGGCAAAACATGACTGTCATTCCTGGTCTCTGTCTCTGCATAGGGGGACACTCAAGTGGGGTTTTCATCATTGTGTTACTGCTCAAAGGGTGTAACACGACTAACCCTACTATCTTTCCTCCTTGACAAATGGGATCAATGATCTCTTTTCAATGATCTTGGAGGAGAGTGGTGACCTGTCTCCATTTTGTTGGACAAGACCAGAGGAAACAGAGCAGGTTCATGGCCTGCCATGGCTTACATAACTTGAATCCAAGGCAGGGACATCCATGATGTCATGGCAGAAAAAGAAGACTCACTGCCAGGTAATGGGGATCCCCAAATCCCATAGCAAATCCCATATAACAAAAAGGGAACAGCAGGAAGAGGGGAAAGCTGATCCGATCCCCTTCCCAAGAAGGGTGTTAAAAACCCAACTCCTTATACCCATAGGGATAAAAAAAGGGAACATAGTGAAAGGGATGAACCAACCTCTGTCCCCATCCCACTGATCTAAACTCGGTGTCCGGTTGTCCAGTGACCAACACTTGGAGCCCGGCACCCAATGACCAGTCACCAGTCAGGTGAAGATGATCTAACAGATGAATCTCAGTTTGTAGAACCAAAGTCCACATCAGATCTATAGGAGCTATTCTGCTTTCTGGAAGGTGTGACTCGCTCCGATTGGTCACCAGCACTTTGCCTCCCTTGAAAGGGCACACCTTGTCCCTGTGGGAAAGATGCAACTTGCTCTCAGGTACCCTTGGGAGGAGCCAAGGGTCTATCCCTAACAGGCACTGATGACATCAGAAAGACATATATGTGATTCTACTGGTGGTAGGCTAAAAATACTGTTTTAAAGGTCGTCTACCGCACATACCATTTTATAGTTGAAATCTACTGCTTTTGAAACCGGGAATGTTCCACCAGTACAACTACCGGTGCGATGATGTGTGGCAGAGTAATAGGATTAGAATTGTTAAAGAACAGTTAACATGTATACACAGCAAGCTGTTTATTGAATACCTTATTGTTCTAATTTGGGGAGTTTAAGGCCAAAAGTTGGAAGTTTTTTGAGGTATTGTATGTAATAAAGGGAGCAAGGTGGTCCATGATGTCTTCTGACCCTTTGATGAAAATCGGCTGACCTTTGGCGAAGAGGAGATGAAATGGAGAGACTGACCATAAAAAATTATTTCAGCAGACACACTAGAGTAAGTATTGTCATTATTTATCTCATTTATTATTGTTCAAAATGTTTTAAGAGAAATATTTAAGGGCAGCTCTTACCTTTTTTGTTCATGTCAAAATGCCAAAGCATGTGCTTTCTCCCAATGCTACGAAACCACTGGCTAAGAAATATTACAAGTTCAACAGGATTGAATATCAGAGTTTAAGTGGGTGCAGGCGAGTAGCTAAGATCCTGAGTTAGCATTGTGTGTTTCAAAGGTATGCATCATTTGTATTTTATAAGCTATTTGAAGTTTTCATGCACATAAATTAAGTTAAAGTCTTAGATAAAATATATCAGTTAAAAATGTTACAAGATAAATAATTTTAAAGTTGGGATAAATTATTCATAAAAGCATAAATACATCATGTATTGTTACATTGTTTATTTCAAGTATAAATCAATATTTATTTGTTTTTATTTACAGTGGTGAAACTTGCCAACATATTTTTGGATCTGAACCGTGAAGAGAAAGAAGTCCTCGAGGATGAAGCTCAGGAATACATCTCAAGTCCAAGTCAGGAACTTCCTCCTTGGGATGAACAAAACTTGGAGGAGTATTGGAGAGCAGTCAGCAACCTTACAAACCCAACAACAGGAAAACTGAAGTTAGAACTTCTTTGCAGGCTGAGTGTGGTTGTCCAGTCATTGCCACATTTAAATGCTGATACAGCGAGGACATTCTCCATTCTTCGCAAAATACAAAGTGATTCAAAGGGAAATCTGGACCAGAAAACTATTGACAGCCTGTTAAGTGTAAAGCTTAATAATCACAATGAATGTCATCAATTGTCACCAGACAGTAATCCTGTGAAGGAAACTAAAAATGCTATTAGATTTTATTTGTAAAAATCTTTGCAGTAAACGATAAGATAAACGACTTTTCCTTTTTTCATTAATTGACAATATACTGACTCATATTCATTAATTGTTATTGTAACATTTTCCATCAGAATCTGAATCTGATTCATGTTCAAACTTGCTCTTTTATTACAGTATAAAGAGAATACACCTTATGGCAAAAAATGTACTTGCTTTGTTTTCAATCCCCTTAAAACCTGTAAAATTTATGCTGATAAAAATCTACTGGTTTAGAAGACCATCTACTGATAAAAATTTGTAAATCTACTGGTTTGAAATCTTGGTTCTGTCACATGTATGCAAAGAGCATCTGGAATCGAAGCCCTATTACCGATCTCTGAACCATGGAAGTTGCTCCTGGTTCCTGCCTCACAGGAGGTGTAGGCTTCCCTAAGACCAGAAGTGATCCAGACACTTCCTGTGAATGGCAGGGTTGTCTTGAGATGAAGAGGAAGAAGTTAGATCTTTCTTCCTCTCAGTAAGTAGGGCATCTTTCGACCTATTCCCATACTGCGTCTGTCCACAGGTAACAAACAGGACATCCATTCATATGTGTACATTTAGTACATAATAGACAGGTGGGGTGAGTGTCCCACACAGCCTTCATGTGCCCACACTTACCCACACCATGTGACATATTCATGCACTGAAGGAGAAAGCTTGACAAAAACACTATAACTGGGAACCAAAAAGAGTGTGATACTTACTCTGACACTGGTCCTCAGAAGTGGGAACAATTAACAGAAGCAACGCTTTACTGAGCAACGAATGCAAAAGCACACAAGTAATTGCAAGGACTGGAAAGAAAATGACTCAAAGCAAAAAGGAGATGTTTGGCCAAAAAAATGGTCAAGGGCAGCAAAAATGGCAAATTTCACTGAGGGTCCTGACATATGTACTGGCTTGATAGTCCAAGGAGAAAGAAGTAGATATTCTGTATGTTGGCTATGACTAACAACTCAGACTGTGATTATGTTCTTTTCAATTCTGGGTCTCTAATTACTAACTGTAGGAGGAAATATTTAGCTTGGACTGGTTACTTAATGTCCCAGAAAAGGAAAGCAATGCAGTAGTAGCAAGTATTGTATTACTCCTTTTAAAATTGTATGTATGCTTATATAATTATATGCAAGATTATTTTACTGTGCCCACTGATCAAAAGAATTTGCATTCTGATTTTTAGCAGTAAAAGGAAAAACACTGCAATTACAAAAGATTTCATAGACAATTACATTTGCTACTGTGGACACCTCTTTATAAAGGACCCATGCAATGTTTATGGGTTTATGTTATGTTTTTGTTAATTTTCATATCATTTCTACCTATATATAGAGAATATCTGCCCATGAAGGACATTATTTTATAGCGAGGTTTTACTGTACTGTATCTTTAAAAAAATGAAATGTGAAGTCTATAAATCCCTTAAGTGTCCTTTATAAGAAGGTTTTACTGTACTGCCATTTTTCAAAATGAAATGTGGAGTCTATATCATCCTGTTGGTCCATGTGTGTGCATATAATGTTGGGAAACTCTCCTGGGTTATTTGAGAACGACATTTTAAACCTAATAGGTGGTAACTGATGGTGGTGAAAAGAGGGTGGGTAATGAGTAATGGAGACAAATGTGGTTATAGTGCTGCCTTTAAAAAGATTTTCTGGTCTACTGAATCCTCCCTGCCATGACTATATTCCACGGAGAAAATTCTGCAATTGTTTAAAACTAAAAGATGAGGCAATTCATTATTTCAACTCACCTGGTTAAGAGCATCATAAAGGCTCTCATACAAGTTTTCCAGGTTCAACAACACCACTGTGTTACCTGTCTCCATGCACACCTTGATACGATTGATATTACGACAAACCTGTAATAGATAAAAGAGCTGTGCTTAAACAGGATGTACTGAAACTCATTTCCAGCATAGCAGTATAATAAATACCACTAATATTTAACGGTAACAGTTGGTTTTTAAGAGTACATCTTTCTGCTCTTCTGTAGAGGAGGAAAGAGTGTATTAAATACTTAACAAATCAACCTTAATAGTGCCACAATGATTCCCTGTTAGGCATTTAACATGGCTCACATTTATGATATAAATTCAGAAGTAAAGCTGCAGCGTCCAGATAACCTATATGTACTGTTGTTTGTCTTCCCTGATAACCCTGTATTGTCTCCCCAGATAACACAAATATACAACTGTTTGTCTTCCCAGGTTTTATCTAAAGGAAAATAGAAGGAGTTTGAGGGTAAGGGAACATAACTCATGCTACTCCACCAAGTTAAAACACTTTTGAGAACATTTTAGTATAAAGTACTTCATCACTATACTAAAGAATATACCCATGTATCTACACAGAGCATCCTAAAGTATACATCACATTAATTTTTGTATGTGCAGACTTTCTATGTGACAGATGAAGAACAGTTTTCATGTTGATATTTGCAATTTCTAACATTTCTTCTTCTCACTATTATACTCATCAAAGCTTGCGCCACCACTACCACTACCACAATCACCTTCACCAAAATCATCATCATCATCATTAACTTCAGGTTATCCTTTAAAAAATTATTGGTTTGCTTAAATTGTCCTCTGAATTTCAATAATCTTAAGGGGGAAAAAACCCATAAATTTTTGGACCACCACTATACATGTCTGAAGCATCTAGTCTTTATAAACAGTAAACCAGGGGTGTCAAAAGTATGACCCACCAGACGCATTATTTATTATTATTATTTGTTATTATTTATTATTAATTATATCAAATCTGGCCAGAGTTTGACACTCTTGCAGTAAACAGTCCTGCTTAGAGCCCATGTAAAACTATCCACAGGGCAGTTATTACAGCTGATTATCACGGAGTCAATTAAAAGGTAAGCATACATGTGATTCTATCGGCATTAGGCCAGAAATACCGTTTTAAAGGACGTCTACCGCACATACCGTTTAATAGTTAAAATCTACCGCTTTTGAAAATTAAAAGAATTTTAAAAAAATTTTAATCAAAAGATCCCAAAACATTATTTTTACATGTTCTATCAACAAATTAGAGAAACCAGCCAGAACCAGTCTACTGGTGACCGGAAATATTCCACAGTACAATGACCGGTGCAATGATGCATTGCAGAGTAATAGGATTAGAATTGTTAAAGAACAGCTGTGTACACAGCAAGCTGCTAATTGATTACCTTATTGTTGAAATTTGAGGAGTTTAAGGCCAAATGCGGGATAATTTTTTTAAGGTGTTATAAGTAATAAAGGGATAAAAGGTGGTCCATGATGTCTTCTGAGACTTTGATGAAAATCGGCTGACCCTTGGCGGTGGGGAGATAAAATGAAGAGAACGACCATACAAAATAATTTCGGCAGACCCACTAGAGTAAGTATTTTGATTTTTGCCCCTTTTAATTGTTATTGTATTGCTCCAGATGTTTTAAGAGGACAGCTCTTGCGTTTTTTTGTTTAATTCTAAACGTGTGCTTTCTCCCAATGCTTAGAAACCACCGCCTAAGAAATATTACAAGTTCAAAAGTGCTTGGATATCAGAGTTTAAGTGTGTGCATGTGAGCAGCAAAGGTCCAGAGTTTGCACTGTGCGTTTCAAAGGTATGCATCTTTTGTATTTCACAAACTATTTGAAGTTTTTGTGCACATAAATTTAGTTCAAGCCCTAGATAAAATAGATGTTCAAAATATATTACAAGATAATTAATTTTAAAGTTTGGATAAATTATTCATAAAAGCAAACATACATCATGTATTTTTTTCATTTTTATTTCAAGTCTAAACCTATCTTAATTTTTTTATATATTTACAGTGGTGAAATTTGCCAACAGATTTTTGGATCTGAACCATAAAGTGAAAGAAGCCCTTGAGGATGAAGCTCAGGAATACATCTTCAGTCCAAGTTAGGAACTTCCTCCTCAGGGTGAACATAGCTTGGAGGAGTATTGGAGAGTAGTCAGCAACCTTACAAGCCCAGCAACAGGAAAACTGAAGTTAGAACTTCTTTGCATTCTGAGTGTGGTTGTCCTGTCATTACAACATTCTAATGTTGATACAGAGAGGACATTCTCTATTCTTCGAAAAAAACAAAGTGATTCAAGGGGAATACCAAAGAACTATTGAGAGCCTGTTAAGTGTGAAGCTTAATAATCACATTGAGTGTCATCAGTGGTCACTAGACAGTGATCTTGTGAAGGAAACTAAAAATGCTATTGGATTTTATAAAAGAAAAATCTTTGGAGTGAACTATCAGATAAACAACTCTTCCTTTTTTATTATTCGACCATATATTAACTCATAATAAGTAATTATTATTGTAACATTTTCCATCAGAATCAGAATCTGATTCATGTTCAAACTTGCTATTTTATTATAGTAATTAAGAGAATACATATGGCACAAGAAAGCACTTGTTTTGTTTTCCATCCCCTTGAAATGTAAAATTTATGCCGATAGAAAATCTACTGGTTTAGAGGCCAATCTACTGATCAAAATTTGTAAATCTACTGGTTTGAAATCCTAGTTCTGTCACATGTATGGATAAGGCAGTCAGATATAAGCAACCCCCATTTCACAGATTACTAATATGGCTGAGAATAGCTAGGATGATGCTGTGTCAAATCCTTTGAACACAGGTAAAGTACACCAAGTGGAACAACCCAATTTGTTTGAGTTAGGTACAATCACTGAGATGCATGTTGAAGAACAAAGGTTATTATGCATCATTGTCTTGGATGAAATTTGTTAACCCTTTATTGTGCATCAGCCTGGAGGTTTAACTGCCTGATTTGCACAGGATTTATCCATTAATTCAATAATTTGGCATCCCTTTTGAGTTTACTTCTTGTGCAATAATAATTTTCTTTATTGTGGGAAATTTGATGTGAGCACTGGATGGGTATTGGGTATCTTTGTTTCAACATTCAGGGAATGAAATGGTTGGTTGCCATGGCAACCAAATCCAGTTTAGAATGAGTAAATTGCATGACAAAATTACATATTTATCAGTATTCATTTATACTGAGCTTACTACTTTTTTGCAAATTAGTCATACTTTGAATATTTTCAATTTATGATTGAGAAAAGATTTTCTAATTATGCATATTTATTCACATATATACATATGCATGTACATGTACTTGGGTGCTGCATTATTTTGATCCAGACACTAGGAATATACCACGATGATCACTGATTATGAACCAAGCTCTTATATCGTAAGATCAGAATTGTATCCAGAAAAACCAAGAATATGAGCTTTAAATGTGTTACAAAATTTTCCTGTTGTTGCACACTTTAAATAAGTGGGAATTATTGTATATAATCATGGATTTATTCTCTTATATATTGGAAGCAAGCAGATTTTTTGGTGAATGCCTTAAGTTTATATACAAAATACAAATTTAAATTTATTGAATAATCCCCAAAATTCAAGTGAGCTCCTCTTTAAAATCTATTGTTCATTCTTCAAAAATGATGACATGTACATCAAGCCATCAACTCTGCAAAAAAAAACGTGCTACTTAACCCAACACACTTTAAGTATGCCATTCCATTGGATATTTCTGTATGCAGTATTTGACAAGCCTGCTGTCTTGTAACAACATTTTTTTATTTATAAACCATGTAAATGCATGTGTACTCAAGATGTCAGAAAACAGTACAACCCTAGTTCTAAATCCTGTCATCAATACTAGTGATTGACAGAGCATATAAGTGTATAAATTGGCAAATCTGAAGTAATGTGAATTCAAAGCTCAAAATAAAAAAATATATATGTTGGGTATAAACCAACTTGGTAAAAATACAGTACTTTTTGGCAATGAGACTGAAATGTGAATTATTAATAATATTCTAGCAGGTGTAAAGAATATCATAAGAAATCTGTTTCTGTAGTTTGTTAGGGAGGACATGATTTTAATATTTGTGTGTTGGAGAACATAATCAGAAAATAATTCATCATGTACTCTTTTGACTTGGGGCTTTAAACAAAAAAAAAAACAGTTGTCAAAAAAAAAAAAGAACTTGACTTGCATCAGTTGCTGAAATAAATATTTGCATTACAAGATCGACAGTAGTTTCAATATATATATATATATATATAATGGCATGGGCAATGTAAAGAATCTCCTTAAAGCTAGCTAATTTAAAACCGAACACTTAAGTCATGTAAAAATAAAATTCTATGAAAGTCAAATTTCAGAGGGGTATGCAAGAGGAGCACCTTTTACAAAAGTGGCACATTTTTGGGCAAAGTTGCAATTTTTTCGAACATAACAAGAAGGGCATACTGGTAAAAGTATTTTTCAACCAAAGAACACACTTTTGGTCACAATATTTAGGATGTCCTTTTAAAAATAAAGAACAAACAAGCTTCCAATCACAGAAGTATTCTATATTAAATGAAACATAATAATATATCAAATTAACAGAACATAGCAGTTTTAAGTAGCCTTCTCTGTGATTTGGAAAATGGAGGATGGATGCTAGAAAGGGCAGAGGAGAGGGCATTAGAGGCAAATGTGGTAGGATCATCCTTTATTTATATTTTGTTTGAATACTGAGACCCAAAGATGAAAAATCTTTCAGGATTATTAAAACATATGAACTGCTGTATACAAATTTAATTTTAGAAAATGTCTTCATAAACCATGAAATATTCCTAAAGATTAATGTCTGAATCACACTACTCAGAAGTAATGAAAGGAACAAAGAAGGTACATTCATCTTTCATTTCACCATGTTATTTTGTGGATTAAGAAGAAAATTAAGTCATGGAGTTATCATATGATTAATCTAGCATATTTCTAAATTGTTAAACCCACCATCCTTCCCTTTCATTATCAATGCAGAAGCAACTTGAAATGTGTTCCTGGGAGAAGGTTCTAGCAGATCTTTGAAAACCCAGGGTGGAGGGGTAGCAATCAAGCATGAAATCAGTACTGATGCACAATATTTAGTATATTTAATGATTTTAATCATTTTCTAAATGTGAAGTGCTCGATTCACTTATTGAGGGACTCACTTATCATTCATCAACTTTCTTGTGAAATTCAACAAATTATGAACTATAATGATTCAAAAATGATATGTGACATTAAATAAAGATTTAAAAGTACTGAAACAAGTTTCTCTAAAGGCAAATCCTACATTTTACCATGATAAACACGCACTATTGATTAGTGGATGTGTGCAGAATTTGCTGTGCCATGTGACTAATGATTTTTCCTTGTTTCTAAAAATAGACGAATATTCGAGGACTTCATTTGTATATTTTTCGTGCTGATTAGTATTATAACTAGCAAGTAAATCCATATTTTTGATAAATTGGTGATTTTTGGTCATATCTTTTTGCTGAAATGATGGATATGAACTTGAGAACTGAACACATATCAGGAACTTATTTTTAGCAAATAGCCTCATTCAAAAATTTGAAGTTTGCTCTAATTGTCCTCTTTTTTGATGAAACCTTGATAACAATAACTGGACTACTTCAATGAATGGCATATTCCTGTGTACATTATCAAAAATCTTTCAACTGTACTGTTCAAAATTTCAAATGACTTCACATCACAGCCATGAGATGCAGAACAAATGGCGGATACACTGTTACATACAACAGATATGTAGACTGAACTGCGTAGTTGCTTTAATCCTGCAATTTAACAAATGATTTGCTTCATATTTATTTCTATTCATTCTCTCAGCCATATAAGTGATACATGTAGTTATGGGTACAAAAACTTAATTTTGGTAGTACTGGGTATCTTAATCGGATTTGTCATGAAAGGCATCAGAAGGCATCATAATGCAGTAAAGGGGTTGGAGTCAAAAGGCATCATTATGCAGTAAAGGGTTAAGCCATCATTATTAAAAATTATTAGCAAGTTTGTTATCAGTGGCAACATTTCTTTGAAGTCAGATTTTACTCCCAATATAAAATGCAAAACAATATTATTTCGGTAGTCAGAATACTGTACAAATTTTTTAAGGCAAAATGTCTAAATGCACTTGTGATTTAGGAAAAGATGAACCATCTGCAAAATGAGCAAAGTCCAACACAACAAAATTTCAGAATTCCTGGACAGAGTTTGACTTTGTGAGCATTTTAAGTTTTTTTTACACACACTAAAAACACCATATTAACATTAGTCATTCTGAAGTGTACGACATCTGTTGACACAGCAACACCACTCAGCATGTTTGCCACACCCTCACAGTAATGCAGAGGCTGAAAGATCATTTTCTATGCTGAGAAAATTTCAAAAAGATCTTTGGGGAGGTTTGAACAATAGTACCATCCAGTCTCAAAATAGTCCACTGTCCAATGGATTTTAAAGACAGAAACTTGGTATCATTTTTTTTATATAATTTAATGTCTGTGTGGTTGTGTTTAAGTGAGTGTGGGCACATATGTGTGGTGACGATATTGGACAATGCTAAGCCTACCAACTATTTTTGGTTTGTAAGTATATTAAATGCTTCAAAGAAAACCTGTTATTTTCTTTTTTATCAAATTTGAATTCTCAGTAATTTTATATAGGCTTATATGAAAAGTTAACTTATTCTCAATTGGACAACATTGTTTTTTTTTATCATATGCACTGACCCCTCTTGGGACCTCAAAACATACTTTCTGAGTCTCCAAAACCCACCAACACTGTCTGGGAATATGGCAGGTATGCTAACAATAATTGAGATTACAAATGTAGAACCCAGGAGGGTAATTTTTCCTTGGATATACTCCTGACAATAATTGATATTACAAATGTAGAAGCCATGAAGGTAATTTTTACCAGGGTATACTCCTGACAATAACTGATATTACAATTGTAGAAACCAGGAGGGCAATTTTTACCTGGGTATACTTCTGGTCACTGGGAAAGCTGCTGCCAAAAATGATGATAGCATCTGGAATGTTTATAATTTGTTGCTGTAGAATTGTCAGGGCACCATAATTTTCTGTCAGCAGCAACAGGTAACGACTCTCACTGCAATATAAGCATTCAGTTTGCTGAATCTATCAATTTTATTTGGAGACAATGAAAGCAGGCAAAGTTATTTAAGGACACATAGCCAATAATGAAAGTGAACTATTATCTGCTGTATGAGTATGCATCACATAAAGGTATATGCTAGATGTATGAGATTGTAACACTGCACATACATACCAATCCTATGGGTAAGAGTACTAGAATCCTTCATATGTCTTAGTGTAGGATAGTAAAATCCCACCGGGATCAGAATTTTGCATCAGAAATTCTGATCCCAAGGGTGGAATTTTCCTTTCCAGCACCAATTCATAAGGGTTATTTTTCTCACATTCCTGAATGAAAAATGAGGGTAAAAGTCGAAATGGCAGATTGTGAATATTGATGTAATATTCAAACAACAAAACACCCACTGAAAATGTCATCATGTTAAGACAGAAGGTAAAAGGTTATGTTTTCGATGTAAACTTCATTGTAAACTATAAATTCTAAACTATAAATGACATTTAAAAACACTGTAGTAGTTCAAAAAAGTGTGGTTGAGATGGCTAAGGTAATGGCAATACACAGCATCTGAATCATGTACTACAGATAACTTGTGCAATGATACAAATTTACACAGGTCAAAAAATAAAGTTCACTCTTCATACATGTGACAGGAGGGTTTTCCTCCGGAGAAAAGGTTTGTCTCCTGTCCCTCTTGTCACTCACTGCAATCTTCCATGTATGCAAAATTATTTTTGAAAATTTTTAATTTTTCCATTTTATTTTTACACCCTGCTTCCAGTGTAGTATATTTATGGTAATACTGCCTGTGATCACATGACTGTGAACTGCCTTAAGCAGGGCAAGACAATTTAGTTGTTAATTTCAAGCAGCATAAAACAAATTAATATCCCTTTGATTCTGTCGGCAGGGTCAGTTGGCTTCAGTGTTTGAAGTTTGTCGACATGGATTATACTATGTGTGATCAGAAGTAATTCCAAAAGGATTAAGGAGATTCACTGATTATGGTTGGATTACTACAGAGCCGAAACAGCATAAAACAGGGTCAGTTTGACTTCAGTGTTTAAAGTTTGTTGAGATGTCTAAGTATGCATTATCTCCCAATGCTAAAATGAAAAAATCTAAGCAACCAAAATATCACACGAAATTCAATGATGGGATGGAAACAGGAATTTCAGTGGTTGGAATCAAGTTCAAAGGACATGAATATGCATTCTGCCTTTCCTATCAAGCTGATTTTAAAATCTGCTATGGTGGCAAGAACGACATTATGTGTCTTGCAACATATTCAAGTATATTAAATGCAAGAACAAATATGCCATCACTGAACTCTATGTTTGTGGAATCTGCATCAAATGTGGATAAAGATATACATGCCAAGACATTGTTTGACAACTTTGTTGCCGAACATAATTTCCTGTTTATGGTAGTAGATCATTTTTCAGATTAGTGAAAATAATATTCCCTGACTTTGAAATTACACACAAGTTCTCATACAAATGGATGAAAACAGATGAAAACTACTTGCATGGTGACCCAAACTTTGGGTCCTCATGGGGATAAGAAAGTTGAAGACATGTGCCACAATGAAAAATTCACCATTATCACTGAAAATCCTCCCTCTTTTGAAGTCAAAACTCCAGACCAAAATTGGCAAATCACCCGATTTGTCCTAAGCTAACTTCTCTGTTCTGACACATGTATAACTCTTATCTATAAGTATAATTGAGACAGACAAAAATAATGATATAGTCCTCAATTCAACTTTTATCTAGAATTGATTACCCTTCACAAATAATAATGAGAATATGATTTTTTAAAAATAGTAATTACAACAACAATTTTTTGACTAGAAATCAAACAATAGAAGATGTACTTGAAGCTAGGTTGATCATGCCAAAGTCCTGTTTGCGGGACACTAAACTTCAACTACTGCTCGTTTTAGTACATAAATGTGTTGCAATTACTATTTATCAAGTAATGATGGAAATTGGCAAGTTACTGCTACTCTGTATGCATTGGTCAAAACAGTCCCAAAATCACAATAATGGATGTGTGAGGTAGGATGTATTGATAAAGAATGTGAGAACAGATTTTCTGGCACTGCACAAACCTCTGAATGATCTCTTTGCTAAGCAAGGCATTGTGTTTAGTCCATACTTTCACACTACATAATATACCCACTTACCCCTTAGATTTGATGACATCAAAACAAGCATGGATGAGGCCTGTAGGAGAGCAGTCTGGGTCACCAGGTTGTGGCTGAAAATTGAATATAATCAAATAAAATTTTGAATGCAGTTCATCTACAAGTATTAAACAAAACTGAATGTACAAACATTTGGATAAACAAAGATTGACTAAACCATAATTTTAATAAACAAGCTTTTTATAAAGTAGCATTCAACAAAATTTATGTGAGGAGAAAATCTTGTTTGCCTTGTCAAATGTTTTGCTAGCATTTGAAATATGCATGGCTCGTGCACAAGTTCTGCATAAATTGAGCAAGCTTCCATTTTCCACACCATTTTCAATATGTACATTTTTTTCTTTGGTTCTAATTTATGACTCATGAGTGCAGGATTGATGTTAATTTTGTAAATATCACACTGAAAAAATAACCATATGCATGAAAATCATGAATCATTTTGCAAGTCCCACCTTTATTTTGTTAAATCTCCACATTATTTATCAAATTTCCCCTTCATTAAAATAAAGTAGGGAGTTTGCCTCTAAATTTCCAGTTCTGGACTAGACCCCATTTCTTGACTCTTGATTAAACAAAACTAGAATGTACAAGTATAGAACTGCTAACTTTTCTCAACTGTATGCTTACTTAATATTATGACAATAAAGACAAGAAATTTCAAAGTAAATAAAAAAAGTTTTGAAAAGTTACTGTCAAAACAGAAACTCAGAAGAACAAATCTATTATGTTCTGGCATCTTAATGGTTCTAATTACTCAATGCTGAAAAACGTATTTACAGGCAAAGAGTTTGCATAATGAGAACTTTATTGTTAAAATGCACTATAGCCTTGCTAAGTTGTTAATCCAGCAACATGTTAATTGCACCTGAAAATGTCAGATTAAACAGACTATTTGATAACAATGGGAAAATTTTGGGACAACTGTACAAAATTGTTTCTATGATGGCATCAAAGTATAGTAAGGGCTGTTACATTAAAACATACACAGGACCCAGGAACAGCAATTTAAAAAAGATATATGCCAGGGTAGTTTAGGTTCAAAATTGCTTCTGTCCCTTATCGTTTATCCAATAAAATTGCTTCAATAGGTGGTTGAAATAAATGGCTGGCAAAGTCTGCCTAAAAGTGCAAGCTAAATGTTATCTCAAACTTGCACTTCAGAAATCACGTCATCAAAGACGTATTTTATTCACACTGTATTGCAATGGAGTATATTGTGCACTTGACAAATGTATCTCCAGTTCAATCTCTTTGATTGAGTGTATACCAAAAATGTTCTCATTGATCAGGTATAAATAGGTCGGGGAAAGCGTTCCACCTAAACACTGTAATGGACAGTAATGTACAGTAATGAAGTGGAAATACAGTAATGTAAAGGAAAGTAAAGTAATGGAGTATGAAATTATAAATTAAAAAATATATTTCTTTTGGTACAGTTTGTTGTTATTGTTTATCCATTGACATTAATATGAAAATCGATGGCACTGGTGTAAAGTAATGGAACTCCAACTTGAATATACAGTAAGGTATACTATACTATGATATATACACAAGGTATATTATACTACGATATATACAGTAAGGTATACTATATTGTGATATATGCAGTAAGGTACACTATACTACGATATATACAGTAAGGTATACTATACTGTGATATATACAGTAAGGTATACTATACTGTGATATATACAGTAAGGTATACTATACTGTGATATATACAGCAAGGTATACTATACTGTGATATATACAGCGACGTATACTATACTGTGATATATACAGCAAGGTATACTATACTGCGATATATACAGCATTGTATACTATACTATGATATATACAGCAAGGTATACTATACTATGATATATACAGCAAGGTATACTATACTGTGATATATACAGTAAGGTATATTATACTGTGATATATACAGTCAGGTATACTATACTGTGATATATACAGCAAGGTATACTATACTATGATATATACAGCAAGGTATACTATACTATGATATATACAGCAAGGTATACTACACTGTGATATATACAGTAAGGTATACTATACTGTGATATACACAGCAAGGTATACTATACTATGATATATACAGCAAGGTATACTATACTATGATATATACAGCAAGGTATACTATACTATGATATATACAGTAAGGTATACTATACTATGATATATACAGTAAGGTATACTATACTATGATAACAAATATATTTTAAAAAAGTATAGTCATGGAACTAAGCATAATTATATTTATTTATTTATTTCTGTCTCCAGTTTGGAAGCTCTTTATTCATTGTTTTAATTTTTCTAAGTTTGATTTAAAATATTTAGTTACAGTAATGGAGAGGAAATACAGTAATGGACCCGGAATTACAGTAATGGATAATTGGCATTATGCACAAACAATATAGAGATTATAGATGTTGTTGAATTATATAAATAAAAAAATATTTTTTTGGTTCAGTTTCCTTTGTTGTTATTGTTCCTCTGTTGACATTATTATATATGACGGCGCTGGTGTACAGTAATGGAACACTAATATACAGAACGGTATATACTATTCTATGGTAGCAAATAAAAACAACATATTGCTGTATGGTCATGGAACTTAATATATTTATATTTATTTGTTTATTTCTGTCTCCATGTAAGAGACTTTTTAAGTTTTCATTTTTCTAAGTTTTCATCAAAAATGGTTAACTGATTTATATTTCAGGATCAACAACTTAAACATGACTGATAATATTATAGCTATAATCGCTATTGTATTTGATAAAATATTTATAAAATAGACAAAACAAATTTCAATCGCATAACCAATTAAAACTAGTGCATTATGCTTTCATCAAATGCCATATATTCACACCTGTTATACATGCCTTTGTTGTCTACATTAATAGCACAGATAATCCAATGAGTTGAGTAGGTAGAGTCATGTATGGCCAAACATAAGTATCATTTAAAGCATTTGATTTAGTAGATCATGAAATACTGATGAAAAAACTCAAGGCATAAAAAATCTTTGATAATTTGCTCGCTTGGTTTGATTCTTACCTAACACGAAGGATTAGAGGACATCAATATATTTGTTCAGGGAACTAAATTAAAAAACATAGAAAATAAAAAACTTATAGGTGTGATTATTGACAGGCATTTATTGTGGGAAATTCAAATAAAGCGTGCGTGTTCTGCTGTATTCTCCAGAATAGCCTTATTGAACAGACTGTCTTCGTATGTGCCAGAATCTATGCTAAAAATATTTTATAATGGATATATATTGCCTTTGTTTGATTATGGTTGCACCATATGGGTGAATTGGAATGCTACTAATCTTAATCAGAAAATTAAACGCCAAAAACGAGCCGCTAGAATTATTACAAAAAAAGACTATCCATCATCTCATTTATTCGTTAATTTACAGTGGTTATCTTTTAATTATAGAGTAAAGTACTTTAAAGCTATTTTGACATATAAATCTTTTCATAACATGGCTCCACAATATAACAATGATCTCCCAACTCCAGCTTCCAATATTCACTCTGACAATCTGCAGTCTCTTTTGTATTCTAATCTTCATCTGCCTAAATTCAAAACAACTCTGTACAAAACAGCTTTTACATATTCTGCAGCAGCAGTATTGTGGAATATCATTCCCAATTATATTAAACAAACACGAACACTCTATTTTTCTAAGAGCACACTTCAAACATTTCTTCTTTCTGATTATGCCAAATCTTAAACAAATTGAGATACTAGCTAACTTGGATACCCACATCTTCCTATCTCCCAAATCTATATGTATATCTTGCATATGTTTTAATCTAATGTAGGTAAGTATATGTGTGTGTATGTATATTTTATGATTACATGTGAGTGTGTCAGACACTGTAGTAAGTAGAGTTATATTTGTACATATACGCTGCATTTAGAGTTTTAATATTATTGAGGACTACATGTAAGATTGGTTGATTGATTCGGAATTAAATGTATTATCCTCAGAAAATAAAACTATTATTATCATTATTATATGAAATATATCAAACTATTCACAGTTTTCTCATTTTGATTTGGGACTGTCGACAATTTTCTTGTCAAGAGGACTAGATCCATTAATGAAGACAGTGTATACATTTTGCTTTAGGTATGTGAATCTTGGTTCCAATCTACGTGTGAAGATACATCAACCGACGACTTTAAGATCTGGTCTTCAATTGATGGGAGATACATCTGTTGTCATTGTTGTTCATTAGGAGACAAATGTGATTACTTGATGGGTTTTCACACAACTTCAAAAAGTTATATATTATTTTATAAGCTTGTAATTTGTTCTTTTTTTGTTGGTTGATAATTTTAAAAAATATTTTAAACCACATATTTATTGTTGTAATTCTAAAACCTCAAAGTTAACTTGTTGCAACTTTTCAGGAGACACAAAAATCTTTCTATTTTTTTATTGCAATAAACTTTAATTTTAGAAATTTGGGATGTATGTTGAAAAACAATTAAAAAACAAAACAAACAACAACAAAAGTTGTTCAATTTTGCAACGAGTAAAGGTCCATCAACAGTAAAATGGATCTACCAGACAAATGCAATAATAATAATGATAATATTAAAAATGGTAAAAATATGGATTTAATAACAGTTTGATAAAACTTATTTTCAATTTCAGCTATTTAGAACACGGAAATGTGCACTCTTTTCTTAATTAATAGTAGAGTTTATAACAACAGCAACAAACAAAAAATAGTGCATGTAATTCCCATTCTAAATATAAAAAATATTGGATTCATGAAAGCAGGGTCCTTGTTCCCCAGAGTCCTGGGTGCACTTAGTGTAGCTGATGCTTTCACCATTTATTCTCACCTATCATCATTAAATATCATCATCATCATCATCATTAGTTTTAAAGCTGGTCCGCTGAAGGAGGAGTTATACAGCGTACTCTGTTCCACAGTATCATGTATTCTCCATTACAGAGAATATCACCATTCAAATAAACGACATTAATAAAACAATATAGCAACCCAATTTGTTATTTTTGATTTTCATATTTAAGTGCATACAATAAAATTCTAATATACAGTCATCCATTACTGTAATTCCTTTTACATTATGGTATTTAATCCTCACATTACTGAAAATAACAATTTTAAATCATTACATTACTTAGAAAAATAAAACAATGATTTCTAACTGGAGACATACATACATACATACATACATACATACATACATACATTTTAATTTGCTACCATGGTATAATCTACTTTACTGTATATTCAAGTGGTGTTCCATTAATGTATAGGACCAGTGCCATCAAATATCATATTAATGTCAATGGATGAACAACAACAACAACAAATTCATTTCTTGCTCCATTAATTTAGTTTCTTTTACATTACTGTATTTTCATTTCCATTACTGTACAGTTGAGATAAGATAGATAATTTACTGTCTTTCATCCAACAAAAGGATATGACAATGACAACAGAATTACTAATTATCCAATATAAAATGTTAACATTGGAAATTTGCATGCTATCTCTCACTCTTGCTTTTCATCCATGTGTCCTTTACAATGCCTTCATGTATATGCTAAATTTAACTCAATTAGAACATTTAAAATTGACTAGACTAGTTTATTATAGCCGACAAAATTCTCCCGGAGAGTTGCTATAAAGTTTACTGATTAATTGATTGTCAACACATATTTACTTCGCCCCAATTAAACTTTGCCTTTTTACAGAAATTTCATATACATAGTGAATAATTAATGGTGTCACATCATAAATAAACATGGTTAACAAATGGCAAAATAACTTATCTATGTCATTATGGACATTATATCCAATTTGCTCTATATTATGATAAAAGATTTTTCTCCTGTCTTCGTACTTAGAACAATGGCAGAAAAAATGTTTTTCATCCTCTACAATGTTTGCACAAAAGGGACAGTATCTAGTATCCTGTGGGATAACTGGTTTTAGGTATTTTGCCCAGTTTCAATTTGCAGAGAATGAGCACTGATTCTAAACTGGGTAAATTTTTGTAGCTTTTTCTTTTCTAAGCCTAATAGTAGGTATTTCTCAAATGCAAAATTGTTCTTGATTTTGCTATAGACAGATAACTTAGGACTTTTATTTATAAGGTTTTTCCACCTTACATCTTATCTTTGTAAAGTATTTGCTTTATGGCATGCATCAGTTTATCTTTTGATAATGTACTAGAGTTTTCCAAAACATGTTAAAATCCTAAATATCTGAATATATTTTTTTTGTGAGCCTTGAACCATAAAGAAGTGTCACTGTTTGTGTTTTCTTGTAAACATTTGTATGCAAGGGAGTCCTGGGAGAGTTCTAATAAATTTAACCAGTATTTTATTGTTTGAACAATGGATCTACCAAACAAATGCAATAATAATAATGATAATATTAAAAATGGTAAAAATATGGATTTAATAACAGTTTGATAAAACTTATTTTCAATTTCAGCTATTTAGAACACGGAAATGTGCACTCTTTTCTTAATTAATAGTAGAGTTTATAACAACAGCAACAAACAAAAAATAGTGCATGTAATTCCCATTCTAAATATAAAAAATATTGGATTCATGAAAGCAGGGTCCTTGTTCCCCAGAGTCCTGGGTGCACTTAATGTAGCTGATGCTTTCACCATTTATTCTCACCTATCATCATTAAATATCATCATCATCATCATCATTGGTTTTAAAGCTGGTCCACTGAAGGAGGAGTTATACAGCGTACTCTGTTCCACAGTATCATGTATTCTCCATTACAGAGAATATCACCATTCAAATAAACGACATTAATAAAACAATATAGCAACCCAATTTGTTATTTTTGATTTTCATATTTAAGTGCATACAATAAAATTCTAATATACAGTCATCCAATACAGTAATTCCTTTTACATTATGGTATTTAATCCTCACATTACTGAAAATAACAATTTTAAATCATTACATTACTTAGAAAAATAAAACAATGATTTCTAACTGGAGACATACATACATACATACATACATACATTTATTTGTATTTGCTACCATGGTATAGTCTACTTTACTGTATATTCAAGTGGTGTTCCGTTAATGTACGGCAACAGTGCCATCAAATATCATATTAATGTCAATGGATGAACAACAACAACAAATTCATTTCTTGCTCCATTAATTTAGTTTCTTTTACATTACTGTATTTTCATTTCCATTACTGTACAGTTAAGATAAGATAGATAATTTATTGTCTTTCATCCAACAAAAGGATATGACAATGACAACAGAATTACTAATTATCCAATATAAAATGTTAACATTGGAAATTTGCATGCTATCTCTCACTCTTGCTTTTCATCCATGTGTCCTTTACAATGCCTTCATGTATATGCTAAATTTAACTCAATTAGAACATTTAAAATTGACTAGACTAGTTTATTATAGCCGACAAAATTCTCCCGGAGAGTTGCTATAAAGTTTACTGATTAATTGATTGTCAACACATATTTACTTTGCCCCAATTAAACTTTGCCTTTTTACAGAAATTTCATATACATAGTGAATAATTAATGGTGTCACATCATAAATAAACATGGTTAACAAATGGCAAAATAACTTATCTATGTCATTATGGACATTATATCCAATTTGCTCTATATTATGATAAAAGATTTTTCTCCTGTCTTCGTACTTAGAACAATGGCAGAAAAAATGTTTTTCATCCTCTACATTGTTTGCACAAAAGGGACAGTATCTAGTATCTTGTGGGATAACAGGTTTTAGGTATTTTGCCCAGTTTCAATTTGCAGAGAATGAGCACTGATTCTAAACTGGGTAAATTTTTGTAGCTGTTTCTTTTCTAAGCCTAATAGTAGGTATTTCTCAAATGCAAAATTGTTCTTGATTTTGCTATAGACAGATAACTTAGGACATTTATTTATATGGTTTTTCCACCTCACATCATATCTTTGTAAAGTATTTGCTTTATGGCATGCAGTTTATCTTTTGATAATGTACTAGAGTTTTCCAAAACATGTTAAAATCCTAAATATCTGAATATATTTTTTTTGTGAGCCTTGAACCGTAAAGAAGTGTCACTGTTTGTGTTTTCTTGTAAACATTTGTATGCAAGGGAGTCCTGGGAGAGTTCTAATAAATTTAACCAGTATTTTATTGTTTGAACAATGATGTATACGTCCAGGGGATATTCCCCCAACTCCCCTCTTGTTGCCAAGTTGCTGCTAAATTTATTAATGCCTAAGTAATATTTGAAACTTCTGATACTGTAAATAGTTTGTCATATACATATTTATCAAATAAATCCTCCAGGCAATGATCAGAGTCTAGCTTGTGGAGTTTACAAGATACAAGGCCCCAAATTTCACATCCATAAGTTGTAATAGGTCCAATAATAGAGTTCACAAGTTCAACCCCTACCTTAGCACATATGTCTACAGTGGCTAGTTTCTGCTTCATCATAAATATTGCCTTCCTGCATTTATCTTATAGTGAAACATAATCAAGTTTACCAGAGCGTTTAATGATTATACCAAGATACTTACATTCTCTATTAACCTCAATACAATTATTTTTTATTTTAAATTGCCATTTATTGATAAGTTTACCATCTTTATTGAAGACGACTATTGAATACGACTATTTGTTAAGGGTTAAACCCCATCTAAATATGAATCAAGTTTATGTAGGGCAATTTGCAAGCCATTACCACTAGTTGCTAATAATACAATGTAATCTGCATACATTATAGTAGTACAACAGGATCACATGAGGAATAAAAAATGTCAGGGATATCATTTCTGTACAAATTGAAAAGTTTTGGATTGAGGTTGCAGCCCTGTTTCACTCCAACGCTACTACAAATGGGAACGTTAATCCAAAGTTTAGTTTTACACAAAAATTTATCTCTTTGTACATGTCTATGATACTTTTAAGGAACTTTCCTTTAATGTTGTAGCACTTCAGTTTGTAAAAATTCATTCTCTCCACACAGTATCAAAAGCTTTTCAGAGATCAACAAAGAACGCAAAAATATATTTATCCATCATATGTATTTTTCTATAATGGAATGTAGGACAAAATATTACTTGTTCTGTATCCAGCTATAAAGCCAATTTTATAACAGTCAATAATATCAAGTCTGTCAATATATTCTTGTAGTCTTTCATCTAAAATCTTACAGAACAGTTCATTAGGCAGCTAGAAACAGCAATGTCTCTATCATTGGATGGATCATCTGCTGAGCCACTCTTATAGATAGGTTTTATCATATTGTTTTTCCAGTTTCAGGAAATATCCCTTAGAAAGAATTATGTTGAATAAGTTCACATATCTCTGATGCATATAAGGGGTTGATACTTTGATTATTTCATTACTAATTGAATCAAACCCTGGAGATGTGTTGAGGTTAAGCAAGGCAGTAGCAGATGACACCTCCATACCAGTAATATGATAATCAAACACACCAGATATAGTGGTGCTACTTAAGACATCATCAATATTAAAGTCTTGCTGATTACATGAGTCAATATTTTTTGTCATTAGATTAGTAAAATGTGCTAGTCATTCCCCAGGAGCCACTGCAGAGCTCTTGTCCTCCTCTGCATCACTGTCCATCCTTACATGTATTTAGGCAGATCCGGGGAAAGCCTAGCACATGATGCTACATCTGTATTTATACAAATCATAAACAAAGCAAAATTCTATGTCAAAAATGTATTTTCTTAACCATAAAGGAAAACTATCAGATTTTGTAATAAATCTTCAAACAAATTGAAAGGAAAACATTCTGTGACTACATGAATTTTAATCTCATCAGAGCTGGGCTGGCATCATTCGGATCTGATACAATGTGCGCTGCAAAAATAACCGAATGTAGCCAGTTAGTCACAGTAATGGTGGAACAGACACAAAACATGCTTATGGACCTTGGGAGAAGTCAGTATTTGGTTCAGCAAGCATGGCCTAAAGACATACTGTGACCACTTTAGAGGTAAGTTCTGTTGTTGTTTCAGCAAGGTAATAAAAAAGTGGTAAAAGACAAAAGTGACATTCTATTTGTTCACAGATTCATTCATTCATTATGAATGTGGTTGCCATAGGCACTCGTTTCTGTAAGTCAAAAAGGAAAACTATTGACAGCACCTATATATCTTCTTCTGATTAACACAAGATGCCCGACACACACAGAATGGGTTTTGTCCAGTTTTCCTTTCTTTCTTACAGACAAAAACGAATGCCTGTAGTGGAGATTGGTAATGGAGATTTTAAATCGAGCATGCAATCATTCAAAATCCAGTTCCAGAAGACAAATCTGATGTTTGGAATATAGCTTCATAAAATTTGAATATTTTATGTAATTAAATGATAAATAGATAAGATAATTTATTGTATTTCATCCAACAAAAGGATATTACAGTGACAACACAATTATTAATTATGTTATATAAAATGTTAACATTAAAAACTTGCATACTCTCTCTCACTCTTGTCTTTCATCCACCCATCCTTTACAATGCACACATGTAGATGCTTAAATTGAACTTTAATTATTAGTACAGTGAAAAGTAACAAAACTAATTTATTACAGCAGAAGAAATTCTCTCAGAGAGTTGCCAGCAAAGTTATTTATTAATTGCTTGTCAACACATATTTACTTCACCCCTATTAAACTTTGCCTTTTTACAGAACTTTCACATAGATAATTATTATGGTATTATATCATAATCAAACATTCTTAATAAATGACAAAATAACTTATCTATGTCATTATGTTCAATGTCATATCCAGCTTGCTCTAAATTAATTAAATGTTAAACGTAATGAGGATGCTTGTAAAGCTTGAATGGGAGCAGGAAAAAAAACCAAAAGACTTATGACTGTAACAGTACAGAACATAATCATAATGGCTTATTTGAATGAAGTATTATATGCGACATTTTAAATGCACTAGTTCATGGATTAAATTGCATGATTTATGTTTAATTACTGTGACAGTTTTAAAAAATAATCAATCTTGAAACTATTGTAATAAATGAGCAATAGATGTATATATGGAAAGGAAGTGATATGTTTAGAAACAAAAATAAGAAAATTATATAGAAACCAGTGAGTTGGTGAGTAGAAGATCATTATTCACACTTGATCTTCAAGTCATTTCTAAACAGAACAGACACTATGAATGTTTCATTAAAATGTAACTTGGGATGATCTCAGTCAAAATGTGCTTTTTTTGTGATGCTTCAGAGTCTTAATATGTAACATTTCTTATTTTCATTGGTGGTGGTCGTAACCATATGTGTGTTTTGCAATAAACATGATCAGATGTGGCTTGTACATAAGTAAGTGCTTACAGCTTTCTGCTTGGTATCCTGCCATCTCATTTTCTCCACAGAACATTTAAGTACAATGATACCATTGCACATGGAATTAAACATATTTGACTTAATGTGTTAAGATTTTGCCTATGTACATGTCAGGTTGCTAACATTTTGGACAGTAAACTAATTTTCATGTTATGTTCATCATCTTAAAAATATACATAGTGTATTACATATTGTTGCTTAACATTCCACACATATTTACTGAATATTCTAGTTTCTATGTCACAGGGTGATGTTTTGATATAATTCTCATTGGCATGAAATTTCTTCTGTGGAGAATTTTACTATCATGCTGTCAATCTTTTTTCTTTTTCTTTTCTTAATTGTTCAATTGAAATATTTTGCATCTTGAATGCACTAGAAGCATGTGCGAGTTTACATGTGACAGTTTCAGTGTGAATCATATGTTGGCTTTAGATTAAACATACTTTCTTTTGTTATCCTCACCTCGAATAACAACTCTTTATTTAGACCTACAAGACCAGCAATGATGATGAGAGAAAATGGTTTCAGAGTCTTTTTGATTTTCTTTTTTAATGTAGAGATTGAGATGTCCACATGAAATTTCAGTTGCTTAACAATTATTTTGACTAAATTTTTATTTTTTAAATTATGTTTTTTACAATTTTTTCTCTCTCTTAGACTGTACAAAATCTTACCATCAGAAACCAAACAATAGGAATTTTGCCCCGTTTTATAGATAAAACTTCGATGTTAATGGGTAAACCCTTGCAGTCACTTGAGATGAACAAGATTTAGATTTTCTAGATGGTCCAAAAGTACATAATTGCAACTAAGAGATTTATTTAATCGCACTTAGCTATTATATCTCTGGTACATACATAGTTACTATATATATATCACCTGAGCTGAAGTTAAAGGTCCTTTACCCCCCGCCTTTTTCCATCAGTGTCAACATCTTCATATTCCTTCATTTTTTTCTCATTTGTTATCTTGCAAGTATACAGTAACATGTTTCTGCTGTAAATGCTTATAAGTTACTGTTTGACATATTTACAATATTTTACGTAGAATTTTCTTTTAATATCCCATTAGCATGTTTCAATGTTTGCAATCATATGCCTTCATTTAAACATACACTACAGATAAATACACAAGTATACATCAGTCACATTATAAAAGTAAATATTGTTGTTAATGAGGAGAGAGCTTGAAATAAGCTTATGCTTGTTGCTTAATCCTCTATATCTCTTGTTCAGTTTTATGTACTTTCCATGATGACTTCAGCAAATAAATAGTTTAAATCAATTATTGTTACTTGTCTGGGCTAGGGAATTGCCTCCATTGCTAACGCTTGCAATGGCTTTATGGTATCTGGTACCAAAATAATCCCTGTAAATTAATTTACATCTTACTAATCAACTGTAGTCTTGGCTTCCTCACTCACAGAAAGCAACATGTCACCTGGTTTTTCATGTCATGATTAGTCTGTATTTCCAATACTGTATTGCAATCCAGCATGTTTTTACATCTACATCCATAACATGACTAGAAAAAAAGTAGGATGTGCTTCAGTTTTCTCAGAGCACTGATGCTAGTGCAGGGCTTTATCATGAATGTAATATGGCAAGGGATCAAAAGCCTTGCCATGTCAATAATTGGGAAGGTCATGATTTACACTGGACCAAATGTTTGGTGCTGCCTAAATCTGGGTCTGATTTGTACACTACTCATTAACAATTGAGCAATAAACTTTATTTGCAGTGTTGAGATATCACAGGAAGTGTCAGCACTGAATTCCAACCACAATGCATATTGTGTATTGTACTGTCTCATGGGAGATTAATGTGAATTCCAACCATAATGCATATTGTGTATTGTACTGTCTCATGGGAGATTAATGTGAATTCCAACCATAATGCATATTGTGTATTGTACTGTCTCATGGGAGATTAATGTGAATTCCAACCATAATGCATATTGTGTATTGTACTGTCTCATGGGAGATTAATGTGAATTCCAACCATAATGCATATTGTGTATTGTCCTGTCTCATGGGAGATTAATGTGAATTCCAACCATAATGCATATTGTGTATTGTACTGTCTCATGGGAGATTAATGTGAATTCCAACCATAATGCATATTGTGTATTGTACTGTCTCATGGGAGATTAATGTGAATTCCAACCATAATGCATATTGTGTATTGTACTGTCTCATGGGAGATTAATGTGAATTCCAACCATAATGCATATTGTGTATTGTACTGTCTCATGGGAGATTAATGTGAATTCCAACCACAATGCATATTGTGTATTGTACTGTCTCATGGGAGATTAATGTGAATTCCAACCATAATTCATATTGTGTATTGTCCTGTCTCATGGCAGATTAATGTGAATTCCAACCACAATGCATATTGTGTATTTTACTGTCTCATGGCAGATTAATGTGAATTCCAACCATAATTCATATTGTGTATTGTCCTGTCTCATGGCAGATTAATGTGAATTCCAACCATAATTCATATTGTGTATTGTCCTGTCTCATGGCAGATTAATGTGAATTCCAACCATAATGCATATTGTGTATTGAACTGTCTCATGGGAGATTAATGTGAAAATAATATGATATGAAGTGTTGGTTGGTTTGATTTGGTATTTATTGCACAGCAACATAAGAAGGTTATTTAGTGCTGAGATGATTGGAGTAAAGTGCCTTGCCCAGTGACACACTGTGGTAGCCGACCCAGGTTGATATAATGGTAGAACTTGATCCCACACCCTTTCTAACCTCTGAGTCACCCCCCCCCCCCCCCCCCCCCCCCGGACTCTAGAAATATGTTGTGATTTAATATAAAAATTCCCAAGTGGCATCAGATTCTAATGCAGGACAATTTACAAAATTAAATTGCAGGTTTACAGTTAACATTGATAGTTTTTCACACTGAATTATGGGATTCATCAAAGCTTATGGAAAAAGAAAAAAAAAAAACAATGTAAAAGATTTTATGTACATGTCTCACTTTTGCTTTCGTGAGTTCTAGATAAGGTTTTACCACATTGCATGTTTTACACTTGAGTTTAGATGATCAGTGCATAAATTAAAGAAACAAAACGTATATAAAATTGATGAGGAAAAAAAACACAAGAACTAGGGTTTACAATGAAATTTATCTCTGTACTCGCAAGTCCCAAACTCTTTGAGATATAGCCATGATACTTGGAGGGTAGCATCAGTAAGCAGTGCCCTTTATATATCCACACAACCCACCCATGATCCACCCAAGGTCAAAGTAATTTTAAAATCTTCATTTTTTTTCTGTTTGCTCATAAGGCAAGTCCCATATCCATTGAGGGGTAGACAGGTTACTTGGATGGTATAGCAGCATCAGTTGGCAGTGTCCTTTAAATTACACATTCCAACCCATTCTCCACCCAACTGGCAAGTTCATGGTCATTTAAAAATCTTGGTTTAGGTTTCTGAAAAAAATTGTATGATCTCAGGTTCTAATAGCTCTTTAAGGATTGGTATCATATCTAGAATAGACTTCAAGTTTAGCGAGCGCTGCTTTTTCATCCCAGTTGTCACACTTCCTCCCTTTCCCCACCCACCCACTCCCATCATTCTGAGTGCAAGGTCATTTGAAAATCTTTGTTAAGTTCATTGTCTAAGTTTTTTTATTACTGTGGTTCCCCTCTTATAAGACCACCCTTCTGCAGCAGGAATGCGGCCTTATAAAATGGGTGACCTTTCTAGAGGGGGATCATATATGTGAGTAATAATTATGTATAGAGTATGAAAGGCATAACTAATTTTTTTAATATTTAACATTTTCACTTAAAAATCACAGTCATGTTATGCAATCAGTGTGATAAAACTTATATTAATGTTATTAGCTCTACTGGTCATACACCAGAAAAGCTTATGGCATGGTCCGTTGTCCATCCATCCATTAACAAAAGTTTGTTATCGCTACTCCTAAACTACTTGGAGGATTACCATAAAACTTTACACACACATTCCTCCTATGGTCTATAATAATAATAATACTTTATTTTCTGAGGGTTCAACACATTTAGCCAAATTGTTAGCTAATCTTACACGAGGCCCTCAGGGGCATACAACATTCTATACATGTACATGTTTGTAAAAGAAAGAACAAATGTATTAATTACAGGTTAATGTCACACAAACAGTTCACTTAAGACTTGCAATGTTTATACATCTGCATCAATGTAACATATTTGTAGCCGATTTATGCATACTCATAAGAACAAATAAGGAACTGTTGGAATATTTGGTGAGAGACATTATATGTTTAGGTAGCTGAAATAACCTGATTTGAACATGGCAACACTGTCAGCCTGCTTTAGTTCAAGTAGTTGGTCCTAAATGAAAATAGTGATGCTTGGACATCCAAAATGGCTGCCACAGTAGCCATCTTGAAAATCTTGTTATCCTGAATAGATAGTCATATCGGCATAGGGTTTTCACTAAAAGACTTCTTATGATATCTGTATATCTTAATCCTAAATGAAAATGGTGCTGATCCGATGTCCAATATGGCCACCATGGCAGCCATCTTGAATATCTTATCGCTACTCCTCCTAAACAGAATGTCGTATCAGCATGTGCTGATCTGATAGCCAATATTGCTGCCACAGTGGCCTCTTTTAAATCTTATACAAGATATATATAAATATATATATATATATATGACTAATTATGATATCTAGTTAGTTCTGAATTAAAATGGTGCCGATCTGACATCAAATATGACTGTCACAATGAAAATCTCATCAGTGATTCTCTTGAATGGATCATCATAACAACTTGGGTTTTCACCAAAAGTCTTTTAATGGTGTCTAGTTTGTCCTAAATGAAAATGGTGCCAATCTTTCATCCAGTATGGCTGCCACAGTGGCTAATTTGAGAATCCAATCACTCAAGAATATCAGAGATGGTTTCAATGCTCAGCAGTTAAAAATAACAAATGGTCTTATCTTGAATTCCTGGAAATTCTTTTTGGACAGTAGAGCATCAGTCCCTTCAAGGGGTTTTTATTCTTACAGGTGTTCACTTAATGATATTTAAAATAAATTAATATTGTTGACTCTACTGGTCATAGACCAGAAGAGTTTATATGGGATGGCCTGTTTTCCTGAACGAATGTTCATATCAGCATAGGATTTTTCACTAAAAGACTTATTATGATGTCTAGTTGGTCCTAAATGAAAATGGTGCCGATCTGACATCCAAAATGGCTACCATGGTAGTCATCTTTAAAATCTTATTGCAACTCCAAAACATCCAATATGGCCACCATAGTGCCATTTTGAAAATGTTATTGCTACTCCTCCTCAGTGGATGGTCAGATCAGCATGGGGTTTTCACCAAACAACTTTTTATCATGTCTAGTTGGTCCTGAATGAAAAACCACTCTGCATGCTTTGCGATGTAGAATGGACCTGATGTGTCCTCCTGCATGTTGTAAGAGACAATTTGTGGAGGCAGGAGCCACAGTTGCACAGTAATTAACACTGCATACTTATGACCCAAAGGATGCAGGTTTGAATCCTACCATCAGATCTCTATGGGTCAGCTACTGTGGTGTGTCCTTGGGCAAGGCACTCTATTCCAGTGCCATAAAATACCAAAACACACCTAAATGAAAATGGTGCTGATCTTACACATTATATGGCTGCTGCAGTGGCCATCTTGAAAATCTTGTCACTCAAGAATATCAGAGATGGTTATAAAACTCACGAGTTAAAAAGAAGAAATGGTCTTATTTTGGATTCCTGGAATTTCCTAATGGCGAGTAGAGCTTCAGTCCCTTTGAGAGACTCTTGTTAAAAGTTTCAAAATGTAGCTACTCCTAATGTCATAGCCCAGATCAAATTTTGTATTGGTTCCTTTTCAGACAGAAATCCAAGAAAGTGTCAGTATTGGAGTATCCAGCAGTGTTGTGGCAGACAAGTTTGTGCTTTTAGTGCAAACAGCCACTCATGTTTATGTCAACAAACAAGATACATAAGTCCAGATTAAGGTTACTGAGGAAGAAACTGCCATCGTCGATACAAGTGCAAGCACAGGCTGCAGGGTTTTCAAACCTGAATATGAAATGGCTACTGGTATTAAGAAATTGTTGCAGACAGACTCCACAGCTCATAGAATAGAAAATAACTTTTTAATCAGTCCCAAGAGACCAGTATGGGATCAGTTATGTTACAAGTATAGTCTCAGTCACAAAAAGAGATCTTCAGCCATTCATATTTTGATTGCAGTAGTTGACCCTCATACATCAAACTTGTGCACATTACAGTTTTACTGCATATAGGCTAGATGATGGCTGGAGAGGATCACCTGCAAAGAGGTATGAATTGCAACCAGTCATTGACATTGGAAGATTGCCAGATCACCATTATCTTTCTTATAAAGAGGCAAAGTGTCTGCAGAATGTTTTGAAGTTCATTGTGATCTTCCTGACTGGTTAAGTGATGCCAGATTTTTTCTTACCATCACAAAACCTAAAGTACTTCATGGAAAATTACCCAGATTTGTTAGATAAGGAGTACCAAAAGATGAAATATTACACTACATTGAGGAGCTTAATGAGAAAAAAGGACTGAAGTTACAACAAAGGAAAATCTTAGAAAACTTTTTTTTAAAACAGCCCCTTGTCACCTTTGACCATTTCTGAGCTAAAGTTGTTGCATCGTTACTTTGGAGAAAAAGAACACTCTGGAAGGAGGTCAAAAGCTGATATTTTTGTTGCTGTAGATGCAGAACTTCAGTTGCAAAAGCCGACTAGTTCAGCAGTGGAGAGAATTTGTGTTGACTTGTATCCACACAAGCGTAATTTATTTTTGTGGTCATGGAGATGCATGTAGTGTTAACCACATCCATCTGTCCATCAGAAATTTCTTTTTTGCTCATTGTATTTACACTTATTTTGGTACAAAGATTTGTGTTAAAGATGTCTAGGCTGATTTTGCTTTTCACAACAATCAAATCATATTTGCCAGAGTCCTGGCCCATTATTAACTTTCTAACCAACTTTTAAAAGGATCAATATATTCAAGCAAAATTTGGTTCAAAGGTTCCATTATTCAGAATCAGATTTGGTTTGCATGGTGATGATATTGCATAGCCAAGTTCAATTGCAGTTTTAAAATATGGTTATGCATTCAGATCTAAATTAGTAAATTGGTTATCTCAGGATTGATATAAAGTTCATATTGATTTGCTAGAGTTACAGGACCTTTTAAACTGGATTTTTATTTTCACTCAATAACTTTTGAAAGACTATGCATTGGTGTTAGCATCTATATCAAATATTAACACAATTTCCATTAGCCTTCTTGAGAAATAGATGGATAAAATCTTCACATTTTGGACTCCAGCCAGAATAGGGTACAGTTGGCAAAACTATGAAAAGTAAGTATACATGTAGTTCAGAATTTATATTACAGAAGTCCTTATTTCATATGGCTTTAGGATAAAATATTGAATAAAATGTTGAATTTAATAGTAATAAACCTGGATACACATCCACGGAGTCATGTCACTTCCAACTGGGCTACAAAATTAAATTTTTAGTCTTTTTTTTTAATGATCATTGGCAAATTGTTGGCAAGAATTTCCTGGATAGCAATTTAATTTCTGGCATTTATGATAATGAAATTAGCACCAAAATTGACTAAGAAGCATAAAACATCAAACTTTCCACCTTAGTTTCTGAAGAGACAATTGACACAAAATTTACCTTCACTTTGATTATTCATGCAATGTATTGAAACAGAAAGGGGGTGGTGGAAAGGTATGAAATCAGTGTAAGGTGAAGTGTTCAGGTGAAATGACAGACTTGCCCACTAAAGTGGACTCTGCATTTTTTTGAGATAACTGAAAAAAAATTTGGAATGGGAAGAATTACATTCTTATATTTTGGAAGCTTGATATATCAGAATGAAAAATTTCTGTTGAATCAGACAGCCACTTCATTGTCTGAATTCTTGATCCCTCTCGCATAATGAAATGGCCCCGCACAAGGCTTTATCTGCATAACATTTTGCGGTGCAAGCAAGTGGTTGATGGATTTGTTTTTTAGTTTAACAGTAGAACATATATGAAGATATAGAGATAAACCATTTTATTTCCCTTTAAATATGTATAATTTATTCAATATTATGAATTTATAAATTAATGAAGATTATAAATAAACTTGGACTTAGAACTTTTTAGCTATGTCTGTCAGTATCCAAATGGTGAATCCAATATATATTTTCTTCTGTAAAATACATTCCATTTCAGAATTAATGTTGAATTATGTTCCTTTGTACAAATATTATACAATGTTTTCAATATTGTCATAATTCATAAAATTAAAGCTAAAATAATAAAAAGGATTACACAAAATATTGTTTAACAATATGATAAATTATTACATAAAAAAATAACTATAAAAAGTAATATACAGTTTTAAGTTGTACAATGCTTTTGCATTTATATTAGCCTCGAGTAACCACCTTTCGTGGGCTTAATGTGAATTTTAACGCATTCGTTATAATATTATGATAATCTATTCAAATAAACCATAAAAAGTTTTCAACTATATCTACTTCATTTAATCAGCATGAAATTTTTTTTGGCATTCATGTACATTAGTTCATAATTACCATTTTTCCGAGATTGTGTATGTTTACTTATTCCTGAAAGTGATGTCCATGGTTCGTGACACTGAATAAAAAGTCACGTGGCATATGACCGGACCGTGCCAGTTAGACCAAGGTATGGATATTATTAGTTTATAGTATCTCCATGTTTTTGAAATTAAAATTTTTTTAAAAAAAAAATGAATCATTTTTTTCTGTTAATTCTATATGCAGTTTGTGCACTAACATTACTGCTTGCTTGTTCTTTACCATATAGATACATGACTCGATAGACTGAGAGAGAGACAGACAGACATACAGAGAGACAGAGGAAAAGAGAAATTTAAAAATAGACACTGGTGAATGGATACACATTTTATTACAATAGATTCAATGTCTTTTGATGTAGAATATATGTTTATTATGAAATAATACTGAAATGAAAAAGTCCGTAGTGAATATACATTTCGAGTGTAAATTTTTCTTAGGTTGTATAAGAACTCCACATGATTAAAACCAAATATTTACATTGGCTATCCAGTTGTAGAAATTCCCAAAGTGGATTATCCTGTTCAAAATATGTAAACAAGGCCAACATGTGATCGGCGATGCTATCTTTAGGATATAATAGAAAATTCAAGGCCAAAATGTCTGAGATAAAAAAGGCATTAGTGAAAACAGAGATTTTCATTATGATTTTTTTTAAATGACATGAAATTACCTTTTGAATCTCATTTTGTTTGATTTTACTATATAATTAAATTCTGTAACTCTTTAAGAACGCTGGTGACACAGATGATGATGTCATTATCCCGAAACAAGCGCGTTAGATCGCGAGAAACATGGCGCACGATTGAAGGAGTCCAACGACAACTAGCCTTTGCATGATACTGTCAGTTTTATGTAGATAATTAATAAAATTATAAAAGTTCAATTCCAGTGTAATGGGTTATGTAAATTACATTATATATAAAGCACTAGGGAAATAAGAAATGAGCAAATGTTACGACAAATTATACTGTCTCTATCCTCATTATTTTATTTTATTTTTTTTATTTTTCTTTAACATACCTGCATTGTACCATATAAACTTGTAACGTAATACTAAAACATGGATCTAAACCATGGAACCAGGAGAATGGGAAAAACAGTATAGCCGTTGGGATGGTGATGGAAGAATATATCACCCCCACTAGGGGAGGTGATCGTTTTAGAGAACGCCCACCTATTATCATCCCACGCTAGAAATGTAGCCCCCTAACTACATTCTCTTACTTTTATTTCACCTAATCTCAAGTGTCCCAAGAAAATTGCATTTAAGTATAGAGTGGGGCCACTGTCAAAGTATCGACTTCTAAAGGAGAGCAGAGTACAACCACTGTATTGAGAGGTACCAGTAGGCCTCCCCACTAGGGGGTAGGTTCGCATTGAACGGCCTGGAATCCCCTCACCTACATGTTGGAAAGGCTGTACCTATGGAACAATACATGTTTGATTGATACTTCCACTCTTTTTACTTTTTTTTTTTTTTTCTCTCTCTCTCTAATCCTTAATGTCTCAATATATTTTTGAAACTTACTATATGAAACCGTGAATAGAGAGAATGGGCAACACAGTGTATAGCCGCTGGGACAGTAATGGTGGGGTATACCACCCCACTAGGTGGGGTATACTGCCCACCAATCACTGCCACATGCTAGAAATGTAGCCCCTAAATCCATAATATCCCTTTTTATTTATTCAATAGACACTTGACTTTTAATGTACTGTCTTATTTTTAGGATATATAAATAAATAAAAACTGAAAAGATCTGACCTATTATTATTACCAGTCCAAACAAATATACAAATTATAGCAATCAACAAAATATATAGCACCCATACTTATAGCACACACTGGACAAAACGAGATCCCTGGCAAGGATCACAAAATAAGGGGATACATATGGCAAAGAAACCAGCCATAAGGTGTAATGCCTGACAAGGGGAGTATTTGCCAAGTAAATTTCTTTAGACCAAATGGCAGAATGAATGGGAACCTGGAAACGGGAACCTAAATAAATACGCCCTTTCCAAAATAACAACAAGAATAACCCTAATCAAAAACAAAATATCTCAATAAATTTTTGAATCAAAATTCTATTTATTCTTCACAATACCCACAACAGCAGACCTATGGGGGCAACATACAGATATAAAAAAACCCTTTACAACTTTCAGAATAATAGGGGGTTACCTTAAAGGTGTCATAGCTTATATAGCTAGAGGTCAGAGAGGGGTACACAGATAAACCAAATGTTATGAACTTATTAATGAATTTCATAATATAATCTTAGAATTTAGACCTTTTGGATAGATAGTATATAGATGGTGAATCCAATACAGTTTCTTTTAACAGGCGTTCTATTTCAGAATTTACAATATCAATTGCTTTAAATGAAAAATCTTGTAAATTATGGAAGCTGTCATTAAAGCATCTGGCAACATGAGATGAAAAAGATAGATCTATAAAGCTATTTATGTCAAATCTATGTTTGTTCATGCTTTTTGATACTTGCTGATGGGTTTGTCCAACATATTGTATGCCACATGTTTTACAGGTTATCAAATAAATAACATTAGATGTTGCACAGTTAGTATCATAACCCGTCCTAGATGATTTTTTGGTATTGTTGCTACTGAAATAAGTTTTTCATTAATGAAAGAACAGTGCGAACATCTGAGTCTATTACATTTAGTCAGTTGGATAATTTCTATTTTAAAATGTTGATGTAATTCAACCAAAGATGTTTTAAAGACATTATCATCGGAAATAATTCTTCTATATCTTTTCGCTTGACTGTAAGGTATTCTGTCTCTGCATGATTTTTGATGACACAAAGAATATTCAATGTATTGATGAACATTGGTGTTTTAACATGTATCATAATAGTTATATCATTACCTTCATTTTTAGCGACAGCTATGTACAAAAATGATATTTTATTTTTAGACACACTGAACATGACATTAATTGTAGGGTGAAACTTATTTAAACAGTCTACAAAATAGCAGAGGTATTCTGATGAATGACTCCAGATCATAAAAATGTCATCTAGAAATCTTAGCCACACATCTGGTCTCAAAAGGCATTTACTGAAGAAGTCATTTACTAATTTTCCCATGAATAGCGATGCATAAGACGGAGCCATAGGACTAACCTTTGCTGTACCTCCTTTTAAATATAGTTCCTATCACCAAATTGAAAAAAAGTTATTTTCAAGCACAAGTTTTATTATTCCCAAATGTTTTCTCTGGATAGTCTATGAATATTTTCATCTTTACTAAGATAGTATTTACAAGCTTCAATACCATCACTATGTGGTATATTTGTGTAGAGTGAAGTAACATCAAGTGTAACTAGGAAAGATTTATCTGATAATTATGTGTTGGTGTTGTTTATTTTTTAATAACTAGTTTAACAGTGAAATAGTGTGACAGATTGACATATGCTGATGTAGAATGTTCCAAAGTGATAAGCCTTGAAAAGGTAATTGTATTTATTTCTTTCAGCATGACATATTTTTGTCAAAGGAAAATAATATTTACGGCTAGTTTTAACAATATTGTTTTGGTGATAGAAATTTACCACAGTGACGGTCATTGTTATGGAACGGTTTTTATAAAAGTTGAAAGGAGTGTCAAGTCCATTCATCTTCAGAGTGGTTGTAACTGTCTGAATGAAATACACATATTTCAGAGTTAATATATGCTTCACAGATTCATTAGTCCTGGTTGTCACTGTTTCTTTTAATGAGTGTCTTAACTAAGGCTGCAATGTTTACCAAAATTTGTAAACACGTACATGGTATACAATAACCCAAACAATGAAGTTTAATCGAAATTATTACAAACTATACCATTCCCCCATCTATTAGTAAGGATTCATGTTCATCTAACAACTATTTATATGTAACACACTGACAAGTGTATGCCGTACCTCGCTCAATTTGAGATTGTTTATTTGCTACATGTCTTTTACCTCTTATTATGACTAATTTAGTTTGTAAGACGTGTATTTAATGAATTCCTGTTTATATGACAAATTAGTTACAATATCCTTATGGTCATTGTGATATTGTATCCCACTGTTACATATAGGTACATGATGAAAAAATGGATAATGCAACCGGATGTACTTCCTGGACATGCGCAAAAGATGCGTTCATAAGATATACAGTGACTACAGAACTGTGCAGTGGGATTTAAAGTTGAAACGATGTTTCTTTAAAATAAAATGTTACACATCAAATGTCCTGTTAACAAACATGTATTTCACACGAAAATAATGCAGTGTAAGGAAGTTCGTGTCAGCATTATCAGTAAGCCAACCAGATGTGTAACATGTGGTACATCCAATTCTCTTCAACTTAGGCTAATTCCTAGAGTTGCTATGTGGAAATCATACACATTTTAAGAAAAGAATTAAAAGAATTAAGAAAAAATAATCCTACCAAACAGTACAGTTAAGCAGAGATGTGGAAATGTATCATTTAATTGGAACTGGCAGTTACTGCATTACTGAAAGTCACATGTATGTTCGTTTACATGGTTACGGATTTTGTAAACGCTTACAGCAGTAAACTAAACTTTGCTGTTTACACGTGTAAATGTTTAAACATTGCAGCCTTAGTTTTAACTAGTCATTTTGTTCATTTGTGGAGGGAATTCTTGTGGAACTGTATCTTTGTAGTTGAGAAAAATTGTGTTCACTCATTGATTGTTCATATGTTTTGTCTTGATTTATTAACAATTCTAGGTGTTACTACAGTCCACAAACATGCATTTGTGATCTGTAACTAAGATGTAGAATGTAGACACATGGAAATAGCTTTCTGGTATTATGCATAAATACATGTACGGAGTTGAAAGTTTGCTTGTACATTTTATAGAGTTTCAGGTCGAATGTTCAAGTTTCTACAGCACGTTCTGGACATAATTTTTTAAGTTTGCCTAAGATTCATTTTGACAGATATTATTAACTAGGTTTACATTTGTATACTGAAGTCAGGGTTTATTTATATGTATTTGCAATCTGTATCCAAGATGTAAATGTTGAAGAAAAAGGTTTCTTGGTTCTATTCTTTTATTTGTGTTAACTTTGTTTTAGGAGTTGAAATTACTAGAGTACATGTTCAGAGTTGAAAGCTTGCCATTTATAGACATTTTATGGAATTTCAGATTGAGCATTTGTCATCGTTATACATGTTCATATTATACATGTACTTTAAGTTCCAACATGTCAAGTGTGCCGAGGATTCAGTTTTCAACAGCACTTTAAATGCCATGAGCCTGTTGCTATGATCTAGGTCAGGGATTTACAAAACCAATTGCTCGACTCCCAGGACAAGCTCAAGTTTCCAAGGGACTTTATGGGGAGGTCCAAAAAAATTGATAGAGAGAAGGAGAAAGGGGTCGTGTTCCATTCATAATGCTTTATGTTCTGCAAGTTTTATACCTTTTGATCTTGCCACACTACATATAACAGCACCTTTATTTAGTGTTTATATGTATCACACTGTTCTATTACATAACTGGCCACAGTTTCTTTCATCTATTATATGTCATTTCCATCTTTTACTCAATGTCAAAGTCAGTCTCGTATTTTCTTGTACAGACATTATAATATGTGAATACACCTTTCGCTCAATAACTAACACACAATGGGATCCAAAAACATAGACTGCACTACATGTGAGGGCATGAGTTACTGAGGGACCTCAAAAAAAAATTAAGAAGGGGATGCCATCCCTGTTGGACATCGAGAAAACCCGGAAAGGGGGGGGGGGGTAATGGGGCTGTTTAATGGCTGAATACTCATTTTATAATTGTATTGGAAATAATTGTCAATAAAGAGCTTTTTCTAATGAATTTGTTCACTTTTTTGTGTAAATTACCTTCATTTTCAAGATACCCAACCTCTGAAAGATCATTAACAACATTACTCCAAGAGGTTTCAACAATCATCACGTGTACACAAAAACATTGTGTATTACATCACTGCTTTTTTGCCATTGTTGATTCAGAACAAAACAAGATTCCTTTTTTTCTAAAACTAGGGACATTTATTTTGTAAAACAACCATGGAAGTCAAAACTCAATGGTTTTTTTTATTGTTCTATTAGTAAATATTGATGCCGTGATTTCATAGCAAGTAATAGAGAAACTTCTCATCCTTGAGGAAATCACTGAGTGCCAAATCAGGAATTTTAAGGTTCACTACAAACTCTGGAACTCGTTTCTCCATAATGAACTGTATCTGTCAAACAAAGCTTTCTATTCACAAAGTACTCATTTCACTTGTGAATGAGTAGGACAATTTAAGGTGGTTTAATTATATTACTTACATAATAATATTAATAACAGTGTTCGACTGATCAATTGAAATGAGTTGACCAAACACACGACTGTGACCGCTAGCTCTTATGCAGGTAGGATTTGATGATTACACTGAAACCAAATTAAAAGATAGAACTAAAACATGAATTTCAGTTGACAAAACTTTTTTAATTAGTATTTATTTATTAAAGTGTTGCCACCAGAAGGCATTAGTGTCATTTTGAATGATCAAAATTTCATTGAATATTGTTATTTAGAGTGTACTGAGAATGTTGTTTGGAAAGAAAATTTAACAAAATATATGACTTATTAAAAGCTGAGAATTTCATGACGTTGATTCAAATTTCCAAGTAGTAACCACCGTTTTTGACAACAGAACAAGCGATATATCAAGGTTTCATTTACCAATTTTGATCATGATTTTCTTCACATTCAACAAATTGGGTCCAATTTTGGGGGTATTTTCTAGTAAAAAAGAAAATGGGATCCACGCCTGACCCTGTTTTATAAGCGGGTTTGCGAGTAAACTTGTCGCGAGTTATTGAGGGAGTGGTGTATTTGCTATTTAAAGCAAGTTTTGACAAATAAGGAATAAATATTTATATTTTAACTTATCAGTTACATTTTAATTGTAATATTTGTACGTATCCGTGATTTGCAGACTTCCATGTATTAACCTAGCCTCAGGCAGTTTGTGAGCTTGCCAACTCTAAACAATTGCCTTGTCAAAAATTGTTTTGGTACATGTCACCAATTTTAAGGTGAGTAGGTGCTAATTGTTAATAATATAACTCATGAGATTTCTTTGACAGGTGTGTTGCCCTCATCTCTAATGATTAACCACTTGGAGGATTTCGTTCAAAGCATGATCGCTGTACCAAAAATGTAGCAACCACAAGTGGCATTATGATCTGTTGTTTACGTGATAATTACAGGAGACTGATACATACTTACTGCTTGGCAAACAATTAAATGGATAAAAATAAGTATTCTCAATCTCAAAAGTCAGCTTGTCAAATATTTTGATGCATGTCACAGATTTCAAGGTGACTAGATGATAATTATTAAGTAAATGGATAAAATAAGTTTTCACAAATCCTTCAATTGTGAGTATAAATAAATCATTACAAACAGTCAAGCTTTCATTGCTGTTGATGTAGTTGATAAAATGAGTCTGCTGTCTTATCTAGGCAAAAAAAGGAATTTCCTTAAAATATCCAATATTTTATCTTAATTTTTTTTTACTCATTTTGGAATACTAGTATTATGTTTGGGGTAAGCTCAGATTTTCCAAGGGCAAGTTAAATTTTCCAGTCTTTTATAACATTTGTAAGTCCCTGATGTAGGTACATGTTCTCGTATTCGTGATCTGAAAGATGTCAAATGTATATGTAGATACAAAGGTTAGTGGTTAACACTGCTTGTGTTAGCTTAGTTTCAGCTGGAGTTATCATAAGCAAAATAGCAAGTTCAAAGTTTGTTGGTTAACTTTACTGGGTCTCAAATTACACATGGTCATGCATGTTCTTGACAGACTTGAATATCTTAAGTGCAGTTTGGACATAAAATTTATTGTCTTTATACATGTACTGTGAAAGACTGGAACAAAACATTTTAACAATAATGTAAGAAATCATTTGGCATGATATTTTGAAATAAAGATAATACACTGTGTGCTTTTCTTGAAGTCCTATGCAGACCCCCTCCCCACTATAAGGAGGGTAGAGCCATGCATAATTTAGTAGAAATTTTATGTATGATGTAGTTCAGTATAAGGCAATTACCTATTAGATGGTACACTTTTATGTCTCCTACAAACAGGATTATAGCATGGAAGTAGTGTAGTATTTAGGACAGAAGAGAGGTTGTCAATCCTAATTAGCATTCAGACATGCTAGATGTAAAGCAAAAAGGAAAGATATCAAGCAGAATGCAGACTGAAACAGTTCTTTGTAACAATCTGGTTTGCATGTCATGGTCTTGCAATATACACCTAGGCATGTTAAATACTTATTTCTCTGCAGCACTTGCAAGTTTTATAAACATTGGTCAGCACTCAAATTAGCCAGTTTTTGACTCTTTACCAAAAATGCTCACACTTCACAAAGCTTAATGTTTCAATAAAAATTCCAATTAACATGCCAACCAGAAATGGTTACTTGGTCCAACAGCAAAGTTTTGATCTGTATTTTATTTTGGAACACTGCAGCATATGAAGTATGTATAAGTAAGGTGAGAAAAACCAGTTGATTTACTGGCTATCTAGTGCCAGGGCAATGGGCCCTGTCCTTGTACACTAAGACTAACATAAACATAATGACCAAATTGGAACTGGTATCCTGGAGCTGAGTCGACAGAAATGCACATTAGATTAAGAACTCTAATCTCAAATACAATGTTTACCTAAGAAAATAAGTGTAATTTGTAAAACTTCATTACAATTATATATAGATGCCCTGGTTTTCATAAATTTCTGACATAATATACCAAGTGTCCACATTTACACATTGTTGTCAAATAAGAAAAGTTAACACCTTTCACCTTTTTATTAAACATTTGTTGGTCCACAGGAAGCACAAAGCACAGGGTAATTAGATAAAATAAAATAATTTTGTTGAGATATACAAAACAGTAATGACTGTTCATAATGTTCTTGGATAAACGTTTTCTCTGTTAGAAGGTTAGAGTTTAATTTCCGTGGCCAAATTCCTCATTACTATATATTCTAAAGGCTTTGTTATAATGTTCTTTTGTTACAAGGTTTAATTGGTTATGGAATTTAATTTGTGTGGTCCATCAGAGAAAATTAGCTCAATTATAACATTTTTATCACCTGACACGGCAACATCACTTAAATGATGTCAGTCACTTAAATAACAAAAGGTATGATATAATCACACTGCATTTATAATCAGTAATTTAGAATCTTGGGTTGCTGGTTCAGTGCATGAAAAGAAATGTTTTTGTTTTGTACTTTTTGACCGAAGAATTTCGATATATCCTTTAGCTATCATTCTATATCTGTATGTTGAACAATTGAGTACAGCTCAGATTGACACACCTGATATTCTTGATTCAAAACATGTTAGGAAAAAAATCTCATATTAATAAAGAAACAAATGACTACTGGCAATTTCTATCCATCCAAATAAATAAAGGACGAATTTACTAGTCATTAAGCTATTGAACAGAGTCATTTCAACACAAAAGTGATTTTTATAATTCACCAGCTAGTACATGTACATGTATGTTGACATTTTCAGCAGATAGTAAAACTTGCTGGTTTATCTTTTTTTTTCTTCATGATAACATGTATTTATACAAATGTATGTTGTTTGAAAACTTAATTATCATTACATATGATTTTGACAGTAATCATACCAGTATAAATTGTTTACTACATGTTTGTCCAATGTCATTGACATGGACATGTACATACAATTGTGACAAATAAACGAGGTATTTTTTTATATAATACTTCCCGGTTGCAATGTTATAAAAATCCCAGTACCCTGCAAAGCATTATAAATTTTTTTATGTATATGTATGTATGTGTGTGGTGTGTATGGAAAGTTGTGACCCCCATGTAAAAAAAAATAAACCAGTGGGTGATTTTAACATTAAATAAATTCTATGGGTGGAACCATGAAAGACCTTAATCGCATCTTGGGGTGGCTACCCAAATTCAAAACTGCCTTCCCCAGTCCTATGTATAGTTTAATGGAACAGCCCTAATAGTCAGATAACAGAAATTACTTTATTTAGCAGAATCAAACTGTACTTTTCTTACCTATATGATTGAGAATCTCATTCATTTATGGTCCCAGTCTGGTTCTTTTGGGTAGCTTGTCTCGAGTCACATATAACATGATATGGTTTAATGATGTCATAAATATATTTAGAAGTACTTTTAATTAATGATGTCAGAATATATAACAAGGCTTTCATGTTTCCAATTAAGATGAATAAATTATTTAACAGAAAACAAACTTAATATTTCATTATTTGAAGAACAAATAATTAAGAAAAGTGATCAATGCAAGCAATTGGCACAGAAATAAGGAAATCCCTGTCAAGGGACTATACCATTTTTCATTTACTCAATGCCAAACCATAGATTCTTTTCATCTACCTGTGGATCTTTCTTTACTAGAGTTGACAGTCTCTTAGTGAAAATCTCCACTGGATTTACAGTAATCAGTCCCCCAAAGTTCCTCATAATGGCGTGAAGAAGCTGGTGCCATGTTGGGACTTTTTTGGACTTCTCACAGAACGAGTAGATCATCTTGATCAAACTGAAACAACACACGATAATAAAGTCAATTTATGATTTTATTGTCCATTACTACTCCCTCAAGGAGAGCTGCCAATATTAATAATAAAGTGGTGAACCCCTCTCCAAAGTCCAAGAAGAGGATCTTCTCAAACAGAACAAAGCAAAGAATGATTACCAGCAGAGAAAGTGCAAATAAAGAATAATAGAATGAAAGGAAATGGTTTTTATATATGTTGACATATTGGCTGTATTTCCAGTATACAGATTACAGACAGACATAGACTTATCATCTGTTCATATGCTATTCTCACCCTTGACAAGATTATAAAAAAAAAAAAAAAATTCCAGACAGACTACCTGTCAGTTGTCAATGACCTTAATTCAAAATGCAGGACTCATCTTGGTCACTATGCCCTTTGTTTTGCGCTACATGAATGCTTAAAAAAATATCTTATGACCAAATTTCATGTCTTCACTTAAATTTGGAAGGCATTACGGTGTTATCTTCAAAACAGAAGAAATAGTGCAATTTTATTCTGCAAGGAAAATCTTAGCTAGAATAAGTCCAGGTGTGGGAGCAGAGATGACTAACAACCAAATCCTTCACATTGTACTTCCTGCTGATGCAAAACCACTGCCGTGTCCAAAGGCACTTGTTTCTGTCAGTGAAAAAGGAAATTATTGACTGCACCCACTCCCCTTCTACAAATGAACAAGGTGGCTATAACTTGTATGGTTTGGAATCTGCCCCTGTGCTGATTCAATGCTAATTTTTTTTTATCCCATCAGCACATTCAGTCACTGATTTCGTATATCAGAGTAAAAGGAGAAATTCCAAACTACTTCCCCATGTATGATTTAAGTACTTCACAGATTATTAGATAACCACTTTTGCGTGAAGTTTCTCAGTCTTTTTGTATCTGTTTGGATCAAGTTTGGATGTCAATACTTCCAGTGTGTCACACAGTGAACAAGCTACAGTTAGTTCTGATTGGTGATTACTGTTTTACCCTGCACTTGAAAAAACAGAAACCACCCATCAGAACTGAATGTAACATATTTCACTGAGTGACACACTGGAAGTGTAGCCTTCAAATTCAATCCAAGTAGACAAGATGCGAAGCAACAGATAAATTTTGATAAATTTTGTGTAAAGTGGCTATTAAATGATCAGTAAAGTACTTAAATCATACATGGGGAACAAATCTTGAATCTCTTCTTTACGTTGATATATGTTATCAGTGACTGAACATGTTGATGGGATAAACTAATTAGCATGGAACAGGGGGGAGGGGAAGCAAAAATTTTGAACCATATGAGTTAGTCACCTTGTGTTAAATTGTAGAAGGTGTGTTGTCAATAGTTTTTCTTTTTTACTGACAGAAATGAGTGCATGTACCTGCTACTGTAACAGCTGTCTCAGATTAATTTTCAATTTAAAAAGGCAAACAACTAATAATTATTCATGACTGCTGAAGATTAAAGTAACTTGTATAGCATAAGTACCGTTTTGTATTGATTCTTCACCTCTTGTATCAATATGGGTATCGATATGATAGAAGTATCGATACATCGATATATCGATTAATTGTTTCACCCATAATGTTAACCCATTTCAGATGGGATACGATTCCAGTCGTCATTTACCTTTTCAGACAGGATATACGATTCCGGTCATATGTTTACTACATTCCGTCTACCACTTCGCAGAAGTGTGCAATTAACTGTTTAATACATCATTAGCTTCTGTGTACTCTTTTGAAAAGAAGGAAATAAATGTAGGAGGTACACAAATGCAGTGACAGCAAGAGTTTAACAAATGCCAAAAACTGGTAAAAATTCAATTTAGAAAATGAGTTTTAAGGTGTAGAGATCAAAATGGCAATCAGTACTGAAGAGGCAAGTGATGGCAGTGATGTGGATGCCAATTTTGATGAAAATATAGACAATTTTGTGGGAAAAATTGATATTTTAGGCAGTGAGGATCACGATCTTGACTACATTAAATGAACTGACTGGATGATAATTAGTTAATTGATAGTTCTGACTTGGATATTGATGATGATGAAGACGCTGATGCTTTTCAAGCTAACTGGATATTTTGAGAACTTCACTTCTCATAAAGTTCACCCATACACCGATGTTGGATATGTGCATAATACTAAGAAATTTTTACTGCATTCCTGGAAATGGAACAAAATAAACTCAACAAAACTCTGGTATTTTTACATTAGAATTTATTATGGAATAAAAATACTGAACCAAAATGAAAAACTTTGTTGACTTTCCAGTAAGGCTCTGTTCTGCTTGCTCTCCAATTCTCATGCGAGTAAATTTAATAAAACTGTAATAACCTTTGACATTCTTGATGGATATTTATTATTTTTTCACCTTCTTACACGGCATAAAATTCCCCAACATTTTATACACTTATATATAGGAGGTAAAATGAATATTGCAGATAGAAAAATTGCATTGAAAGTAAGTTATAAAAGAAAAAAACATGTAGAGCATGTTTTTTATTTTACTTAACTTTACTTTCAACTGAATTTTCATGTCTGAAAATTTTCAATGAAAAAAAACATGACTTTAAAGAAAATGTTATGCTTTTTAAAATGGTATAAAACTTTGAAAAAGTATTTGAAAAACTTGTCCTGTAAAACCAGACTGGCCAACATCACAGCATTCTCTCATGCTGATACACCAATGACTGAACAAATTTCCAGTTCTACACAACTGCCTGTCCGATTGAGCTTCAGTATGAAAAGGGTTAAATCTACAATTAAACAGTGAAATAAGAAAAGGTCAAGTAGGCCAGAGATCACTCACCTGTCTGACATGTACCTAAAAGCCAAAGACATGGGCAGTTGGCCAATCAGTCTGGGTTGGTATGATACTTCCAGACATATAGAGGCTTTTATGTTGTATTTTAGTAATATCAGCCATATTGGAAGGCAAATCAGTATCATTTGTGCAAACTTGAAAGGTTTTATGTCTGTAAAATTTGGTAAAATCTTCTTTAACAGTTTTTCGAGAAGTCATTGAAAAGTGTTTCTGTTGCCAGTGACAATGGCCATAAGCAATAATATGTGCAAAATTTAAAGGTCTTCATGCCAGAATGCTATATGTCAAATTTAGTCAGATTCTGTTCAGCAGTTTTTGAGAAGAAATAATTTAAGTTTTTTTTCTAGTTTTAGCAATACAGTACGACCCCGCTATAGCACGCTTCGTTATAGCACAAATTCGGATATAACACGTGGCATGGCTCCCGACATTTCATCTATTTTTTCATACATGAAAAAAAAAAATATTTTTCTTCAAAGTTCGAAAAATAATGTGTAAAAAATTAATTATCATTTTGGGGAACAGATTGTGTATGAATTCGGATATAATACGATCGTGGCGTGGCTACAGAAATTTTACAATAATTTCGCCAATTTCTTGAACTACTGCAAAGTTTTGTGCCAAAATAAACAAGAGTTTGAGTTAATAATTTGGCAAGCTGTGTTGTATTCTTGAAGAAAAAGTGTCTTATGATTGCATCTTTCTTTATATGAATAAATATGCTGAACATTTCTATTTGTGAATGTTCATTTCAAATGTGTCAGTAGTCAATCACTGCACTTTGATCTTAGTTTATTTTTGAAAGATGTCAGCTCATTTTAAATCTGATAAGTGTTAATCTTATTATTACTGATACATGAACAATAAAGTCATTAAGTCTTCTTTGTGTTTGTCTTCAATGCATCCTGTGTACAATCGTTGCTCAAACAACAGCCGACATATGTTTGCTCATTCAACTGCATACACAGCCAAGCACCAAACAATGAAGTGGTTGATAAAAGATTAGCACCTGAATTTATAAATCAATTAATTTAAGTCATTGACAATCATCAAAGTCAATCTCAAAGCTAAAGGTTGTTCAAACCAAGCGGCAATGATTTATAAAACATCAAAAAAAACGAAAGCCGCCAACGTGCACACGTGGCTTGGCGGTGTTGTTAGACAATCGCCACGCAATCAGATGACCAGTGAATACTATTGGAAATTCCCTATAAAAATGACCCCATTGTTGATTAACAATTATTCTTGCTGTAGTCGTTCAAACAAATAGGTGTCAGAGTTTTAATTAGTAGTTATTTACAATGGATAACAGTACACGGAAAGGTAAAGCTTTTACTGTTAAAGAGAAGTTTGAAGCCATGGACAATGCCAAGTTTAGTTCTACAACTTCCTGTGCATATACTTTGACCTTAATCCCTTAGCTTGTAAAGGCACCACACTCTTTGTTTTCCCACGTGACAACCCTTTGATCAAGCCGCGAGTTTGACACTTGTTCAGTGCCAAGTAACAGAGGGTGGTTATTTGAACTCCCTGTGATCTTGCCGCACAATTGATACATTTCCAGTTGCATCCTTTAATAGATTTCTGACTTTATGATCAAAGTGTTACTTGCAGAGCCCAAGCTCAGTCTCTGCATAAGCAATCGAATATTTCAGTAAAGCTGAGGAATCAAGAGTCGGACGTGATTTACGATGACTAGACGACGACGATTTAGGATTTCAGAACTTTATCAGACAATGATATTATACTACTGTGTGCATTTTTTCGTTGGAATTATTATGAACTCACTCCTACGCATGCCATAGATCGGTTGGTGAGTACACGTGTTGATCCTTTAACTATTCATGCTATACAATAGACATGTACATATAAATGTACCAATGAATGGTTTTCTGAATAAAGTAAAATATTATATGTGCAATCTCTGTTTTCACTGCATGTGTATTTCTCGGTTAATATGAATTGATTTAAGATGGTAACTGTGCCAATGAAGCACGTTGCTTTTAGCCCACAATTTACCCCCCCGCCATTTGTTTGGTGCATGCATCATTTTCTTCAGCTAAATGACTTGGTTTTGTCTAGGTTGGTTATAGCACGGTTCAGGACATAGAACGATCTCATTTTGTGGACCCCGACCATCGTGCTATAGCGGGGTCCTACTGTACAGTCAAATTTGATCGCAGATCAGCATCATTTGTACAAAGTTACAAACCTTCTTGCCTGGATCAGTTTTGTCAAATTTTATTCAGCAGCTTTTGGAGAAGCTCTTGTTAAAGGTTTCTCGATTTGTTGTAACAAAAGCCATATTTGAAAGCAGATCAAAATCATTTGAACAAATTATAAAGGTTTCGATGCCAGAATGCTTTCTATAAAATTTGGTAAAATTATACTCAGCACTTCATGAGAAGAAAATGTTGGAAAGTTTTCTAATTAATTTTGTAGTGCAGTCATTTTTGATGGTGGATAAGAATAGTTTGCATCAATTTAAGAAGTTGAAGCTTAATGCTTTCTGTCAAATTCAGCCTGATATTGTACAGTGGTTTTGGGAATAAGTCATTTAAAGGTTTTCTAGTCTTAGTAATGATGGCCATATTTGATAGTGAATTGGCATCATTTGCACAAATTGAAAGGCCTTCATGCCCATATGCTTTCTGTCAAATGTGGTCAAATTCTGTTCACCAGATTTGGGAGAAGTAGAGATAAAAAATTTATATATCTTTTGTAATAGTGGCCATATTTGATGGAGGAGCAACATTATCTGTACAAACTTTAAAGAACTTTATGCCAGAGTGCTCTCTGTCAAGTTTGGTCAGATCCATTTTTGTGGGGAAGTCATTTAAAGGAATTTTTTCTATTCTATTTTTAGTGATGGTGGGCACTTCTGAAGGTAGATGAGCTTCATTTGTAACAATGTGAAAGGCCTTTGTGTAAGAATACTTTCCATCAAATCTGATCAAATTATTTTTGTCTCATTTTTATTGTAAAAAATTGTTTATAAGGTTTTCTATTTTGATCCATACAATGGCAAATCAACCTTTTTTGCACAAAATAGAAAGGCCTTCGTGCCAGGATGCTTTCTGTCAATTTGGTAAAATCTTGTTGAGCATTTTTAAAAAAAGTCTTTTCAAGGTATTTTTATATTTAGTAATGGCAGCCATATCTGATGGCAGGTCAGCATCATTTCTACAAATCCTACAGGCCTTTATGTCAAGTTACTTTCTTTTAAATTTGGTAAAATTCTCTTCAACAGTTTTAAAAAATAGTAATTTCAAGGTTTTTGTATTTTTAGTAACAGCAGTCATGGATTATCATTTGTACAAATCTGAAGGGTCTTCAGGCCCAAAACACCATCAGTCCCTGACACAATGTGTTGCAATATATCAGTACATCAGACCTTTAGTACTGAATTCAAATAAAAGTTGCTCGCAACAATTAATTTGTGTTATCATCCTCCAAGATTTGCTTCGGGGCCTGATCAAATTACACTTCACATTGAACTTTACTGGAAGTGCCTGTCAATTTGGTGTTGTATGTTTGCAAGGTAGTAAACCTGCTTGTTGTCAATTAATAATACATTTTTTAAAGTAGTCGAGTGGAATAAAATACTGTTATTCGGTGAAATTCATTAGTAGAGGTTTTTGAAAAGAAAGAGAGTTTTATAACTATTTTGAGAAGAAACCAGTGAATTATAGAAGCATAATACTATTACTAAAGCAGCACAAAATTCAGAACTTAAAATGAAATATTTGAAACAATGAACATGAAGTTTTTGCAAAATCAACTAAACTTTGCCATCTGGCACCAGTTGTTTAGCACTGCAAACAGCTGTGCTGCTGAAGATAATGCACAGATTTTACTGGTTCCAGGTTTACTATAATGTAAAGAAAGATTCCCATTCAGATGCAGTGTCCCCTTCCAGAACAAACAGGATGGAATGCATATGAAAACATGAACAGAAAAGTGAAAGTCTCTCAGGTTGTTTGCAAAGAGTTTCATGTGGATAAAAACTTCAACTGGTCACAGAAGCACAGCAAAAACATTGGCCTGGACACATGATATGCCTATTTCACCAATTCAGGCTACTATCCACTTACCCTCGCTGTGTGGATCCCCAGATATCATTCATTTACTGAAGAGACAACCAATAAAATAATGCAGTGACTATATCACACAAGGAGATGAGGCTAAAAAACACTTTGTGTATTTCATGCTGAACAAGTTGCAAGGCTTTATCTGAGCCAGGGTTGAGCATCTCAACAATATATACATCTGGGCAATCCTGAGTGCACAAACCCAAATACTTGGCTAAATAGTGGGATTAGCTAAGCCCTTTGATGCACAAAAACAAGTTTCTTGCAAACATAGATGATATGTTGGCCTGCACAGGAAACATCAGTAATTAAGCACCAGCAATTGCAGCAAGCTAGATTACATTCTTGGGGGCGGGCTCCACATGATACCAAGCAACATGGAGTTTAAAGTCGGATCATACATTGCGAATAACAACAAACTTCTTATGGTGAACAACAACATGATTCTAGGCACCAATGTTGATGTTAATCCAATAAGGATGCCCGCAAAAGTGCAAAGCACTGGCAGCAATGCTAGCAGTACAAAAACACCACAACAACTGCATCCAACAAAGCATGAAGTGGTTGACTTTTACCCAACAGAGCCTGCACAGCAAGCAGCTAGCACAAGTATGAAACAGATTGGTGCCACACAAAAAGTACAGGCATAAAAAAAAGCCAAAGGCCATGATGCCAACAAAACCGCACTAGTCATATTTGGAATTGCATCAGAGCCTGTGGCCATTTGGTTTCTCTGCTCTTGAATGATGAGCACCCTGTTCCACACAGCCATCACTCTGGTGCTGCTGTCTGCATGTGCTAATGTGAGCGCAAAGTGTGGTTTCATCTTTCTTGGGCACATTCTCTTCACAACCACCAAGGTTGGTCATTTCCAAGTCATCAGCCATACTTTAACAAACACAACAACAAATCTAGATGTCTACGACCTTCTCAGAAAGGAGAGTTTGGCAAGGTACTCTTACATACAGACCAACCAGTATCCTATCAGTTTGTTGTCCATGCTCTGCACTTGTGCTAGCTTGCTAAAGCTCGTGTGATGTGGTGGCTTTATATTATGTACACCACCAACCACACTATAACAAATGAGACCTTAACCTATTTTCTCTATAACTGACTTAGAGTTAAGCGCTTAAGCAACCATATCCAGAAATTCATAAGAACCACTGCATTTGCTATATGTGACATGGATGTTGATGAGATACTATATGGGCTGACAACTCATGAGTGAGAAATGGACAAGCCAGCAGTAGCAACAAGTGCAACAATAGCCACACACAACATGGTTCCCGCACCTGATGAATAAACACTTGCACAGCAGCATGACTGCCTGTCCGAGTTGGTAGCTTTTGAAGCAGTGAAAGAATAGGCTGACCTTTGCAGCCCTTGTGGCGATGAGCAATAAAAAAGTAGCAAAGACTCATGCCATATACGAGGCTAAACTGTGGGACTCGATGACTGCTTTGCTGGGGTCATCTCTACTCGAACTGTACACAGCAGTTGCAAGTCTCTTTCAAGCTATAGGTAACTGTGAAGGTCTTGCGAGTGATTCAGGAAATGATCCAATCATACAGACCTCTTGGTCAAACTACAGCAGTCATTTTTACTTTAGGTATGGTGCAGTACTAGCACCCACTGACATGCTTATATATAGACATATCAATTGTGAGAAGAAACAAGAAGAAGAAATTACAAGCACAACTGATAATGAATGTGCCAGCACAACTGACTGCGCTATCAGAATGACAAACTCAGGAAGTCACACAGGTCACCAAGCTTAAACATGTCTTTGCAGTACTCAATGCTGCGAGTACAGGGAAAGTGCAGGTCTTGAGGCCAGGAATGACCATTGTGGACACTGAGCTTGACTGATCAATGTTATACACAATACTTGCCGCGATTATAAATGTCAGCGCTGGTGATGTCCTTCAAGATAACTGCATACTCGAGAATTTTTCCCAGATTGACCATGTCATTGAGGGTTACACCTGTCTTGTGAACTCCCATTTCCCATTTCATAATTTTTGGTGACGGGTCTCTGTAAGGCCTTGGCCTCTGAGGTAGTTTTCAAAGTCTTCTACTGCATGCTGAGCAGTGAAGTTCAGGTTGCCATCTCACAAAGGGGCCAGGTTGTCAGGATTGGGCTCTCAAATGGGGTGGAGGCCATATACCACTGCTGTCACAAGGTAACCATTTTCATAGTAAGGCTTATCAATACCAATAAGAAGCCCAGGTTTTGAAAAAATGGTTGAGATTTCATCTGGTGAAATCTCAACCACCTTTTTGTCCTTGTGGTGTTCTGTATTCACCAGTTCAGTCATGTCAGATACCATCCACTCCTCCTCATTATGATCATTATAGTAAAAAAAACTTAATGTAAATGAAAAATTCTTTGCCAGGTGGGAAGGCTGCAAGAATAGTGGCCATGTGTGTGTGGGTCATTTAGCAATTCAAGATCAGGCAATTGCCTTGGACTTGGTACCCCAGCATAATGCCAAGGTTGCCATGTCCAAGTGGGTCATACATGCAACATGCTAAAGACATACACAGTGCTGTCAACTTGAAACTCTTCCTTCGTGTCATGAAGACAATGATACCAATCAAGGTCTAGGTTTTTAGGAACAGGCGTATGGTGTAATGTATGGTGTAATGCTACCTTGTTAAGGTCAAAGGGGACTTTGGGTTCCTCAATTTCAATATTGCCAAGCAGCAAAATTCCTGCTGAAAAGCCTGCTCTGTGTGCTCGCCCCACCTAAGCCAAATAAGTGCTACATCGGCTGCTTGTTGGCTGTCAAGTTCCTCCTGGAGCTGCTGCAGTGCTGTGTGACTCCTGGGGTAAAAGGGTTGAACCCCTGTCAATGCTTTTAACTCCCCATGCAATAAACATGCTCATTGTCATGCACTATGGATTAGCATGTACCCTGTAAGACTTCTCTCTAGATAGAAAGTTGAACCTCCATCAACTGTTGGACCCTTTTTCTGTAAGTATGCACCCTGTGAGACTTAATTTCTAAACAGGAGGTCAGACCACCATCAACTGTTGTAATAAAAACCCAAAATGTCTTTGGCCATTATTTCTGTATACACTAGCTTATGCTGCCCCCTATCGCTACCACATTGGCAGCAGAGTCGGGATTCAGACTGTGTGCACTTTCCATGCAAGCAGCTGGGTGTAGGCAAAATGCTTCCCTTTCTGTTCTGAAGGTGAATTTTATAGTACTTCCCACAGACACTGCAACCATCATCCACTTACAGCAATTATAACCTTTCATTTTGATTAGGTATACCTATAGTGCAACACTTCTTTAAAAGACAAAAACAAAGTGGAGCATCTCTAGAAACCTGGGCCAGCAAGTGGGGTGGGTCTATCATATGCACTCTTCTTTATCCACTCTTTCTCCCAAGGCATGGGTTTTCAAACAGTTTATCTAGACATTTTTTCAGGTGGTTTCCATAGTAGCCTTGTTTTAACGGACTTCCCTTGGGCCATGGGAGGGCCTTTCAAAACCAATGCTACTACCTGCAACTATCTCAAAACTGTCCAGAACCTTATGCTGGGGGATTGTATGCATGCTCCTGAAGCTCTCTGAACAACATGTTGAGATAAGCACTTTTTAGGCATGCCTGACTTTTCTTTTGCTGCCAGGAACTGTGGCCGGCCATTTGAAAAAGTCAAGGGAAACTGCTAGTTGGCAGTTGGAAAAAGCAGCCAGAAGTTTGCCACATGCTGCAGCCTGAAATCCCTACCCCATGCTGCCCAAATCAGTAAATTGTAAAATGTGGGCCAAAATGACCTATTTTTGCAATGAGGGAGTAGTACTTATCAAGATGTATCCCCTCACAAAGTTTCATGATTTTAGATAACAATGCCGGGGATAATACAATAACTCTCCTCTACTTCGTACTGGTGAGTAACAAAATAACAAAACCTAAATTAAGCCAATTTCATGGGATCAAAACTTATACCCATATTATAAGAACTACAGAGTTACAGAGAGGGACTGCTTAGTGAGGGAGTACTTTACCTGTAAAAATCTCTCAGTCCGTAGAATTCTCTCGAGTCTTTTGATGCTTTTGTGAAAAGTTGTAGGTAGGATTCTGCCAGTGGTTTGATCAAGGGCTTCATCAGATTCAAGGTTGTTTTATCCGATGAACAAATACCTCTGGAAAGGAATAATTAATAAAATAAGACCATTCTCCATTTATCTCCCATGAAATAATAGATTGATTTCCCAAGCCCAGACAAGGGACAAACACTTCTACTTATTTGCATACCACTTTTCATAATGTTATGCATTTATTGTTTTAAAAATAGTGACATAAAAACTGAACAAAAGTTTGGGTTTAAAGTCAAATTTCATAAATACTCGATAAATTGCTTTTTCTCTTTTGTTTTGGACATCAACATTTTAGCAAAAATAACCTGCGGTTCTGATGAATAACTCAATCTTATTAGTGACTAGTAATTTTACTTTTGTATATATTTAAATACATAAACACATGCTCTTTTACATATATAAATTTTACACCTTTTCAAGTTTACATTCTTGTGTAAGTATCAATAATCTGAGTATTTTTATTTCTTTATTTTATAATAGTGGCTTCATTATATACATTTTCTCTCATACAAACGAAAGTTTTCAACCCTGACCATGTACACAGTAATGCATGTAAAAAAAAATGTGCTCTCTCTCACTCTCTCAAATATACTGGCTCAAGACAATGCAATTCTTTGTCATGGATGTTATAATGGACATGCACAAACATATCTTATTATACAAGTCCTAATGTCAAAGAAACATTCTCTTTTTAAAAATTTTTATTATTAATTTTTCCTACTTGGGGTCTCCTTTTATCTCACTCTCTTTTCGTTTAGTTTCTTTTACTTTTATATTGAATTCTATATAATTTTCATTGTAGACTGCTTCAGTGAATCTTGTCACAAATCTAAAGTCACACTGTTTTACTTCTTTCGCTGTGCATTTATTTCTCTTTCAATCTGTTCTTCATACTCTGCATCTCTTCCTCTTTCTTCTACTTTTGACCATGGAAGGCTGCATTGATATTTTAATCTATGTGAAAAATGCTCTTTTAGTGTTAAAACACGAGGTATTGTCCATATTATCATTTGCGTTAAATTTTACTCTATATAATGGCTATTTTTATTATTTTACAAGATGATAAACATTAGACTTTTCCTCAGCAGAGCCTGAAGTGTACCTACAGTACAGCTCACGTGATTTTTCGGAACCCCACGCATCGCGGTGGGGTACTTAATCCCCTCCACTCTAGCTCCGCGATAGCACTCCGCGGTGGAGGCATAAATTGGCATAAATACTTACAAATCACCACCGCGTTTCGGCAGGCATGCCGATATAAACTCCACCATGGAGGGGCTAGTCGACATTACTGATTGACATCTGAACAGCCAATGAATGAAGACCACCTATGGAAAGACTGAGACGTCAAGAGTGATTTACAACTGGATACCATCTGAAGCATCAGTCGTTTTTATTTCGATCATATATTTGGACAATAAAAAAATAATTTGAAAAGTCTTGTATATTCAATACACATTACTGTTTATAAAAGGTTGATCGACTTCTTTTGCAATAAGTTTATGATTTTAATTTATTTCAAAGAAATATGAACAAACTTATGCACTGACTTGACGAGAAGTACACATTGCTGAGCCTCTCAAGCAGAATAAATTTATCATTTTGTTCCAAAGGAAAGTAATTCTCTGAGATATGGACAAGTAAAATCCAAATCAACATCCGATTCTGCGTACCCCCCCCCCACAACAACAAACCTAAAACACTGAATTTACACTGAAATGCAAACCGCGTGCTTAGTCTTTAAGCAGTAATAGTAGAGTCACGAGGCTGAATATTATGACTGCATGTGTGCTGTAAGGGACTGACCATTTAATATACGGGGTTTATATGTTGTTTTTTTTCGACCGGGATATTTTTTGTTCTTTCATCACAGTATTTATTTATTTTAAGTGAAATATGGAACGGATTAACGTCTGTTACAAAAATCAGAGAAAGACAATTGTTTTCATGCATTCCCCCCCCCCCCCAACGGTTGGAAAATTCAATTGTCTCTCCCTAATAAAGACTTGACTTCAGCGGATGTTCTACAGAAATCAAGGCAGTGACCATTGTGAACACTGTTGTAAAATATTAACAAGGGTTTGCATCAATGGATGATGTAAGTTTCAGCTTGGGAACCGTGTTTTTTTATTACACGAAGCCATCTGACTAAGCGCGTTGTACTTTATAGCCGCATTTATGGTCCCGCCATTAAGAACGGAAGTTTGATAATTGTTAGTAATTAATCTGAACTCGGCTTATTACCGAAATGAAAAATAATATGGAAAATTCTAAAATCTGAGATGTTCAGAGATTTTAATTTCCACGTGTATCCTATTATTTGCTCATTTTCCTACGGCGAAAAGATAAAAATAAAATATACTTTTTTAATTATTTTTACGCAGATATTAAAGAATGCAGTTTCCTGTTTGTGACTGTTAGAGCCTTAGGTTATTGAGCGTGTTTCTGTTTCTTACCACTTGCAAACTTTTCCAGACTTCAGTTTACGATAACTTGTGCAGTAGTGATTTGGATTCCATATTTTATGAGAGAGAGAGAGAGGGGGGGGGACTTTACTAAGAAGAGTTAATGATCTAAACTTATTCATCTTATTTTTCTGTATTATGCAATAGGAAAACGAACAGAAAAGAAAAAGTTAAAGATTAATTTCATCTGATGCTCAGCATGTTTCCTAATATTTGCTCATTTTTGTAAGAGGAAAGTATAAAAAAGATTTTTTTTATCATCATAGAAAAATAGTAAATCTTATGGAAATGATATGTCAGTAACCCAATCGTAATATTGATCTATTTCTTATAATCATTTGTACGCAGATATTAATGTATGCAGCTTTATCTTTGTGACTTTGGAGCGGTTGCTTATTGAGACAAGAAATAAACTAATTTCTTTGAATAGTGTTTGGCATGTTTCTGTATATGGTATATTGCTTTACAGCTACAGTTACTTTGGCCAAATGGATAAGAGTGTGTGTTACACACACATATTTGATATTGGAGCACGAGGTCGTGAGTTGGCAACCACCGACGGGAAAATTTGTTTCTTTTTTTCCCCCTCTATTACGCTATAATGTCTAGTACAGTATTACTTTTCTTACCACTTGCAAACTTTTCCACATTTCAGTTTACGATAACTTGTGCAGTAGTGATTTGGATTCCATATTTTATGAGAGAGAGAGAGAGAGGTGGGGGGGGGGGGGCTTTACTAAGAAGAGTTAATGATCTAAAATTATTCATCTTATTTTTCTGTATTATGCAATAGGAAAACGAAAAGAAAAGAAAAAGTTAAACATTAATTTCATCTGATGTGCAAGTTTGTCAGATCAATGTACTTTAGGTTAACAGTTAGCACATGAAATTAACACGTCAATATCAGCAGTCCTGATGGCTTCTCTTGTGCTAGGTTACTTGCACGTGTCAACTACATGTATCTAGGATGACCTTTTGTGGCCATTTGTGATTTTTTTAAAAACCGCTACTTTGGTAATTAATGCAAATTAGTACAGTTTAAAATAAAATAACGATGTGAAATCTTAATAATGCTTTATTTAAGCGATTGGATGTCAGGAAAAAACGTACAATATGTGAATGATTACTCATGCATGGAATAACCATCGGAACTTGTGCGATTTTGTTTCACTTCAGTCAGGTATGACTGCAGCTTTGTTATTAATTTGTTTGATGTTTATCGTTCTTTTCATTGCAGGTAGTACAATATCACTGACTTTCATATGATCATTACAATTTTGTATTGCGTTTACTGAAAAAGAAATAAGGATATGAATGCATGTTTATTATTCCGATAACATAGTATTGAAGAAAAAAAAAAATTAGATTCATTGCGCAAAATGTAGTATTAATACAGTTTGCGAGGCATTGCCATTACATTATCATCATCTTAAATATGATTTGGCACTATGTATCATACATTATCTTCGTTAGAACAAGGAAATATTTATAATTAACTGAATTACTACATTTTTTTCAGTATCAAAAAGTTAGCAAATTGCTCCCCAGAGGGATAACGATGTAAATAAATCGGTGCCCCCCCCCCCTCCGTCTCAACCTCTGCTTGCATGGGTGATAAACAGTACACCACGCCCATATTATCGAAACCACGTCCACTCCGCGGTGGTGATCGGTTGCGACTCCGCGAGGGAGCGTGGTGTGCAGGGCTATTCTCCGCGACAACTCTGTCAGGACACGTGGAGTGATGGTGGAGGGGTTTTTCTTAATCCTCTCCACTCACTCTCCACCCCCACCGCGATGCGTGGGGTTCCGAAAAATCATGTGAGCTGTACTGTAGTAAGAAAAATTGGATTGTAATGATGTTGTATTTATCAATCTCCTTATTATCTTGTTACAATAATGTTTATTTGGCTTCTTCTTGTACCATTCATAAGTTATGCTGAATTATCAGTTTTTGCTACATACCAGCACTAATAACAGTTGTGTTAAAATTAATCTAACGGATACTACAATCTGGTGGTTTTAAATTTATTAATTTGTATATTGTAAATGTTTGTAGTTCTTATATTATCTGAGCTCAATCCAGGCCCAACATCTGTACTGTATCAGATTCGTCTGATTACTATAGCTGCAATACTTCTCTTACGTTGTCAAAGATGGTTCATTATCTAAAATCTCAAAGATTCTTAATGACATGGACATTAAAACAACTAAGCCGACCGAAGTAACAGATCGCTCTTCAACTTTATTAATTCCATTATTTTATCTCCAATTATCGATGTTCTCCATTCTGGGATTATCTCTGGTGATGCAAATGCAAGTGATCACAAGGCCTCCCATTTCATTACACAGATGCACTCTCCCCACCTTTTATAAGAGAGAATTCTGACTCTATAATAAAGCAGATTTTGAAAATTTAATAATCTTTTAACAGGTATAGATTGGACAACTAAGTCGGGGATTTGTTTTGTAGTGATGTCAATGATGCCATAGCAACTTTTATTTCATCATACATTCAGTCTACCAAAGACTGTATACCATTTCACACAGTAACCATATTTCAGTCAACTAAAAATATAATAAATGCCTTGAAAATGCCTATAAATTTAATCAAAAAACATTACAAAGGATACATTTTACATACATCCACCCTTTACATTAATATGTTAATGTTTAATAATATAATAATAATAATAATAATAATAATAATAATAATAATAATAATAATAAAAATAATAATAAAGGCTATATTCAGAGGTTGACTCAATTGGTTACATCCTACCTTGAGGCCCTCTATTATATACTGTACATATATACAAGCTGATAATAATTCTTGTATTTGGTTGATATCGAGGACTCAGGTGTGGAACCCCACACCGAGGACATTTGTTCTGGCTATCTTGGAGTGAAAAGAGATACAGTTTCTGGCAGTTTTTTTATAGCAAATGGTGACGTATCAAGGAGGGTACTGTGATTTATTCTAAGGAATATGAAATTTTGCAATGCAAGCGAGGATGCACATGTTTACATGAATAGTCTGTACTATCCATTCAAATTAAGGACACATAACTATTGACCACAACATGGATACTGTAGACAATAGGACGTCATGGACAACTGGGACTCCCATTATCTTGTAAAATGAAAATGAAGAGACACATTATTAATCCATACATGAATGGCTCAGACTCTAAGGGTTAGTGCACTCAGATGTAACTGTGGTTCGTTTTTTCATCCCGGACAGACCTTTAACCGTTTCCAGAATCAAGGATAACCACATTATGATTATCCCTTGCCTAAGTAATGCATCACTCGTTAACTGTCAATTGTTACTTCATACAACAATGTGCCAGCCTGGTGATTCCATACAGTTCATAAATGTGTTTAGACACAAGCACATGACAGAATTTGTAAATAAGCTGATGTATCAAAACGTGCATTGTGCTATTGTAAGAGTGCTTAAATTTATACTATCAGAAACAATTTATAGATGACACCAACCTATTCCACAAAATCTGAAACCATCATATAATTTATGAAATCTGAAACTGATTTTTGGGGGTATTATTAGCGAGTTTGCTTTATTTGGTTTATATAATATGCTTCATAATAGTTTTATGTAGAAAGTTTGTTTGTTAAATTAGACCTATCAATTTAATGCAAGCTTTTACACTGATGGTCTGTACTATACTTATAAAGTAAGACAGTAATAACTTTCAAAAATCATGAAGACTGTTGACAATGGTACATCATGGTTGACGAGGAAATTTTAATGCAAATAGAAAGAACTATCAATACAGACAAAGGATGCACGTAACTATTGACAAAAACACAGAAAATGTCAATACAAACTAAGGATGCACACAATTATTGAGAAAAACATTGAGACTGTGGACATTGGTACATCATGGACAATAAGGACATGTTTACACATCTAGTCTGAACTATCAATATAAACGAAGGATGCACACTATTGACAAAAAATATGGAGACTGTGGACATTGGTAGATCATGGACAATGAGGACATGTTTACACATCTAGTCTGAACTGTCAATACAAACTAAGGACGCACACTAATGATAAAAACACAGAGACCGTAGACATTGGTACATCATGGACAATGAGGACTTCTTTACACATCTAGTCTGAACCATCAAAACAAACTAAGGACGCACAATATTGACACAAACATGGAGACTGTGAACATTGGTACATCATAAACAATGAGGACATATTTACACATCTAGTCTGAACTATCAATACAAACTATTGACAAAACACGGAGACCGTAGACATTGGTACATCATAGACAATGAGGACATGTTTACACATCTAGTCTGAACTAACTATCAATAGAAACTAAGGATGTAGACTATTGACAAAAACACTGAAATTGTGGACATTGGTAGATCATGGACAATGAAGACATGTTTACACATCTAGTCTGAACTAACAATACAAACTAAGGACACACACTATTGAAAAAAACACGGAGACCGTGGACAATGTTACATCATGGACAAGCGGAACTCGCATTAACTTGCAAAATGAATATGAAGACAAATATTATGGGGCCGTGCATGAACAGCTCAGTCTGGCTAGTGCAAACAGATGTAATAGTTGTTCGTTGTTTAATCCTGGATGGATGCTTGACCCTTTCCAGAAACAAATGATGATCGCATTATGATTATCCCTTCCATAGGTAATACGTGAATTGTCAGTTGGTAGTCATACAGCAAGGTGGCAGCATGGTGGTTTCATACTTTTACATACACAATGTGCATAAATAAGTTCATGTATCAAAAACGTCTTTTGTAATATTTCAGGTGTGATTAAATTCACACTATCCACCTATTCCAGAAAATATGAAAGCATCATATCATTCATGGTATCTCAAGCTGACTCCTTTTTGTTCATTATTATTGTGCTTATTCTATTTGGATTGTATTAATTTTATATAATATTTATTAAAAAAGAAAGTTTGTTAACTTCTATATGATTATTGAATGCACATGTTTACAATGATGGTCTGTAGTGTCATGTAAAACAAAAGATGCACATAATAATTTACAGAAACATGGAGACTGGAAACAATGGTTCATTATGGGCAATCAGGTCATATTTACGCAAATAGTCTCAACAATCAATTAAAACTGAGGATGCACCATTCGACTAAAACATGAAGACTGGAGTCAATGGTACAGCATGACCAATCAGGACATATTTACACAAATAATCTGAAATATCATTTAAAATAAAGGACAAACAGAATTATTGACACAAAACATGTAGACGGGGGAAAAGTGGATATTGCAGACGATGGGGGCTTACTTACCCAGTCTAAAGTATCAATTAGAACTAAAAACAAACATAATTAACAACAAAAAACCAAAAAAAAACTGACACTGTAGACAGTGTGACATCACAGACAATGAGGACTCATTTTATCCTGCAAAATGAAAATGAAAATAAACATTATTAGGCCTCGCATGAACAGTTCAGATTCAGGGAGTTAGTGCACTCAGCGTATTTTGGTACATTTTTTAATCCCGAACAGATCATTAACCCTTCACAAAATTAAAGGACGACTGCATTATGATTACCGTATATACTCGCTTACAAGTCAACGTTTTTTACTTAGAATTTGACTCATACAGAGTAAGGGTCGTCTTATAAGCGCGACATTAAAAAAATAAAAAAATCTTGGGGTAATGTTGGAAACTCCAGATGTTTGCAGTACATAAAAATACTGTCAATTCATATATTTTTACGTTTTCATGCCACTATTCCTATGCAGTAATGCATATATGGTATGCACTGTGTTTATCCGTTTCATGACGGTATTCATTACACAATACATGCATCTACAGTTATTTGGATTTTATTAATTTGAAAATATTACCGGTAAATTAAATACTACCTACCGCAAAATGAAGTGTCCGTCAATGTTTACCGTGGGTGTTTACTAGTAAGTATATTGCCTCCATTTTCGTGCAAGTCCGAACAACCTGTACATGTATTAATATTTGTGTTTTGCTGTATAAAGACTGTGCTTGATGCAATAAAAGTTTTGATTTAATTTGTATTTTCCTTTTCCACAAGTCAGATTTAATTCCCAAGTGATATTTCCCAAGTTATCTGCCAGTGCACGTGGGCCGATAAGCCTTTGGCTTGTAAAGAGACTCACTTTGTTTTCAAGTTGACAATCCTTTTGATCGAGCTGCCAATCTATACTTGTTCAGTGCCAAGTAGAGTTCTACAACTTCCTGTGCATATACTTTGACCTTAATCCCTTTGCTTGTAAAGGCACCACACTCTTTGTTTTCCCACGTGACAACCCTTTGATCAAGCCGCGAGTTTGACACTTGTTCAGTGCCAAGTAACAGAGGGTGGTTATTTGAACTCCCTGTGATCTTGCCGCACAATTGACATGTGTTCAGTTGCAGCCTTTAATAGATTTCTGACTTTATGATCAAAGTGTTACTCACAGAGCCCAAGCTCAGTCTTTGCATAAGCACCCGCATATGACAGTAAAGCCGAAAATCGGAGTCGGACGAGATTTACGATGACTAGACGACGACGATTTACAATGACTAGACGATGATGTAGGATTTCAGAACTTTATCAGACAATGAGGATTAATTCTTGGACTTTGTACCAGATGACATTGGATAGTGACATTTATAGGATACCGTGAATCACAAAAAAGTGGACTTAACTTTCATTGTTTATTTGTACGACGTGTGGAATTAATATATTACGTGATATTGTGAATCGGATCATTCTGAACTTCTATTTTTATACCGGTATGTGACCTATAATTGAATTTGTGGATTTATCATATAAATAGATTCTGAGTCGAACGATGTTTACGATGACGGGATAACATTGGAGGAATTTATTACTTTATTTGGTAACTCTGATGATGAGGATGAATTCTTGGGCTTTGAACCAGAGGACATTAGACAGTGACATTTATAGGATACCAATTTTATACCTGTATGTGACCTATAATCCAATTCATGGATTTATCATATAAATAGATTAAAAATGTTAAGCTATATGGATTTCATTACACGAAGATGGACAAAATGTAAGTTGTAAATTTATTTGTACATATTCAGTTCAATAATACAATTGTATTTATTCTACATTGGTTTTTGTTTTTATTTGTCCTATCTATCTATATGTCCATCTATCTATCCAGTTTGGCTCGTTTATTTTTCCTAAGTGCAGCTCTGACTCAGTGATGACATGTCACCCCTTGCAGACTGATTTAATTTGCAAAAAACACCTCGACTTATAGGAGGGTCATAGCTGAATTGGCTTTTTGCAGCCATGAAAAGGGGGGGGTTGACTTATAGTCGAGTCGACTTATAATCTAGTATATACGGTATCTCTGGTCTAGGTAATATATTTATTGTTAATTGATACTTCAGATATCAAGGTGACAGCCTCGTGGTTCCATACATTTACTCAGAAGTACATGATGGCGTGCATAAATAGGCTCATGTATCAAAACATCTGTTTTGATATTTCACATGTACAGGATTTTCACTATCAGCAAATGTTCCTCTTAATCTAAAAATATTACAAAATTCATAAACTCACAAGCTGATCTTCTTCTATTGTTATTGAGTTTATCCTTTTAGATTGCATAATTTTTCCTTGTATTTACTACAAATGTTAAATTATCTAAGAATTAAAACTAATGCACCATATTAAAATGTAGGCTGGATGGTCAATGTGTTTCTGACATTTTTGTAACAGACTCAGATTTAGGAAATGCTACCATATATAGAGATAACCTATGTTGCCAAATGGTATCAAGACTCGATTTGACAATTTTCGGAAACTCTGCGTGTGTAAATTTCATGATTTCATCTTTTACGATCATATATAATTTTACATTTCAAAGACCTGCACGAGTTTAAATTTTCATGGTATCTGACTCAGTTGCTAAAAATGTGAAAATATAGAATGACGCAAAAACTTACCTTTAAAAGGTAAATAGTACAGCCAGGAAATTATACAATACTGAGACAGTATTGCTTACGTTTGATTTTTAAAAAAAAAATAAATAAGAAATACATATAGTGTGAGCTTATTTAATTATTTCTCTTGTGTGAAAAAGGAAGAAAATATTGATGCCAATTGTCCATGGTTGGTTTGCATAGCTTAAAAATACAGGTGACAGTAGAAACAGACAAATAAACAACAGGCTGTTTAAGCGACTATATTACAAGAAAAAACATTTTGCATGACCTGATAATTTTCTCTACATTATATTAAAAAACTGACTTTACCATCAATATTTTTAAAAAAAATGATTTTTAAAAATCCCAGTTATGATGGGTTTTTGATTTTAAAATATGTTTAAAAAATTATTTTTTACTGTACATTTGATTCCATTCGCAGCAATAAATGTTCCAGATAATATGGTCTTTTTTTTTGTCCTTTCATATTCCTCTTGTATGTGTGTGTTATCAGGAAGTTGTTTGCTTCCTAATCCAATAGCAACATATCTGCATTTTTATTTTATTTTTTTATTTTCTTCAATCATATATGCACATTTGGCACTTTCTATTATCCTTTCCAGTCTATATGTCAGTCCGTCCATCCATACGACTTGTAATTCAAATCATAATTATTTTCCCTAAATAGTACCTTCATTTGTTTGTCAATACTGAACTTTATAATGTGTCCAAATCCTAATAAATCATATGATAATCTAAAATATCTTTAAAAGTTAACTCACGGTGAAGTTCTTGTTAACCTGCATTTTTTGAGAGGCTGACCTGTAAACAAATCAACATGCCATGGGTCAGAGATTTCACTCCCGGGCATGCATGAATGCCAGATTACTCACTGCGGAAGCTGGTTTATGCAACACAGTAAATTGTGTTTATGTTGATCATCGGGAGGCTATTGATATCATGCTGTTGTAAGAGTCATTGTAAACGCCAGTAATACTGTTGCCTGCAGTGCTAATTGTAAAAATTATATGGTACTGGGATGGAATGACTATATAAAAGATTTGCATAAAGAAGGTAGGGATTGTATATCTTATGGCGTGATAATGGTAGGCCTAGGCATGGTTTTCTATGTGGTATGATGAGAAAATTCAGGGCCCAGTTTAAGTATGCCTTAAGATTATGTGAGACGGAAGAAACTATATACATTTCTGACTCCTATGCCAAGAAGTTAAACAATAAAGATATTAATCCATTTTGGAAAGATGTTTGCCAAGAGACTAAAAAACACTCTCCCCTGATTTATATTCTAACCATCTGAGAGATAATTCAATGAGTGCTTGTTGTGAAAACATAGAAAATGCATATCATTACCGATTTATTTGCAAATAATATATAGAACATTTTTCATTCCTAAATACTGTTTTGCATATTCTTTTTGGTGTATACACTCTTATCCAATATGCCACTATCAATAATTTAACCATTTAAAAATTTGTATGCAACCAATTTCTCTCAATCTATCTCTCTCCACCTGTATCTTCCTTTTGCATTTTTTGCATGAATCATGTATATTTACATATACACCTCTCCCTTGATAACTCAAGGCCCCGGGTGGTGGAGTAGTCTAAGGCACTCGCTTTTATGGATCACTGACATCTCACCTCTGTCCGTGTGGGTTTGAGTCTCAGCTCAAACAATGTGGGTATGTGAGAAAGCTTGCCAGGAGCTTCCCATGGTCGGTGGTTCCTCTTGGGGTCTTCCCAGGTTCTTCCTCCAAAAAATATACTGGCCACTATGTATAGCCTATCATGTGCTTAAAAATGGAGTTAATACCCACAAACACCAAGCAAACACCCTAGATAATTCACAAGTGACAGAAGTCCATAAACACTGACAGCAGCATTGGCAGGAGCGTGAGATAGACAGGGAGGCTAAAAATTTGGTTAACAGTTTTGGGGGAACAGTTGGGTGCTAGCAACTTTCATTGATATACTAGAATGATAATCTTCATTGTCTTACACAATTATTCATCTGATCGATTTTTATATTTACGGATATTAGATCTGAAGAAGTCAATTAAAATCAATAAACTGACTTTTAATATAGATCAAGTTGACATGTAGTACTCACAAATTTGTGTATCAATGAAGCTGGAGTTGCTTCTCATTGAAAGGTCAGAACACATATATCCAAATTAAAACTTCATAGCTAGAATACACCCATCAACTCCTGGAGCAAAAACCCATCAATATGTTTGCACTGGTTAATTCCTCAAGAGACATATGCTCTAATATTGGATATTTTTTATGAATTTTTACTAAAGAGAGACAGTCTGCACCAATTAAAACATCTGTGGGTATTAAGTTGAATACAGCAATAATTTTCGAAATGCATCTTACTCACTTTGCACTATTTTCCAATTCACGAAGATCAGGAACTTCTCTCTGTACTAAGATACCACGGTTCATCTTGGCAGGATCAAGGGCCCAGTTAGAAATTCCAATAAAGGCAACCTGCAATTCCAACATATATCTGTAAATGTTATTGTCTATCTATAAATAAATGGTTCACAAGAAATAGGTTCGAAAAAAAAAGGAGTAACACTTTTCAGCTTTCTGGCATACATTAGTTTTCAAAACCATAATGGTTTTAATGGCTTGTGTGAGAGAAACGGATCTGAACAGAATGGTGTGATATCAATGAGATATATTGGACAATGTAAAAGATGTGACACCCTAAATTATTTTTTAATGCACTCCAAGTTTTGGGACATTTTAGTTCAGTACTTTTTATGAAAAACGGGGGAGATTTGAACCATGAGCTTCTTCCATAGGCTTAGTATGTTCAGCTAGCATGACTAGTTAATTATCCCTATTCTGACTCCTAATCACTAATCTAATTGATTGAATAATGCAAGGTGTTTGCTTAATAGGTCTACTTAGAGGCTCATTAGACATCTGGGCTTCCAGATCAGGTAAACAAAACATTAGATGTACTTACACCTATTTCATAATAAACAGTTAAAATCATACTGTTAGAAGCACTACTCAACTGTTCAGTCCAAATACACATCTGCCAGAACACAACATGTCACACGAAAAGCAAAATTTTTTACTCCCAAATTCTCCCAACAGGGCCAAGTTTAAGAAACCTCCAAAATTTCCAGTAATTTTACGAAATAAAAAGAGAGAGAGAGAGAGAAACCTTTCTTGACACAATGATATATAACTGTAACCTGTAGCCTGTGTATTTTAAACAGTAAACAGCCAATGCTTAATGCTCATGAAAAACTATCACCACAGGACAGTTTATACAGTCAATTATCATTGAGGCAATTACTAGGTAAAGGCAATCAGAAATAAACAACCACCATTGCACAGCATATTTAACTGACTGACAATAGCTAAGGTGATTTTGTGTTAAGAGTCCTTTTAGCACTTCTGTGGGAGAGCCCATTAGGCTACTTTGCATAGGCAAAGTACATGAAGTGGAACAATCAATTTGTTTAAAGTCAGGTAAATCAAACAGGTGCATGCAGAAGTTATTACACGTTGTTGCCTTGAATGAGAATGTTTAAGCCATCTTTATTAACGATTATTGGCTAGTTTGTGGTCAGGTGCAATGTTTCCTTGAAGTCAGATTTTACTCCATATATAAAATGATTATTTTGGTAGTAAGAATAATGTGGAAGTGTGATTAATTTTCGAAGGTAAAATGTAAAAATGTAGCAAAACCAGCAAAACTAAATTTCAGTACTCTGGGTTGATGGAGTTGTGCATGTTATTCCTTGCATGTACTGCAAATACCATATCGACATTAGTCATATGGAATGTATGACATCCATTGACATAATAACGCCACCCAGCATTGGAACAGTGCACATATACAGAGTTCAATCCCAAAAGTAACTAACAAACACTGGCATCCACACAAATGCAGATTAGTAATATTTTTCAAATATTGACATCACTTCAAAAGATTACTAAACAGTTTTTAAACCAAAAATGTGACTTTACATTTTGGACGAGTAATTATATCAAGATTTTCAAGATGGGTGCCATGGTGGCCATACTGTATATCAGATTGGCACCATTTTCATTTAGTACAAACTTGACATCAAAGAAGTCTTATGGTGAAAACACAATGTCAATATGACCAGCTATCCTGGAGAAGTAGTGAAAACAAGAATTTCAAGATGGTCATAAGAAGTCTTCAGTGAAAATCCCATGCTGATATGACCATTCATTCAGGAGAAGTTGTGACAAGATTTTCAAGATGGCCACTGTCGCAGGCAAACTGAATGTCTGAATAGCACAATTTTCATTCAGGATCAACTAGACATCACAAGAATTTGTTGAGTAAAAACCCATGTTGATACAACCATCCATTCAGGAGTAGTAATAACAATATTTTCAAGATGACCACTGTGGTGGACATACTGATGCCAGATCAGCACCATTTTCATTTAGAACCAACTAGACATCACAAAGTCTTCTGGTGAAAACTCCATGTCAAAATTACTTTTCATTCAGAAGGAGTAGCAATAACAATATTTTCAAGATGTCCACTGTAGCGGCCATATTAGCAAACAGATAAGCTCCATTTTCATTTAGGACCAACTAGACATCATAAGAATTCTTTCAGTGAAAACCCCATGCTGATATGACCATCCATTCAGGAGGAAGAGCAACAGCAAGATTTTAAAGATGGCTACTGTGGTGATCATATTGGACATCAGATGAGCACCATTTTCACACAGGACCAAACAGACATCATAAAAAATCTTCTGGTGAAAACCCCATAATAATATGACTCTCCATTTGGGAGGAGTAGTGATAACAAGATTTTTAAGATGGCCACTGTGGTGGCCACATTGGATATGAGATCAGCACCATTTTCATTTATGACCAACTAGACATCATAAGAAGTCTTTTAGTGAAAATCCCATGTTGATATGACCATCCATTCAGGAGGAGTAGTGATAGCAAGATTTTCAAGATGGCCACTGTGGCAGTCATACTAGATGTCTGAGTGGCACCATTTTCATTTCAGACCAACAAGATTATGGGATGAATGTGTGTGTAAAGTTTCATGGCAATTCTCAAAGTAGTTTAGGAGGAGTAGTGATAACAAACTTGTCCTAATGGACAGACAAAGGATGACAGACTATCCCATAAGCGGTTCTGATCTATGACCAGTAAAGCTAAAAATAAAAAATAATTATAGGTCTTTAAATAATTTTCTAAGTACAGCAGAGTTATGTCATGGAAATGGAATATTTTGTGTGCAAAGGTATATTTTAACCAAATCAAATAAGCTGCTTTTCTTTGAGAAAAAAAAATAATTTTAGCTTTTTTTTGTTATATCTTCAGTTGTAGATCAAGCTGTTAGGTCTGGGGTATTTGCTGAGGGTTTTGCAGGAGCTACCATATTTGGAAAATGAAACATTAGCTACCTTAGCCAGTTCTGGGCACAAATGGGCAACTGTAATCTACCTTCAGGAAAACCAAGATTTGACATTCCAGCGAATGTGGATATTTTGCACGTTTGACACTCTCTCAAAACAATGCTGATGCAGAAAGATCATTTTCAGTGCTGAGCAAAATTCAACAAGATCTTTGGGGAAGTTTGAACAACAGTAAAATCCAGTCTTTAATGAGTGCAAAGATGAATACTAACGACTCCTCCATTACCTTCAAACCCTCCACTGAACCACATACAGTAGCAAAGTCTGCATCTAGCTAAGGATGTATTCCACTGTCCATATGGATTTTAAAGATAAAAACTTTGTGTACTTTTTTCATAATTATATAAGTTGTGTGTGTGTGTGTGCATGTGTGTGTGTGTGTGTGTGTGTGTGTGTGTGCGTGTAGTGATATCTGACAATGCTAAGTGTACCAATTATCGTTTGAAAGTGCATTAAATGCTTCATAGAAATATTTTATTTACTTTTATTCAAATTTGAATTTCCAGTCATTTTCTGTAGGATTATAGGAGTAGATAACTTATTCTCAATTGTGTGGCATCACTGTTTTGGGTCAAGTACTCTGCCCCCTCCCCCACTACAAAACACTTTTCGAGTCTCAGTAACCTCCAACACTCCCTGGAAGATTGGCAGGTATGCTTGTATATCATCATTTTGAGAGAGAAAACAAGTGGATCATTACATTGCTTGAGCACAGTAGTTAGGCAAAGTTGTTTACTGCAATGAACAAAGTAATTGAACAATGACAAATGCATTTACTTCCATGACCAGTAGAACAGTTGCTGCCTTAAAAATAAAAATCAAGTAGTCAAGAAATAATTTGAAATAGTCACTTTTTAGTACTGGTAACCATTTTTATTTCATGCACAGTAATAGTGTCTTTGATGTCGACATGGGTGCGAGTAGGACTCACACTTCCTGCCAATCGTTGAGTTGTTTGGTGTCTTTGGACTTATTTGTAGAAAAGCAAAGAAAACAAGAGGCCAAAGAGGCTTGATATTGCTCACCTTTTTAGTTGACATACAATACACACATTACAGACAGCATATAGTGGTTGTCGTGGATGTCCATGTCATGGCTTGTAGTTGACATATTAAGTTTTATTACCCCAGTTGGAAAAGTTGCAGCAATATAAGTATGTAATAATGGATGTCTGCTACATCACCTGTTGGCTGAGTACAGCAGGCAGTGCAGAATGCTCTTTTTAAGTTGAACATTATGCCATTTAATATTCAAAGACTCGCCCACAAAAATGCATTGACATATGTGAATTGCAAGTGATGAACGATACATTTCAGAGCAAAGAATCCCATTACAATATTTTGTGTGCTTCACAAAGTATAAAAAATTTCATGATAGTGATTTTAATAACCATGTATGTGTGTGTTTGTGCATAAGAGAGAGAGAGATTCTGCATTTTAACAAACAAAAAGAAATCAAGCATAAGTATTAGTGGGTTCATATAAGAAGGAAGAAGACACTGAAGCAATATATAACATGACTGTGTTGACTATTTATTCAGTTGCTAAAATAAAGATGCAAGAAATGCTGTGAATTTTTGTTTATTCCCTGGGCACTTTAAAATTGTTTGTTTAACATGTTCCCACACAATGAAATATGCATAGTGTTTATCCAAAATACAACTTCTAGTCAGCTTCTGTATAGTAATCCTGCACCAAATATACATGTCCATGCAACACAGCTTCTCAAAAACTGAGGAGCAAGATAGACACACGTTTACATACACCATAGACCAGCTGTTTTATGCAGACTCTACTGAGCACATGCTGCTGTATTCTTTTGCCAACAGCTCAAACAAATATACCGGGTACTTATGATTGCTGGTTTGGTTATCTGATGAGTTTAATATTGCCAAACAGACAGGTAAAAGTGATGAAAAAGCATAATCATTTAAATATTTTCAGCAGGAGATAAATTTTTATGTATTATTTTCAGTTCAAGCAGATACAACTTCATTTGGTAGAGTACATTCTTTCAGTCCACATGACAAATACTGTAAAACTGTTCCCAAATGTCAAGTGAATATTATTTTATGATCAGTTTAGTTATTAAAACTTGTTACATTTTGATCTGATTATCATTTTTACGAAGTTGGCGTGAATACAAATAAAACATTTTGTCACCAAAGAACAAGTACAAAATGCATATTTAGACAGGGATTAGCAATTAAGCTGACCATGTAAAATTACTGAAATTATGTCCATAATTTCCAAAACGGCGTTTAATCTTTGGGAATCAAAACTAAGTTTAAAATCACAAGAACAAAGCGTGGACTCAGAAGTTCAATTAAAAGCAATAAATGCCTGAAGATATACATGTACATAGCACAGTAAAAGGGTGGGGCCAGTTTGTGAGCATTGATGTGAAAAAAAAGTTCGTTTGCATATTGCAGTAGCAGTTAATTTCTCCTGGACATCCATCAAATCATCATCATCATCTTTTGAAACTGAATGGAAATGCCTACTATTACACAAACTTAGTTGCAAAATGAGTATCTGCGGTACATACAATTGTATTTAGTGTACAATAAATAGCCAATAGTTTTTGGATGTCGGTTTAGTTTTAGTTTCATATAAGCAGAATTTTTTCTTTTTCATATTTTTTTTACCCTTGTTTAGCTTTATTACACATAAGCTGAACACATCATATCTATTAATAATGCTTTGTATATCACCCAAAATTGTTAAGCCATGTGTTTGCCAAGGACATAAAATCTCTAATTGCATTGATTGCTACTAATATGTGGCTTCATAGTTTTATTGACTTTAAACAGGTATCCCTGGTAGAACTTCTTTATCTACTCCGAAATGGAGGTGGAAAAGGTTTTGGCTTCAACGACTGTATATCACAATCATTTCCTGTTCACCGTGAACCTTTTGTATTAACTCTAAGGTTGAATGAAATCTGTAAGTGTGTTCATTTTGATTATTGCAGCAATGATGGCTCATTCAACTTTCAATCTATTCAATTTCTGAAGTTTTTAGAGTTTGTTAATTATGACCATGTTGGACTATAAAACCAAACAAGAAATAATAAGAAAATAAGAAAAGTAAAATAACAGCAGGTTAATAACCCAGTTAATTAAATTCTTTTTAAATACAAAAAGTATTGCTAGGCAACAGTATACATATTTATTTAATCTGAATAAAGAGCAATATCAAAATTTTAATCATACATTTTGTCAGCAGGCAATTCCAGAATGAAGATAATTGCAGCACATTTAAAAAATACATGCTCTAATGAACAATATCTATTTCCAAATTAGTGAAAAAACCTACAGTTTACGTTGATCGAAAGTTGCAATGCATAATAATCTCTCTCTCCTTCTCTCATATTTTATTACAAAGAAAGATGCACTTAAAAAAAGAAAAAGAAACCCTGTAGTGATGTATAGCTTTTGTTAAACATGTCATAGCTATGTGCTGCTGCAATAGACTTTTATTCTATGTGCTGCATCGAAAGATTAATGCGAAAAATATCAATTTTATATGGTTTGCTTTATATACCACTAGAAACCAATTTTACGTGAAAATATCACAACTTAACCTCATTGTGGTTCTCTTTTCAAAATTCATTTTTCACAAACAAATGTCTTATTTGATGTACAGTACAGCTCACGTGATTTTTCAGAACTCCGCGGATCACGGTGGGGGTGGAGAGTGAGTGGAGAGGATTAAGAAAAACCCCTCCACCATCACTTCACGCGTCTTGACGGAGATGTCGCAGAGAATAGCCCTGCACACCACGCTTTCTCGCGGAGTCACATCCGATCACCACCGCAGAGTGGACGTGGTCTCGATAATATGGGCGTGGTTTACTGTTTATTACCCATGCAAGCAGAGGTTGAGAAAGAGACGGGGGGGTGGGGGGGTGGGTACCGATTTATCGACATCGGTATCCCTCTGGAGAGCAATTTGCTAACTTTTTGATACTGAAAAAAATGTAGTAATTCAGTTAATTATAAATATTTCCTTGTTCTAACGAAGATAATGTATGATACATAGTGCCAAATCATATTTAAGATCATGATAACGTAATGACAGTGCCTCGTAAACTGTATTAATACTACATTTTGCGCAATGAATCTAATTTCTTTTTCTTCAATACTATGTTATCGGATTCTTTTTCAGTAAACGCAATATAAAATTGTAATGATCATATGAAAGTCAGTGATATTGTACTACCTGCAATGAAAAGAACGATAAACATCGAACAAATTAATAACAAAGCTGCAGTCATACCTGACTAAAGTGAAACAAAATCGCACAAGTTCCGATGGTTACTCCATGCATGAGTACTCATTCACATATTGTACTTTTTTTTTCTAACATCCAATCGCTTAAATAAAGCATTATTAAGATTTCACATCGTTATTTTATTTTAAACTGTACTATTTTGCATTAATTACCAAAGTAGCGGGGTTTTTTTAAAATCACAAATGGTCGCAAAAGGTCATCCTAGATACATGTAGTTGACACGTGCAAGTAACCAAGCACAATAGAAGCCATCAGCACTGCGTGTTTTCTTTGATATTGATGTGTTAATTTCATGTGCCAACTGTTAACCTAAAAGTACAACAGCAGCGCTTCTGCGGGTTTGTTTTCTTTGCCATTGATTTGACAAACTTGCGCATCAGATGAAATTAATGTTTAACTTTTTTTTTTCTGTTCGTTTTAATATTGCATAATACAGAAAAATAAGATAAATAATTTTAGATCATTAACTCTTCTTAGTAAAGTCCCCCCCCCCTCTCTCTCTCTCATAAAATATGGAATCCAAATCACTACTGCACAAGTTATCGTAAACTGAAATCTGGAAAAGTTTGCAAGTGGTAAGAAACAGAAACATGCTCAATAACCAAAGGCTCTAACAGTCACAAACAGGAAACTGCATTCTTTAATATCTGCGTAAAAATAATTAAAAAAGTATATTTTATTTTTATATTTTTGTGTAGGAAAATGAGCAAATAATAGGATACACGTGGAGACAATACATCCATGCAAAATGCTCTAAACTTGTTGGAAATTAAAATCTCTTAACATCTCAGATTTTAGAATTTTCCATATTATTTTTCATTTTGGTAATAAGCCGATTTCAGATTAATTACTAACAATTATCAAACTTCCGTTGTTAATGGCGGGACCATAATTGCGGCTGTAAAGTACAACGCGCTAAGTCAGATGGCTTCATGTGATAAAAACACACTGTTCCCAAGCTGAAACTTACATCATCCTTTGATGCAATCCCTTGTTAATATTTTACAACAGCGTTCACAATGGTCACTGCCTTGATTTCTGTAGAACATCCGCTGAAGTCAAGTCTTTATTAGGGAGAGACAATTGAATTTTCCAACCGTGTGGGGGGTAAATGCATGAAAACAATTGTCTTTCTTTGATTTTTGTAGCAGACGTTAATCCGTTCCATATTTCACTTAAAATAAATAATTACTGTGATGAAAAAAAACAAACAACATATAAACCCCGTATATTAATTGGTCAGTCCCTTACAGTATACATGCAGTCATAATATTCAGCCTCGTGACTCTGCTATTACTGCTTAAAGACTAAGCACGCAGTTTGCATTTCAGTGTAAATTCAGTGTTTTAGGTTTGTTGTTGTTTGGGGGAGGGGGGGTAAGCAGAAGAGGATGTCAATTTGGATTTTAATTGTCCATATCTCAGAGAATTACTTTCCTTTGGAACAAAATGATAAATTTATTCTGCTTGAGAGGCTCAGCAATGTGTGCTTCTCGTCAAGTCAGTGTATAAGTTTGTTCATATTTCTTTGAAATAAATTAAAATCATAAACTTATTGCAAAAGAAGTCGATCAACCTTTTATAAACAGTAATGTGTATTGAATATACAAGACTTTTGAAATTATTTTTTTATTGTCCAAATATATGATCGAAAAAAAACCGACTGATTCTTCAGATGGTATCCGGTTGTAAATCACTCTTGACGTCTCAGTCTTTCCATAGGTGGTCTTCATTCATTGGCTGTTCAGATGTCAATCAGTAATGTCGACTAGCCCCTCCATGGTGGAGTTTACATCAGCGTGCCTGCCGAAACGCGGTGGTGATTTGTAGGTATTTATGCCAATTTATGCCTCCACCGCGGAGTGCTATCGCAGAGCTAAAGTGGAGGGGATTAAGTACCCCACCACGATGCACAGAGTTCCGAAAAATCACGTGAGCTGTACTGTATAATGTTTGGTTTGATAATAACAAGAAACGGCTTAATTCAGAAGTTAATATTTCTTTTGAAACATTGGTGCTAAAAATAACATCGAAGCTCGACACCTTCCTTACGATTTCAAAGTAAAAATGTTACTCTTCGACTGGTGCTTGATGATAGATTCTTGAGATAAGTGATGAACAAAGTAACCTTATTCATGAAAATCACTTTGTGGATTACATGAACAGCCACTGATAGAGCGCAGTGTTCAATACAGTGTAGACGAATTCTGCACACACAAAAATTGTCATACTTTAAGTCTAAGGATAAGCTACATAAGAACATTTTCTAGCTTTACTCAAGTATATTTCCTGTATTCTCTCAATATACAATGCTACATTCATCTTACTAAATATATTTCAGAAAGAAATATGGCATACATGACATTATATCCCTTGTACTTCATCGTGCATGTATGCTATAAATAGCACAATGTTCATTTGTAATGACTATTGGTCATAATTATTAAAGTCTTGTTTATCTTCCTTTTTAAACATTATTATTGCTGCACATGTCTCTGACATTTATTCAATTTGACAAATGCAATAAATGATAACTATTTTACATGAACATCTTATGCATTTGTTATAAGGGGCTTTTTGTTTTTTATTTGTATACAGCTTTCAATATATATATATATATATATATATAATTTTTTTAAGGGGGTTTCAAAATAGTATGGTAATTAAAGGGAAACTATGGCAAATTAATAACCAGTACAACAAGCACTTTAATGAAATATCATTTATTTAGAAAGAACATCAAATCTAATGCAGAACAGAATGAAACATTTCTGCATGTGTATATAATAACGGTTGCATGTACATATAGTTGACCATCAGGAATGTATGTGGCAGCTAGGCAATTTATCTGAATTATGCTCTGCCATGGCGCAGGGGTGGGGGAATATTCAAGAAATTTAAAATGTGGTATTTTGTCTATCTTACACACGTTTGTGCATATGCCTAGCTTGGCCACTGCTACATACCACAAGAAATGTTACTACCATATAGTTTGTACAGGTAAAGGTATGAAATTGACACCTGCTGTAGTTGGGATTACAGCATAGTGGTTTCTCCCACCTGTTTGTTTAATGTGTTGACTCGTAGAGCAAATGCAATAAAATCAGCGACAGGTGCCATAAAAACCCACTACAGCTGGAATAAAATCCGTGATGGAGTTCTACTAGATTGAGTGGCTACCCACTAGGCTCAGGTTGCGTCAACCAGATGTAGTGGACATGCACTATTCATAGTGGACACTTAATCCCTTGCCCTTGTGTCCATGTCTACCGGATTGAGTGGGCAATTAGTAATCCACAATGAGTGTACTGTATGTCAGCTTGTTAATGCAAATTCACACACATGTATTGAAACTGTAGAAAGGTAAGAAAAGCTTGGATCAGATAGGTTTTAGTATTTACTATGATTCTAGTAATGGCATCCATATTTGATAGTGGATCATCATCATCTGAACAAATTTGAAAGACCGTCATGCCAGGATGCTTTTGGTCAAATTTTCTGTTAAGTGTTTGTTGAGAAGCTGTGTAAACATTTTTTTATTTTTAGTAACAGTGGCCATATTTAATTGTGGATTGGCATCATTTTAACAAATTTGAAAGACATTCAATCCAGGATGGTTTTTTTCTTCAAATTTAATCAAATTCTGTCTAGTGATTTTTGAAAAGTTGAAAATAGCAATTGTGAACAATGCAGCATAACAGATGCATGATGGATGAACGACGATACCATATGCTCACTTGGCCTTATGGTCTGGTAGCTAAAACATGCTGAAGAGGTTAGAAAAAAGTATTTATGACATTATGTTCCAAGACTGTAGAATCATTTTCATACTTGGGGTGCAGAAATAGGATGGATGGAGGGCTGGCGTAGTCAATAATTTGTCTTTTTTGAAAGTTCTGAGACAAGTTTTTAGAGTGAACATTTTTAAGTTCCAAAGTTTTGGGACAATTACATATTTTTTTTTCCTGTCCCAAGATATCATTGTAATTACAGTAACACACAGCTCTCTTGTACAAGACTATCATGAAATAGTTTACTTCTACGGTCTTTCTAATGTCAGACCTCATTTTCCTAAGTATATAGTGAAAGTAAAGATCAGGTAATGAATTTCAAGAAGAAAAAAAAGGAATGACTCTTAAGCACAACTGTATCTATCTTGCACTGAATAAATGAGTCATGACTTACCTTTCTGTATGGTTCTGGTTCCTCATCTCCTTGACAACCATCCTCCAGGAGAGGATGTAGGGTCTTCAGGGGCATTCTGGGACTGTCCTCTGCAAGCCCGACCTCGTCCAGAACGACCACAGACACAAATCTGTCCAGGTCCTTATCCCTCTGAAACTGTGCACACTGGCGGAAAGTTCCCACAATTCCATCTGGGGTTGAAAGTGGGCTGCACTGGTAGGACACCATCTGGATCTGGAATGCCAAGGAATTGTTTCCATGGCAAAGAAAAAAGAACTTATGAAACATATATAAATACTTCAGGAATGAGAATGACTTTTATAAAAACAAGAGGCACAAGTGCGCTTGATACTGCCTACCTGAGTAGTTGACATATGTCAGCATGTGAATGTAAATACACACAAATATTTAAACTATAGGAGAAAGAAACACTTGCAGCACACAGCTACTATGCTCTCTTGTCCAAGTCACGTTCACTTGACCATAGTTTATGCAACATACAATAACACAACTACAGTCAACATATTTTCAGTCCTGCCATGTGTTTCTCTGACCTAATTAACATATTGAAGAGTTGGGCTAATTGTGGGTCCAACAGACCCCAAAATTGGACAACTGGTTAATTGTTACATGAATTAAATTCAATTGAGATTAAGGCTTCTGCTTCACGGAAGAAGTCAGATTCTATTTAGCTCAACAAAGATAATTCTCAAAATAGACTGCACAATCCTTAATTGGCTACAGTTCCCATGCCCTGGATGTAGCTGACTCTGAAACCCTGAATAGTGAAACCATGGTAGCTCAGTTGGTAGAGTATCTGATTCATAATCCAAGAGTCATGGGCTTGATACCCACCCAGGCCAGCCCGTGTTGGCTACATTATTGTGTCCTTGGTACAGGCACTTGGCTCCAATTTTCTTCGCATGATATAGCCAATAATGTGTTAAAAATGCTGTTAAAATAAAACCAACAGAAAACAAAGAAAACAAAACAAATATCAGTGCATCCACAGCCAATACAGCAACTCCAACAGGAATCAGCTGAACTGAAGGGTGACATTTACTGCCTCAGTGTGTCTTTTGGAAAGGCACTTAGCTCCCATTTCCTCAGCATGATACAACCAATAACATGTTAAAAGCACCATTAAAACCAACAAAACCAAAATCCACAGTAATTTACACCTCCAAGAGTCACCACAACTGGTCACCACTCACAATCAACAAATAGGTCCTGGGAATTTCACATTTTTCATGGCACTGTTGGACAGCACTCAAAGCTTACCTAGGAACAAATGTCTGAAAGTGTCAACAGTCAGTAAATCATTGAAATGGAGGACTAAGTGTAAATGGGATCATATTTGCCAACTTGCTATGGTTCTCATCCCAGACAGTTTTGCATTAAATATTGAATTTCAAGTCGTGCTCCAGCAGGCTTTTCAATGAAAAGCAATGGATTAGAATTAGCCATCAAACAATGCTGACTTGACCACCCACCCGTCATGATTTCATGCCCCAGACCCCACTTGATATTCAAGAATTGGACCTAGAATTAAACAAGAGTGTAATCAATGATTACATAGCTCACCTATATTTTTACCATTTGTTGCATTTGGAAACATTATCATGCAGAAAGTAAATTCAGACTAAAGTGATCTTAGCCCCATTTCTAAAGATTTTTTCAATCGTTTATCTTTATATATATGCTTTTATACATTGTCAAAATTATAAATTTAACTTTTAATTGGCACGTTATAGCCAGTATTGTGCTGACATGATGTGAAACTACCTATCTACCTACCTACACACCCACCATCCTACCTACCTATGTACATGTACTGTGACAGGGCATGGGAAATGTAAAAAAACATGAGATGTAAAACAATAAATAAAAGAACATTGTTGTCATGGATATCAAAGTAGAGATATTGTAATGAGATTTATAAAAAAAAAAGAGATTAATGTTTTTTTTTTTATATTTAACAAAAATTGAAATCATTGTTCTTAAATCTGCCTGAGAAGCTATCATAATTGTCAACCCCAAGAAGTATGATTTACAAAGTGAAAGTCACAGACTCTGCATTAGCCTGAAGTGACAGCCAACTATACAAATATAGCTCATGCATCCACAATTAACTTGATTTGGCTAGGTGTATGTAGGTCCAGCATGGATGAATCTATATGATCATAAACACAAACACTTAACCCATGTCAATAATGTATAAAATCTAGGTCACAGTGATCTTCTTGGTTTTAAGGGTATAGTAGTAACAGAGATACATCCAACTGTCAAGTTTCAAGTTTGGAACATAAACAGCACCCAAGAAATACATTTCTAACACAAAATTTCAACAGCCACTGAAGCATGAAATATATGGTAGGTCACAGATCTATTGTTGCAAAAAGGATGTAGAACTTATCAAGATGCATCCTCTCACCAAGTTTCATGATTCTAGAGAGGATAGTATACATATAACATGCCAAAAACTCATTTGGTCACGAGCTAAATGCAAAAACTTAACCAATGGCAGTAAATGATGAAATATACATCATGATGAGCCTCATTTTTTTGTTGTAGTAACACAGACACGTCATTTCATGATTCCAACATGAACTGTGCCTGAGAAATGATTGTCAAACACAAAATTTAACCATGTCAGTGAAGCATAAAATATGAGCCATAATGACCTATCAGCTTATTAGAGTGTTCACAAACTCAGCCAATCAGATGGATATTGCTCACTATCAAACTCATTGGAGATCTTGATAATATAAGTTTACATACCAAGCCAAATCTAATCAAAATCTGATAAACCAGATTATTCACAACCTCAGCCAAACAGGTGCAAAATCACCTAATTAATATGTGTGGATGTTGCTCATAAGCGAACCCATCCAAGATCTCAATGATATAAGCTACATACCAAATCTGATCACAATCTGAAGAGAAATATGGCCTCTAGAGTGTCCACAAGCTCAGCCAATCAGATGCAAGATTACATCATTAATATGTGTGGATGTTGCTCATAACTCATTAAGGTTCTTTATGATATAAGCTTACATACCAAATCTAATCAAAATCTGATCTGAAATATGGCCACTAGTGTGGTCACAGGTTAAGCATATCAGCTAGAAGATCACTTCATTAAAATGTGTGGCTGTCGTTTATAATCGAACTCCTATGAGATCTTGCTGATATAAGCTTAGATACTAAATCTGATCAAAATATGACCAGAAATACAGTCTCTAGAGTGTTCACATACTCAGCCAATCAGATGCAATATCAGTTCATTAATATGCACCGATGTCGCTCATAATCATGCAGACTAGGTCCTGATGATATAAGCTCACATACCAAATCTGATTGAAATCTAATAGAAATGATGCCTCTGCAGTGTTCACAAGCTCGGACAATCAGCTGCAAGATCACCTCATGAATATGTGTGGATGTCGCTTATAACTGAATTCATCTGATATCTTGATTATGTAAGCTTACATACCAAATCTGATCAAAATCTGCTCAGAAATATGACCTCTAGAGTGTTTCACAAGCTCAGTAAATCAGATGCAAGATCACCTCATCAATATATATGGACATCACCCATAAATCATGCGTATTGGAGGTTCTGATGATATAAGCTTACATACCAAAACTGATTAAAATCTGATCAGAAATGAAGCATCTGCGATGTTCATAAGCTCAAAGAATATGTTTTAAGGATTTTACATGTGTTACATTTATCTTTTATTTTTTGCACATTTTATTTTAACATTTTCACTTTTATATTTTATCTTATACTTCATGTTTACATTTATCTGGAAGGATTTATCTAGCCAAAGTTTTTGTGAAATTCTTAATTTTTACATTTTTCAAACTTTACCTTTAGTTGGTACCATAAAGTAACTATTGTGTTGAGGTACCATAAAATGCTACAACATACATAAGCCAAATAAGCCAATCAGATGCAATATCATCTCATTAATATGTGTGGATGTTGCTCATAACTGAACTCATCCGTGATCTCGATGATATATGCTTACATACTAAATCCAATCAAAATCAGATCAGAAAAATGGCCTCTAGAGTTTTCACAAGCTCAGCCAATCATATGCAAGATCACCTCATTAATATGAATGGATGTCTCTCATAATCGAACTCATCAAAAGTCTTGATAATATAAGCTTACATACCAAATCTGATTTAAAATTGATCAGACATGAAGCCTCTGGAGTGTTCACAAGCAAGTGTTGATGGACAACTGATAGACCATGGATTAAGGCCATACCACATACCATAAGCTCACTTGGCCTTTGGGTGGCTGAGCTTAGAATTTAAAACTACTCAATGCAAAAACATCACTTTTTAACAGATCAGACAGATTGGGACAAGTTTTGAAAATAATGAAAAGTTGCAGCAAAATATTTGCTGAAAGGAAGGGGACCTGAGATTGCTCACCTGGCTGACATCTGCCTTAGAACCAACTGCAAGAGCTGTTGGCCAAAAAATCTGGGTAAGATGCCATCTTTCGAAATGTCTCCGGTGCTACTGATTACATATGTAATGAAAACAAATGTTTCAAGTTTTTGTATTTTCATTCATATCTGATGGCAGATCAGCATCATCTTACCAATACTGAAAGGCCCCTATGCCAGAATGTTTTGTGTTAAAGTTGGCCAAATTTTATTCACATGGTTCCCACCTTTTTGAAAGAAATATTTCCAGGTCTTTTCCTGGTTTTTTCCAGGATGAAATTAATTTTTTCAAGGTTCATTTATGACCATTACTGAATGGAATTAAATAACATTTTAGATTAGAAAACATGCATTTTTCAAATCAAAAGCTGCCTCTATTTTTATACTCTCCCATAACATCTGAATCAGACATACAGTGAAACCCCGCTATAACGCGATATTTGGGGTCCATAAAATTCGATCGCGGAAAAAGCGGGGTCGCGTTATTGCGGGGTTTTACTATATATTACTTTATTCAGAGAACAACGTATACACGTCTAATGTATAGCATGAATAGGGTATCAACACCGTTTACTATCTGATATCGATCCGTCTTTGTTTTCCCACATGCCAACCCTTTGATTGAGCCACGAGTATGTTCAGTGCCAAGTAACAGAGAGTGGTTATTTGAACTCCCTGTGATCTTGCCGCCCAAGCTCAGTCCCTACATAAGCACCCACATATGACAATCTTTGATCTTGCCACCCAAGCTCAGTCTCTACATAAGCACCCACATATGACAATCTTTGATCAACCACCGCATTGTCTGGTGCTTGGTTGTGTATGCAGTTAAAGAAGAAACGTAAGTCGGCTATTGTTTGCGCAATGATTGTATACAGGATGAATTGAAGTCCAGCGCACGTGTTGGCGGCTTACATTTTTTGATGTTTATTAAATCGTGAGAATCTTTTATCAACCACAACATTGTCTTATGCTCCGTTGTGTATGCAGTTAAAGAAGAAAAACATGTCGGCTATTGTTTGAGCAATGAGTGTATACATAATGAATTGAAGACAAACACAAAGAAGACTTACCGACTTTACTCATGGATCAGTAATAAGTAACATTTCCGATAATGTTTATTTTGGCATAACACTTCAAGAAATTGGTGAAATTGTTAAATTTCAGAAGCCACGCCATGATCGAATTCATACGTGATCTCTTCCCCAAAATGATAATAAACTTTTTATACACTATTTCTCGTACTTAAAAAAAAATAAAAAATTCTGTGTACGAGAAAAATACATGTACATGTATATAAATTTCAGGAACCACGCCACACATGTATTATACTCGAATTCATACGTGATCTCTTCCCCAAAAGGATACTGTAACATACACATTTTATACACTATTTCTCGTACTTTAAAAAAAAATTTCATGTGCGAATAAATACACTAAATTTTGGGAGCCACACCACGATCGCGTTATATCCGAATTCGCGTTATAACGGGGCGCATTATAGCAGGGTTTCACTGTACAACCAAGTACTAAACCACAAAATGTATCACAAGAAACAAACATAACTATTGAAATTTATATAAATTTGCATGTTAAGTCATTTCAATTTACAGAATAACAATTTTAACTTTACTCTGCTGAACTGCATATGTTGGTATGAGGAAATAATAAAAGAATGAACAACTGAAATTAGTTTTCTTTTCTTTTCAAACTTTTAATTCTAAAGAAATCAGAATAATCAGTTGTAAATCAAGATAGCAATTTCTCAAGTACAACATCTATTAACTGATATAGCATATAATTACAGAATATGAATGTTACTAGTGTAAGCAAATTCAAAACCAAATACAAGGAATTGGTACATGTACCACTTGAAATCCATATGCATGATACACAAAATCAACATTTCCTTTCACAGTATAAAAAATACAACAGATGCAAAATATTAGGTTGTCATCTAAAATCAATATCAGTTATATGCTCATTTTGGCTGATTGAGATTCAGTGGAAAATGTTGAGAGACCAGACTTCTGATAACATGCATGTATCTTTAATGGCGAAGCAATTCATTCAAGTTCATGTTCAACTTGACCAAGGTAGAACTCGGCCTAGGAATATGATCAAACAGTTATATTACATATTATTTCTTAACAACCTCAAGTTCCTCATCTTTATCTTTAGCTCTTCTACGCAGTCTGTTGGCTTTTGTTATGTGATTATTGGTTACTGCATTTGTATGGGAAAATATGAACAAGTTTTTCTGAGCTATACTGCACGACCTTAGGAGTGCAGTATAGCTCAGAAAAAACGAGTTCATATTTTCCTATACAAATGTAACCTTTTTATTATATACTCATTTTGCTTCTCTACCTAAGGCTGAATAACAAAAAGAACACACTACAAGAAACAAAGTAATTGAATTTCTGCTAGATTCAAAAGTAAATACACAACCTAAGTTAAATAAATACACAGTAACAGTATTCATGCGCACATGGCACCGCCCAGCGACCTTTGAACTTGGTAGCGTACCGCGTGCTCAGTCATTCATTTAAAAAAGAAATCTAATTTTTGGTCTACTTAAAATTGAAATTCAGAGTCATATTTTGAATGACTGCGCTTTGGAACAACTTTCCCAGTTGGTTTGGAATAGAAGGATTTTGTTTTTCTGTCGATCCAACTAAATTCTGCTGTTTTAGTTGTGGTGGACTTGAGTTATTAGCTGGGTCGATTATGTACGATGTACATGTAGCTGGCGAGACTGGCCTCGACAGCAGGCTACACATGTGTTTTGTTCTGCCATTGATAGTTTGGAATAATAAGGTGGACAAAATATTAAATTCTTTTAATTTAAATTCTCAAGAAGATGCAGGATTAAATAGTTTTTGTTAGGGAATATCAAATTAATTTCGATTTGGGGTGCAGTAAATTCGCCTTTGGAATGTGATTTCTCTTGGAAATGAAGTCTAAATTGCAGTCCAATTTTGGGCCGTGGATCAGAAAGTACATTTTGAAGAAATTCAAGATGCAAAAAGTTAAGTACATGTATTGCCATTCTTATTACCAGCTATAGATGACATATTTTTATGTACTGTCACTTGCATAATCTTTGTTGGAGGGACCCCATCTATATGACCTATATGACTTGTACTATAAATCCAAAACACTTTCTCAAAAAATTTAAACCGGGAAAATTGCAAAGCGGCTGGGGTGTGAGAGCCCATTTCGCCAGCAGAAAATAAGGCTTCTTTATTATCTTGGCTTATTGGCTCCAAGGCACTTGCTTTTATACCAAAACCCGCCTTCTTCAGTTGTATTTTTTTTCGAATTTAGTGCTTGGACTGACTTGTAAAATGGGCGGTCTCGGAAAGAGACTGAATATCCTTTGACCTTAAGATACCTTTCTATGCTATTTTTTATTGACTCTTTATAGACTCTAGAGAGCACGATTCATAGCCTGAACCATAAGCTAAATAAGTTTTTAAATGATCAGAATGATATTTTCAATACTGCATGTCTCACGTTTGTTGTCATAAAAAATGATAAAGCCACCGCTGGACATTGCAAATATCACGTTCAGTCGCTTGCTTGGTTGAAAGTTTCTTTTGTGACTCAGTGAACTCGTCCACATTGTCAACTTTATCATCTCAACTTTAAAATGGCTCAAACAGTATGCTTAGTTCATCCACAGACAAATCTAATAAAGTAAAAGCTCCGGTGTCTGCTACATGAGCGTAAATTGTTTGTTTACAATAAAAAGTAGTTCCTAAACTGCGATACTATTTTTAGACACACGTGTTGTGCAGTATGAAGCCGTGCAGTATGGAGAAATACTGCACGATTCTGACAATGCAAAGTTAATGGAGAAAAAAATGAGTATATAATAAGCAAAGTTATGTAATTCTTCAGCTTTATCTGAAGTTTTGTCTGCATCTGTAAACAACAACTTAATGTCAGACTCTAACATTTTGATCTTTTATCTCATTGTTCCAACCTCTTCTTCCACTAGTTGTATTTTCATATATTCTTTTCTCTTTCTTTCTCTGTCTTTTGAGCTTCTAAATGGGCATAGTACTTTTGCCTGGTATTCTGGGCTGACTGTAGGAGCTCCTTTGACACCACTTATACCTTCAATCCTCTAACACTTTGTATATAGTCCTCTATTACTCCATGTGCATTCAAGCTATTTTCTAAAAGATTCTGTGTGCTGACTTCCTTTGATGCAAGTCTAAAAGTTGAATCTGAGCTAAACATCTTCACTAAATTTATTACGCTATGCAACGTGCAGCTTGAAATATCTGTGTCCATTCTTAAATAGGTCGCAGGAGAAATGGGAGAAGTGTCATCCCTTGTATTATATATATTATATATATTTTTTACAGGTAAATTTTAAGCAACAATATGAGCTCCTGTGAATGCAATCATTGTCAATTATGCCCAGAGCTTCAGATTCAGCATTGAAAATTGACCCAGCACTTGGTAGATTTCTACATATTTAGCAATGTTTGATAGTAAAATTCATGGCAAAGGCAAGTTGTGGCCAAGGTTATTATTGATGATAATGTTTATCACCATGTTCCCTTTGCTAACTACCAGATAACAAGCTTTATCACATACATTTTCGATAACTTCAGATATCAAAATGGAGACAGGTGAAGATAAGCAATATCATTTATCTCTTAAACTTACCGAGATCATGCATCGCAGACATGTTGGCTTGTTGTGACACATATGAAGAGATACCAATATGGACCTATCTGTGGACTAACCAGTCTACTAGACGAATCTGATTGACCGAGTGCTTGGATTGACTAACAAACATGTTTATGCCAGCACCCATATGATCCATACTGCAACTTCCAAAAATTCCGGTAGGAACTCAATAAATTTAACTTACGATCAGTTAAATTACGACTCAATTATGTATTTTTTTGTTTCCGTTATCAAGTGGCAGTTGAAAAATCCCGGTTTTTTCCCCCGACTTTCATCAATATTTGCAAAATTCAAGGACTATTCCCGGTCAGGAAAAATCTGTAATTTCTCCCAACTTTTTCCCAATTTCCTGGTAGCGTGGGTACCCTGTATTCAACACTTTCTTTTATTAGATAAACCTGTGTAAATGTTCTTCTACTTTTAGAAATTAAGCAATCATATTTGATTGTGGATTGGCATCTTTTGTATAAATCTGAAAGGTGTTCATGCCAAGGCACTCTCTGTTTAATTTAGTTGAATTCTGTTAAGTGGTTGTTTAGAAGTTATTCAAGGTTTTGCTACTTTTAATAACAGCAGTTGTATATAATGGCAGATAGGAATTATTATTTGCCTAAACAGGAAAGGTCAAGACAGGATGCTCTGTTTCAAGTTTGGTTGAAACTGGTCTTGTCCTTTTTTTAGAAGAGGTTGAAAATAACAATTGTTTATGGACTCCATACAGATGAAGGGCCATACCATAAGCTCACTTGGATTTATGGCCAGGTGAGATATAAACACTAAAAAATTCTCATCCTTGATTCTTGGAAGAATCACATAGTCACTTTTATCACACCATTTTTAAGTTCTTATCTATTTAATGAATACCTCAAAGGAATTTTTCTATCATCCAAAATTCAACCACATTCAGCCAACATTCAAACAAAATTCAAAATTCAGGTGGGTAAGTATCTGCATCTACCATGTTAGTGTTCAAAAATATACACACTCTAGTACAGTGATCTTTTAAACAAAACTTGCAATACAAATTTTAGGTTTTTTAAAGAAAATAAATTCTAGTTTTTCTATTTAAAAAATGGTGATTGTCAAGTAAATTTTGACACACCAAGCAACTGTAAAGATGTTTCTTGCAGACAAACTGTGACTAGTTGATTTTTAAAATTTGATACTTATGCATATACTCCACAAACACTGAAAGCAAGAAAACAAAAGCTTAATTTTATGTTAATGGTATGTCACATCAGTCATGCCATGTGACAAAATCCATCTACTGACCTGCTTGAAATCTCTAAACAATTTTGTATGAGCTGCATTCCCCTGCATGGCATCTGCTACAATGGTTTTGGCCAGAGATTTAGAGCTCCCAGGTTTTCCCACTAGGAATAGAGGGATCCTTAACTCAGTACAGATCACCATCATGAACACATTCTCCTTCAAGGCAGTGTTCCTGGCAATGTTCTTGTCCAGCTGAACATTTTCTAAGAAAACACCCTGGTATCTGTGAGAAAGGGAAAAGAATGTTAAATACAACATCCCATAAGAGTCACAATCCACCAGTTATAACCCAGGCCATCTCTCCATAGGTGTTTGGAAAAGACATCTTGTACTACAAAACAACCCCAAACATGAGTCCCTCGAAGGGACTGATGTTCTACAGTGTGAAAAGAATTTCCAGAAATGCAAGATAAGACTATTTCTTCCTTTTAACTGCTGAGTGTTGAAACCATCTCCGATATTCCTCAGCAATAACAAGATTTTCAAATTAGCTTCTGTGATGGATATATTGGATATGGGATTGGCACCATTTTCATTCAGGACCAAGTAGACATCATTAGAAGTCTTTGGTGAAAACCTCATGCTGATATGACCATATTCTATACAATTGTGCATATAGATGTTCCATTATGCCTCTTTATATTTGTCTTTCTTTCTCTGTACTGTGAACCCTACCTATGATTTATATAGGAGAACATCTGTAGTAAAAACTATCTTACGTTTAAAACTGGGACTTCAATTTGTCCAAGTTTCTGCTTCAAACAGACATGCTTGCAAAGAGAACTATGTCTTGCTGACAGATTTGATCATGCATATTTATTTTTTGTTTTTATAAATACCAGTTGCATACTATAATAACCAGTAAAGTTGCATGGTGGTTGGGAAAATTATTATTGTGAATATACAAGTATGGATCAGCATGTCTTCAGCAGTCATCAGAATGTTACTACAACTCCCTCTCTCTCTCTATCTCATATATCACCACTCTATCTTGCTCTCTCATGAATTAAATAATTCTATATCTTATATGTTTATTTGATGTGTGACTGTTAATAAAAGTTCTTGATATATTTTTGTGATACTGAGACTGCATGCATGCACTCCTTTAGCCAGATTTTTAATACCTATCTTTTGCTATTCTTTCTTACCTTCTCTCTATTATTCCAGAGATTTAACTTTACATTATATCCAGATATGGTCAATCAAATAAAACGAACATACTATTTTTAATGTATTTCAGTATTCCACAGCACAGTTATCAATGACTGCTCAAAACCTACTTTCTCTCTCTCTCTCTGGCATGTAAATAACAAATTTATCACGAACTATACCAACTATATTTTTTATGTGATAAATAGTAATTCTGACATCTTTCCATGCAAAGCCAGATTTAATATGACATAAATCATTTAAATGTAATATTTGTAGTACAATTCAAAGGTTTTTCACCTGACAAAATACAAATTCCAAAACTGGAACAAATGTTCGAATGTTTAAAAAGTTCCAATTTTTAGAAATATTGGAAGTTCAAATTTATGCCATAAAAACAAAACACAATTTCCCAATAATTTTCTGCACGATTCAAATTTTTAAAGGTTCTACCATATCTTCAATGTGATTTATCACCATAACTATAATAAGGGATGCATAAACAAAGAAAGCCAGACAGGTCCCAAAACTAGTTGAGGCTATTCCATTTAAATCTATCTTGTGGAGAGGGAATTTCTGTGGTGGAGTGGTTCTGAACCTATTTTCTCTGTTTTTGTGTGTACAAATTTAACCTTTTTAAATCTGGTGGTACCTCAAAACAAAAGAAAAAGTGGCCACCCTCTCTCCAAAGTACATTTAAATAGAAAAGCCCTACTGTGCCATATGTACTGACACTATAACATACAGATAACCAAAAGGTAATATGATGACCATATGCCTAATTCCAGTACCAGAATGATGGGAAACGAAAGTGCCTCAAAGGGACTGACGCTCTACTGGCTTAAGTCTGTTTCTTCTTTTTAACCGTAAAGAATAGAAACCATATCTGATATTCTTGAGAAATTCCAACACACCAAATTTGGTGACAAAACTATTTTCTTATGTTCAAGTTAACATTGTCACACGGTAGCTTCATGTGCAGCTTTGAGATGAACCTGATATCATGGGTATAAGATCTCTGAATTTGTCTCAGACAATGTCAAATTACCGCCAGTAAAGTATAACCACATGTTAAATCTATAGGTAATATTTCATTATAAAAACCTGTAAAATCATTCAAGGTGTTGTTCAGAAATATACACAAATTGGGTTAAACGATACAAATCCAGTAAGTAGCAATATAAAAAATTTAGTGGCAATATTGGAGGTCAGGTTTTCTTTTAATACCAATTAGACATCATAAACCTTTCAGGAGTAGTAGTGACAAGATTTTCAATATGGCCACCATGGTGGTCATATTGACTGTCCAAGGGCCACTATTTTAATTTAGGACCAACATTATATGAAGTCTTTCAGTAAAATCCTCATGTCAATATGACCATCCATACAAGAGGAGGATCAATAACAAGATTTTCAAGATGACTGCTGTGGCTGCTAAATGGGACATCAGATCAGTACCATTTTAATTTATACACAACAAAAACCAGATCCAGTTAACTTTTTATTTACAAACATGTATATTTGCCCAGAGGGACAGTCTGCTGCTACTGATGAATTTTGGTTCATTCTGTAAGTGAGTGATTCAGCAGTAACTGACTGGACACAACAGGGTTGTACAAAAGGTCACAGATGGGCTGTGAAGCTCCCTGAGATAATGTTATGGATAACCCTAGAGTCACGTTTCTTCAGTGGAAACTGAAGGAGCCCAGCGAAGACTGGGTTGTCCAATGTAAGTTGGAGATGCCAGAGGCAACCGTGTGGACTTCACTCAATGGTTTTAGTTTGAAGACGCAATATAGTGCTGACATTAGATTCTTGGGCGAATAAACTGGAATGGAATGAAGTGAATGCCATTTATTTGGGAAATCAAGATGTAGCAGCAAAACAATCCTAAGTCCACTGAACACTGTAGGCATTGCGGCAGGGATGGTGGCGGTCAATAGAAATATATAACATGCTGTTGCTCTCACTGTTCCAAACTAAGAATTGCTGAACAAAGACAATGCATGTGACTGCTGAAATTCTTTTGATTGGCTGACAAGTGCCGTAGTAATATATAGCTCAACCATACTGTTGCGGACTATTTTATATTGGATGGTAGTGAGTGGGTCACCTATTGCCGTGTATAAACTATGCTTAATATGAAGTCTTTTGGTGAAAATCCATTTCAGTACAGTTGTCCCCCTCTTACAAGGCCACCCCTTCTGCAGCAGAAAGTGGCCTCATAAGAGGGGTGGACTTTCCAGAAGGGGATCACACAGACGTGAGTAATAACAACATGTAAAGTATGAAAGGCATAACTAATTTTAAAAATATTTAATATTTTCATTTAAAAATACAGGCATGTTATGGAATCAACGTGATAAGACTTGTACCAATGTTAGTTAAAATAATTATGAATAATCATCAATCATGGTGAAAAACCACATTGTCAATAAAATCAGGGTACAGACATCTGGCTGTAACTATTATTGTCCATTGATTCTGTTTTCCCACTGCAGTAGAAAGTACATTGACGGTGCTTATTTGACTCTTTCTTAAATCACATTTCTCAGTAGTGATCAAAGGACTCTCCCTCTTTTCATTTAGTCAAATTGCTTTCACTTTTCTTTTTAAACTGAGAATGTCTGATGACATTCTGCACCTTTTGCAATAACTTTTCCTTAATTGGCAATTTGTAGTTATCACACAAGATGCTCAGTGTTTACAAAGGCAGTGAGCTTGTCACATGATCAACTGGTTTTAGTCTGGTACCCTTTCATATACATTTCGTAATCTATGAGAGAGAAGCCACAATGGCTAACATACCATTTTACTATCTGGCAAATAGATGTCATGCTGACTTGAGCTGAACAATACCGTTATTCTCAGTGGTTAGCTTGTGTCATCTCGATAATTATCAGTGGTAATAATAGCCAGTAATTATTAAAGTGACAAAACCTAACATCTAAGGAACACACAGCTGTAAGGATAACTGGATTAGTTTCCTCTTTGTATGGATTAAAGCGACTTTATCGTTATGTTGGAACAAATGTCAATGTGTTGAATTTAGAAATCAATGTAGAAATTCATGAGATTTCTATGTGTAAACCCCATTATGTGGACTCATGAGGGGTAAATTTTAGAGTATTTCCACCACAGTGCCAGATGCTTTAGAGGGATGGCCATCCTAGAAGGGTACTTTTGAACACAATCTCATCAGTGCCATGGAAATCTGGCTGTATAAAGTGGGTGGCTACTCGTCAGGGGCTCATTCAAGAGGGGGACTAATGTACAACCATCTGTTCTGAATAAGTAGTGACAAGATTTTGAAACTGGCAGCCATGCTGCCCATATTGGATGTCCAAAGACATGTCAGGTACCAAATATTTCAATTATAACCAATGAAACATCACACAAAGTCTTTAATTAAAACCTATATGCTGATATGACCTTCAGTTCAGTTTGAGTAGAAATAACAAAATTTTCAAGATGCCAGGCCAGCCATTGTGGATGTCAGTTTGGTACCACTGTATTAAAAGCCAAAAAGTCTTTTAGTGAAAACCCTGGCTGATATGATCATCTGTTTAGGAGTAGTTATGACAAGATTTTCATGATAACTGGATAAAAAGGGGCACCATTTTCATTTAGCACCAACTAGACATTGTAAGAGGTCTTGAAGTGAAAACCTCATGCCGATACAACCATCCATTCAGGAAGACAAGTGATAACATGACTTTCAAGATGGCAGCCATTTGATCAGTACCATTTTCATTTAGGACCAACTAGACATTATAATATGTTAAAACCCCATTTCAATATGGCCAGATTTTCAAGATGGCCAACATAGCAATTGTATTGGAGATCTGATTAGCACCATATTCATTTAGGACCAACTAGACATCGTAAGAAGCTTTTTGGTGAAAAGCTCATATAAATATGACCATTCAATCAGGAGGAGAAACGAAAAAAAGATTTTCAAGATGACTTCCATTGGATCCATTCTGGATGTCAAATTAGCACAAATGTTCATTTAGATCAACTAAGCATTAAAAAAAGTAAGGATAAGTAATGATAAAAGGATTATCAAGATGGCTGCCCTGGCAGGTGGTTATATTGGATGTCCAAGGGCATTATTTTCATTTAGGACCAACTAGACCTTGGCATGAATGTGTTTGTAAAGTTTTGTGGCAATCCTTCCAATAGTTTAGATGGAGTATCAATAAATAACTTGTGCTAATGGATGCTATATGACAGAAAAAAGATCATCAAGCTCTTCTGGTTTATGACCAGTAGAACTAAAAAAATTAAATTCCCAGCTTTCTAATAACATAAGAACAGCGAAAAAGGATACTAACAAGAAAATTTTCATCATATTTGTACCTGTTAATTGTCTCTTCAATTTGAGCAGGTTCATCTAGTACCTTAAGAGGTGACTTGAAATATTGCCAGATGTGTTCTGTGTACTCCTTCCTTTTCTTCAGACAAGCAAGGTAGCAGACTCCCAGGGCTAAGACGAGAGACCAGGTGATACGGTAGTTCTGAAACAACACATTTGGCAACTATCTTTATGTTTATAAAACATGTATGCCCAAATGCAAACCAACAAATTCTAAGTCCACAACAATTCTAAACTGTAAATTTTTTTTAAAAATTGTTATAATGCCATGAAAATATAATCAAGTCATCTATGTATGCATACAACATACATACTGAATTTCATTTGTCCAATTGACAGGGTTTTTCTTAAATTGTGCTCACTAAGATTTTCTTAAGCAAGGGCACAGTGAACATTACCAGTATACAATATATGCCCACTCTGTATTTAATAGTCTTCCGTAGGCACTATAGGCACTAGTAGGTTGACTATGGAGATTAGTGACCAATGGGTCTCAATGAGGAATGCAGTACTGAACTAACCTAATTGTGCAAAAACTATTATTTTCTTTTTAGATTTAGATAAATATGACTTCTGACCAAAAGCTATAGGTTTATTTATTACCCTAAGTGCACACCATCCACAAAGCTTAGTCATGAATCCAGGACTGGAATAATTTCATTTTTTCCCACCAGACAAGTAAAAACAGCCATATTTAATGAATTTGTGTCTCCTGCCTGCCATTATGAGATCACAAAAGTTCACAATATGATAGTATGACCTTTAAGACATAGCTGTAAAGTTACTGGGCAGAGATGGAAAGTAACTAAGTTTCATTTCCTTTTCTTAAAGGGCATTAAAGCAAAGGTGCAGAAAAAGTGTAAAAAGTCTATCAATAACATTGACCTTAAAGAAAAATCCTTGACTGTGATATATGAGATGCCATCCAACTGAGAAGCATAAGTGTACCATGGTTCATCCCTGTACCTCAAAAAGTGTTTATGACGTAAAGCAGAAAAAAAAACCTTTCAGATAATAAAATAACACTTAAATGTGTAAAGCAACACATATTCATCCACTTATCTTAAACAGGTGTTAAGTTGAAAAGAAGAAGGGTAAATGTGAACTTAGAAACTGTTCATAGCCCCACCCTTAAAGTATATAGACTTGGCATTACAAAGGGAGTTAATTTGTGCAGTCAGCATAGATTCGTTGGTCTGTCCTTACCCCCCTGGGGCCTGGCTCCTGGAGTCTTAACTTGGAAAGAATTGATATCCCTACCAAAGAGTCATGATGGCTCAATGGTTAAGGCACTGAACTCATGACCAGAAGGTTGCAGGTTCAATTCCCACCATCCAATCAGTCTTGATCGACACACTGAATTTCACAAAAACAATATTTAAGGTAAATATTTTCTTTGCTCTTAGTAATTAAATCTGAAAGTTTTTCAGAAGGATTGCATATTCAGATATTTCTTTTATTTATTCAAGACTAAAACTACAAGATATGTTTAAAATAATTTGTGAGTAATGACACTGAAGATATATATAATACCTTAAAATAATGCACAATATATATAACATATAAATGGCAAATGTTTCAGACACTTTCATAGAGCCATACTATCAACTTCCAAACTCTATTTAATCAAACATATCAAACTTGCTTCAAAATATTCAAAAACTTCATATTGGTCACGATTTAACCAATAATACTTGGCAAATAAATTTGTAAACTTGGCTACTGTTTTTCAAAGAAATATGCTATTGTTAAAGCAATATCTTTGTCTTGTATATAATTAAATTTGCAAAGAAATTTTGATACATGGATACATTTATTGGTGTGCATCAGAGACACACAACTATGATTTGATTTGGTTAAACCCACTTTCAGTTTTTTCGCCTTGAGGATACATTGCATTATTAGTAAATTCCCAGACAGCTTTTTTCCTAAGTTAAAACCTCCTCAGCCACAAAAGTTAGTGTTCAGTTATGATAGTTCCTAATGGATATTATTTTTTTATTTTTTTTATAACTTGCCCTACTGAAATTTATGTATTTTGTCTTCTAAAATTAATATTTTATATTTTTACAATTTTTTCTTTATGAGAAAGAACTCTGCAAAACCCCAAACCTGAGATTCTAAATAGTACTTCTCATAGGTTAGTTCCCTTGCTTTTCTGTAATACAAAATGACAAGTACATTGTGTATACATGGTTTCAATATGACATTATTTGATGTTAATCTCTTGGCATTACACAAGTGCAATAAACAAATAATCTAACTCATCTAAGATCCTGATGACAGAAGCTTACATACCAAGTCTTATCAAAATTTGATCAGAAATCAAACCACTGCCTAAAAGTTTACTATCAGTTAAATCTTTATTTTGTGTCTATCCCTCTTTCTCCATTTTCATATATTGCTCTCAATGGTCAGGTCAGGCACCGCCTGCTACCATAAGTAATAGTAGATGGTACTACTGTGACTGTTGACATTTACACCTGACTCCCTCTGGAAAGTCCCTTCTAGTGGATCAGGCAGCCGAGCAGATATGCTCATCCCTTGGCTGTGAAGGCAGATAACAAGAGTTGTGTGGACTGCACTGGGCATCAGCTCAGCTGCAGTAGGAACTGATGTCCATCCATTGCATCTGGGCTTGTCTCCAGACGTCTTGACATTCTCGCGCCACTGGATTCAGACAGGCCTGGACGAGAGAGTGAGGAGTGAGGACGACTCTGTGCAACTTTCCCTCGCTTAAATCCAACACATGTGCAAGTCATGACAATATTCCCCTTCCCCCACCAGATATATTCAAGTCCTGTTGTGATGGGTGAGTGGCAAAGCAGCAAGTGTAGATACACTGGTAGCTGTAGCTGCAGACCTGCACACAGTTGGCTCAGGGCATAGGGTCGCTTTTCACTGGACTGAAGTAGCAGTGGAACTTGGCAGCCCCCTTGGTTACTGAGCAGTCCTCTTTAAGATCACACTGCTCACCTCTGTAGCATGAGGAAAGGGGCTAGAAAAGGTGCTTTAAACATTGCCTGCTTCACCTTAACCCTGGTCAGCATATCGCAGCTGATGGTGATCCCACCTCAGCATTCCAAAACCGAAGAAGACAAAGGTGAGACAACTCACCATCGGTGCCTAGAACATATGCACACTAATGGGCAGTACATCAGCAGATAGACCTGAGGGAAGAACAGCTCTAGCTGGCAGAGAACTGGCCAGATTCAACATTAAGATAGCAGCCCCGAGTGAAACTCACCTAGCAAAGGAAGGACAACTCACCAAAGTAGGAGCTGGCTACACCTTCTTCTGGGGCGTCCGAAGTAAAGAAGAGTGACATGAAGCTGATGTTGGGTTTGCCATCAAATCACAGCTAGTTAGCAAGCTCACAAATCTCCCATAGGGCATAAATGACAGACTAATGCAGACGAAACTCCAACTGTCTGGAAAAAGACATGCAACTATCATCAGTGCCTATGCACCCACCATGACCAACCCAGATGAGATCATGGACAAATTCTGTTAAGATCTGGAGTCTCTTATTGCAAAAGTACCAAAGACAGACAAGCTCATCATCCTAGGTGACTTTAATGCTAGAGTTAGCACAGATCACCAGACATGGCCAGGTGTCATTAGCAAAAATGGATTTGGCAAATGCAACAATAATGGGCTCCTCGTACTGAGGAAATGCACTGAACATGATCTCTTGATCACGAACACAGTCTTCCGCATGCCAAACCATAACAAGACGTCTTGGATGCACCCTCACTCCAAGCACTGGCATCTTACTGACTACATCATCATCTTGAGGAGACAGACAGGATGTCAGAGTCAAAAAAGTTATGAGAAGTGCAGTATGCTGGACTGACCACAGGCTCATAGTCTCCAAGCTCAATATCCGGATTCAGCCTAGCAGACGACCACAAGGCAAAAAAGTGCCCAAAAAGCTTAATGTCACCAAATTGAAACAGGAGAATATGAAACAGACATTTGTCGAAGAACTGTGCAGCCAACTGGATACAATGGATATAAATTCTAAAAATGTAGAGGAAAGCTGGGCATCCTTCAGAGACTCTGTGTACTTGACTGCATCCAAAACCCTCGGTCCTACCATGCGTAAACATCAAGACTGGTCTGATGAGAACATAACTGCCATACAGAGACTTCTGAATGAGAAACATCGATTACAGAAGGCCTATTTAGAAGACAGCAATTCATCATCGAAGAAGGCAGTCTTCAACAACATCAAGATGACTGTCCAATGCAAACTCAGAGAGCTGTAAGACTCATGACTGAGCAATAAGGCTGATGAGATTCAGTCCTATGCAGACAGTAATGACTTAAAAAACTTCTATGATGCTTTGAAGACAATCTACTGGCCACGGTCATCAGGAACATCTCCAATACTGAGTGCTGACAATGGCACCCTGCTCACTGACAAAGAAAAGATACTTCAAAGATGGGCAGAACACTCCAACAACATCTTCAATCAACAGTCATCTATCAGCGAGGAGGCAACTGATCGACTGCCTAAAGTGGAAATCAACATATTGCTTGCTGATTCCCCAACGCTGACTGAAACTGAAAGCAATTGACCTGATGTCAAATGACAAAACACCTGGAGCAGATGCTATACCAGCAGAAGTCTACAAAACCAGAGGCTTGCACATGGTACAGAAACTAATTAAACTCTTCCAGTTAATGTGGACTCAAGGAACTATACCCCAGGAGTACAAGGATGCATCCATCGTCCACTTGTACAAGCGGCAAGGAAACACATAATCCTTTGACAACCATCAGGGCATCTCCTTGCTGTCAACAGCTGGCAAAATCCTTGCCAAAATTCTGCTGAATCGTCTTGTGCATCACATTGATCAAGGGCTCCTGCCAGAGAGTCAGTATGGCTTCAGGAAAGGACAAGGGACCATAGACATGGTGTTTGCAGCTCTTCAACTCCAGGAAAAATGCCAGGAACAGAACTCCAACCTGTACATGATATTCATCGACCTGACAAAAGCCTTTAACACAGTCAGACATGGAGGCCTTTGGAAAATCATGGCAAAATTTGGTTGCCCAGAAAAATTCATCACAATGGTTTGGCAATTCCATGATGGCATGCTCGCTCATGTTGTGGACAATGGCGAGTCATCTGAACTATTCCCAGTCACCAATGGAGTCAAGCACGGTTGTGTGTTGTTCCAACCCTCTTCAGTATGATGCTCTCTGCCATGCTTATTGATGCCTTCTGTGACTATGACACCAGGATTGACATCAGATACCAGACTGGTGGCAAGCTCTTCAAACTGATAAACTGATAAGACTACAGGTGAAGACAAAGGTACAGGAAGTGGCTGTTTGTGATCTCCTGTTTGTTGACAACTGTTCCCTGAATGCCAAATCGGAGTCTGACATGCAACCCAGTATGGATCATTTCTCTTCATCTTGTGACAACTTCATTCTCACAATCAGTATCAAGAAGACAGAGATGATGCACCAACCTGCACCAGGAAAGCCTTACGTAGAAACTATCATCACAGTAAATGGACAAACCTCATAGCAGTGGACAAGTTCACCTATCTTGGCAGCACACTGTCATGTGCAGTCCACATCGATGATGAAACCAATGCAAGAATTGCTAAAGCAAGTGTGACCTTTGGCACACTTCATGCAAATGTGTGGGAGAGCAGAGGCATCAGTCTACAAACAAAACTGAAGGTCTACAAAGCCACTGTGTTACTGACCCTTCTGTTTGTTTGCGAAACCTGGATGGTGTACAGACACAATGCCAAGAAGCTAAACCATTTTCACATGGGCTTCCTGAAGAAACTGATATGGATAAGATGGCAGGACAGGGTCCCAGACACTGAGGTTCTCATACAGGCAGGCAGGAATTCCAAGCATCCACACTCTGCTGATGAAATCACAGTTGACATGGGCAGGCCATGTCAGCAGGATGTCAGACGAGCAACTGCCAAAGAAGATCTTGTACAGCAAGGGAAAGTGATGTCAGGGTGGTCAGAAGAAATGTTTCGAAGATTCTCTCAAGTCATCCCTGATACACTTCGAACATTGACCCGAGTCATGGGAAGATCTCATGCAGGATCACTCCACCAGGCCCAGTCTCATCCATCCTGGAGCTACAGACTTTGAACAGAGGAGAATTGAAGAGGCAGTGCAGAAGCGCGAGCAGCGTAAATCTTGGAATTGCGGCACATCCTATACTGATCAAGCAAACGCAAACGGCATCTCCTGTCCAGTGTGCCACAGACAGTTTAGAGCACAAATTGGCCTGATCAGCCACTCACATACTCACAAAAACCAAACCAGTTAGAGATGTCATGGTCATCTTTGAACTCGAAGGATGAACAACAAACAACAATATTGCTCTCTATGATAATCATATGGTTACAATGTTTTCATGTAGCTCAGATGGTTTATGATGTGACTGTAATAACTTTGCATTTTATTACAGGGTTCAAACTATTGATTATTCATGACATCCTTTTCCCTTTGGGGTTGCTGTACATAATGGTAAATAAAGGATGAAATGAACCCCCTGAATTTGTGGTCATTAGCTCAAAACAAAAATGCTTCAGTATTTAAACACCAAGCTTTAAAACTTCAGTATGATATTGTGATTTATTGTCTTTTGTAAATAACATGAATGAAGTTAAACTGCAGAAGAAAATAAAACTTTTCAGCCTTGAGTATCCTCTTACTAAGGAAGAATAAATTGCATTTGATTGCTGTTGCATATAACTTGACTTCTGTCTTCAATAACAAACATGCATTTTATGTACGTCACTACTGTTCTAAGGTGGATACTCTACCTTTATTACGTTGTGCATTTTAAAATAAAACTCACACATGACCAAGCCTTTAAATTTAAAATCTGATTAACCTGTTGGAAAGCTTCCTCTTCCTCGTCTTTTTCAGTGTCTGAGCTGGAATCCTGGTCAGAAAATGTGTCCATACCCTCCTGATTGTTTGCATAGAACCAGCTCATCACACTTAAAACTCTGTCAATGTCTCGAAGAGAGACAAAGCTGCATTCATCCTGTATATATGACGAAAAATAGCACCAAATGTTTTTTTAAATTACAGACCCATTTCTCTACTATGCTGTATGGGTAGAACATTTTAAAAATGTGTCTTCAAACATTTGTATAACTATCTTAACACTAACAATCTAATTGGTCATCTTCAATATGGTTTCACCCCAAAAGATTTGGTTTCATTACAACTGTGTGATATGTACAATACCTTTTGCAAGGCAGTTGATGACAAAGAAACTTTGTGCTATTAGTAAGGCCTTCGACAAAGTCTGGCTCAAAAATTTAATTTATAAGCTAAGAAATATTGGAATTTGGTAATGGACTTTTGGAAGAGTTTAAAAATTATATCTCTCAAAAAGGATGCAAAAAGTTGTTATATAAGGTTGTTCGTCAGACCAATATTATGTCAGGACTGGTGTGCCCCAGGGATCTATAATTGAACCACTGTTAATTTTAATTTACATTAATGATATTGTCACTGATATTCAGTCCAGTATAAGACTGTTTGCTGATACATCGTTGTCAGTTATTTTTGAGAATGCAACCCTGGATGCTGGTGTTTTGAATGAAGACCTACTTAAAAACAATTTGCAGGCTGATCAATGAGTGGATTTTAATTCAAACAAAACCGAATCAATTACCATATCAAGAAAATCTCAAAAGGAACACCACCCATAACTTTTAATTACAGTATTCTGGCAGACACTTCTGACTGATACAATTATTTGCAATGTCACTTCTCAGAAACACTTGGGCCTAACTCTGGATGAAACCTTATCTTGGCATATACACATACAGAAAATAACTACAAAAGCATGGAAAAGATTAGACATACTACGAAGTTTGAAATTCAAACTTGACAGAAAATCACTAGAGCTTCTTTATTTCACCATCATATGACCCCTTCTGGAGTACATGGATATTATCTGTGATAACAGAGTATGAAAAAAGTGAAATAGAAACAAATACAAGCTGAAGCTGGTCGAGTCATTTCTTAGGGAAAAAAATCTACATCATATGCTACAATTCTGGAGGAGATGAAATGGGAAAGACTTTCGACAAGGCGGTACATACACAAAATGATAGCATTTTTAAAATGTATCATGACATGGCTCCTGGATACATGCAGGCTTTGGTTCCATTAAGTGTCCAGCAACTAAGTAATAAACAACACTGTGATAGAACAAAACCCCAAACACCCTTTGCTAGGACAAATCTATACCAATGTTCATTTTTATCAAAGTCAGTTGTGGAATGGAATCTTCCCCCTTTGGAAATTCAAAACAACCCTTCATTATGCTCTTTTAAATCACACTTAAATAGTAATCTAGAAAAGGTCCCAATCTATTATTATCAAGGTGAAAGATTAGCAAAAATGATCTGCACAAGACTTCATCTAGGTTGTAGCTTATTAAACAATGATCTTTTCAAAAACCATTTGTCATTTAGCAACAGATGTTCATGTATTTTCTCTCTCAAATTCTCAAAAACTGAGGAGTTTAATATTTTTTAAGTTCCACAACACTCTAATAAATGACATTTTGACAAAAATGATATAAACAAATTTTTAACTCAGCTGCAAGAGTTTTATCTTTTCTGTTTGACAAAATTTTATCACTGACAGAATGTCATGTATCCCTGTCAGAACATTTTGTATTTTGATCAGAAAAACATGAATACTGTAATAAAAGTCTCATTGTTTTCTTCTACAGAAACATTAATACTGACAAGCAGAGTAGGGAAGGATGCTCACCATTTGCTGTCTCATAAAATCTTGAGAGGCTGTTAAAATTCTACTTATCACTCGATCTAAACCAAGAATATCTGGCAGACACTTCTGACTGATCTGGAATACATGAAAATCAAACTCTTTAGGTTTTCAATAACAGAAAATATTATCTTTTTTCTGTGTAGGGCATTGACCATACAATTATATTATTTGTGTGTGGCAAATATATCAATCTAACTTGCGAAAGGAATTTACCAAATTAATTCATTGCTCAGTGAAGCAAGTAATAAGACACTTGACTAAACTTACATATCTAACGATCATCTGTTGGATGTAGATGTCTTCAGTATTTGTGTTCAACTGACCAAAGTCCCATACCAGTGGAAGAAGACTCTGCGGTAAAGGCTGAACTCTGTACACAAGGTGCCTCATAGGTACTCGACCTGACAAAGCACAAAAATTAAATGCATTTATTTTAGTTCTAAACTTTAACAGCATTACAGATTAATGGAATCATACCTTTCCTAAAAATTTTGCTGTTCTATATTTACATTAGCTCTTAGATTACCACTTTGCTCAAACCAATTACAAATGTTGTATACTGAACCAAACAGGTCCGTCTGAACATAACTGAGAATACCACATGTAAGCCATCTCTGGAGTACATGCTACAACATTTTTTGAAAGATCCAAATTGATTAATTAATTTTAAAATTCTCTTTATAATTAATCCGTGAAAAACCTGAAAAGTATTGCCTTGTTCACAGTAACAGATAATAACTGCATCATCTTTACCACATGAAGATATCTAAATATGATTTCCAAGGTGGTGGGCTGTTCTGGTAGAGGTGAACAAATTGCATCATTGCACAGATTTAATGACATCATAACTATTATTATATTGTAGTGATGTTGTAATACCCTCACAATGCAGAACACATAGCTACTTCAGTACAAATGATTTATAGTATTGTGATCAACCTAAATAGCTGGTCCATTCAATTTTCCATACACCTTATACTTCAAAATTTTTAATAATTTTCAACAGTACAAAAAATGTCTAAACACTAAGTAGCTATGCTATTTTAAGGTCAACTATAAATAAAACATTCCAGTTGAAACTTCAACTAAGGAATGCTTTACTTGTACTCAAAAACAGGTGTCTGAATATATGACCATGAAATTGCTTTGATTACTCATATTACTGCATGAATTACTGGAAGTTGTTCTCAATAGGCAGCAATAAAAACAGCTGACATACTCCACAACTTGTGGTTACTCAGTGTGATTATACCCAAGGACCTGATATGGACAATTCACTCAGTAAAGTGGATTAACTTGTGTGATATAGTTTAAAAAATGTATGCAGGTTATTATCTTTGTTTCCCCTTTTTCCAGTAAAATGGTTTTTGTGACAATTGGTCAGCATCTTTGACATGTGAGTTTGACAAGTTGTTATCTCACTTTTATTTAATGGTGTATTTCCCCTTGATAACCTTATTCTGGATATACAGTAATCGGTTCCGAATTTTGGACAAGAGCATCATCAAAATAATGGTATTCAATGATTAAATTCCTGAACCAGTTTAAGTGATTTTGGCTCATTTACATATTTAGATCAATCATCGCCACATTTGGAGCTGTAGTGTTGATATTGCTTCAAGCGGTTATGACCAAAAATATGGATTATATTTCAGATTTTCAGATGTAAGCTTAATATGAATATATGTACAGTGTATATCATTTCAGTTATAAATCTGATTGTGAAATACACTCTTCACATTATGAAATAATACTGATATCAGAACTGGCTCCAATCAGCATTTTGTATACATTATTATAATCCGAGTTACATTCATAGGTATAAGGACTGAAATTTACTCAGCTTTAATTAATTGATTTTGTTAATACTTTACTCAAACAGATTAAAGAACATGATATATTCCATGGTTTGTGAACTTGTCCAGAGTTAACAGAAAATAAAGTAAGGTAATTATATCATTTAGGGCCAGTTCACACTTATCACAAATGGCAGTATGTGCATGTACACAAGCCTTTCTTAATATTGGGGTATACACTGTAACAACTGTAACAAGCCTGAAAGGGACCAACCATTCAATTTTTGGGGGTGTCAGGTTGGAGACTGAGGTATTCCTTCATTGGCTAACCCCCTCCCCAGCCCCACCCCCATAAAAAAGACAGACAGAGAGCATGAAACTCTTCTTGTGCTATCAATTTATTTTGTTCTTCCTCTCTCTCTCTCTCTCTGAACAATCAAGTTGTAAAGGAAATTGAGAGAGAGAGAGAGAGAAAAATTGATTAACCACAACTTAACAAACGCACTCTTATGGCAGCAACAGGAAATATCTGTGACTTGGCATGCATCAGGACCTGCATTCAAAACCTGAACTTTTGACTGTATGGTCTTTTTTTCTGGTTTTGTTTTGTTTGTTTTTAAAGAGCTAGTTTCAGAAGTAGACCAATACACATACAAAGCTGATTATATATATTTTTTTCCTTTTTTATTTTCCTAAAATGTTTGAGCAGTATGAAGTTACGTAATATGTAGCAATAAAAAAAGTCTACTCAAATAAACTGTGTAAGAAACATTGTTGATCCACTATTACCATTTAATTTACACTGCATATTAACTTTAAAGGAAAAGAAATGTTTAATCCAAATTAATATGAAGATATCAAAAGCAACTTGAGACCACATGCTAAAACTAAAAACAATCCCATGAAAATATAATCCATCAAAAATGCTTAACTCATTAACCCCTAGCGCCATGTTTATGCGTCATGAGGTTGTACCCTACTTCCGAGCTATGTAACATCAACATCATTTAAGATACACTAATGTGGATGGTATTGCAGGAAAGTAGACAGATGTAGCTCTACAATGATACCAAATAATGTCAACTTTCTACTCACATTAAAAAGTACAGCAAAAAAAAATGCATTTTTTTGAGACCCGGTTTTTGTTAGGTCAAAAATTGCCAGTTTTGGAACAGGAGTTTGTGTCCAGGTTTTAGACTTTTTGGCCTTAGATCTAAAGCAGACTGGTCTGAACTGCAAACAGACAGATGAAACTTTGCAAAAAGTAGGATAAGTTTGAGATTTGGAGTAAAAAGGGGCCAGGACACAAAAATTGGGGGTCCAATCCGAAAAAAAAAAAAAAATCCAACTTTTATCCTTCTGCACATGAGCGAGCATAATAGCCAATCAAAAACAATGTTTCTGATACACCTACACATCCGGCTCAACGAAAAACTTTCTTAAGCAGATGTGTTTTGCTGCATTCAGATGTAACCCTAAAAATGTGTTGCCTACCCCCCATTTCACGCGAAAATGAAAAAAAATTCCGAGGTTAACGAGTTAATAGGTGAATTTCGATGATGTCACTAAATTTGAATATTCCTTGCTTATTTGATCATTTGTGCATTACCATTGCACAGAAATTACAAAAATAGCCCTTGCTGGACAATTTCTAAAAAATTTCCCAAAACTTGTTTAACTCATTAACCGCAAGCGCCACATTTTCTGATACACCTAAGCATCCGGCTAAACGAAAAACTTTCTTAAGCAGATGTGTTTTGCTGCATTCAGAAGTAACCCCAAAAATGCATTCCCTACCCCCATTTCATGCAAAAATGAAAAAAATCACCGGAGTTAATGAGTTAAAAGGTTCAGTAACGTTAAAAAATACTGATATAACTAATGACATAGACTAACACTAAACAATTAGGTAATAAATGAATGTACTGCTCTCCTTTATAGCTTCATTTTCTGTAAGGAAAATTACTTAGCCTTAATAATGCTCATAATTATAAATTAAGAATTGTTAAAATTTGAAACTTATGCAATTGTAAAAGTTTGCATGTAAATAAATTCTTCAAATTCCACAAGAGGAACTTTAAAAAAAATGCCAAGGGTTTCATAAAAAGTTTTATTTTAAATCTGATATGCACACAAGTCCATATTATGGTTTTTATGTATGAAAAATAACTATCTGCAATTCAGTAAGGTTCACATATAAAGTTAGCATTTTGTGGTTTTCACTGTTTATCACTTGAAAAATATAAATGAGACTAACTGTATCTCAATAAATTTAAATTTTAACAAAATTCAATCCAAAGGTTACACTGCCAACCAGCAGAATCTCATTAACAATAACTATTTTGTAGTTCTACCAGGTCACAATCATAATTTGTTAGGATTGTTGCTGAGTGATCTATTTTCTTGCAAATACTTTTGGCAGGTTGCAAGTAATGATTATTGTTGAAAACCTCACAACTCTTGGCTTTTGGCATCTTTGATTCACAATAAACCACAGAGAGTTATGTCAATGCCAGTACAACTCTAGCTGCAATCAAAAGAATACCTGACAACCGATGCCATTTGCATATATGTGTACCATACCCAAGAGCTCCCATTCTGTGTTGTATTGAACTCACACCTCTGTGTTCACACTGTTGTGTATTTCAGTCTCACTTGGCAGTAAAGATCAAAGAGCTCATTTGGATCTGTAGGACTCATGGTACTAATTCAACTCCCATAGTAAACCTAGAGAAACACCATGATATTGAAAACTCAATAACTTGACATTTCTGAATGCTCATGATCAAACCTATTTTTCTCAGTATAGACCCATCCTTGATGCAAGCTTCTGTACAGAAAAAAACATATTTCATGCTGCATTTTTTTGATCTACATATGTTTGAAACATGTGTTTTCAATTCCGCACATAAAGAATCAGGTGTTGATTTCAGTAATGAGTGTTCTAAAGTCAAGTCTGCAAAAGGACTGAAATTCCATCAATAAAACATTGTCTCTATTTTATTCAGAGACAAATAGGATAATCTCTCAAAAGATTCTTTTTCCTAAAAATTTTACTTTTCATTATCAAACAATTATGGCCCTCCAAACCCATATATACTCTATTTTATCTTCACCCATTTCTAGACTAGTTCACATTTGTCCATAAAATTAGTACCATGAGTCATATATTCACCCTTGATTTACTTGACAGACCTATGTATCATAGTAGAATGCATAAGTAAACAGTGTGCATAGTTCTGCTTGTCAAAGATTACATTAGTCAATATTAAATTATATTGCAAGTTCATATATACCAACATCAGCAATGGTAGGTTTCAAGCAACATTTAAGTATTAGAGCTTCATTTTAGCAAACCAGAAAAAATATTAAAAGAAATCTGTCTAATCAAGAGTTACATTGTTTGCTATCATCATTTATCTCTCTTCAATTTAAGATTGAAATATATTATTATCCTTTTCATTTTATGCATTTAATAAGTTAATAAGTAAAAGGTCAATGTTACCATCTATATGTGGATGCATTACCATACTTGAAAAAAGGAGATTTAAACGACAGAAATTAGTTACAATTCTTGCAAAACACATACAATTTAAAACTAAAGTAAGGTAGGCATAATCCAATTAAAATACTAAATATGAAGTTCCAAAACATTCAGTGAATGAAATTGGTGGGACACAAAATCGTGAGGGGTCATCAGCATTGAGAATGGTGGTAGAGACCTAAGTGATCATATCTAAAGCATAATAATTCAAAACACAACTAGGAGATATCAAGTTGGTGATCATAATTACTCTATAAACGGTAAATTATCTAAAATTTATATCATTTTCTGTATTGGAGTATTAGTTCCTTATCATTGAACAATAAATACACAAAACTACATATGTGTTTTGTTCAAAGTCAGTGGAAAGATTGAGTTTCATGTAGGGATATGTCGAGGCAGGTATTCTGAGACATATTCATAAGCCATATCAAAGTAGTTCTTTCCACCAACTCAGAACAAAACACAAATGCAATTTTGTATTTATTACATAGCCCCTCTTGTACCTTTCAAAATATTTTTAGCTTTACTGTATGAATCAAATTCAAAATGAACTGGGATTTATAAAAGTTCAATTCACTGTGTCCAAATAGTTCCAATCTGGGTGTGTGATATGGAAATACAGACTGAACAGCTGCATCAAATGCTAGATTAAGCATGTAAGATTAAATGTGTATGTAATAAATAATTGAACAGAGTTATATTTTATATTGAGACAATTTGTGATTAATTGAACTTTACAGAAATATTGCATCATCTAAATATTACAACATGCTGAAATGTATTGATATGTTATGAAGTAAAACTTTATTTATTCAGGTTAGACCTAAAAATAATGAACTGAGGATATAATTAATATAAAGACATATACTTGGCTATTTATACACACATTTTGGATATTATTTTTGATGGAAAAGTATACATTATATTTCATTTTGTTTCTACAAATACTTTTCCACCCAATTTCTCTATTTGGTTCCTATGGTAATCATGAACACACATCAATTTCATTTACATTTTTCATGTTAGCAATTTGCATGCATATATGCATCACTTTGTACAATTTCACCCCAATCGGAATATAAATATTAGTTTTGAAGCAATTATATGGATTTGGTTCAAAAAGTCTGTCGCGTTCTGAACAACTCAGCATAGAAAGATGGGGCAGTTAGAAACAAATCAGCATTGGCAACAAGGTCATGCAAAAACAACGCAGCACTAACAGGGTTAAGGCAGAGATCATTTTACAGTTACCCAGTCTGTCTGTAGTTTTATCAGCAGCTACATGGTATCCCAGTCCAGCCTGTTCCAGATGTTTGATCAGCTCTTCAGAATGTCTAGAATAAAATAGTGAACAGAAAGAAATAATATATGTATGAATGTATTAGCATTTAATCGCACCTCAGCACAATAGTGGCTATATGGTGCCAATTAAAAGTAATGTTCTAAATATGTAAAAACTTTATGAAGATGGACCCTTCCAAATAAATGTAAATGTGAAGTACTGCAAGATAAAATAAACAGTAAATATTTTAAATTTCTGTATAATGTATAGAAAATAAAATATAAAGGTAAAAAATATAAAATCCTTAAAATATATGGTCAACATTTCGTATATCAACTGCAATCCCTCAAAAAAGTCCACGATTTTCTCAGGTGGTACATCATCATCGAGTTCCTCAATCAAATTCACACAACAAAAACTTCTGTCTCACAGGGAAGAAGTCAATAAACTTGACAAGAATTTGTTCCACTATCAGTGGACACTGGCAGGGTATGAACTCGGGTATGTGTCCTACATGTGACTGGCACAATACCACCTCATCTCTGTGATTTGTTCTGTGCGAGGGCAGTGGACACTGGCAGGGTATAGACTAGGGTATGTTTCCTGTATGCAATTGGCACAATACCACCTCATCTCTGTGATTTGTTCTATACGATGAATACCACTCTCCAATTATGGGTTTGATGGTATGAAGCTCGTTTGTGGAATTTTCATTCCACATGTTTTGCCATGTATACAGAACATGTTGATTTATATAATACTTGAAGTTGGCATATGGGATCTTCCATTTCAAAATGGGTGATTGCAGGGCACATTTGGCTCCTTTATTTGCCCTTTCATTACCCTTAATATCAATGTGACTAGATAGCCAACAGTACAGAATACTTTATCCAGATTGCATGAGCAAGTCATGTTTCTGTAAGATCTGGGATATTAATGGGTTGTCAAATTTAAGGTTTTGCGAGGCTTTCAACATGGAAAGGGATTTGGAAAAGATGATGAAATGTCATTAAAAGATTTCAGTGCATCCGTAATTTCTGCCATAAAAATGGAGTCTTTATCCATTAACCAGCTCAAGATGGTGCCATGGGGTGTTGCAACAGCAACTCCAACCATGTCTCCAACTTTCAAACCATCTGTATACAGGGATGACTACACTTTGATAGGAGGCTGTGATTTCATTAAATTTACTCTGAAAAAGGAGAGGACTTGTTGAGGAATTTTTGAATTGGCAAAGATCAAATATTATTTTTCAGTGTTTTGATAACCAAGGTGGTGATTTTGGAATGTAGAATTTTGCAGTGTTACCAACATTGAATTTTGCTGCTTTCCAATCAAGGACAAATTTTTATGCCAAAAGGTTGATGAAATTTGGCTTCTGAGTGTAGAAAGTTTGGTATTCTTACCTAAAGACTACATCATATGCATTATTATATAGATCAGAAGATAGTTTGATAGTATAGTAAAGAGCCAGTTTTGTTTGTCTGAGACAAAGTCATGGTTCATTTGCCTCAGTATATAGGCTTTCTGAAGGGGAAGTTCTAAATGCACCCAGAAAAATCAAAGTCCCTGATTGTGATTGGATGAAGTAAGATTTACAAGCTGATCTATACACAACCGAGCCATAGTCAAGTTTAAATCTTACTAAAGACCTGAATAACTGGAGGAAGACCTTCTCATCTGCTCCCCAATATGTGTTTTGCCACTACTCCTATTGAATCCAGTAATTTTTTACATTTGTCCCTGAGATATCTAATATGTGGAAGGGAAGTTAGTTTACGGTCGAAAACAAGTCCTCAAAATTTGGTCTCCTCCACAACAGGAATAAGGCAACCATCAAGACAGAGCTTTGGGTCATCATGAATATGATGTAATCAGCAAAAGTGCATACAAACAGCTTTAGATTTCACAAATTGGAACCCATTTTCTTCTGCCCATTTCTAAACTAGTAGAGGTAAAATAGGAGTTTTGTGTTTTTTAGATTTGGGGACTGATCTGGGTTAAAGCCTTCAGCCTACACATAATTTTTGTGATCATATTATGCAAACCCACGGATTATAATTTGAAAAAAGTTACCAACATGCACCCATGCAAGAGTTTTGTATTATTGGTACCGTTATGATTTTTTTCCCATATGCGTGTGTGGTGTTGCTTATTTTCTCAATCCATATTTTGAAATGCCACAAACACATTTTGGTGCACTAAGGCCATGTTGGGTACTTATTTGCCATGTAAACTGTCCCTGAATGTTACTTCTTGGGTGCAAGTCTGTGGTATGTGCGAGAAATTACAGCATTGACACATTTCCAGACTGCATAAACAACAACAAATGGCATTCTACAGCCAGTGAAAGAATTAACGCAGGCATTTACAATGAGAACACAACTTGGCCAGCAGCAATGAAGTGGCGATGCCAGATTGCATCGTTGGCAGTTTCCTTACAGGTTAACATGACTGTGTGTTTGGCCCCAAAAATAACCTTGCGAACATCCCTGCAAAACCCAAATATGTGACTGACGGGAATTGCACACAAAAACCTCAATGAGTCTCCGTGAAGTTGTTGCTGACACTGTAAAAATCCAAGATTAAAATTATTGTTGGAGTCAAGGACTACGGCAGTGTGACCAGCAAAACTCGACTCAAAATAAGTACAATTAATAGGAGCTGTTGTATACTGGAGACGATCTGCATGGTCGGATGGGTCCTTGTGAAACATCATAGATGGGCCAGCAGATCTCGCATAATCATCACCGTATCTGGGGAGTCCGGTAATCGTCGTGGCAACATCAACATTGTCAAGAATTGATTTGATTTCCTTTCTGTCGATGGAATATTTTATGCTGTTGAACAACTCCATGATACCATTGTTGACAAATCCAACCCAAGTATCAGCAGGGTAATTAGCATTGTCTGCTTGTACAAGTTTTCCCTGGAAGAAAAAACCTAGACATGTGATGCAGCTGGGTATAAATAATACTGAAAATCTTTGGTGCTGCAATCTACCAACATAAGTGCGCCCATGTCAAATGCGGGATCGGATATATCTTTAAGTTTAGCCATTGTTTCCACTTATACATTATTGATTTTGTCTAATACCTTTTGTTGCGGCCGTTGCATCCACAATTGTAATCCACTTCCCATTGTCAAATTTGCAATAGCTGAATCAGCTATACATTGTTGAGCAGCTTCATTGATAACTTTACTGACCGTGGCTAGCATTGTTTCCGTTGATGGTAATGTAATTGGTTTTGGTGGTACTCGAGTCACTAATCGTCGTAGTCGATCTCGAATCGATTGAACCGCTTGCAATTGCAGATTTTTTAAATGATCTGCAGCAACATTTTTTATGCTGTCAACGACTTGCATTGCAACTTATTTAGCAACTGGTGCAGCATGCGAAGACAAGGCCTCTAGAAATTTTGGGGCTCTTGCAAACAATCTCTGGACAACATCGCCAAGGCTGGTTCCATAATTTGTCATGTAAACAGGTTTTCTTGCATTGACAACACTCGCTGATATCACACATCCACGCACAACTGTCATCATATTTAAATGTCAGGTCAATTTCTAATGTACAGTTGTATTGTCAATGTCTCCCCAAGCAGGTCTAACATGTGCTTGTCCTGTTCCACAAGGGTAAAACGAATATGTACCAACCGACCATTACAACATGGAAGATACACAAGCGTTGCGGGAGTAGTCAAAATCAGATCACCGGGGGCCTCAGTTGGGGCAAACCCAAATAATATATAACTCGGCAATGCTGGAGTTGTTTTGGCTGAGTCGTCATAACTACCACTGATGGTGTCACAGGTCAGATTAACCTGAGCCATAGTGGTGATCCTAACAATATCTGGTGCGAAATTGTAACTGGTACCGTGGGTCATGCACATAAAATTTGTTCATTTGGGGAAATGTCATTAATATCTTCAGGCCAACCAAGAACTGTCCTTATTGACGACTGTGCAATATCAACCACATACTCTTGAAATTTAATTGAGATGGTAGAGCTGAGTGCAGCCTCATGTTCACATATAATAATTTTAGGGTCTTTACCGGTCACCAATGTGATACTTAGTCGAATCTCATAATTTATTGATTCAAGCTCGTACTTAAGCGTGGGAAGTACAATAACATTCCAGGTAGCGCCACCATCTGATGAAAACACAAACGAGTTATTTGCGGGGAAGCCCCCAAATGGCTGCAATTTAATATAAGGCCAACTACGATAAACTTGCAATGATGCCAATGCTATCTTGAGCGTGTGACCTTTCTCTGAGCATATTGGTGTATAAGTCACATAAAATTCTGGTTTCATTGATGATATTGTAATCATCAAGAAAATGCTCAGGGTTGTATTTACAACAACACGCTGCAATGCAGCACCGATTTCACGTAAAACAGGAAGTGTTTCAGAATTCATTCATCGTATAAATCAATGATGTCTTCAACAAGTTCATGCATTACGAGCAAAACGTACCCGGGTCCATGATGTCATTGGTGAGCAACCACGGACAAATTCATGCAGCCTCATTAGTAACTTCTGGTGTGTTGTTGCCCACATAAACCGACCCCACAAGTGTTTCCAACCGATCCGTAAGGTCGTAAGGGTCACACGGTCTACCACGGCCTTTTCCTTCTTTTGTTTGTTCCTCTTGCTTTTCTCTTTGATAGAGATAAACAAGCTTTTCAACTCAGGTCACATAGGATCATTACAGCATAATCTGCTTTGTCCAGTCCATTCCTTGTATACCCATGCGGGCAAATTCTTTTTAATATTATTAGGGTTCATATTTGCTGGTAGTTAATGCTCCAACATATACTCCTTTAGTTGCTTTTCATTAGATGTTAAATGGGCAAACCATATAGGATTGTTAAAGATTTGCTGCCATGCTGGTTCTTTAAATCTTTTATCTTTTGGTGGTTTTAACTTTGAGTGGTTCTTGTTGTGGAAGACTTATAAGTGCCTCTCCAACATCCTCTTGCATGTCCTCTAACTGCTTTTGAATTTGTGCTAATTGTGCTGGTGCACGCCTGGTGCATGCCTAATCAGACCAGGTCTTTCTTGTGTTCCCATCATCGCCACGATGGTTTCTGCGACTTTCTTTCTTTGTTTCACAGTTTCCAGTCCTGGCCGCAATTGCTTTTGTTGGTTTAAGTAGCAGTTTAAATGTGTTCAAAATCCACTGTGAGATCTTCCCGTGCAGTTTGTCATGACTGTAACATATCTCGGACACATTCACGGCCGGCTATAACATCAAGGATCAGTTCCTGGCATTTGCGGGCAGCTTTACTGCATTGTTTTCCATGCTCTGCTATGGTATCACTGATGGAAACCAAAGATTTCTTAAGCAGAGCTTTCTTGGTTTTTGACATTTTTATTATTTATCATGGTTGTTAAATTGGTCTGTCCAAACCGGCTTGATATTTTCTGGGTCGACTAGTCAAATCAATAGTGAGAAAACTTCAAGGTTGCCTCCGCAAACATATATGAATTGTTCACGAGTTTAAAGAAGTCTTTTTCAAATTCATTTTTAACATCCATTTGCAGATTTGTATTCATCTGGATATACGGACCCATCCAAGCATGTTGACGAAATCCAAGCACCTGATGAATTTTAGTTACATACATTCCCAATTGCAGATACAACTGCAGGTTTCGTACATGAACTACATAGTTGGTTTTACGCCAAAGATTCAGAACAAGCTTGGTACATTCAGTAAACTTGTGTTTGTATTCATCTTATGATTGTACACTAATACGGGGACAGCCACTTGCGGGGCACTGACAGTGCTTCCAGTACTAGTGGGTAGTCATTATGGGCATGATGAAGCTCATCTGGATTCTCCAGATCAACTTCAAAGATGTATCTGTGGTTGCTGTTGCACTTATGTGTTTTTCACATCAATGTGCGTGTGATTAACCCACAAAAACCCACCAATGGGTAATGGCTGCATCATCGCCCATCCATAAAGATTGTTGTAATCAAGATCCATGATGTAACTGTTTTGTCGTATCCATCCACATATGGGTTGTTGGCTCTAGCGTAGCAATGACTCGCCATAGAAATTCTGCCCCAAAGAGACTGCTCAATGAACAGATGCATATCAATATCTGTGAGCAGCTCAAGTTCGAGTTTTGTTTTGGACAGAAGAGCTTCCCAAGCCATTCCAGGTGGCAAGAAGTAATGTGCGGGGTCTAACTTCGCCATCACTAACACATAGGTTCTCAAATGCAGATTGTGATAGTTGTCAAGGTTTTTGCATTCAAATGGGGACCGTACATTTTCTGCATGTTCATAATATTTTTCTGAAATTCCCTCACGAGTCAGAGATAAATAAAAGGTGCTTATGGGCGGCAGTTGTGTCTCATCAAACTTTTCCCATCCACTAGTGTACTCGTATGGGTAAACTCTTTTTCTACTTATATACTTTAATTTTTCAGGATTAGTGGTACCATATTAACTGGTAATTTTAAATTGGGAAGCTTGCTTCCTGCCGCAAGGTTGCTAACTAACTTGTCCAGGCTGGAATTCAGAAACTGCAGCAAGTCAATGAGCTGCAGTTGTCCCAGTCGAAACATCATATTTTTCCATTGTGTTTGGTATGACACTTATTGGTGCCTTTGATGCTGTGGCTTCTGCCTGCATATTAAATGGCCTTCATACCCACACAGGTTATGAAACACCACAGGAATTCTTGTTTTGTTGGGGCAAATTTGCAGCTGTAAATTGCATGTGTGGTGTGCGGCTCCTTGGTAATGGGAATTATGAAATAATAACAAATCAATATTATACTGCCTGCATGTATGTGGCGATAGTTGAATCAGTTGCAGGTTTTTATTCCAACAAATATATCTATCAGGGTTGAGTCACTCAGACTGATGTCAGTAATTTGCATAGGAAATTCTGCGTTGGTAAACTTAAGTTTACCAAGGTGTTCTCTGTATTTAAGTGGCTGGTCTTGATTATCAATCACGGGATACATCGCAGACAAAACTGCCCATTCAAAACATCGATCATCATCATTTTTTACATTAATCGCAGCTTGATGTGGAATACATGCTGGTGTTGGAATATAACTCAACCCACAGATAGGATTTAATGGGAAAATGTGCAGTTGAACTTCCACACATCTATCTACAGTCCATCCTGACCCTGCGTTGGTGTATTTTTCCAACATATAAAGAATCTTTTCAAAACCTTTATCAATTTCATTATTAATAGTCTCTGTGTCTTTATGATATAAGATCACAAGTGGACCACCATGAAGCCACGAGGTTGTGGCTTAAAAGCCATCCTTGTCATGGTTAAGTGGCATACTCAAATACACTTGAAAAACAATATCTATCTTTACAGCAAAGGTACCTGTGTGCTGTAATGTTCCTGGATGCATCTTTGAAAATGGTTCACCAGGTCTTTGACTGGCATGTATTTGGTCGGAATAATTGCCCGATAATCTTGTAAATCACCACAATGTTTATGCAAGTCAAATTTGGGTAATTGTAATTGATGTGCTTTTGTGGCAGCCTCAGTTGCAATGGTATGTGTGATACAGTGAAGATGCTCTTGTTCGTCACCAACTACTTGTGCTATTTCAGCCCACTTGACCTGTATAGGAATCTTAATATAACACTGCACTGCTATTTCACGAAGTTGCATTACAGTTAGCCGTGGCTCCTCTGGAAAAAGTCCTAACATTGTAAGTATGTTATCTTTACTCCTACCACTTGGTATTCATATCCTATGCTCTTGCGCAAGTTGCCTTAGTTGATTCACAGCTGACATGCCTATATACAAGTCAATCGTTTTCTAATTGAGAGATTTTTGTATTATCCTTTTTACTTTACCAGGATCAGAAACTGCAATCGCTTAAAATCTGGCTATTATTTCATTTACTTCTGTATCATTTCAACAGTGATGTTGGGTGTTTCTACAATCATAGGTTCCATAACAGCAAGCTTTGCCGGCATGCACGATAGTATTCGTGAACAGATCCACATGGTCGGCAAAGCTGATTACGAGTCTTTACTCCGATACCACATTTAAGACATGGTTGAGCACCTAGACCAACACCTAACACTAGCAAATGGGATTTACAGTATTCATAATGACATGTTTTGCCGCATAGTTCATGTTTTCCAAGGCATACACCTTTGCACTGATTGCATCCAAATGCCATTGAACTTTTATACATGTAAAAGGCATCCAAATGCCATTGAACTTTTATACATGTAAAAGGCATCCAAATGCTATTGAACTTTTATATATGTAAAAGTTTATCTAATTGGGGCAATTAATTTTTCTCCTAGCCGCCACTTTTGTATCCTGTCATAGGCCTCCAGTGGTATTTTATATAAACACATATAATCTGACATATATTTGAATTTTATGAAGTCCATCACATGACCAATCATATGTTGGTTTTATACTAATAGGAAATTGAAAATCAGCCCTTTGCAAATAAACAGGCTTGTTCTTTTTGGAATCATCATAAAATTCCCTTGCATTATCCAATTAAACTATATTTCAAAAATGTGTCGGCCAAAATGAGCTAAAATGACCCATCACTGAGTATTGCGCCAACTCGAATACAACCAGACTGTGTATGTTTGTATCCAACAATATAAAATGTCTTGGAGTGTTTGTAAATTTCCTTCATTAGTTTTGGCTTCACTGTTTTTAGCAATAGCTTCTGAGAATATCTTCCAGTGCTTGCGCTGCACCACTTCTGCATCATTATACTTTTGTTTAAAAAATGTCCTCCCAGTTTATACATGTGGATGCCATCATTATATTAATACTAAAAGTATCTAATTGATTTGTTCTTGGTGATCTTCATTTCTACTACAATAATCGCTCAAAGATGTTTCAAGGTCATCATCGTTATAGTGTTCGCTTGTTTCGCTATCTGTACTAGATGGTCTAATCAACATCAGCAATTTTATTTTTTCTTGCACAATATCGAATGTTTTTCTAGGTTATTTGTTGTATTGTTCTCCAAGTTGACATCATTGTTCTAAAATAATTCCTATGTCAATTAATTTATCAAGATGCTCCATATACGTATCTGAAAAATCATACATCGTTTAGGCATCTTTGACAAACCTGTATGATGCATGTAAATGAAACAACAATTTTATTTTTTCTGTAACATTAAAAACACTCCATTGGTCTGGTAAAATAATGCCACAGTTGTGTATATCCATACACCCTTTCAAAAAACTAAACACGTTGATCTGTGTACTTTTTGGCCATTAAATATATGGCATGCCATGATAATTGTTTAATATAAAAGGAGACATCTCCGCTTGGGTTGTGCTTGTCAACAGGTATTCTTTGAGATTATAAGAACACTGCTTATTTTAATCTGTCATACATGAAGTTCTTACAGTCAACCGATGTGCGCAGTTCACATTAATTATGGCGGAATGAATTTGCAACCCCAGTTGAGCCCCTAGCTTTTCAAATGACAGGCTCAGAGGTTGTTTCAAACCAAAGTACGTCTCAAAGAATTTATGTGTGCATCCTAGATGTAATTAACATCAACCTTGCATCATCAAATTGACTTTAATTTTCATATACAACCAACTCAAACATTGACGTTTCCTCAATTATTAAGAAAAATAATTTTTCCGCACGTGTCACTCGAACATGTAATGTTGTGATCACCAGTTGAACGCTTTAACTAGTTTGGCTACCGTACACTTGTAAAGGTAATGAAAAGAACTCATATTTGAAGTTAACCGCTGGCAAGAAAACATGCGTGCACACCCTTCCTATCTTTTCGCTAATGTGGAAAATTTGTGCCATCAATTACTATTTCATGGATTATGATATGCCTCCATTGTAATGGTAAGCATACATTATCTTGGAATAGTAATTGTAGGTCTCTCGAAAATCAATCGCACATCCACCACCAATAATTTGAGTAATTTTCCACTTAAGCAGCATAATTTGGCTAATCTCTGTATGAAATAAGAAATGTAGTATTCTGTCTTTGAGATTTTAAGCATGCCAGAATACTACAAGTCAAGAAAATCTGCATTTCTTCTTCGAGATATGCATGCAAAAATAGTTACTTCTGTATTCATACAAAGATCGGCCTATGCATAACATACCAGATTGTTCTGCTGCAGGCTGCTCTGAAAATCGATAAATGCAGTTATACTGAGAAATTTACTTATAGGCTACACTCATGTCTATAGGTTGCGTGCTTGTGAAATTAATAACAGCTAGCTGTCACAAAATCTTTCAAGTGCACGTTTGGAATCCCACTGTGCATGCATACGCAAATGGGAAAAAAATCATAACAGATACCAACAATACAAAAACTCTTGCATAAGTGCATGTTGGTAACTTTTTTTTGATTATAATCTGCAGGTTTGCATAACATGATCACAAAAATCATGTGTAGGTAGAAGGCTTTAACCCAAATCAGTCCCCAAAATCTAGAAAATATAAAAACCCCAATTTTACCTCTTGTAAACTCTATTTAAGCTTATCTGTAGTGGGCGTTCAATAGTATGCATACTCTTTAATCTACAGCGGATCAAGAAGTTGCAGAAATATAATGAACAGTCAGTTCCTGGGATTAAGGCATTTCACAATGATGTTAATTTTAATGTTAAATAGGGTGACTGAAAATATGCTGCCCTGAGGTGCACCAACAGCTTTCAGAAAGGTTGCTGCCTACCTTAACTCTGAAATTATATCTTTCAAACTAGAGTCCCTTGAAGGGACTGATGCCCTACTGACCGAAAAGAATTTCAAGGAATCGAAAATAAGACCATTTCTTCTTTTGAGACCATCTAATATATTCTTGAGTGATAACAAAATCTTCAAGATGGCCTCATGGCACCCATATTGGATGTCGGATTGACTTAACTTTCATTTAGGAGCAACAAGACACCATAAGAAGTCTTTTGGTGAAAACCCCATGCCCGTATGACCATCCATACACAAGGAGTAGCAATAACAAGATCTGCAAGACAGCCACCATGGTGACCATATTAGATGTCAGATCATCATCATTTGCAAATTATCTGTCATGACAAGGTACTGGTTGATTTTGTAGATAATAATATAGCAAGATTACATGCTCAGTATACTAGCACGTGTCTTCTGCATATTAAATGTATCAGTAAAAAAAAATGTATTTAAGTTTATGGCTTCTCACTAGGATAAGATATTTTCACCCAGAAAGGCACAGGAAACTATTTAATAATAGTTACATGCAACCCTGTTTAGACTACTGTAATACTGTATGGGGTAATTCAAATGATAAAAACAAGGCAAAGCTAGCACATCGTCAAAAAAGAGCATTCAGGCTAATATCAAACAGATCAGAAAACATGGAGAACTTACCATAGTTGACAAGTTAAAAATATTACCTATTAAAGATCAAGTCCATTTGAGAAATGCTAAGTTAATACAAAAGATATCTAATAACTGTGCACCTGTCTATTTACAGTCACTATTTCTGCGTAGGCAATCTGGTAACACTCCCCACCTGAGAGCCATATTTACCAAACAGTATAAAATTCCCAAACCAAATAAGGAATTATTCAAAAGAAGTTTCCATTACTTGGGAAGTTTGGTCCAGTGGCTTCAGAGATGTAGTTAAAATTTTTAACCAAAAAAAAAAAATTTTTTTGGAAAGAACAATCATTCTTTCTATGGACTGGGCGAAGCTTTGAGAGGCCTCCATTTCTATATATCTTACCTAATTAATTTTAATGTAAATCAATGATTTTCTCTATGTTGTATCGATCATATAGAATCAAGCGAAAAACTTGACTAAACTGTTTTGCTAAAATTAATATGAAATTAACCAGTTCCTTGTCATTTCTTTGCAGACATAAAAAAAACTTTAAATAAGTTGACATTTAAATCTATATAAGTTACTTCCTTTGAAAAAATCCTAAAGATTCCAAAGAAATCTTGTATGTACATGCACTCCCACAATAAGTGAAGTATATTCTCTTCGTTCATTGCACAGAAATCGCACATTGATGTGCAAAGGAATTTACATTTATAAAAAAATTTGTTGGTTGCTACAATACGCATGAGAAACTTGTATTTAAATGTTCCTTAATTTTGTATCCAGAGTACATTTAAATGGTATCTCATGTATAAACTTCCAGCTAAAAGGATTGTTTTTTAATGATATTATTGCCGATTCATTTTGCTCTATCTTATATCTATAAAGAAGATTACATGCTTTTTCAACCCTTCATTAGGTTGTATATTAAATGTTTTTGTTCACTTGCATTAAGTTTGGCTCGTTTTTAAGAGAGGTTAACCAGTCTTTTGAAATAGAAGAAACTAGCATATGATTTTTATGAAAAATTCAACCCTTCATAAGGTTGTATATTAAATGTTTTTGTTCCCTTGCATTAAGTTTTGGCTCGTTTATAAGAGAGGTTAACCAGTCTTTTGAAATAGAAGAAATTAGCATATGAGTTTTATGAAAAATTATGTATTTATTGAGTAATGACAATACATTTCAGCAAAATGTAACATTCTATTTTCTGCAAAGGAATATATCCCCTATGTATTTAATTCCTTTTTCTATTCAATCTCAGTATACTAGCATTTATCTTCTGCGTACAATTTTATTGTTGTTCCAGAGTGGTTGCTCCCGAGTCCATGGTATATCTTCTCTGAAACTGAAAAAGCACCATGCTTCTGGTATTTGTTTGTTAAAACTATTTATATTCATGTTATGAATTCAATGTGGTGGGCAATTTCCTCTGAAGAAATAATTTCCACTAGACATCATAAGAAGTGTTTTAGTGAAAACTCGATGTCAATATGACCATCTGTACAGGATAGTGATAACAAAATTTTCAAAATGGCAAACATGGTGGCCATATCAGATGTGAGATCAGCACCATTTTCATTTAGGACCAACTAGACATCATAAGAATCTTTTGGTAAAATCTCCATGGTCGATATGACCATCCATTAAGAAGTAGCGATAACAAGATTTTCAAGATGGCCTTCATTGGAGGTCAGATCAACATTATTTTCATATCATAATAAGTCTTGGAGTGAAAACCCAATGTTGATATGACCATGCAATCAGGATGACTAGCAATAACAAGATTCTCAAGATGACCACGGTGGCAGCCATATTGGTATAATACCTCATGTCAATAATGTCTACCAAATTTCAGCGCATTATGCTGATCACTAGTTGAGCACACAAGAATTATCAAACATATGGCATATACATTTAACACCAAAATGGTGCATAACTCTAAGAAAAGCATCAAAGCAAAAATGATATGCACATATTTATTGTTCACCTCATGTCAACAACGTTTGCACAGTTTAAACACAGTCCATGAGAAGATGTGGAGTAACTGCACACAAGAATTTTGGAATGTACCTACATGAATTGAGGACAGAGGGACAAGTCTAATGCTTACTTATTCATGGCAGGAGGACAACAAATGATGCAGTTTTGACTTAGCCATAGATTAACTACAGGATTTCAGAAGCAGGAACAATTGGAAATTTCCAAGGTTTTCTTGTTCTATATGTATGTTGAATATAAATGTGATAAATCAACACCACACATCAAATATCTTTTCAAATTAAAGATGTACTATTAGTCTGAATTAGGCATTGGTAAAGAAATATGCTTTGGCTAGACTATTTGTAATGTAGCCAAAAATTTCACTTTTTGTTCCTGAATCAATGCAATGTTATGAAATTCATAGCTAGTCTGGAGATTAAAAAACTCGCAGCCAATCAAAATTAACCTTTCAGAAGTTAAGTACTTTTTGATTGGTTGATGCAAAACCTCAAGTAAAATAGAGCTTGCAAGTTTTATGATCTCCAGGCCAGATAGAAATCACATTTTTTAAAACCGTCTTATCTTCTTACTTTCTGTAGGGATTACAAGCAGCAACCATCTTCAGATTTGGACAGTTTTTTAGTGGCCTTCCTTCCATGGACTTGTCACACAGAATTTCTTTGATGAGTCCAATTGACTCAGTGGTGTTGGCTTCATCAAAGAACAGCACAGTGTACATATGAGGACCATAAGTCTTTGCATTTTCCTCGGCAAGTTTCTCAGCTTCCTGAACTTTTTTGATGATATCTGCATTTGTGATGCCTCCATGGACCTAAGAAGAGATATGGTAAATCCTAAAAAAAAAATGTGAACTTTTAAAACTTCTAACACAGAAAACTGAAGAAAAATGTAATTTTTTCAACATAAATTTGAATTCCATTATTTAAATTTTTTTTAGACTTTTTAGGAAATTTGAATATTTGTTCAATACTAAGGATTGTTATTTTTTTAAGGTGAAAAACCAGCAACATTGTATCAAATTTTATGAGACAGACATCATGCATCAATATGGGCCAGGCCAAGAAAGTTGAAAGTCAACGAGGATAGGGTGTATCACTTATTCCACAATACAATAGTCTGATGGTACTGATAAAATTGATGGATATTTGTGTTTTGATAATATTATTTATCTTTAATACATTCTATCATCATTATTCAACGTATAACACTTTTCTTAAAAAACAAAACCAGTTTCCACTATGTAAGCTACCATATGGTTTATGATCCTTAATGTAGATACTACAAAAGTATAGACTACAATAGCATACTTGGTTATATAATAGTCATGGACTACTAAAACCAGTTCATTGAGAATTATAATTTCATTTTTTATATTATTTTACAAATTACAAATTAGACACTAATTCTCTACTTATTTATATCATATTAACTCTAAACAAAACTACTGAAATGTAAATAGAAGATGAAGTTGTCTATATCTCCTGTCCCACCAACATGTCTGTTAGGAGACAGAAGGATAAATTGAAGATTTCATAATTTCTCAGTAGTAAAATATTAAAAGTCTGATACATATACCAATTGTCATAGTATATGCCTGCCTACCCAATGTTTAAAAGTCCACTCTATAGGAACTAGTAGAGCATGATTGACTCTGGAGATTAATGACCAACGGGTTTCAATGACCTGGTCGTTTCATCAAAATGTTTGCCAGAAAATTCATGACATCATCCAAAGAAGATTGAGTAAAAGAAGCCCAAGATGCAGCAATGGTCTTAATCTCATGGGCTTTGATTTTCATGAAAGAGATCTGCTGATTTTATGACCGCATAACATTTGTACATGGCAGCTGTGATATATCTATGTTATAACAGTATCTTAACCTTGCATAATTTTATTAACTTCTGTTACATTAGGGTAAGGTTCTCAAATGAAGCTTCACTCAAAGGTTCATACAGTAGTTGAGATAATGACCAAAGAACACACGAGAGGTTCCACACAGAGCGCGAGACTGATCTCTGAAGCTCACCAACACTACAGAGGAGGCCATAGAGAACTTAAGAGTATTGGAGAGGGATGCCTTACAGTCTTTACTGGTGGATACTGAGCTGAGCAATCTTCTTCCTCCAAGAGAAAAAGAAACCAATCTGCAACTGCAGTTAAAGGAAGGCAGATAGGATCAATGCATTTCCTACTGCACCAATTACATAAAAGTCTCCACTTGGCATCATAAACATTGGAAGTTGATTGCTTTCTAGCCTGAGTGATGCATTTGGCAACCTTCAAAAACTGATCCAGTTGGATAGATTGTTTGATATGAGCCAAGCATGAAGGTGGAGAATTTGAGGAGTAGTGTCCAAGAGGGACCCTATGTGCTGCTATAGCAGATCCCTCCTAAGTGGTAACATCCTGGAGCCACAGGGGAACAATCAGAATGAGCCATGACTTGAAAGTCCTGACTCGGTGAAAACCTGAGGGATTATTCTGAAAGGTGTGAAGGCGTAGGCATACAGTCTTTCCCAACTCTGACTGAAAGCAACCTCACTCGAAAAAAAAAAGTGTTCTGCATGAGGGACCCTTTGTGCCACAACAGCAGATCCCTCCTAAGTAATTTTTCCCTGGAGTCATTGAGATCACAGAACCAAGGTTGCTGGGGCCACTCAGGAGCTATTAGGATGAGCCATGAAAGACTGAAGCATCCACTGCACTTGCCCTCTGGTCTGGCACTGGAGAGACATAAAGAGTTCTGCCTCATTGTAAACAAATCGACCACTGGCCTTTCCCACAGGTCAAAAAGTGTCTCTGCAACCAACTGGTGGAAAGACCATTCCATGAAGATTGTGTGCCCCTGTCTGGACAGGCTGTACACCAGAATATTTCTCTAGCCCAGAATGTGGTGGACTGAGAATGATCTCCTCTGAAGCTGTCCAACAGAGGAGGTTCCATACTTCCAAGCAAAAAGAATGGGCATGAGTGCCCTGTTGATATTTGAGGTGCACTACAACCAAAGTGCTGTCCATAATGACCATGATGCAGTGATGTTTTATGTGGTTGATGCATCCTTGAAGTGCTAGTAAAACAGCCTGCATTTCTAGTTTTTTGTATGTGCAGTGAAGATTCTTCCCGAGATCACAGGCCCTGCAGGACTACCCCCCTTGAATCTGAGACATCTGAATGTAAAGGAAGAAATGAGGTTCTAATGCATGAATTGGAACTTTGGTCAGAAATCTGTCCTGATTTTTCCACCAACTCAGATGGTGATAAAATATGAATCCTGGGGATAAGAACAGACAGGAGGTCCTTGCAAGGTCTCCAGTTTGCCTGAAGCAAGAACTGGAGAGGCAACATGTGAAGCCTTCCCAGGTGAACAAAGTCCACTGCTGCATTCAGACACCACAAGAGAGGGGGGTTATTTTTGTTGGGTTTAATGCCATTTTTCAGCACATGATAGGCTATACATCCCAAGGAAAGAGAGGATGATGCAAACAGACAACAAAGTCTTTTCATCTAGTGTCCTATGAGAGCCAGTATTTGTGAGATTTTGGGTAAGAAATTTCATCCCCACATAAACAAAATTCTGAGAAGGGATCAGATCTAACTTCTCATGACTGGGGATAAGACCTAGAAGAATCACCCTCTCCCAACAGAGAGAGAGAGAAATCCTTCAGAAAGGCACATCTGAAGACATTGTGCATCAGTCTGTAATCAAAGTACTGGAGGATGGGAACGCCTACGGACTTTAAGCTGCTATTACACCAATCACCCTGGTGAAGGCTCTGGAAGCAGAAGCTAGACCAAAAGAAAAAGCCCAAAATTGGAAGATCTCCCATCACAGATAAAATTGCATTAATTTCTGGGAAGATGGGGATATGAAGACAGGCATCTTGGAAATCTAAGGAGACAGTCCAGTCATTCAGCCTGATGGCATTCCAGACTTAGGCAGATGTCTCCATCTTGAAAAGTTCTTCCAAAAGAAAATTTTTTCAATGGGGACAAATTGATGACAAGTCTAAATTTTGCCCCTTTTTCTTAAACAAGGAAGATCCGGGAATAAAATACCAGACATTGGATGTTCATCATCCTCTCTACTATGCCTTCCTTAGAAAGGTGTACACCTCTTCCCATAGATATTTCAGCTAGGAATGGTTGAACCAAATGGGCATCTTTTAAAGAGGTGGAGAGTCCCAGAAGCAAAGTTGGTAACTCTCCTTATTTGTGGAAAGGGCCCATGCATCATCTGTGAGGTCCAAAAAAGGCTCTGAAAAATGCTAATTCTGGCACCTACTGGCACATTGAGAAGAGGGGGACTTGGCAGTAGAGGGTGCAACTACCTAAGGACAAATTACTCTCTCTGTAGGGAAGAGGGAGGGGTCCATTGACTTCTTCCCCTGGCCACTCCAGCCACCTCGTCCTGAGTGATATGGGCAGAAAGGAGTTTTAAACTGGGTCTGATGATTCTGTTGGTTCCCCTGCTTAAAACATTTAGATGGCACAGTCATGGACCTTCTGGGATGGGACATTTCTTTACCTGTTTAGCCAGGCCCAGTACTGTGGCCTGGGACCAGTGTTGCTCATCCCTCCAAAAAATTGTACAGGGCCACTGTAGGGATTAGCCCTCTGAATGATACCTCCACATCAAGTGGGTTGGCCTGCAAAAGGCTTTGCTGTGATCCAGCAAAACCTTTGATGACTTCAAGGTAGCATCTCTACAGAGGTGAAGTAGCTCTGCAGAAAGCACCATGGACATACCGTGCACATCTCAGTGTCTTGGCAATGGCCTCCAACAATCTCTGCAATGCAGCCATTTATAATGATTTCTCCTTCAACAGATTGAAGATGGCAGCCAAAATAAGACTGGCATGAGATGATATGGTTAACATTGTCAGAACCTTCAGTTCCAAAGCCTCAAGAGTTTTGATGGGGAGATGGACCCAGGTCCTTTGCTGAAATTCCCACTTAGAAAGCTTCAGAGTCCAATGGGGGGGGGTAAGAGGCCAAGCAGGCAAATGGAACCTGCAACTGGAGGCTGAAACCAGGTACTGAAGCATAGAAGAGTGGACAGACCACCCCTTCTACTGTCTGGCCATCTCTTGGCCTTGAGATAACTTCTGAGTCTGCTCCCTCACGATCACTGAGTGAGAGATTTATGTCCAATTTAGGCTGTGCTCTGGACAGCCTCTTCAAACTGATGATGATCCAAAAGGAGGAGAAGAAAAAGGACCTGATGTGACTGGTTCATCTAGGAACTCATCTGTGCCTGACAAAATTGACAATTCCTCCACCTGTCTTTGCTCTTGGGACTTGATAAGACTATTCCATCTCATCTCCCTCCTTGAAGAATGGGACTTTATGATTGGGAGTTTGTGGTCCCATCTCCCCTCACCATGGTGGCGGTGGGGAGGGATGGGACTAACCCACTGTTCCTCTCTCCCTGGAGAACATAATTGACAACTTCCTCTCAAAACAGGTGGTAGTGAGTGGCAGTCCCCCTCCCCTTCCCTCGATCACAAAGCCAGAGGAGGCAGGGATGATCTGTAGCATCCCCAGTCTGCTGATTCATGGAGCCAAATTAAATCAACGTTATCCATGGTGTCATGGTAGAAAATGGAGACATAGCTGACTCACCACCAGTCCCCAAGCCCTAGGTCATGAAACTCATAGCCCATTCCTCACTGGGACTTACTGGAAACATAGAGAAAGGGAAGGTGGGGTATTGAACTGATCCTGATCCTTAGACCGGAGGTTAAAACTCATTTAGTCCCATTGTTCAGAGCTCGATGCATAGCAACCTGTGCTTATTGACCGGAGACAGAAAATGGGAGATCTTTACCAATCACCATATCTACTGATTGGTGCCTAGTGCCCAGTGATCAGTGCCTGGTACCCAGTGTCCAGCACCTGGCATTTGGTGCTCCATACCCAGTGACAGACACTTCTATGACCATCACTTGACACATTTGCCAGTGCCCAATGACAGACCTTTAATGATTGTTGCTTGACACATTACCCAGTGATCCATACCTGGTGACAGACCCTTGACAACTGTCACCTGACACACTACCTAGTGACCAGTGACTGGGCAATGATGGCTCAGATGATGTAGACCTTATTGGGGAGTCTCTGCTAGGGGAACTTGACTCTGAGATATCCTCAATTTAAACCCAGGCTACTCGAGTGAGCAGAAGACTGCACTTCCTTTGAATTGGGAAGGTGGGACTCGCTGCTGGGTGATAATAAATTGCCTCCACTAGGAAATGTCTATGATCTTTCATTCATGGATGCTAACAACTTCCTTCAATGTGTCAGTGATCCCACCTTAGCAGCAGGTGACTTTTGTACCCTGTAAAGAGCCATGGTCAACACTTCCCTAAATCAGGAAGTGCTGTAGACCCCTCCTGGGAATGGAGGGCATCATCCAGTGATGAAACGGAAGAAACAGGTCCAACTCAAACTTCACTAATATTGGTTAGTTGATGTTTTGATGTAGGTATTTTTTCATTTGGAAATAATAGCATTTATATAAAAGATGTCAACGGCATAAATATTATAGACTAAATGAGTTCGATATTGTTTCATCTACATTGCAAACTTACTTGTTAATCGCTCCACTCCAGAAATGAAGATAGCAGTCAATCATGCCCCACCCTCACCCCAAGCCTACATTTCAGACATTTTTGTTGGGAATTTTTCTTTGTTCCTAAGATTTTGGACATAAAAAAAAATTATTATTTGCTGCCATCCATAAGCATAGGGTAAAGATGGTGGAAGCTACACTGAATATATAACATCATCAAATAAGTTTTACCATATTAGAGAATCATCAAGCACTTGTGTGGAAACAGAAACAACCATATAGTAAAAACACTCAGAGACATGTAAGAATTACAAGTCTTCAAGATTGTCCTGCTTTTTAATATTCAGCTGAGAAAGAAAAATTCTCATTTTTGATGATCTCATAATATCCATCATTATACAATTAGAATGCTTTACTTACCTTCATAAGTATCATATTTTTCACATCAGTACCAGCTGGAGAATGTAGTGCACACAGAAACTTTACCTCATAATGTCCATCTTGTCACAATTAGAATCCTTTACTTACCTTCATAAGTATCATATTCTTCACATCAGTTCCAGGTGGGGTCAGGATTACTCACAGAAACTTGACCACATGATGTCCATCATGACACACTTAGAATGCTTTACTTATCTTCATAAATATCATATTTTTCATATCAGTTCCAGGTAGCATCTGTAGTGCATACAGAAACTTTACCACGTAATGCCCATCATGACTTGATTAGAATGCTTTACTTATCTTCATAAGTATTAATTATTCCACATCAGTTCAAGGTAATGTCTGTAGTGCACACAGAAACTTGACCACATAATGTCCATCATGACACAATTAGAATGGTTTACTTACCTTCATAAGTATCATATTCTCCACATCAGTTCCAGGTGGAATCTGTAGTGCACACAAAAACCTAACTACATAGTGTCCATCATGTCACAATTAGAGCACTTACCATCATAAGTATACTTTAGATTACTTTCCTCCATAATTATCGCATTCTTCACATAAGTTCCAGGTGAAGTCCATAGTGCACATAAAAACCTAACCATCATGTCACAATTAGTCGTCGCATCAGCTCTGGGTGGAGTCTGTACTGCACACAAAAACCTTGACCACATAATGTCCATCCTGACACACTTTATCAGAATGCTTTACTTACCTTCATAAGTATCATGTTCTTCACATCAGCTCTGGGTGGAGTCTGTAGTGCACACAGAAACCTGACCAGTCTGGTTTTACCACATCCTGTCTCTCCCATGATAATCACAGGAATGCCACACCTAACAAGTTCAATATATATAAAGTTATCATTATAATAGAAAAGTTAAATGATTATTTGTTTTCAAATTTCTATAGGTTCTATAAAGCTACTGTATAGACTACTTTAATGAATGTAAGTCTTGGGACACTATAAAAGTTGTGTCACCTAATTACTTAATAAATATTTTTTTCATGAGCAAAAAAAGTTGGGACATGAATCCTATTCATTTTTTCATGGAGATGCATGTGACAGAAAAGACAGGTCAGGTCAGGACAGAGCAGGAGATTTCCAAAATATGAGCAGAAGTTTTGACCTCAAAAGAGGAAGGATTTTCATAGACTCGATTTTTAGAATGCAAATGGACAAAAATTACAACTACCGAAAAAATTTACATTTTTTTAACATTAGAATATGCATATCATCTGATCAAATCAATCCTTTCACAGTAGCTTGTTACCATTCATATTCTCCCTATCTGTACCATAAGCATTTTTAGCATTTCTTAGGAGATCATTGTCTGGATTATATTTGTGGCATTCCTCATCATTGTTGATCTTAACATTTATTAGATGATGTACTGCTACTGGATCCAAGTTTCCTCTGGAGTCAGCCTGAATTTTCCTCAAAATGGAAAATGTCCTTTCAGTGTCTGCATTGGAATGTGGCAATGTCAGTACGACTCTACCGAGTTCACCAAGAAGTTTAAATTGTTTCCTGCCTGTGGGTAGATTCAGATTGCCGACTGCCTGCCAAAACTGCCCAAGATTGGTACTGTCTGGGTCCAATGTTGTTTTAATGTCAGTAAGGTTCTCCACATAAAGCACAAAACCATACATTATACCATCACACCATTTCTAACTTTAAGCCTAATTTGCAGACACCTTTGTTGTAACCTTTATTATCACCATCACCACTCTTTAATAATAACAATGAAATCTGGAAAACGAATATCACAATTCTAGCATTATAGACAAAGACAAAGACCTCATTCATCCCAGGCATTATGGATTACAATGGCAGTTAGTGATATGTACTTTAGTATGGTTTACATTCATGTTTACAAAGGATTAAATCAAGGTCAGTGGTGTTTATATCAGTTTTTGTGATGCAGTTGTTCATAGTAGTGACAAAAGCATATTTTGCCTAAAAATCATGGTCCCTGGTCATGTTCTGCTGATGATCACTCATGCCAGTGAGTTTATATAATAATTTATTATTATTATTATTATTATTATTATTATTATTATTATACAACTAAGAGTATGATTTCTTGTGAACAATAAAATAGTCACTATGCGAGTAGTTTTTGTCCATTTGCATGAGACCTTTTGTGCGATTTCCAAGTCCAGAACATTATTTTTACTAGCTCTGAAAAATCTTCAGCTACCAGAAATGGGAGATTATTTTCAGCTATAAAGTTGGCAAATAGTGACTTGGCATGTGTAACTTGATCCACATTTGATGCATATTCTGTGAACATGGATTTCAGTGAATGGCATATTTGTTGTCACAGTTAATTCTTTTATGAGATGGGGTTTCTGCATGATGTATGATGTCATTCTTGCCACCATAACAGATTTTAAAATCAGCTTTACAGGAAGAGCAGAATACATATTCGTGTCCCTTTGAACTTGATTGCAATCAATGAAATTCCCATTTCCATCCATTGCTGAATTTCATGTGATATTTCAGTTGCTTGAATTTTGGAGTTTTGGCATTCGGAGATAATCCTGTCCAAATTACTTTTGATCATACACAGCATAGACTCTAATCCATCTTGACAACGTTAAGCACTGAAGCATAACATACATTGTGGGGAGAATCAAAGTAATATTCATTGTTTATTACTGATCGAGCTCTTTTGTAACCCAACCATAATCAATTAAGATTTTTAATCCTTTCAGAATTACTTCTGCTGACACATAGCATAATCCACCTCGACAAACTTTAAACAATGAAGTCAGTTGACCTTGTGGACAGGATCAAAGGGTGAAATTAGCAACTACATTGTCTTGCCCTGCTTAAGCCAGTTCATAGTTATGTGATAACAGGCAGTATTACCACAAATATATTATGCTGGAACCAAAATGTGGACAAAAATGGAATAAAATTAAGTTTTCAATAAAAATTTTGCATATGCGGGAGATTTCAGTGAGTGGTGGGAGGGACGGGAGACACCCCTAATCTCAATAGAAAAACCCTCCCGTGCAGGAGGTTCACATGTATGCATGGACTATAAGTTTTGCAACATCCAAGATCTCTTTTTTTGCAACTCACTGGTCACAATATTCTGTCAATCATAACACAAGAGAGATTTACTGATTGCTAAGGGACTACTCTCACTGTTCAAAAGATGGGATTGTTATCAATTACGTTCGTATCAATTGTTTGAGAAATAAATAAAAGAAACGTTTTTCATGGTTTCTTCTTTTTTTAAATTTGCAATATGTAATATATATATATATATATATATATATATATATATATATATATATATATATATATATATATATATATATCCATTGGACACTGAAAAGCATTTCACATTACCACAGTGTTGTAGCAAATGAACAATAACTTCTCAACTTCATTGTACTTTGGTAGTGTACTACTGTCACTTTATGCATAATTATTTTTAAATTGTTCCTGGTCATCAGTAATTATGTTTTCTGCCTTGAAAATTTAAATACTTAACTTATTCACATATATGCACTAACTACTGTCTCACATTACCATGTGGTTCTTGCATTAATCAGTCTTAAATTACCTTTAATTTTATGTTGGAGAAATAAGGAATTATGCACACAAAAGTAGCAATACCAAATCAATCATAGTAATTTAAAATGGTTTATTGACTTGGTAACTGAACAAGACCAGGTCACCAATAATTACATTTACATGTGGTGTATACATTGATCGTGACAAATACATTTCTAGTTGTTTGTGTCTTTAAGAGCTGGGGCACTGAAAAGGTTGTACATACAAGTCTTCAGATACAAAAAAAAATATTATTTTATTCTGTCCCAAGACTTACAACCATTATGGTATTATCATATGTGATGCAGATGAGGTTAGGTCTGCAGCTGCAGCACTTGAGTCCAGCTTTCTTTATACTTCAAATGTACCCATACAACACAGATGTGCCTGCCAATAAGATACAATTAAATGGCAAAGTTATAAGTCAAACAGCTTCCACAATGCCATACAATTGCCTTGAAAACATTAAAATAAAACCTGATCTAGGTGGTGTTAATATATAGAATCATATCTGGTTTCAATCATGAAGTCCTTCAAAAGTTATCGAGTGGAAACAGTAGAATAAAGTTCTGAGTCAAACATGGGACCATAACTCCTCCAAGTTTTGCCTGAAGGTGAAAATCAAACTCAACTTAGGTCTTCCTAATGTAAAATCTGATACTAAATCTGATTTCAATCTATGAAGTCCTTTAATAGTTCTTGAGTTGAAACAAAACTGATAGGCAACATTCTAAGTTAAACAGGAACCATAACTCCATTCAATTTTGTCAGAAAATGGTGAAAACCAAACTTGCCTTATGTCTTTTAAATGCAAACTCTCATACCAAATTTGATTTCAATCCATGAAGTCCTTCAAAACTACTGAAATTTGCGACAACAGGACATGACATGATGGTACAGAACTTGAAGGTTTGGGACAGATGGACATGGATAACACTAAACGCCCCTGCCATAGATATGGTGGGGGCATAAAATCCGCATGTATATTTTCATGCAACATTATTTTTTCCCATGCTCAATCCTATTAATGGCAAAATATGCATCTAAGCAAAAACTGAGAATTAACCAGTAAAGTGTCAATATGCCATAGATGCCATCACCAATATCATGCAATCAAAAGGGCAAAGTTCTAAATCAAAGGCTATAATGACATACAATTTGGATAGAAGACATAAACAAGAGGACCAAGTGGGCCTAATATCACTTACCTGGTTAACATCTGTTGACTAGCCAAATGGAAGAGTAGTTGGCAAAGAAATCTCAACCAGTAGGATGCTCTCTTGTGAAAGTTCACCAATGCCGATCATTGCATATGTTATTTAAACAACTGTTTCAAGGTTTCTCTAGGTTTTATATCTTCACCCGTATCTGATCACACATCAGCATCATTTATTCAATATTGAAAGGCCCATATACCAGGACTCTTTGTATCAAAGTTGCTCAAATTCTGTTCTGAGTTTTATTCTGCATAAAGTTGCATAAATGTATTTCTACTTTTAGTAATATGGCAGCCATATTTGATAGCAGAATGCCATCATTTGTATAAATCTGAAAGGCATTCAAGCTAGGACACTTTATGTCAAATTTGGTCAAATTCTGTTAAGCAGCTATGTCGAAGAAGTTATCAAAGGTTGTATGTAGAAGAAGTTATCAAAGGTTGTATTTTTAGCAACAGCAGCCATATTTGTTGGCTGATTGGGATCAGTTTTATAATTTAAAAACCCTTCATGTCTGAATGCTTTCTGTAAAATTTGGTCAATTTCTGTCAAGTGGTTTCTGAGAAGAAGTGATTTAAGGGAGTTTCCATTTGTAGTAACAGTAACCAAATTTGATAGCAAATTGACATAATTTGTATGAATTTGAAAGTTCATAATGCCTGAATCATATCAGTCAAATTCATCTAAGCAAGTTTCTGAGAAGAAGTTATTCAAAGTGTTTTTTCCAGTTTAAATAATGGCTGGCAGCCATTTTCGACGGCAGATTGGCATCATTTATAGAATCTTGAAAGCCCTTTATTCCAAGATGCTTTCTGTAAAGTCTGGTCAAATTCTGCTCAGTACTTTTCATCAGAAATCATTTAAATATTTTTCTATTTTAGTAACAGTGACCACATTTGATGATGAATCATTATCATCTTTATAAACTCGCACTCACTCTATGCCATGAGTCTTTCTGTCAAATTTAGTCCAATTCTGCTGAGCAGTTTTTGTGAAGAAGTCATTTAAAATTTTTCTATTTTTAGTAACTATGACCATATTTGATTTTGGCACAAATTTGCTTTCTGTAAAAATTTGGTCAAATTCTGTTGAGTGATTTTTAAGAACAAGTTGTTCAAAGGTTTTTCTCTCTTTAATAACGGTAGCCATATTTGATGGCAGATAGGCATCATTTTCACAACTTTGAAAGTTCTCTATGTCAGGATGCTCTGTGTCAGGTTTGGTTGAAATTGGTCTTGCAGTTTTTGAGAAGTAGAAAAATGCAATTGTTGATAGACAATTCAAATTTATACAAATTATGCCAATCCACCAACAATTACAGCCACCATGACCCAAAGGTCTTCATGCCAGGATGCTGTCTGCTACATTTGATCAAATTCTGTTAAGTGGTTTTGGGAAGAAGTCATTTCAAAGGTTTTATTATTTTTAGCAACAATGGCCAGATCTGACGGAGATTTAACATCATTTGTACAAACTTGAAAGCCTTTATGCCAGGATGCTATGTGCCAAGATTGGTTGAAATTGGTCTCACAGTTTTGAGAGGAAGTTGAAAATAGCAAAGGTTGATGGATACTGAACAGACGCTAGACAACGCAAGATAGAAAGGACACACCATACATTCACATGGCCTTAAGGCCAGGTGAGCAAAAAATGAAACTTAACTAAGGTGCTGTTAGTATGAAGCCTTATATCAAATTTGGTTTCAATCCATTATGTCTTTGAAAGCTATGGAGTGGAACTGAATACTCAAATAAATCTGCCCTTCATACCAGTACAGATTTGGGGGCTGATTCACTGGAATGGAAATTGATGGGGCAAAGCTTAAAATCAAGCAGGAGGCCATAACTCTGTTAAATGCTGCCAGAAGAAGGCATCATTTGTACGAATTTGAAAGTCCATAATGCCAGAATCATTTCAGTCAAGGTGACAAGAAGCCCAAGAAGGCCCTCACCTAGATGACATCTACCTAATAGCTAAAACAAGAACAGTAGACCAAGAAATCAGGGTCAGTAGGATGCTTTCTTTTGAAATTTCTTTAATGCTGTTAACTACATATGTCATGAAATAAATTGTTTCAAGGTTTCTCTAGTTTCTGTATCTTCATCCAGATTTGATCACAGATCAGCATCAACTGACCCATATTTATAGGCACCTATAATGGGACACTTTTGGGGGGGGGGGGATAAAGTTGTGTAAATATTTCTCTACTTTTATCAACAGCTGAATGGCATCATTTGTATAAAACTGAAAGGTATTTAGGCTAGAATAATTTCCATCAAATTTGGTCAGACAAGTTCTGTGAAATGGTTATTTTGAAGTCATTATTTTTTTTCTATAGTTAGTAACAGCAGCCATATTCGATGGCAGATTGGCATCATTTGTAACAACTTGTAAATCCTACAAGCCAAATCGCTTTCAATAAAATTTGCCTAAATTCTGTTCAGTATGTTTTTAGAAGTAGTCATTTAAAGGATTTTCCAATTTAACTAATGGTGGCTATATTTGATGGTGAACTGACATCATTTGTATAAATTTGAAAGCCCTTTATCACAACATTACCATTTCCACTTTGTTGAACAACTCAGGCAAAGGATTATATCAGCTTTATTTGAAGGATAATTAAGATCTATTTGCTTTTCAATGAGGTGCCACATCTGGTTACTATCAATCATTCCAAGGTATTAACTCTGAGCGTACAAAGAACTTTAACAGAAAGCACACATTCCAAGATTTCCAATCAGTTTAAATGATGGTTAGGACAAAGGATCCAATTTTATGGTAAGATGCCAGTACCAAATAAGGTAGAAATCAAATCACTTTAATATTCATATTTCAGTACTATATAATGTAAGACAAAATTAAAAGAAAACACAAACTTGCTTTGTATTTCACGTTCTGTACATTTAAAAATGAAGTATTAATATTGTCAATGACCCAGTTTCATTTCTCCACAACCAACACCTAACCAGTAATTCTTGTTGGCTCTACAATGACGAGAAACTAAGCAGTAGCTAACAAATTTCAAACGATGTTTGTTCTAAAAATAATGTTACTCATCAAATGTCCTGTTGCTGAAGATCCTTTCCAAAGATACACCATATAGTTCCAGGAAGTTTTTATCAGTATTGTCTGTAAATCAAACTGATACATTGTGTAATATGATGAACACCTAATTCAGATAAACTTTAGCTTTTTCCTAGCGATGTCACATTTGATATGAAAATCATCCATACTTCAAGAAAAGAGTTAACAAGAAGCCTACTAAATGGTTCTCTTAATCACTTATTTGGAAATAGACTGCTTGGTACATTTTTTACACTTCTTTTTTATTCATTTAGCTGTGAAATTTTCAAATTTGGGAGCACCTATATTAAAGAAGATTTTAACAAGTTCAAAAAGAAAGATGACAACTCTGAAGCGGTGACTAAATTTAAATAAATATGGTAAGAACTTTCTGACCCACTCATCTACAACTCTTAACACCATATCAAAACCTTTCTTTCACAAGTATTTTAACTAATTTTTTAACAGAGATTACAAAAACCTCTAAATAGGGCCTGAAGTTCAAACCTTATCTGAACCTCACAAACCTATAAATAGCGCCTGAGTTCAAACCTTACCTGAACCTCATGTAGATAGCCAAAATCTTCATCGCATTATCTGTTGTTAATTGATAGGTCTCATCTGGATCATGGGGGGATTCATTTCCCATCACCTTACAAAGTCTTCTGATCTTGTGTTTTCTGTAATGAAATTTGATAAAATTTAGTGTACAATTTGACATAATTTTCTGACAATGTTTGGTATGTGTGAAATTTGATTAATATCCAACCTTACAGCTCTCTGACAAGTAGACTGACAGACAGACAGAGAGTGACAAGTAGATTAACAGACTGACCTGCTGTTGGATGGGCAAAGTAGTGATAGATTGCAAGATGGAAACAAGAGGCACAAATGGGGTTAATATTGCTAACTTGGCTGACATCTACTAAAAGCCAAATGTAAGGGCAGCTATGAAATCTTGGTTAGTATGATGCTTTTTCTCATTTAAAGGATTTTCTCTTTTTTAGTAATGGTAGGCATATTGGCATCATTTGTGCATACTTTAACAGTGTTCTCCCCAGGGCTGTTTACCATAGCAGTCCCACTACACTATCATTTCAGTCAGCTATGCTTTAGAACCTGCCACTACACTATCCGCTTGTGCTGCTATGCTTCTATATTTCCCGCTATCGTTTTTAACTTAATCCGTTAAATAAACATCCTGTCATCTAATTCAATGCCCTATTACTCAAATGATACCTGTTCTTACCTCTTCTTGGGTATTTAATTAAGATAATCAAGGATAATTACTCACTCACTTAGGCATTATCTTTTGCACCTGGCTTAACCGACTGCCGGTGCATGACCTTTGATGTGGGTTTCATCTTTGCACTGACATAGTCAAGTGATTGGCCATTGATGATGGCATACATGTGATTCTACCAGCAGTAGGCCAAAAATGTAGTTTTTTGGGGGGTAAAACTAATTTTAATTATGCAATACTTACCCATCACTATTATATAGCTATTACTTTTCGTGTCCGTTCGATGTGAATACATCCTCCCCCAGAGTGGAGAATTTTGTCAACAAGACACGGCACACTCGTGCACCTCTCCACGCCTGCGCGAACATTCATCTTTTTCACAGACGACATTACGCCAGGAGATCAGAGTGGGGTGGGAGGAGGGCATTCGGTAATAGTGATGGGTAAGTATTGCATAATTAAAATTAGTTTTACCCCCCAAAAAACTACATTTTAATAGCAGCAATACATTACCCTATCACTATTATATAGCTGAATTGGTCAGTTAGGCGGGTAGGCTGACGTGTTAAACTGATCAAAAACAGAGAAAAATGTAAAGTGCTCACCATTTGAGGGAGAGATCCACTTTACAAATTGTTGGAGTCCCTCTGGGCCACATGTTGTGTTGCAACTATGGGTCCCAAGAGAGAATACCTGCGCAATGAGCGAAGGTAGAGAAGGTAGTATGGGATCGCCAAAATGCTGCCTTCATGACGTCCTCCAAGGAAGAGGGATTTAGATAGGCCCATGAGGCAGTGACGGCTCAAACCTCATGGGCTTTTAGTTTTATAAAAGAGAGGTCTCTGTCAGTAAGCGACTGATAAGTTCTTTTGATTGTGATGACAATCCACCATGAGATAGTGGAGACTGAAATATCAGCAGAGCCTGTAAGAGGAAGGAAAAGACGTTTCCTACCCTTTCTTCTCCCTTTTGAGGCATTTAGACAGAAATGCAGTGTCCTAACTGGGCATAAAAGCCTATCTTGATCATCTCCAACACAGATTTGATTCAGGCTGGGAATCTTTATAGGTGATGGAGCTACTGAAGGTAACTGATTCTTGGCTAAAAATCCCAGTTGAGAAGAAAGAGAAATGGAATCGTAACTGTCATTAAGCCAGAGACAGCCAGTGTCAACAGACAATGCATGAATCTCACTGCATCTTCTTGCAGATGCCAAAGTGAGTAAAAACACAGTCTTGACTGTGAGATCCCGAAAGGATGCCTCACTCAGTGGTTCATAAGAGGTTTTGGTTAAAGACCAGAAAACACAAGATAGACTCTATCTGGGCATAAGAGAGTGGGAGACAGGTCTCTGCAGCTCAAAATACTTACTGAGATCAGCAAGGTACAAATCTGAACCAATTCATGAGTCCTGAGAGAATTTGAGTGTGTTGGAAATGGCAGCTCTATGGCCCTTGATAGTTGATACTGAACATCTTTTGTTCTCGAAAAGGAACAAAAGGAAATCATCAACGGATGTTGCAGAGGGACAGCTAGGATTAACGTGTTTCCTACTGCACCAATCACAGAAGATTCTCCACCTGGCATCATAGACCTTGGATGTCGAAGCTCTCCTGGCTTTAATGATGTAACTGAAAACTCGTTGTGGCGGATTGATCGCCCGAGATGAGTCAAGCATGAAGGTGGAGAATGTGTGGATTGTTGTGTAGGAGGGAGTCCATGTTGTGTCAGAAGATCCCTCCTGTGAGGTAGAGACCTGGGTTGATCTATCAACAGGTCTAGAAGATCGTTGAACTACAGTCACTGTGGCCACAATGGGGCTATGAGAATGATACGAACAGTGGAGGTTCTGACTTTTTGCAGAACTTGAGGTAGCAGTCATAACAGTGGGAAGGTGTATGTGAACAGATGATCACACTGGAAGCTGAATGCGTCCACTGCCCATGCTCTCTGGTCCGGGACTGGAGAGACGTAAAAAGGAAGTCTGTTGTTGAGTCTGGTCACAAACAAGTCCACCAGAGGCTTTCCCCATAGTGAGAAAAGGGACTCTGTTACAGAGTGGTGAAGAGTCCATTCCATAAGGACTGTTTTGTCTGACCGGGACAGACTGTCCGCTAAAACGTTCTTCTTCCCCGGAATGTGGCGAACTCGGAGGGTAATGTTCTCTGAGGTGGCCCTGCGGAAGAGGTTCCAGATCTCCATGCAAAGAGAAGGGGCATGTGCGCCTCCTTCACATCGGATATATGTTATGACATACGTGTTGTCAGAGGAGACCACAACACATCGACCCCTTACTCTGTTGATGCACCCTTGCAATGCTAGAAATACGGCTTTCATTTCTAGGATGTTGATCTAGAGGGATGACTCGTCCTGAGTCCAATGACCCTGGAGAATTACACCCTCTGCAGAGATGCCAATATTAGAGAATAAAAAATCTGAGCACAGCTGTATACGTTGCTTTAGGCACGTCAAGCAGGGGGAGGCCAAGGGCATACTCCCCCTGTAATTTTTAAAAAGATATACTCAAAATGGTGCAATCTGGTGCATTATTTTATATTTGGGGGGATACGAGTCCTTAATGGAAATGCATGTTTTAGACATTTTTGTTTACTTACCCTCTTACCAATTTGTTTACCAACTGAGAAAAATAGGAAAAAACAAATTCAACAATAGCGACACATGCACACATGACATACTATCAGCAGGAATTGTTTCTTCTATGTCTCTTAAATTGTAAGATTGAATGTTTCATGCCAGATGGAAAGAAATCACGTGCATCTCTCAATAGTCAAATCAGGAAACATCATGTGAAACATATATCTGACTTTGTAAGCAAAGGCAAATGGTAGATTATTTTCAACTAGAGCTAGAGCTGCCACGACTGTCTTCAGAAAGTTCTTGAGCTCTTAAGTTTTCGTGTGTCTCTCTAAATCTGTTCGTGCACTGCAAGATATCTTAATGTCGGTCCCATACGTGCAAAATGCAAACTCATTACCAAGTCTAGATTTTGTCTTCAGCATACTTCTCATGAAATCTCTCTTTGTGCTTTCTCTTTTTTTGTTTTGGTTGCAGATCCAACTCAGGAGTTGACATTTTGAACAAAAATCCAATGAAAGAGTTCATTGCCAACTGACGACTACTAGACTTGAAGAGCAGAAGAGAACTACTGAACAAAAACAATATGGGCTAATGAAAAGCAAGATATAATTGTGACCTATGAAAATGCAGGAATTAACTAATATTCAACCAATAGAATCAAGGGCTTTCCATTTGCTCCGTGGCTCTGAATTTTTTTCTTCAAAATGGCGAACGCTTTTTTTTTCAAAATGGTGAACGCATTACGAGGAAAAGACGTCTGCTTGATGATACAAAAGTCAAATGCTTCCACGCATTTCTGAACAGCAGAAACATCAGAGTTATTTGTGTTTCGATTGGAGCTCGGACTTTTCTTGGAAGGATGGCCTAATTCTCAGAGCTGATTGGAGGAGTTGGCATCTCTGCCTCCGGCTCTAGGTGGGCACCCCAACCGGAATCTGATGTGGCGGTGAACAGATAGGAGTAGGGGGGGGGGAGGTCTCGTGAATGCATGGGAACCCCAGTCAGGAATCTGTCCAGATTCATCCTCCAGTGCAAATGGTGATGAAAGTCTGGTCCTAGAGGAATCAGAGCTGATAGAGAATCTCTGTGTGGTTCCCAATTTGCGAGAAGGAGACACTGTAGAGGGTGCATATGGAGACATCCTAAGGGAACCAGATCTGCAGCGGCATTCAAGGTTCCCAATAAGGATAGGTAAAGGCGAGCAAACAACGATGTTTTTACTCATAGCGCTCTAGAATTACCAGGATTCGATCTATCCGATCCAGTGGAACCTGGACTAAGTTCTGGTTCATGAGGAAGTTCATCCCCATGTAAACGAAGTAATGAGATGGAATTAGTTCCAATTTCTCGAGGTTGGGTAAAAGAGCCAACTGAGTTACTGTGGACCAACAACAGAACAGATCCTGATGGAGGAAATGAACCTGAACATTGTGGATCAGCCAGTCATCGAAATACTGGAGAATCAGGGTTCCCAGTAATCGGAGATAAGAGGCTACTACTCCCATAACTTGGGTGAAGACTCCGGGTGCAGAAGTGATTTAAAACGGCGGAACCCTGTATTGAAAAACTACCTGGTCCAAGCAAAACCGGAGGTATTTCTGAAAAATCAGGATGTGCAAATAGGTATGCTGAAGGTCAATGGAGACCGCCCAATCTGATGGATGCATCATGTTCCAGATTGAGGAAGCAGTCTCCTTCTTGAAATGTTTCACCAGAAGAAACTGGTTTAACGGAGAGATCGATTATGATACAAAATTTTCCGCTTCTCTCGGTGACCAGGAAGATTTAGGAGTAGACTGCAGGAGACTGATTCATGGACCCGCTTGACTGCCCCTTTCTGCAAAAGGGTATGCACCTCTTCCCTGAATTTCACCAGATTGAACTGGTGAAAGAACATGGGGATTCTTGATAGAGGGGGTTGTTCCCAAAACTGAAGTCGGTAACCGTCGCTCACAATAGAAGGGACCCACCAATCGTCCATGATGCTTGACCAGGCTTCCGAAAAGTAGCCTAAACGAGTACCTAGGGGGGCGTTTGGAAGAAGAATGCACAGCAGGAGAGGGTGTGAGTCCCTAGGGCCATCCTCCCCCTCCCGGGAAAGGAAGGTGGGTTGGAGAACTTCCTCCTAGAGGCTCTTAAGCGACTTCCACACTGAGGACCTGACTGACGAGGAGGAGGTTTCATTTGAGGTTGTGCATTGGACAGGGGCTACATCTGTTTGAAAAATTTAGTGGGTGGTCCCTGGGGGCGATTCACATTAGTACGCTTCCTGGCTAATTGCAATAGGCCAGGAGCAGTTGTGAAAGATCTATGTTGATGATCCTTCAAATCTTGTGAAGCCATGGTGGGGATGAGTCCTCCAAAGAGGCTCTCGGCTTCCAACAGAGCAGCCCTTTGCAGGTCTTTAACTCATTAACCCCTGAGCCAAACAGCTAGCCAAACAGCTAGGTATTCCCCTACAGCATACTTGCAGAGAGATCACCTAGAGCAGTGTTAGCCTTACCAGCAGCTGTATCCACGAGACTCACTGACAGTACTTGACTTGCTGATTTTTACAGAGGGGGCTACTTGAAATAAATTAGTTATTTTTTGCTTTGTATTCCTTCAATTAAGCTAAAGTTTGGCACAGCTGTACTCAATAAAATTATGTAGATAATGGTATAAATTTCATGCAGCATGCAGAAATAAAACTCATCCATAAAGGAAAAAAAAAATGATTTACTTACCAATTTGCTTCTTTTGTCATTAATAATCCATAAAATCCATTAAAAATTCACACTGAATAATTAAAACCTTCAACACGTGAAATAATTCACAGAAATTCCATTGGTCATCTCTCTTGCAAACTTTAAAATTGTGTGAAAACTGCATATTTTCCTCACACTTTACTTACCTTTCTTCCTTAGAATTCTCCACTAACAATTTAAAAACTAATGAAACACTTTGAACAAACTCTGAATTATGTACACTCATGCTAACTAAATTCATTTTCCCAAACACAAGCAAGTCTTTATTTACCGATTCTTCCAAAGATCTACATTATATGGTTTAATCCACACATAAATGAATATATCTCCATCAGTCTGTCAGGTATGTTTCTACTTCCAGTGGCTGATTCTTGTCATTTTGCATCATTTTCAAATCTGAATAACTCCACTATTTCTGGCGCTATCGAAGTCAAATTTTTTCCCTTTGTGCTGCAATGTTTCCTCTATCTATGTAAGCTAAATTTGATTGGTTAAACTGCCTGCATAATTAGGAAATGGTCTGGAATCAACCAATGGTTTGTGCCGCTTTAACTCATCGTGCGGTATACAGGCCTAGACTAATACTGCCACTCAAACAAGGCGCCTAGGATTCAAGCGAGGATAACTGTGCCACATTATTGTGGCACTCGGGAGATGAGGAAAGCAAAGTGCGACGAGTTATTGTTGCAGAAGTGAAAATGAGTTAATGTGGTTAAGTAAGACCTTCGAGGAATCCAGGGCAACATCATGGTAGATGTGTAGTTCTGCCGATAAACCCATTGAAACAGAAAGTGAATGCCAGGATGTCTTGGCCACTGCTTCCTGCACACATTGTAATGCAGCTGGATTCAGATTGGCCTCTTTCAGCACACTAAACGAAGTAGCCAAGAAGAGGTCAGCATGGGAAGCTATGGTGACCAGAAGCCAAACTTTCTGCTCAATGGCTTCAATTGTTTTAATGGGAAGGTGTGCCCAGGCTCCAGTTGTAATAACCACTTGGGATGCACCTGCATCAAACTGGGAAGGTTTAATGGGCCACTTTGGGGAATGTGCCCGGTAACTGGAGGCAGATACCATAGGTCTCAAAGTAGAGAGAGGAACAGACCACCCTCCATGCTGTCGAGCAATGTCTTGGCCTGTGGAGAACCTCTGTGATATTTCCTCGATTACTGTGGAATGTGGAAAGAGCAGGAGCTCTGGTTGTGGTTGAGTCACAGAGATCTTTTCCAAAATGGAAAGAATTTTCTTGGACTGTGCACCAGATGATTTCAGGCACAAGTCTGCAGGTAGCAGGTGGTAAACTTCATTTACCACCTAATCAAAAGACCAGATCTCCTTCTCTTCATCCAACTGAGAGGAGCTGGTGGGCCTGATGGGAAGCATCGAATGAGCTGTTTCTACTTTGAACAGATTGGAGTCAATGAGGATAGACAACACATCATCATCAAGAACACTCCGAGCAGGAGAGTGGCTGGGCAATACTATGTCCTTCTGAGAAAGTGACATAGGAGCACTCTGTGCCAATTCCCGTACTTGTTCGTCATGGTGAGTAGGGGCTCTATGTGTTCTTGAAGTTCCAGGATGAAAACGAGACAGCTGGTCTTCCATGGATGATGCTATGCCTCCAGCCTTCCTGGTGGATGCCACCTGACGAAGCGGTGATGGTGGGACACGAGCTATGGCATCACCTCTACTCTGGGGCTAGGGTTCAATAGTCCAAGGAGGCATAATTGACCAATTACTCTTAGGTTGAGGGCCCCACATCCTGTATGGATTGACTGCGATAAAAGGAAAGGGGGAATACCAATCTGATCCCCATTCTGAGTCTGGACCTGCTGGGCAGACACCCAAGCCTGTACAGGGTATGATGAAAGAGTGGGGAGAGGGGGATCCCAATCCGATCCCTATCCCCGTACCATGAGGCCTTTGAGTGATGACCGATGTAAAGCCAGCGACTGGTACGAGATGACCAGTGGCCGGCGACCGGTACGATCTCACTGGTCACTGGGACAAAGTGACCAGTGACCGATCACCATACAGTGACTGGTAACTTTGATGAACTGACTGCTGCCTGATGCCCAGTGACAAGTGCCTGGTGCCCAGACATTGACCAGTGACAGAACTAGTCACTGGTCAATGACTGGCCACTGACCGGTCTGTGACCGGTCAGTGGTCAGGAGACATAGACATGTCAGAGCCTAGTTTGTCTTCATCACTCATCAAGGTGCAGTGCTGCTCCTCCCATTTGGGAGGGCATGACATGCTACCCTGGAAGTGTTGGGTGCGGTGCAGCTCCTCCCTCTCGGGAGGGTGCGATACTATCCTGAGACAAGCGGTTCACTTCCTTCCTCGCAGAAGGCAGCAACACACTACTCTGAGACAAGTGGTGCACTTCCTTCCTCGTAAAAGGCAGCATCACGCTATTGTGAACATGAGTGGTGTTTGACTTCTCCTCTCATTCAGGGGGAGGCAATCTACTCCTAGATTCCAGATTTCAGGAGTCCATTTTGTGCAAAAGGTACAAAAATTCTTACGTGTACACTTTGAACATGTGAGGCAGTCTGGGTGATTGTCCCAAGGGCCCTTCTTGGGGCCACACTTTCCCACAGACTGTCCTGACATTGTTCTCTAAAATAAATGTTATCTGAAAAACAACAATAATAATAACAATAATGTATTATTTTCACATGTGAAACTCACCTGTTTCTATGTACTGCATGCTATATACACCCCAGTGTATTTGCACAAGGTAAACAATTGTTCTCTGAATTAAAAGTTATCTTAAAGAGAACAATATTAATAACAATACTGTATTATTTTCACACGTGAAACGTGTTAGTTATGTACTGCGTGCTATATACAACCCAGTGTATTTGCACTCAGTCGCCTGTTTGTATATACTGTGTGCTATATACATCCCAGTGTATGCACAATGGTAAACAATGATTCACTCGTAAGGAATTTCCTGTCTTCTCACTCTCCTATTAGTTTTTAATAAGGAAGACATTTGAACCTTTATTGTTTTCTAGGAGCAATGCAGACCCGATAACAATGTGACGCATCATGCGTGGTATTAAAAAACAGTGGTGAAATAGAAAAAACACTGAATTAATGTTTGATCAATTATTTAGTTAAGGCAATTATGAATTTCTATTAATTGCTGTTGGGCCTATGTTGTGTTATAACTTAACATACAAGACTTACCCATGAACCAATTGTATTTTGAAAAAAAAGATGGGTGTACCCTAAGCCCTAATGGGTGGAATATAATGTGCTAACCCAAGAAGGCCTTTTTAGAACTAATTACTGAAAAAGAGCAGGGGTTACCGACATAAAAACAGAAGACGAGATTGATGAATGTAACACTAGATGAAATATCACTCAAGGGAGAACTGAATGTGGTTTAAACTCGCAACAAGCAATTTTTCTCTGGTTATGAACGACACAACCATTAACATGGCGTCTTTGAATAAGAGAACTGTTCTGCACAGGCACAGCGAGGTGCATGAGTGGACCATGTATTATTGACAATTCTCCACTCTGTGGGAGGATGGATTCACATTGAATGGACGAGATTTTTCAAGTTTAACTCATTTTTAGAAACACACATATATATATATATATATATATATATATATATATATATATATATATATATATATATATTATGACTAACAATATTGGAACTTTTAAAAACTCTGAAAGAAATACTCTCTGAGTCCTGAAATGACAAATAACAGGTTCTTATTTGCTGTTTTTTGTACATGTAAAGATAGAGACATGATCTAGATGTAAATCTACCTAATAATGTGTTGTTATATGACATTTTTTACTTTTATCATTTCTGTCAATGGGCTTTTGCGCCAGTAGAATCAAATTGAATAAACAAATCAGAGTGCTATCAACCTGTACATTAGAAGGCAACTAAATACAAAGTCTGGTCAAAATTCACTTGTATATGTACAAGTTACTGTGTTCATAAAGTCAAATGAGGGCACAACATTAAATGTTGCAAGAAGAGTTTTAGTCAAAAGTCCATGTCAATGTCACGATTCATGCAAGATAAGTAATACAGTGATAAAGCTATCTTGAACACCACTTTCACTCAGAACCACCAACATTACCAAGTAGATACCATAACTCTTGTAGTGAAAACCCCATGTTGATAGACCCATTCGTTCAAGAGGAGTAGTGATAAAAATTTCAAGATTAGCCCTGTGACAACCATACTAGATGTTCAAGGAGCACTGCTTTGATTCAAGACTAACTAGAAATCTTAATAAGTCTTTTAGTGAAAACTTCATGTCAAGACAATGATCAGTTCAGAGGCATAGCAATAACAAGAAACCACCTGTAGCTATATGGCCATCCATTTACAATAAGTAGTGATAACAAGATTTGACTGCCATATTGGATATGTTAGATCAGTACCACTTTCATTTAAGACCATCCAGACATCCTAAGAAGTATTTTACAGAAGCCATGTATGGATATGACTGTCAGTTTAAGAAGTGTGTTGATAGGAAGAATTTCATGATAGCTGCCATGGTGGCCATTTTGAAAGTCAATAGGCATGTTTGATCATTTTCATATATTACCAAATAGATCACAAGAAGTCTTGTAGTGAAAATTCAATGTCAAAACAACCATCTGTTCAGGAGGAGTAGAGATAAAAAGATTTTCAAGAATGGATGCCATGGCAGCCATATTGGATGTCAGATCAGCACCAGTATGATTCAGAACAAAACAGACATCATAAGAATTCAGTCTTTTGGTGAAAACACAATGTCAATATGGCTATCCATTCAGGAATAGGGATATGATTTTCAAGGTGACCGCTATAATATTGAATGTCTTAGGGGCAACATTTTCATTTAGGACCAACAAAACATCATAAGACGTTTTCTTTAGTGAAAACCCCATGTCAATATGACCATCTGTTTAGGAGAAATAGCGATAACAAGATTTTCAAGATGACTGCCATAGCAACCATATTGAGTGTCAGTTCAGCACCATTTTCATATAGGTCAAACTAGACATTTTTATAAGTCTTTTGGTGAAAACTCATGTCATAGTTATTCAGAAAGAGTAGCAAAACTTGTAGTAATAGACACCAGATGGATGCCAAATGAAAGGCCATCGCATAAGCTGTTATAGTCAATGACCAGTAGAGCTAAAAATTTTATCTTTCATAACTTCATTCGAACTAGGATTGCAATCATGAAAATTCTGGGATTATCTCACTGTATCTATTTCTATATAAAATCCAAATTTGAATAATACTGAAAAACTATAATAAAATCTTTCTCTTTTGAGGCCAAGTTCAACTTTTGTGCTCAAACAACTATGTGACATTTGGGTCAGATATTTTCCAACCAAAAGTTTATCATAAGATTTCAAGATTGTAACCATTATTTGTTATACAAGAACACCAGACATCAAAGTGAGCTTATTACTTGGAAAGTACAGTGTTTATGACACTTGCTTGAACTCCTGACCATCCAAGGTTTAATCTGCATTTTTAGAACATAGAAAGGCCAGTTGTTGCCAATCTAGGACAGGTGTCATCTAGTAACATACTACAGTTTACACCATCTCCAATACCAGGGAAACAATGAGGTATTCATTTAAAAGTTGTTATAACATATTACACAGTAGACCTTTCTGAAATTTTGCTATAAGCCTGCTCATTTGCAGAAGAAAATCTTTCCTAGTGAAATCAAATTATATGAATTTGAACAGACTTATTACATGAAGTAAAAAACAAAAATTCAAAATTTGAGTAAGCTGTAGTTTCTAAGATATTTTTGCTCAAAGTTACAAACATTTCCCATATTTTGACCCACAATATGTAATATGATACAACTAATAACACCAGAATAACTGATAACCCTTCTATTGGCCACAGGTAATTAGATATGTAGATGCTAAGCAAATGCTGATCAACATTTTGGAAAGTTCTTTGTACATAAAGTGAATACCTTATTTCACTATGTATAAACTATATCCAACTACCAACAGCACATGCTGTCACATTAGCATTTTGGTATTTCATGAGGATGTATGTTGTTTACTTGAAATTTTAAGTAAAAAGAACAGCACAGACCCTGCCGGTGCATTATGGGTTGATGCTGTTCACAGTTAGCTGTGTTATATATGCAGTTAGGTGAATCAAATGATAACAAACCTGGATAAAGAATCAAAGTCTTCCTGGATGGGAGCATGATTTTGCACCAGACCCATGTAGAGTTTTGCAGACATGATGTTTTTCTCAAGGACATTCCTAGTCTGATGGTCCATAAGGTTCCCATTGTGATGGTCAATGTTAAAACCAACAAAGGTCAAGGTCTGGCCATCAGGATTGAAGAACAGATAAGGATGAGGACTGGAAAAGGGAAGTAATGTTGTAATTATTCACTGAAGATATTTATCTCCTTGAAAAAAATAAGTTTTTAGCAGTACAAGGTTTGCTTTACAGCAAGCTCTTTCCTCTTAAAGTTTTCATTTAAATAATCATAATTTCTGCCATTTCATTAAAATTATTAAGACCAAATTTCATGAAAATAAGATTGCATTAATACAGTCTGCTGTCATCATGTAAACACATTCTGCAATTTTGGGTAAGTTATCTCCACTTAAAAACTAAAAAACATGGGTGCACATGTTCACAGCTTTTTTGGCATGTGCACTGAAAGAAATTGGCAGTGGGTGCATAGTAAAGATTGTTGGCGCACCCAAAATTTGAAAACAGGTACATCTCATCTAAGCAGTCAAAGAGGGGTACAGCACTCTTCCCCTAACTCTCTGCACCCTGCTCTTATTTTTAACTCTGATTTGTGCCTTTTGTTTATTGCCATGCCCCTTCAGGATCAGCATATTCTCTCTATACTATGTTACTTACTGTGCACCAGATCTAACTTTTAGTATGTTAGTATGTGCCAATATGGCATTTTTAAGTGGCACTTCCCTAACATGGACAAATTAAAATATCTGCATAAGACACAATGGCTTTATTTATCAAAACTGGAATAAAATGAATGTGCTACATAAGGTTATATAAGTCATTCTAAAATAAGTGAAATGTATTTCAGGTCAGGGTTGTTTATGAAAGCCAGTGGAAGTAGGCAAGATAAGCAATCAACTGCTTTCATGAAAATGACAAAGTAGCAAGAAATTCAATCTTGAAAAATTTTGATGGACTATTCAATTAAAGTTAAAACTGGGTCAGACTTTTCTAAAGTCTGAACTTATTAACTAGACTCAAGGGACTGGTGCCCTACTGGCTGAAAAGTATTTACATGAATCCAAGATAAGACCATTTCTTCTGTCCTTTCTTTTACGATGGAGCAGTGAAACTATCTCTGATATTCTTGAGAAACTCCAACATACCAATCTTGGTAAGACAAATATTTTCTTACATGCCGAAGTCAATATGTTCATAAGATATCTGAAGTGCACTACACAATTCTTTGTCATGGCCTTTGACCTTGAATGTAATATAATGGATAGAAAATCACTGAACTTGTCTTAAAACAATGTCAAGGTATATCCACATACTAAGTCTAGAAAAATGTTTTTTTGGGGGTATAACTGATTTTAAATATGTAACACTTACCTACTATTATTGCATTGCTATGTCTTTTCCTGGCACTAGTTCCTAGTCCAAGGAGATTACTCCCTCCTCCAATTAGTAATTGGAGGTCTAGAATAATAAAATAAACAACATGGTTCTTGTCTGATACCTTAGGTAACTTTTGACAATCAAAATATAATCCATCTTTTTGACTTGGACTGACACTGAAAGGACATCAAAGCAGGGAGGGAGGAGGGAATTGGTCAATAAAAGCAGGTAAGTATTACATAATTTAAATTAGTTTTACCCCTAGAAAAATGCTGCATTTTAATAGCAGCAATACAATACCTACTATTATTGCATTGCTGAATTTGCCAGCTTGGTGCGAGACTGATGGACTAAGATAAGCTGTCAAAGTCAACTTAAGATTGCTGTCAGTAGGTTGCTCTAATGCAGACTGGAGGATGGCTTTATAATTTGTTGGACAGGCACAACTGGGCTGAAAGCATAAACACCCTCACTCTTGTGGGACACTGATCAAAAGTAAAATGATGATTAAGTGGAAAGACGACCACCAGAAGGTGGCTTTCATTACATCATCCAAAGAAGAGACTTCATTGATAAACTCTCTTAATATATCCAAACAATCTACCTCAAGATGGTGGCTGCCAAAATATCAGAGGTACTTTTGTGAGTGAGAAAAAGATGGTTATGATCCTTTCTTCATAAAGCTCTAACTGGGCAAAGGACTCTAGTTACCATTGAACCATAAACAACCATTTTCCACTGAGAAGGCATCAATTTCACTTCTCCTCACTGATGCTAGGGGAAGAAGGAAGACTTCAAAGGGTAAAGTTCTCAAAGGAAGCTTCACTCAAAGTTTATAAGGAGGTTTACATAATGACCAAAGAAAAAGGTTCCACACAGGCATTATCGAATGAGAGACTGATCTCTGGAGCTCAAAGTACTTGAACAGTTCTGAAAGATGTGGGTCTGACACTATAGTGTAGCCCATAGAGAAGTTAGGAGTATTGCAGTGGGCTGCCCTATAACCCTTAATGGTGGATACTGAACAATCTTTTTCCTCATGGAGAAAAATAAGAAACTCTGCAACTGCAGTTAAATTGGGGGGGGGGGGGGGCAGATAGGAACAATGCATTTTCTACTGCACCAATTACAGAAAATTCTCCACTTGGGGTTGTAAATCTGAGTAATGCCTTTGGCAGCCCTATTCAAACAATGAGACCAGCAGATAGATTGTTTGATAGGAGCCTGATATGAAGGTGAATAATTTGAGGAGTGTTGTGCAAGAGGGCCCCTTTGTGCTGCACTAGCAGATCCCTCCTCTGTAGTAATTCCCTGGGGTCATTGAGGAGATCACTGAACCAGAGTCACTATTCCACTGGAGGATATCAGGATGAGCTATGACATGGAAGTCTTGATTCTGTGAAAAAAAACGAGAGATTATTCTCAAAGGTGGGAAGGCTTAGGTGCACAGTTGATTACACCTCAGACTGAAGACATCCACTGCACATGCCATCTGGTCTGGAACTGGAGAGACATAAAGAGGGAGCTTGTTGTTCAGCCTCACAGCAAACAAGTCTACCTTTGGCTTTCCCCCAGATAAAAGATTGTCTCTGCTACCAACTGGTGTAGAGAGCATTTCATGAGGACTGCTCACCCCCATCTGCTCAGGCTGTACGCCAGAATATTTATCTTGCCAGGAATGTGGCATACTCTGAGAGTGATCCTCTCTGAAGGTGTCCAATGGAGGAGGTTCCAGACTTCCAAGCAGAGAGAACAGGAGTGAGTGCCATCTTGATGTCTGGTGTCTGCTATGACCAATGTGTTGTTTATAGCAACCATGATGCAGTGATATCTTATGTGGTTGACACACCTCTGAAGTGCTTGAAAAACAACCCATATTTCTAGGCTGTTGATGTGGAAGGAAGATTCTTCCCATGACCACAGGCCATGCAGGATTGAGGTTATCCTGAGCTGAGGACCCCAGCCTGATTCTGAGGCATTGATGTAAAGGAGGGAGTGACTGAGAACTCTCGCCAGAAACCTGACCTGATTTTTCAATTTGGTATCCAAATGGATCCAAGAGGACAGTGTCGTTGTGAGGTCTCCAGTTTGCTTGAAGCAAGAACTGGAGAGGTCACATATGAAGCCTTGCTTGCGGAACTAAGTCCACTACTGCATTAAGAGTCTCCAGGAAAAAGCAGTAAAAACAAACAAACAAAGAAGTGTTGTTGGGAGAAGCATGGACTGTCCCTTGACAGGTTAGACAATTCATCCCCATCTAAATTAAATTCTGAGATAGGATCAGATCTGACTTATGCTGACTGGAGATTAGGTCAAGATGAGTCAGTCTCCAAACAGCATCCTTCAGAAGGGAATGTCTGAGGATGTTGTGCATCAACCAGTTGTTCAAGCTCTGGAGGATTGGGAACCCTAAGGACCTTAAATGAGCTGCTATTGCACTCATCACTCTGGTGAAGGCTCTTGAAGCAGAAGCTATACCAAAAGGAAGAGCCTGAAATTTAAATATCACCTGTCCCAGACATAACTGCAGAAATGTCTTGTGAGCTGGGAAGATGGGCTGTGATGATAGGAATCCTGGAGATATATCGAAACCGTCCCCTTGTTCAACCTGATGGCTTTCCTGACTGAGGTGGATGTCTCCACCTTAAAATCCTCTTCCAGAAGAAACCTGTGCAATGGGGAAAGATCAATGATCACTTGAAACTTTCCCCCTTTTTTGTAACTAGGAAGATCCCAAAATAAAACACTAGACTCTAGATGTTCCTCATCCTCTCTACTGCACCCTTCTTTAGAAAGGTGTACACCTAATCCCAAGATACCAGTTAGGGTGGAACCAAATGTGGGTACTTGAAAGAGGTGGAGGGTCCAAAAAGTGAAGCTGGTAATCCTCTTTTTTCTGGAAAGGACCTACACGTTGTCCATAAGGTCTGACAGAGCCTCTGAAAAAGGCTCAATCTGAGCCCTGCCAAAATCCCCACCTGGGAAGCACCCAAGTACAAGATGGGGCTTAAGGAGCCAAGCAGGTGAATGGACCCTGTAACTGGAGGCTGAAACCAAGTGATGAAGCATAAAAGAGAGTCACACCACCCTTTCTGCTGTCTGGCAGCCTTTTCACCTCGAGACAACTTCTTTCTGAGTTAGCTCCTTCACCATCATGGAGTGAGGGAGCAACAGAAGGTCTCATTTAGGCTATGCCTTGGAAAGCCTCTCAAAGCTAGAGAAGATCGTAGTGTTCAGCAATCTTTTGGACACAGATCTGGGGAAAAGGGGCAGTAAACCTAACTTACTGTTTTGTCAAAGGTCCACACTTTCTCCTCCTCCATCACCTGACCCACAGGGTAGGACGAAGATGGAGACACCAAAACAGGAGAATATCCTGACATGACTGGTCCTTCTGGGAACTCCTCTGTGTCAACTAAAATTAATAGTTTGTCTACCTGTCTTTGCTCTCAGGCCAAGACATGCTTTCTGTCTCACCTCCCTCCTTGAAGGAGACATTACAATTGAGGATTCATCATTCCTCTCTCCCTGGAGAAATGGATTCATGATTTTCTCTAAACGCAGGAGGCAGCAAGTAATAGTTCCCCTCCATTCCCACAATAACTGTAAATCTAGTGCATGCCCGGTCCACCAATCCATAGAGACATGGTAAAGTCATCCATGATGTCATGGAAGGAAAAAGAGACCTGGCCGAGTCACAACTGGGTAGTAGAAGCCCTGAGCTCAGTAGGGGTTGAACGGGAACATAGAAAAAGGAGGGGTGTAAACCTGATCCCTTCCCCTGACAGGTCATCAAAACTTGGAGCATCTTAACCATAGGGATTGAATGGAAACATAAAGAAAGGGGGTTATCGAACTGATCCCTTTCTCTTCACCAGTGGTCCAAACCCAGTGCCTGATCCAGTGCTTGTTGACAGACACTCAGTGACCATACTTGAAAAAATATCTGGTTACCGGTGATCCATGCTTGGTGCCCAGTAACTGGTGACAGACCTTCTATGACTGTCACTTGAAAAGCTGAAATGAATACCAAATTTTCCTATTTGAATATTCATGGAGTATATACAAATTGGATATGAATAGTTATTGATGGCAATACAAATACAGTGAAACCCCGCTATAACGCGCCCCGCTATAGCGCAAATAAGGATATAACGCGATCGTGGCGTGGCTCCAAAAATTTCATATATTCATTCGCACATGAACATTTTTTTTTTCGAAGTACGAGAAATAGTGTATAAAATGTGTATATTACAGTATCATTTTGGGGAAGAGATCGCGTATGAATTTGAGTATAATACGTTTGTGGCGTGGTTCCTGAAATTTTATATACATGTACATGTATTTACGAGAAATAGTGTCCAAAAAGTTTATTATCATTTTGGGGAAGAGATCAATTATGAATTCGATCGTGGCATGGCTTCTTAAATTTAACAATTTCACCAATTTCTTGAAGTATTATGCCAAAATAAACATTATCGGAAATGTTACTTATTATTGATCCATGAGTAAAGCCAGTAAGTCTTCTTTGTGTTTGTCTTCAATTCATTCTGTATACAATCATTACTCAAACAATAGCCGACATGTTTTTCTTCTTTAACTGCATACACAACCGAACATCAGACAATGTGGTGGTTGATAAAAGATTCTCATGATTTAATAAACATCAAAAAACGTAAGCCGCCAACATGTGTGCTGGACTTCAATTCATCCTGTGTACAATCATTGCGCAAACAATAGCCGACTTACGTTTCTTCTTTAACTGCATACACAACCAAGCACCAGACAATGCGGTGGTTGATCAAAGATTGTCATATGTGGGCGCTTATGTAGAGACTGAGTTTGGGCGGCAAGATCACAGAGAGTTCAAATAACCACTCTCTGTTACTTGGCACTGAACAAGTACAGCTGTATCAAACTCATGGCTCAATCAAAGGGTTGTCATGTGGGAAAACAAAGACGGATCGATATCAGATAGTAAACAGTGTTCATACCCTATTCATGCTATACATTAGACGTGTATACATTGTTCTCTGAATAAAGTAAAATATAGTAAAACCCCGCAATAACGCGACCCCGCTTTTTCCGCGATCGAATTTGATGGACCCCAAATATCGCCTTATAGCGGGGTTTCACTGTATTTAATCCAGCCTTTTGTTTCTATTTTTTTTGGTACTTATTAACACCTCCCCCTTTCTGCTAAGCAGCATTGAAAACACTGTTAACTGAGCCATCTAAATCTAAATCTAATTAAATGACATTTTATGGGACTTTAGTAAATTTTTGAGGATTCAAACTAAAAGTCAAATTAATGAAGTATTACTTTCCCTGTTTACCTTCAAAAACATTCCTCTGGAAAAGTGAACTGTTCACAATCAAAATTACACAGACAGGTGGCCAATTTAATTTAATTCAATTTGGATATGTTGATTGCAGGTCTCTAGTACAACACTCCCTCATTATAACTCTGTCCATGGGAGACATGGAGCATACCACCTTTCAGTATACATTACACACATAATTTTACTACCGTTAAATGAAATGGGATCCATGAACATAGCTGCCTTATAAGAGGAACTGTTTTATAATGAGGGGCCTTACACTGACTTTTTGACCAACTATAAAATGCTTATATGAAACATTGGGAATTTCCACTAAGCCATAAAATACTTGTATTCACACCTGCTTGGATAATGAGAGATTTATAACAGTTATGTCATTTTCAAAATTGCTTAGGAAGGCAAAGTCATAGGAAAGAAAAACTGAAATAATCCCTGCACAAATTAAAATATATGATAAATATGGCTTTTACAAAATGTGCAGCAAAAACAGAGAGTAACAAGCTTTATATTAACAGCAAACTCTCATCCATGACAACTTAAATAGGTCTGTTTGAAACCCTCAAATTCAATGAAAAGGGACTCAAATACATGCAAATTATGCAAAAACTGGGGAGAAAATAATAAATACAACACAACAAAGGATATGATTGAGAGGCAGAGGTAAAAACAGGCAGTGCTGCAGCATCCTCCTGGATATATTCAGTTTATTGGTGGAAATATTAAGTCTAAAGGAAAATACCACAGTCAAAATTGTTAATATAGTGACCATGGAGAATTTTTAGTAATTTGTTAGACGTTTGTGCAGAGATATGACACTGATTTCTCTGATCTGAATTTTCAAATAGGATGCATTCACTAAGATGGCTGCCAACACTCAGTGATCAACACAACTATTTTTTATTCACCTGCCACTAGGACTTCACTACCACTGTACAAAGTGTTTGTTGTTGTGTGACCACTCTAGTAAATTCATATTAGAATGATGCTGAAATGTAGCTTAATATATTAAAGGTCAAACTTTATTAAAACATGAATATGGTTCATCATAAAATCATCTACTGTATCTCATCATATTTGACTTCCTCACCCTCTTCTGACTAAGAAAGGTTTTCATTCAAAAGATTATATTATGTAGAGCAAGAACTTCCTTTTAACGACTATTTAGAGGGTATCATCTACAATGTACAGCATATAAATTCATCCACTTTCACAATAACATTTTTGACAACTGGATTTTTCCATTAGTTTCTGGAACAAATTTCAAAAGGAATTCACTTTTGATTCATTTCAATCCATTAGTTTGCTACTATTGCTATAATTGCTATAATAATAATAATAATAATAATAATAATAATAATAATAATAATAATAATAATAATAATGATGATGGCTTTATTTAAAGAAGAAGCTTATTTGGTCAACTGACCAATCTTCCATGAGGTCTTCTACAATCACATGTACATGATGTACAATTTTTACAAGCTGTGTGGTCTTTAGACAACAGTGCTATTAAAAACTAGACAACTGGTCATACTACTATAAAATATGTACAAGATGAGTACATACAGGATTCGTACAAAGATTATTAATGAACCTGACTAAGGGATTACAGGTGACTACATGAAAGAACATTGTTTTAAATAAAAGTAGTATTAAATTACACAAAATCATACAAATTATTGTTTCTGTAGATGTTGCATAAGAAACTTCTTAAAACCTTTGGATGAGTCAGCTGACCATACATAGGGTGAAACAGAATTCCATAGTTTGACTCCAGAAAAACAAAAACTCTTAAAGTTATACAACTCCAAATTTGGTCAGGTAAATATAAATTATTGTTTGAGATGGATCTTAGTTCATATGTATGTATATTTTCCAAAAATTATTACTTTTAAGACAATTATTAGAACTCATGTTTGATGAACAAAACTGTGTATTAATATTACATGTATTGAAGGCTTCATAGAAGTGAGGGGGCTAGGGTCAAAGAAATGGAAAGAAAAACACTTCATAATAATGGCTACTGATCAGTATTTTTAGAATCCTCTATGAGTGAGGATAGTTTCAAATCAAAACATATATCTGACATAGTGGACTCCAATGAGGGTTATAGTCATAGCAACCACAAGTTACCAGAAGAAGAAAAAAACAGCTGACCTAGTTTCAATGGTACCTACAAAAGAATAGCAATTAATTATACACCCAGTTACTATTGCCCAATGTCACCTGATGAGAGCCCTACTGGGGATAAACTTAGGCAGCACTCTCCATTTATGTGTAATACTGTACTAATCTGCTGCTGTTATACAAACACTCTCCTGAACCAAGTGGGCAGGATGCAAAAACAGATTGAGAAGCTACTAGGGCAAGTTACAAATTCACCTTGTTGCTATAAATAGAAGTTATGTAATTTACCCACTACAGGTTGCATGCACTGCCATATTGCTTTCGGACAAACAGAACAACATTGAAGTGTACACAATGTGATGCCTGCACTGAACTATGTCTTATACTCTGTGAACTATGTTGCTCTGCTCATATCAATGTGTACAAAGAACAGCGACTCTAGGATAAAATAAAAACCAGATTTAGTAGATTAAAAGACTTGTTTTATAGTGTTTAAGTCCTCTAATTAGGGGAGATTATTGATTTATTGACTAAGAAGATAACTGTTTTATTGCTAGGTCTAATAAAACAGTAAATAAAAACCCTATTCAAAAGTAACATCAGTTCATTGTAGTAATTGGCACCTTGTATTATCCTTTATGGCTTCAATAAAATTAGAATGTCCATTTGCGAAATGTTATGGTCTTTTCTATTGTTTATTCTAATTCATGTGTAAATTCATATATTTCATAATTCTATTTTGTCTCTCTTTTCTTCATTCATTTATCGTTCATTCATTTGTTTGTTCATTCTTTCATGTTTATTCTTATGTCTACTCTTTTACTTACCCACTTATATGCATCTATCTCAGAAATAATTTACTATTATTTGATGACAATATCATGCACATTTTACTTGTAAAAGTTACCATGATATTAGAGAAATAATATTAAGATAAACGTTGGTGTGCCTGTCCATCTTTTGAAAAATTCTATAGTCTGATGTTATCTTCAAGTCCACATTTTATATACCATCTTTTTTGTTCGACAAAAACTGTTGTTAATGTCTGACACTTATAATATAAGAAGTGCATTGTGCTCCAATATATTGGCCTATTTTTATGTATTATAGGATGGTAGCCTAAATGAATGAAATGAAGAATATAAATTTACTTTGATTTCCACTTGTATGGAGATGACATTGTAACCACCCTTTCAGCCATATAAAAGAGTGACTTTCTATCAGACTGAAATATAATTTAGCTCTTAGAACATTGTCTTCTTTCACAGTTTGTCCTTAGCAGTCGAGACATTGTCCAAGTGGGCTATTTTTAGGTATGAGATAATTATGTGTTATATCACATCCTCCTAATTCGCAAATAGCCCTACTAAAAAGAAGGTTAAATTAGCTTCCCAGAGGGAGAAACCGTTTACTACCAGCAGACATTCACAAATCAATACAGCCAAACTTATTTCTCTAAGTAAAAGTGTGCAGACACCATAAGTGCTGCATAAAGAAACAAAATTGGCTAACCTTTTGCACATAAGAGTCTCACGTGAGATCTAACTCCTGTTAGTCTCATGTGCATTTTAACATGCAAATTAGCAAAAACTAACATACATGTAAGTAACAAAATCTGAAAATCACATGAGCAGGAATTGTTAATATAAACAAGATTTTGTTCATGTGAGCAAGCAATTCCTCACATGAGCAAGGCTTTGCTCACGTGAGCAACAGGTGTTAGCAGAAGGAAAAAAAGAAAAACGATTAAGTATTCAATTTGTATTTGATAAATATTTTTTATAAGAATGAAAAAAAAAAAAAAGTTTCCTATAAAAATACTTTATATTTAGCAGCAATAAAGAGACTTTCAAAGGCATCTTAAAAACTAGTGAAGATGAGCATATTTGAGTTCAATTATGCATGTTTTTATGAGGTTTCTCACATGAGAAGAAAGATAACTAGTATATAAATAAGTGATAATAATGATTGTCAATTATCACAATTATTATATTGCATGCATTCTATAATAATAAATGCTCATGGTACAAATGGACAGGTGTTAAACCACTCATTCACTCATCAAGTAAATTAGTGTGATTATTGTCAAAGTAGTCTTCGCGCAAATGAAACTAGCCAGGTGTACTGCATCCAAGCACTGATTTCATTACTGATGATAACAAAAGGTATAGTCTCAGGCTAATATTGACCAATCAGAAAAGGTTGCTTTCGATGACTCAACAAATAATCCAAAATTATTCCAAACAATGTTTTAATATTTATATCATTGTTGATAAACATTCAGTGCATTGTGCGGTGACAATTGTAAACATGTATAAGTATTTGCAAGGTGTGCAGCTGCCGCCAAAATGGCAGAAATTCTATGATAAGAGAGAGCGATCACATATATAATCAATATGAGAGACAAAGAAAGTACCAGAAATGCTGGTAAAATGAATACCAATGGCTAAAGTATGACACAGGAGAGGCTGTGATGCTGTGCACTTTCTGCGCCAAGTATTTGAAGAAATACGAAAGTGTGCAGGGTAATTCATTATTGAGTGTTGTTGATGAAATACAGTTGTTATTGTTTTGAGTTGATGTTAATGAATAATAAATGCTGAATTAGAAACTGAACTGGCTTCTGTTTGATTTTAGCTGGATCAGTGAAATTTAGACAGGATCAATAAAAATATTATTTTGGAGATCCTGCGGGTTACTGAAAAAAAATCTTGATTCTGAGCCATGCATCTTGTTTTACATACGCACCCTTTTGTAGAGAACTTGTTACACATACTCAAGCTTTGTTTGCTATTAATCATGCAGTTTCACTGGGGACCTAAAATCTATTAATAAATCAAAGGAAACAAAGTGGAAGGAATGAATACAAATTCATAATTGTCTGAAACAGTATTTATCATAATTGCTTGAAATAGTATTTATCAAAGTTAAAATTCTTTTGTACAGTTGAGCAATATACCAGTTGTTTTTATGATAACATTTAAAAGTTTGTTAAAATGAAACCTCTCAACAGATTACCATGATGTACTAATATGGTGTTCCATTTCTTTTGCAATAGCCCTTCGTACACAAAATACATCTCATTAGCTGTTACATTCTGTCTTTTTTATATTAAGCATACTGCTTTCCTTGCAAAATTGTTGCACATAGAGCAAATAAAGGAGACTTAGAGGGTGTATGATCTGAATTATCCAATGAATTATTAAGGAAAGATTCCGGAAATTTAGGCTGATCCACAGAACAACAAGCTCTCCAGTGTAAGGAATCTCTCACAGCCATTTTCTTGAATATGTGGGAAAATCTTCAAATTTTGTTCTGGATGACTTGTTGACATTTTACTTCACTTCCATATAGAAATCCATTGGCTGGGGGGGGGGGGGGCATGATGTTGTCAGATGGTTAGGCTCCCCCTCCCCATATGTTAAAATCATACACTTTTAGATCAAAAACAATAATGTTAGTCATTTGAAATAAGCTAAACCACCTCTTCTAAACAAATTCTTTCAGAATAAAATAATGCATCCTCCCCTGCTTCTTGTATCATTCAGGTACCATCCATTGAAGTAGATTACAGAAACATGTACTATGTAACCTGGACAAAAAATATGACTATTTATCTATTTGGCAAAAGCATTTAATTTTTTCGTTCAACATTCCAAAATCACTTTACAAGACACAGAAACATCTCTAAGTATTATTCATGACTGATTCCTTTAGAAATCCTAGATTTTCGTTTTACCATTTATTTTGAAAGGGCTGTGACATCATATGTCAAACTTTCGGTACTTTACATCTTTAAAAAAAAGCAATGAAATTACTCACTTTATTCCTTAAAAGCCTTGAAATAGAATCACTGCCATTTTTGGGGTGGAAAAAAAATGAAAAATATAAAAATTAGAAGCATACCTACATGTACACAACCAGTTAAAGTTTACAGCATAAGGGCAATTATAGAATGTGATATGCGAGATGAAGAAAAACAGTCCCTAAGAAAAACAGAAATGAGATTAACAAGCTTGCATGTAATTAATAATCTCGTCTTCCTATTGTCAATAACTGACAACACTGCATCTAGAACTGCAGTTTGGCAGGCGCAGCAGTAAATAATTATGATCTACAAAATTATCATCTCAACAATTATGTTGAGCAAGATTACTAGGTCGTCTCATTTGACATGATAAATCGTGGGAGCAAAACTGCGCCACAACAATTCTAAAACGGCTGACAAATTGTAGTCCCCTTGACAGGCAAAATGCAATATAATCTTGCTTTCACTCACCAACATGATAGCTCCATGATTTTTTATCACAACTTTATCTCCAGGGTTCTATGGTCAGTTGCTGCACATGTATTGATATTACTTGCTATGATATTTCCCAAATTAATGAGCTAAATTGTGATGGTTCAAAGTTAAAAATGAAGCCTGTTCAAGAATGAGGCTGCTGTGATAGTCCTGTGCATATTTTGTGATCAGTAAATCAGTCTCCAGACTGTAAACAAGGAAAATAACTGCCATTAGTCTCGATACAGAATTAGATCCCTGTTGCGGAAAACCAACAATGGATTATTGTTCAACTGTATGGGGAAACTGTGCCAAATCTCAGTTCAACTGGGTCAAAAGCATTGTTTACAGAACTGAAATGGCTTATAATAGAGTAAAACCTGTCATGAGAGACCGCCCCTTCTGCCAGCAAAAAGCGGTCTCTCAAGACAGGTGGTCTCTCATAACAGGTTTGTACAAAAAGACCAGTTTCCAAAGTCGAAATTCAGCACTGTTTAAGAGGGAAAAATAAGCACAATCATGTACATTTATTGTATTCTTTGTTCATAGTTCTTGTTAAAATATTTCATGCATTAATCTGAAAATAATTTTAAATAGTAATAAAGATATACATCTATCATTAAACAGGAATCACATTTATATTTGAAGATCACACGTACATGTACTAGTATTAGCATATGAGTTCGTTTCTAATTGACTCCTTGTCTTTTATAACACCCTAAATTTGAGTTTTACCGACGTTTTAAGTGGCTGCTATGTTGCAAACGGTCTCCCATTTTTCACTTCTTTCAATCACATTAATTCTTTCCTCCAATGTTAGAATTTGTTTCTTTTTCATTGGAGGTTCTGCCATTGTTATTAAAGTGCTATGTGTTAATGTTATAAGGGATCAATTGTAATAACGACTGTAGCAGTTTTGATCAAGCTTTGGGGAAATATGGAATACATATACAATGTACATGTATATGTACCAATGAACGAAATAAAAAGACACAATTAATTTATCCAGAAACAGAATAAATTTATTTAGAGACAAAAGTCAAAGACTTTATTCACCGACGATACAAAGGGATTAACTCTATAAACAGGGTGTAGCCAGCTGCACTAAGGTGAGCATATGACGGTTTGGTAATCTCTGTAACAGCAAAAATACCCCAACAAACAACACAAGCCTTTCACAATGACAATCGAATCCGGAAAACGATTCTCACCTACTGGTATTAAAGACAAAGACCTCATTCACCCCAGGCATTACGGATTAACTCGAAAGAAAAATGATGTATGCGACCGCTATATTGACTTTGGCACTACAATGGCAGTTAGTGACATGTACTTTAGTCTGGTTTACAGTCCAGAACAAAGGAAACTACATGCATGACCTGCAAAAGTTAGAAAACCGGTAGCCAGTCTAATTTGTTTTTATAATTTTTTTTTTGTTAGAACAGTCTTTACTTTGGAAGCGGTCGTTGTTACAAAGGATAAAATAAACGTCAGTGGTGTTTATCTCAGTTCTCGCGATGTTCATTGCAGTATTATTTTAGAACAAGCTGCCATACGCAATTTCGCGGGAAATCCTATGGATCATACTTTTGTCTCGCAGAAATAACCGAGGTATTTCCGAATGAGCAATCGGCATGTACTCTAGTCTGGTTTACAATCTATAACATATGACACTACATGCATGAGCTGTACAATTCAAGAAACCGGTAGCCAGCCTAATTTGTTTTTAATTTTTTTGATTTTGTTTTTAACGTCTTCGCTTCTTAAGCGGTCGTGGTTACAAAGATTTAAAAAAAGGTCAGTTGTGTTTATCTCTGTTTTTGTAATGCGGTCGTTCATAGCAGTGTCGAAATGCATATTTTGCCAAGAAATCGCGGTCACTGGTCGCGTTCTGCAGGTGGTCGCTGACGACAGTGCGTTTATATAACAAAATCGATCCGTGCATTACGATTGTGGTCGCTCATGACAGGTGGTCGCTCATAGCAGAGGTCGCTCATGACAGGTTTTACTGTATATGAAAGATTTCCATAAGGCAGTTCTTGTATATAAATGTCTACATGCAGCTGCTCTAGAGTATCTTTAGGATTTATTCAGACCTTATTCAACACATTACTACCTGAGACCATCATTACATGCAAAACTTCATCAACAAAAACCAAGAACATAGCAATTTAAGAAAAGCTTCAAATACTCTGGTACAGTTCTGTGGAACAAGCTTCCACTGCACGTAAAATCTGCAGAAAATATTACAATATTTAAGAAGAAATATAATGTCTATGTATATGTTACTAATAGATTATAATAGAATTTAGTATTTAAAATACTAAAGACATGTTAAACCAAATAGTAATTACTACTATCTTTTACCTGATGTACATTGTTATACTTTCTTCTTAAGAGGGCCTCAAGGGAGAATAGTCATGGACTAAAAGAGTTACCCTCTATAAATAAAGTATTATTATTATTATTATTATTATTATTATTATTATTATTATACATAGTGTAAATACAAGTAGTAACTTTCATAAGTTAGGAATTCAATTCAATGAAAGAAAAACTAATGTTTTATACAGTGGCTGTAATGATAATTGTTTATGAATTTAGGAGTTTCTGGTAAGGGTTTACATATAGGTCACTTAAATATTTAGGGTATTCTAGTAAAAGATGGATCAAGTAAAGTTATTGTTAACCTCACTAAAAACTAATGTACATTTATTTGAACTCTCAGAAACAATGTCGACAGAAAATCAGGGTGAACATTTCTTGTATATCAATGGCTACGACAAACCTTTTCATAGGGATAGGAAAGCAGGAGGTGGTGGGCTCCTTGTGTATGTTAAAACTGGTACTGTTGCTAAAAGAAGGGAAGACCTAGAAACACAGGAAACAGAATCCGTTTGGCTACAGATTACTCCAGAAAAAGCTAAACTGTACATAGCTGGCCCCACAGACCCCATCATCGAATACTGATTGGTGTGAATATTCTGAACTCCAAATAGATAAAATTTCAAGCGAAGAAAATTAATTTCACATTCTAGGTGATATAAACAGAGACCTTCTCGATGATCAACTAAAAGAGAATTGGATGGATTTCATTGTTTCGTTTGGTGTGGAGCAACTAGTAAATGAATACACCAGAATAATATTAAAACACTTATAGACCATATTTATACCAATACAAAATAAAATGTTCTGGAAGTAATGGTTAATAAAACTGGTTTAAGTGACCACTTTGCAATTTTTCTTACACGTAAGGTCAATAACAAATGAAAGAAAATTAATATCCATAAATCCATAACATTTTGAGGAATAAAGTTAACAAAATGATAAGTCAAGTCAGCTTGCAACAAAAAAGTGATGGATGGAAACATAAATAACCCTAATGTTGGTGCAGGGAAATGTAAGAGTAAAATTTAAATTGTATCCCTCAATCATGTGGGCACTTATACTGATAATCCAAGTGACATCTCAAATATTTGTAATGACTTTTTTTCTCAAATTGCTGAAAAACTTAAAGATCCTAAAAATTTCCTCCGATCATCTGGAACTCAAACAGTTTTGTTCTGAGAAACTTCCTAATGGCATAAAGTTTAAAATTCTTTAAATTAGTCCTGATTTTGTGTTGAAGTATTAAAAAAATGGTTGATTGTAAAGAAACAGGACTTGATATGACTGGACTAAAGCTACTAAAGGCAGCTGCACTGCTGTAGTCATGAGTATAGTTTTTATTTGCAATCAAAGTATTACATCTAACACATTTCCAGTCTTGGAATACTACCAAGCTAACTCCATTGCATAAAGCTGGAACAAAAGATGATGTAAATAACTACAGACACATCTCAATGTTTCCTTGTCTTTCAAATTACTAGAAAAACATGTACATGATTCTTTCAACTATTTGAACACTTAAAATCTTATTCATGATAATCAGTCTGGCTTTTGACAGAATCACTCATGTGAAACTCTGAAACTCATATCTATGATTGATAAATGACTGAAAGTATTAGATTAAGGAGAAAAGGCTGGCACTATTGTGGTTGATTTCTGTAAAGCTTTTGATCTTGTAGACCATGAAATTTCACTTGAAAAACTGAAAATCTATCAATGTAATGAAAACTTCCTAAACTGGTTTACTTCTTACTTAACTGATGGCATGCACAAAGTATCTTTAAATGGTCACCTTTCTAAAAGTAAAAATATTAATTGTGGAGTACCACAGGGCTGTATCATCGGACCTCTGTTATTCGTTGTATTTATTAACAACTTACCTCTTAAGATAGGAAATTTAATTTCTTCACTGACCTCAATGCCGACAAAACTACACTATCTGAGTGATGTAAAACCAAAATCGTAGCAATATTTGATTACAGACTGGGATAATTTACACAAAATTGAAAGCCGTCTATGCCAGGATTCTGTCTACCAAATATGGCCAAATTCTTCTGAGCAGTTTTTAAAAAGAAGTCGTTTTATGTTTTTTTATTTTTAGTAACAGTGGTATTTGGTGGTGAATCATCATTTGTACAAAACTGAGAGCTGTCTCTGCCGTGATGCTTCACCAAATTTTGTCAAATTCTACTGCTCTGTGTTTGAGAAGTCATTTCAAGTTTGTTCTATTTTAGTAATATTTTCCATATATGATTTTATGGTCAGGTAAGCTAAAATCTAGAAAATGTGTTCATGGAACATAAATACCTCACTTCAGTACCAGAAAAACTAAATGCAAAATTTAATTGGAAAGGCAGATACCGTACATGGACTATGATAACACTATATGCCCCAACCACATTAGTAGTGGGAAAGAAAAGCAAATTTGTAAATTGTCTAACCTGCGTTCCCATGTTCTTCGCATCTGAAATGGAGCCAAATCATCCACCTTCTTTGTCTCTTCATCATCATCTTCTAACGAGGCAGCAAAATTTGTTGGGGACTCCTCACTCATATGCAGGGATCGAGTGGAAAAGTCCTTTAAAACAAAAACAAAAAAATAATTCCTTTAAAAAATTCTAACATTATATAAATAATAATCTTTTCCATGCACAAATCAGAACAGAAACGACTATTTTAACCCTTAGCTTAACAAACTAAAATGTTACTTATGATAAACAACAATCAATTTTTTTTCACAAATCACCCTTTGCAAGATTTGTATGTGCATTAATACTTAACACAACAAGAGTACTGCAAATAACACTTAATATGCCCATCTCTCATGATCTTAACGTAACTAATAACCCTGACCTTTGCACTAGGAATTTCACTAATGTATTATAGGTTGGGGACCTGGGTAAAGTTTATCAAAATATCTGTAGAGGCTAAAAAGTAACAGCCTGGACACCTGGGAAATAGGACACTGACTTGCATTAGTCTTTTTTGTGATCTTGACCATGACACATCGGGTATGACTGAACACAAGACAATGTCAAATCAATTAAAAGGCAAAGGAGTCATTAAAATATCTTTTTTGGTTGAAAAGTTGTACCAGTATAAGGATAGCGGTGAATGATATATCCCTTCCTGTGACCTTGACCTTGAGGCAGAGAGTGTGGCTATGGCAATCAACACACCATCTATAAGTTACTCCAGACAAGAATGAAAATCACAGAATAACATTTTCCCTTTATATGACTTTCAGCTTGAGGCAAGGTCATATCTATATTATGCAACACACCATCCAGTCATGATGTATATGAATAAATGGGCAAAGATTCATGAAAATCTCTCCAACCATTACAAAGTTACTGATAAGCGAATGTTAAATAAAGGACTTGTGGACAACACCATAACATACAAGGCCAATTCTGAAATGGGCATGTAAAAAAAATGTATGCTACAACTCTAATAATATTTGTCTAACTGTTGTTTCAAAGGGTTGATTGTCCTACACTTTTTGTGTAATTCTTTATCTTTTCATTTTTAGAATTTACCAGCACTATATGTACAGTATTTATTATATTCATAATAAAGGTGTTAAAAATCACTTTGATGATGATGGCATTAACTTTAACATTTTTTTTCATAAATAAAGGGTGACATCTTATAATATTTTTACAGTCTATTTTTTTTCTCTACAGGTAGATAATATAGTTCAAACAAATGGTCTTTGGTCTTTTATCAAGCCCAACAACCTACTGAATAGTAAAGCATGGCTCTTCTAATTTTCGACTGAATGATAAGCAAGTCTTTTCATCCACATTCCAAAATAGGATTAGTCTGTCCCTCATGTTATTGCTGGAAAACTGCAAATCATAAAATGTGTCAGAAAACATAAGTGCATAAATAGAATTTTTTGGTGTCCAAAAATATAATAAATACAGTATACTGAACTTCCATTTGTAATTATCAAACATGAGAACTGTGAACTGCACATTATATGCCCACCCCATGTTTTAGTCCTTTATGTTGGCAATAGTAAGGCATGGTTTACTCTGGAGATTATTGACCAATGGGTCTCAATGACCTGGACCTCATTAAGTATTTTCACTAATCTACAACTAATCTACAACACAGCTGATATGTATGGTGACAGACTACATAATTAAGGCCCCACAGTGAGATGTCGGAGCCCAGAAGCAATCACCATTGTTTCTATACATCCACACTTCTTGCAATCAGCATAATCTACAACCTTTACACACAATTGGATGCCATTTGGTAGGTGAATAGCCTATTGCAGGTCCAATTCTGATGGAGTTATTGCCCTTTTTCCATCAATATTCTATCTCCACTATAGCAAATCTTTGTAACCAGCATAACTCTGGAATGATTCAACATATTCAGATGCAATCCGTTGTATACATTGTCTCATACTGCTTGTAACAGCAGACATTACCATCAAATACTGAAAAGTGCATGTCTGCCATTGTACAATCTCACTAAGTGCAGTTGGTAAAATGCTTTTACTAACTAGATAGTCAATGAAAGCATCTCATTGCTCAGTTGTAATTATGGCAGTTGATCATGTGGAACCAGAAATGACAATGTTAGCTCCAGTGACCTAGATTTTGATCTCTGGGCCCAAGAATATGTAGGGATATATCTGCTGAAGTGTAAACTACCTATAAAGATTAATGAAAATTGGAACCTCAAACACTGACTCAAGTAGTAAAAAAAACAAAAATACAAAATCGGCTACAGTGACCTTGACCTTTTATCTCCCAGCCTCCCAAAAAATTGGGATCTGCCCACATGTGTGGCCTACCAATGAAGTTTGATGAAAATCAGGCCAAGGAAACGACTTATCATGCAGAAAGGAAAATCACATTTTCAGCTCGTGACCTTGACCTTCAACTTAGCAACCCTAAATTCAATGTCTTTTTGTCTCTATCCATCGTAAAGACACACGAGGTCCGAGAAAAAAAATACCTCAGGAAACTAAAGCTATGTTGTGGAACCACCTAATCAATGGATAGATGGACATCACTATTGCTAATGTACCACCACTCCCCACCCTCAAATTGGGGGGAAAGGAGGAGGTAGATGAGAAGTAAAATGTCATGCAGATCAGTAGGTCATGATTATATGTCTAACAAAGTTCTCATGAATTCATCAAAAGCTGAGGACATGCCTGGTGTTGTGATGGACAAATGTACACTCAGCGACAAGGCACGACTAATGCTTTTATAAAAGTTCATGGTAGAGACATAAAAAGTTCATGTGGACTTGAGACTGCCCAACTGGCCCACATTGGTCTAACAGTCAAATGCAAGAATACTGATTCAAGTAATCACAGTTACTCACTTAGGATGCTTTCTGTTAATTTAAACAAATTCTATTGACTGGTTTAAGAGGAAAAAGTTGATCAGAGATATTTTAAAGTAAAGTCAGCCATATTTGAATGCAAATTGGAATCCGTTTGATAAATTTGAGAGGCCTTCATACAAGTACTACAGACTTCAATGAAATCTGCAGGTTTTGAATGAAATTGTTTAAAGATTGTTCTATCTTTAGTACCATGGTCATTTCTGAAGCAGACTGGCACAAATTGTATGAATTAAGAAGTCATTTATCTAAGAGTTGTGTTCAGTGTTTTTTTTCAGGAAGTTATTTAAAGATTTTCTAATTTTAGTAATGACAGCCATTTTTAATAGTTAGTTCTTGATTAGTTGACAATAGCAAAATGAATGTTGACTGACAGTTGACGGACAACACATGCTGCTGAGTGGACAGATGGACATATGTTCATAAAGACTTTGACTTGTTGAGCTAAAAAGATAATCTCCTTTCCTAATCATAGCAAAAGGACATGAAACATTGGGTTTGACTTACCTTTGACATCTGGATGAGAAACCTCAGTACAAAATCTGAAAATCCAGGAAGATCCTTTGCCACAGCAGCACTACAGAAAGTAGACTTCTCAAAGTTTCTTAGCTGAGTGTCAAAGAACCATACAAAGTGATGAAGCTCTGCCCAGGATGGGTCAAGAACACCACAGTGCCTGGGAACAGGAAATACATTTTACACGTAAAAGGTGTCCACAAGGTAAATCATATTCCATACAGAATAAAGGCTATAGCAAGCCAGGTAGCAATTCAGCATCTGCATTGCAAACAAAGGACTGAAGAATATTTCTGGTACTAGTTTTAACCAAAACCAATATATATATATATATATATATATATATATATATATGAAGAAAAAAGAAATACAGAAATTATTTTCAATGTACAAAATGATATTCAAGTTTATTTTCTTCTATTTCACATTTTGCCTTATTTCATTGACATAATGAAAAACTACACTGTATACTACACAAATAACCTAATAAGATGTTTGTCAAGAGTGGTCTTTAAACAGGACAAAACATGTAATAATTTTATATACTACCATTCTCCTTCAAAAGCTGGTAACATAAGGCTAGATTTCTTTGATGGATACAGATCATAAAGATGAAACCAAGGAAGAAGTGTCATGTTAACTGTGTCAGTCCTAGGTAGAAATATGTTCACTCCAGTGTACTTTTTCACATCTTTGGAGATCTGTGGGCAAACAGTCTCTCTTTATAAAGACCCTGTCCCATTGGATGCAAATTCCTTTGCAACACATAACACAAACAGAACCATAAGAGGTTTTCTCTAGTCAGATGAACAACATTATGAAAATGTGTGTGGGGTGGGGTGGGAGGGGTAGTGAAACTAATTGTAATTATATCATACTTACCTGCTATAATTGCATTGCTGTATCTTTTCCTGGTGCTACTCCCAGTCCAAGGATATTATTCCCTCCTCCAATTAGTAATAGAATGTCAAGAATAAAAAACATGATCCCAGTCTGATACCTTAGTCAATTTCCAACAATTGGAATATCTTCCTTCTTTGACATGGACTGAGACTGAAGGACATCGGAGCACTGAGGGGGAAGGGAACTTGTCAAGAACAGGAGGTAATGGTATATAATTCAATTAGTTTTTCCCCCAAAGACTACATTTTAATATAAGTAATAAATTTACCTGATATTATTTCGTTGTTGAATTTGCCAGCCTGTTGGGAGGTTGATGGCATAAGATAATAGGATGTTCTACTGCAGACTAAAGGATGACTCGACAACTTGTTGGGCTGATACAACCGAACCCAAAGCATAAAAACCCTCCTTCTGGTGCACCACTGATCGAAGGTAAAATGACAAGTGGAGTGAGATCACCAGAAGGAGGATTTCATGACATCATCCAAAAAGGCCAAAGATGCAGCAATAGCCCTGACCTCATGGGCTTTGATTCTCCTGAAAGATTTCTCTCTCTCAGTGAAAGATTGTTAATCTATTTTAAAAGTCCAAACAATAAACCTTGCATAGCTGCAGAAATATTACAAGTACCTAATAGAGGGAGAAAAAGATGGTTATGACCCTATCTTTTTTCTTTTGATTTAGACAGATAGAACCATAATGCTCCAACTGTAAAGGAGTCAATCTTGATAATCTCCAGCACAGATTCAACTGAGACTGGGGATTTCAATAGGAACAGGAGCTACTAAAGGTAGTTGATTCTTGGCCAAGAACCCAGGCTGCCTAAGAAGAGTGATTGAATCATAGTTACCATTCAAAAGTAAACAAACCTTTTCCATTGACAAAGCATGAATTTTACTCCACCTTCTCACTGATGCCAGTGAGAGAAACGGGACTGTGTTTTCAGGTTAAGGCTCTCAAAGGAAGCTTCAATCAAGGTTCATAAGGAGGTTAAGATAATGATCAATAAACAAATGTGAGTTTCCACCTCAGCATTAATAAGCAAGAAATTGGTCTCTGGAACTCAAAGTACCTGATCAGTTCTGAAAGCTGTTGTGTCCGACCCTATAGTGGAGCCCATAGAGAACTTAAGAGTACTGGAGAGGGACACTCTATAGCCCTTAATGGTGGATACTGAGCAATCTTCTTCCTCAAAGAGAAAAAGAAGAAAATCTGCAACTGTAGTTAAAGGGGGGGGGGGGGTAAATAGAATCAATGCATTTTCTACTTCATCAATTACAGAAAATTCGAATTCTCCACTTGACATCATAAACCTTGGAAGTCAATTTTATTCAAATCAGAGCAATACATTAGGCAACCTTGCTCAAAAATAAGTTTTGATGGATAAATTGCTTGATATGAACCAAGTGTGAAGGTGGAGATTTGAGGAGTGCAGCAAATCCCACTTCAGTGGTAACTTCCTAGGAAAAAAATAAACAGGTCAATGGGTTTGCTGAACCTTGATTGCTGGAGACACATGGGAGCTATCAGGATAAGCCATGACTTGGAAGTCCTGATTCTGTTAAGAACCTGAAGGATCATTCTTAAAGGTAGGAAGGACTTAGGCATAGTCAATTCCACCTCAAGCTGAAGGCATCCATCACACTTACCCTCTCATCTGGCACTGGAGAGTCTTAAAGAGGAAGCTTGTTGGTCAGCCTCACTGCAAACAAGTCTACCACTAGCCTTCTCAACAGATGCAAAAGTGTCTCTGCTACTGATGGTGTACAGACGAGTCTGTGAGAACTGTTCACTCCTGTCTGGACAAGCTGTCCGCAACAATATTTCTTTTATCCATAATGTGGTGGACTCTGAGAGATTTCTCTGAAGCTATCCAATGGGGGAGGTTCCAGACTTTCCAAGTAGAGAAGGGGCATGAGTGCACTATGACCGATGTGTTGTCTGTAGTGACCATGACACTATGATGCAGATGACACATCTTTAAAAAGAAAAAAACACCCTACATTTCTAGATTTGTTATGTGAAGGGAAGATTCTTCTTGAGACCACAGGACCTGCAGCTCTCAGTCTCTAGTTGAGGGCCTGAATCTAAGGTATTGATGTAAAGGAAGGAAAGAGGTTCCAGAGCATGAATCAGAACTACAGTCAGCAACCTGTCCTGAATTTTCCACCAACTTAGATGGTGATCAAACCTGGATCCTAAGGAGATCAGAGTGGACAGCGGGTCCTTATGAGATCTCCTGTTTGCTTGAAGTAAGAACTGGAGGGACTGCATATGAAGCCTTCCTAGGGGAACTAAGTCCACTGTTGCATTCAGAGTACCCAGAATAGAAAGGTAGAGACATGCAGACAACAAAGTATTCTCGTCCAGTCTTGCTAAGAGAGAAAGTATTTGTGAGATTCTGTTTGGAGGAACATGGACTGTTCCTTAACAAATGAGAAAATTCATCCCCACGTAAATGAAAGTCTAAGAAGGGATAAGATCTGACTTCTCTTGATCAGAGATTAGGCCTAGATGAGTCACCATCTCCCAACAGTGAGACAGATCCCTCAGAAGGGCACATCTGAGGACACTGTGCATCAACCAGTAGTCAAAATGCTGGGGGATGGGAACCCCTAAGCGCCTTCAATGAGCTGCTATTACACACATCACTCTGGTGAATGCTCTGAAAGTGGAAGCCAGGTCAAAACAAAGAGCCCAAACTCGAGAACTCTCCTGTCCAAGACAAAACTGCAGACATTTCCTGTGGGCTGGGAAGATGGGTGTATTAAGATAAGCATCCTGAAGATCTATGGAGACCACTAAGTCATTCAGACTGACTGCATTCCTGACTGAAGCAGTTGTCTCCATCTTGAACCACACTTCCAGATATAATTTTTTCAAATAGAAAAGATTGATGACGAGTCAAAACTTTCACCCCTCTCTTTAAAACAAAAAAAGATTTATATAAAAATAAAATAATAGACTTTGTATGTTCTTCACCCTCTCTACTGTGCACACCTCCTCCCATTAAGATACCGGCTGAGACTGGTGAAAAAACTGGGGGTCCTTGAAAGAGGTGGAGGATCACAGAAGTGAAGCCTGTAACTATGGAGGGGGATTACTGCCATAATTCTATGCATGTATTTTCTATTCTTCACTGATGCAAATTGTAAATGGCGGCTTGCAAGTGCTACTTTCATAATTCTATCTATGCATTTTCTATTTTTCATTAATGCAAACTCTACATGGCAGCTTGCTAGTGCTACTTTCCTTCTGCAATAACGACTATTTTCACTTTGTAACTTTGTATCTTGCAGTTTACAAACTCCTGATTTTGTTCTGCAGTTTGCCGTTTGTCAGTTATTACAAGTTTGTATATTCTATTTATAAACTTGCTATATTACAAATTACATCATTCCAACTGCTGATTTCATTCTGCATTGTACAGATTTTGCCTTACAACAATGTAAATTCACAATTTTCTCCTAGTCCATGCATTATGACGGATCGCAGTTTTTAAATCATAACTAGGATTTAGCAGCAAGCATGTTGCAAGTTAACATCACGCAATTTAGCATAAAATAATGCCTCATTATGACAACAGATGGCGCTGTGACACGGCAATTTCCTACAAAATGACTACTCCCCAGACCCTAGCGACAAGAGATAAGACCACTTTACGGTATGTTTGGACTGGCAAGGACAAGGCAGGCTCTTTCACTATTAGATTTAACTTCACTGAATTATATTGCTGCAGGTAATGGCATATTAAGCTTCGGAAAGGGGATGGTCCTCAAGAAGGATAAAACAAATTAGATTTATAGAATTGTTCATTAAATAGATTTATAGAATTGTTCATTAAACAATTTTCTATTTGGTACAGATAACTATGTTATTCATGAATTTCAGAATAAGACATGTAAGAGGAAGAAACATGACTGATGTCGTTTTTTCTTTCTTTTTTTTAAACATTAGTATGGGTAATGATCCTTAGTGGAAGAGGGGGTGAGGGTGAGTTGCACAATGCAGTGTCATTAAATTGTTGCAGAATTAGTTTATTCTGGAGATTAAAGATTTGCATGCCATCTGCGTGTTTAATTCTCTGATATTATTCTGTAAATCTGTTAGTAATTGAAGAACACGAAATGAGAACTAAACAAAAACTGTTCATATTAAATATATTTAGTCCAATATATGATTCAAATTTTTTTTAAGTCGTAATTTATTTATATGATATTTTCATTCACAATGGTATCAATTTAGAGCATTTTAATAATTTAGAGTGATGCGGTGCAATTTCTGCATTTTGTATCAGTAAAGGCCCAATGTTGACACCTTTAAGTCAGAGCTAATAAAGTATAATCAAATTGCAGATAATTGTGCCTCAAGACCATAATTTCTCTTCCTTGCAGAGAGAGAGAGAGAGAGTACATTGCTGAGTTGAGGAATCGGTTTACTCTCCCATCCCTATGAAGTTATTAATATTTACAATTAATCTGATTGCAGTTTACAGTGTCCGTTTTAACAGCTGAGTTTAGAAGATTTGATAACCATTAATGAATGAAGTCTTAGCTTGGAATGTTTGCCCTAATAATAATTATAGTTTTGCATATCACCTTCCTCTGTGTCACTAACAATCTCTGGAAGTGTAAAGTTTTGGACTGATAGCCAAAAATCAAGAACTTTAGAATTTGTATACCTCCCATCCGCATCATAACCACGCACCTTACGATGTATATTAGGCTGCTCCATCTACTGAAAATAGCATTTCATTGCACTCACTGCTGACGATTGTATTTTTCAAATTAAAAAAGTTTGCATTGATGGAACAAGGTTTGGTTTGAAATTTGTAAGCCTTAAATGGATTAAATACTCCTCGGCTAGATAGTAACTGTGCCAGGTAAATGCTTTCGAAGACCGTAGGTGGTAGGCTGGTACATCATATTACTGCGTTACTACCTAAAAAACATACCTCAAAAAGTTTCAATATACTTACTTTTTATCTTTTATCCTACTGCATCAGTAATCAACATGTGGTGCATTCATCACGGTGGATGATTTTAATTTCCGATCAAAGGGATCACTAAAGTGCTGGATGTTACAAGGTGACCTATAACAGGAGGTGCTCTAAAGAGAACATCCTACTGAGAAATACAATGAAAGTCAGTTTGTACAGTATTAAAGTATAAAAAAATTTTAAATCAGGAAATATAATGTTAAAGCATAGATTTAGAACAAAATTTCAACCTTAAATTCATAAATTTAATCAAGATTTTTATATGCCCAAGTTGTAGTAAATCCATTATATAAATATGATTCATGATATTCTTATATAATATTACCACGTATATTTATAGTTAACCCCAACCCCCGTAAACTTTAATTGTAGACCCGATGTTTAGAAAACACCTTTTATGAATCTGAAGGGACAACAGGGTTCATTAACTTGACTTTATACTAATGATCTAAGAACCCACACTGAAAAAAATTAACGAGTTTGACAATACATCCATAATGGGCCCCTACAAGTTACATAAGTCAGGTCACCAGTTCTACTTGTATTGTTTAAATTGTGAAGCACATGATTTGTAGACATTGTGCTCAGCACAATTTTATGATTGTAAAGTACGAAAAAAGGGATTGGAACTGGCCATATCCAGTTCAAATCCCTTTTTTCGTGCCTTATTATGGTATAAATGGGGTTTTATCACTTACATTTGTACATGTAAAGCAAATGAACGATGTTTACCCTGAATAGAGTTATTCTTCAGATTTTTCATATTCACAGCTGTGTGAACTTCCTGACATTATGTTAACATGCAGGTTATTCAGATGTTATGCATGGTGACATAACAAATATTTTTAAATGCCGCAGTAATAGGACGTGCCACTATATACGATTCATAATGGATCTGGCCCAGATTATTGAAAGATCTTCGTGACAGCACAGGGTTTCTGACAACCATTAAAACCTAGTCGCTAATTCACACAAGAAAGGGACTGAAACAAATACAAAGTTTTTCGACACGTAGATCTAATATTAATAACTTCTGATTCTGCTTGCCGCGCAAAATTAATACCGTAAAGCTCTATTTAGAGTGACATCTGCTGTCATAATGAGATGCCAATACTGTAGTATTCCATTATGACAACAGATGGCGATTCGAGTTAGACAATAGAGAAAACTTGGAATTTACATTGTTGCAAGGCAAAATCTGTAGGAACGCAGAATGAACTTAGCAGTTGGAATGATAAAATTTGCAACGTATCAAGTTTATAAATAGAGTATACAAACTTGTAATAACTGACATAGCATTTGCCATACTGCAAAATGAAATCAGCAGTAGTTGGCAAACTGCAAGATACAAAGTTACAAAGTGAAAATAGTCGTTATTGCAGAAGGAAAGTACCACTTGCAAGTTGCCATGTAGAGTTTGCATTAATGAAAAATAGAAAATACATGGATAGAATTATGAAAGTAGCACAATAATAGAAAATACATGCATAGAATTATGGCGGTAATCCTCCTCCATATGTAACTGTTTCTTACTGTGAAAAGGACCCACACATCATCAGAGAGGTCCAACCTAGCCACTGCAAAAGGCTTAAATCTGGCACCTACTGGGATGTTGGGAAGAGGCGGACTTGGCAGGAGAGTGTGGGACTCCCTGGGGACAATTACCTTCCTCCTTTGGGAAGGGGGAAGGGTTCTTCCATGTCCCCTCTGGCCACCTCATTGTGAGAAATATGGGCAGAAAGGTGTTTTGAACCGGGATTCATTTTGGTTCTTATGGCTTTCCTGTTGAAAACATTTATGATGAGAAGCTGTGGACCTTTTGGGATGGGGTCAATTCTTCACCAGTTAAGCCTGACCCAATACCATGGTAGTGGACTGGTGTTGCTGATCCTCAAATCTTGTGAGGCCACTGTAGAGATTAGCCCTTTGACACAAAGAGGGCAGATCACAAAAAGCTTTTGCTGTGTTCTAGCAAAACTGTTTATGTCTCCAAGGCAGCATCATTACGAAGGTGAGTAAATAGGAATGCAGAGATCAAGCACCATGGACAGCCAAAGTGCATATCTCTATGTCTTGGCAACAGCCTCTATGAATCTCTGCAACAAAGCTGCAGATAATGATTCCTCCTTCAACATATCAAAAGATTGGCAAGGCTACTGAAACAATTGTCCATGCCTTCAATTCCAAAACCTTAAAAGCCTCGACAGGGAGATAGCCCCAGGTCATTGCCAATATCCCCACCTGAGAGGCACCCAAGTCCAAAGTGGGGGACTAGCCTTTTGATCCTCTCTCCATGGAGAAAGGAATTGGTGATTTCCTCTCAGTACAGGAGGTGGCAAGTGGCAGTCCCTCTTCCTTTCTCTGAATAACCAGGCCAGAGCAGATTGGGAAAATCTAGGGCATGCCTGGTCCATGGATCCATTGAACCATGACAAAGTCATCCATGATGTCATAGAAGGAAAAGGAGACATGGGTGATGGGAGTCACTGACCTTCATAGGAGCTGAATGGGAACATCAAGAAGGGATGGATATCAACCCAATCCCTTTTCCTAGACTGGTCCTCAAAACTAGATGCCTATTCCCCATAGGGATTGAATCAAAACAGAGAAATGAGGGGCTATCAAACTGATACCTTCCCCATCCTGGTGATCAAAACCCAGTACCCAGTCTGGAGATCTATGTTCGATGCCCAGCATACATTGCTTGTTGTACAGTGAGTGACACTCAGTGCTCTGTGATTGGTGACCCAAAACCGAAAATGCAAGATTGGCACCATACACCATATCCAATGATCAGCCACCAGTGACCTGTGATCAGCATCCAGTGCCTTATACCTGATTCTCTTGTTGATTGTAGCCTGATAACAGACACTCAGGAAATGTCATATGGGATATCACCTTGTGCCTGGGGTCTGATGACCGGTGCTCGCTACCCAGTGACTGATGACAGACCTTCTATGACTGTCACTTGACACATTTCCCGATGACTGGTACCCAATGGCCCAATCTTTGATAACTGTCACCTGACAAATTACCCAGTGACTGGTCACCAGGCACTGACTGCTCTGATGATGTAGACTTTATAAGGGAGACTCTGTTCAAGAACTTAACTCTGACAAACAAGATCTCCTGATTTAATTCAAAGTCTTCTTTAACGAGACAACAATTGTGCTTCCCTTGCATCAGGAAAGCCAGGCTCACTATTAGGGGCTGACAACTTCAATGAGAAGTGCTGAGGATCCCTCCCTCTTGGAAGCTCACACCTTCCTACAAAGTGCTAGAGATTCCATCCCCCCACCCCCACCCCGGTGGATGCATGCGACTTCCCAACCCCAGAAATCTCTCTAACTGCAGCTGGTGACTTCACTAAATCAGGAAGAGATGTAGACTCCTTCAGGGAATGGACAGGGTCCTCCAGCGATACAGACGAAGAAGCAAGACCCTTCTTCCTGGCCCTATAGGTCCAGCGACTTGCTGCCAAGTGCTAAACATCTTCAGGCCACAAGGAACTGTCCATGCATACACACACCATGCACGCTAAACTCGTGGGATGAGTTTCCCATGCTGCTTTTTTATACTCACATTTACCAACACCTTGAAGCATTATTGAAGGCTGAAAGGAATATAAGAAAAAAAACCTATAAAGCAGAACAACTGCTGGGTAGGAATTACTTACTCTAACATCAGTTACTATTAGAGGGATGAAACACAAGCACCACCACTTCACTAGCGATGTATCCAAAACCATCAAAATCAACAAAAAGGAACACAGATACACAAAAATAAAGGAATGGGGAGAAAAGAACAAATACAACACAAATAAGCATACCATTGACAGTGGAAATGCCAAAAAACAACTTAAATAATGAAATCTTCAGTACCCAAGAGACTAGCAGAAAAGCAAAAAATCCAAGGAAAAGTAGGATGATATTCTGATTATCAGAAGTGGACTGATATATCAGACTGGGATCATGTTGCTTTTTATTCTTGACCTCCAATTACTAATTGGAGGAGGGAATAATCTCCTTGGACTTGGGACTAGTGCCAGAAAAAGATATAGGAACACAATAATAGAAGGTAACGTATTACTGCAATTAAAATACATTATTTTATTATATACTTAAGTGTGAAATATAGAAACTTATCAGCAAAATAATTTTTATATTTTTTTCATTCCTATATTTTCACGGGTGAAAAATATATCTTTTTATTTTCACATGTGAAAATATGAGATTTCCCATCATGCCATGTGACACTTGATTGTGTGTGCCTACATAAGTTATATCTTCATCAACAAAAACATGCACTTTGTGAGCCCGAACAAACAAATAGAAACTACATTTAATTTTTTGTGTTCGCATCTCTTTAAAGTTATTTCCCCTTACTTCCTTGACAACAATGATAAACCTGCTGTGATGCATTGCTGAATTGGATTTGCATTGTGGTCAAATATAATCAAATAGCTTACAAAATGTTCAAAATGTAATTTTCTGCAACAGATTAGGTCAACCCAATCCAACCACTCTCTCAAGTCACTGATATTAATCTAATCTGCCTATGAAAGTGAGGTGAATTTACGAAAAGGGTGGGTGGATGGTGTTGTGGTGAAAGACGAGTTTAATCTTCTAAGCTTTGATTCTGGAGCAAGTTTGGTATACAAAAAAAAGAAAATGTTCTTTTCCTGCATACATACTAGATATATTTTGTTGTGTGGTACTAAAAATAATGTATTTTAACTCATGGCTTTGCTATTCATTAAAATATCATGTTTCTTGTATCACTCAATAAAGAATATCCAGTATTAACATAGGAAAAGAAAATATCCTCAATATAGTGAATAATTAGATGCCTTTTATTAGAGGATGTTTCTCTCTTGAGAGGGGTCTGATAAGGGGAAGTCACTGTATATGAATCATCTGCAAAACAACAAGAGTACCATGAACAGCATATTATATGCCTGTCCTATATTTATTAGTCCTCTTTGTAGGTACTAGTTGAGCATTCTTCACTCTGGAGATTGACCAATAGGTCTTAATGACCCGGACCTTTGGTCAGTGTATATGATCTTGAACAAAATTTAATGTGCAGAAACCATTATTTTCTTATTAGACTTACTATGACCAAGAACTTTTAGACACCAGAATCTATAGGTTTCTTTACTACCCTAAATGCAACCAAACACAAAGTCTGATCAAGGAACTCCCTCTAGTAAAAAAGTTATTCTGGAAAACCCATTTTTCTTTGAGGCACAATGATTTTTACCTTCAACCTTTTGATCCCAAAATTAACAGGCCTCTTCCATACCTTAAGTGCACACCATCCACAAACTTTGGTCAAGGTATGCAATCTAGGACTAAAGTTATTACATGTAAAACATTTTTCTTCTTTCAGTATCAATGACCTTTACCTTCGACCTTTTGACCCCCAAACCAATAGTGTTGGTATATGGTCAAGAATTGCATATTTTTGGGCAGAAACCATTTTTCTTCTCTCAACTGCAGTGCCCCTGACCTTTGACCTTTTGACCCCAATATCAAAAGGCTTCTTCTTTAACCAAAATACAAGCCTACCACAAAGTTGGTCCATGTCTATGATGTAAAAACAATGTTGTTGCAACCTTTTTTCTTCTTTTCAGTCAGTGACCTATAACCTTTTCAGACAATGAATAACATCATAATACAGTGCACCTTGTGGCGAGTGTATGGAAACGCATTATGTAAAAAGACGATATAAGAGACTAAACGTTGACAAGTATTATGACAACAAGCAAATTTATGAAATTTCATTGGAAGGGGTGGGGATGTAGCTTTGTAGAAGAAAGAGGGGAAGTGGCAAAATGGCGATACAGAAAACAAGTTAATGTACATTTGTAAAGGAAGGTACTACTGATAATGTAGAACAATGGAACCCAGGTGAGGTCTCATCAATATGAAGCTGCATACAAAATGTGGGTCCAACATTCAGTGACAATAATTATACTAAATGATGATACAGGAAGCTGATAATCAAATTGTGCTTAAGCTAGGTCAAGCCTGCATATAACATTTTCTTGAAATCCAACAATAATAATTAAGGGAATTATTGTGTGGATTTGGTTTGGTTTGGTTTGGTTTGGTATATTATGGCATAGCAACACAAACAGGTTACTCAAGTGCTGAGACATTTGGAGAAAAGTGCCTTGCAAGGACGCATCATGGTAGACAACCCAGGTTGATCCAATGGTAGGATTTGAACCCACACCCTTTTGGTCATGAATCTGGTATCCTAACCACTAAACCACTGTGGTTCCTGCCTCTATTCTATATTAATTGCCATTTACAACATGCCTATGGGTGGGTCCAACAATTAGGGACCAAAACTCTGCAAAATGATGATGTATGCTGAACGATGAAAAATCAAACTAAGCCAAGGTATCACCAGCATAAAGTTGCATACCAAGACAATTGCTGCACAGAAAGGAAAGTTGGTGAAGCCATAACTCCATTAAAAGATGATGTTGCATACTGAACATGCACCTAAGCAACACTGACAATAAAACTCACATGAGGTTCATTAATAACAAGAAGCCTACTACATTTTTTTAAAATAGAATAAGGGAGTCATTCAAATCCATAAATGAAAGTAGGTATGTCTGACTATCAGGGGCTGTAACTCTGCTAAATGATGCAGAATGCTGACAACTGAACTCAAATAAAGTCCCAGTGAAATCAAGCTGTGTACCCAAGCAAGACAGTTTTTAAACATCATACATGCCAGAGTAGTCTCATTAATCAAAATTTAAAATTGCATCTATGGATCACTACTCCACATTGAAAGTGTCTTCCCTTGGTTCCAAGAGTATTTTACTGGAACAGCCATAATGGAGCTCTTGTGCACAAATTAAAGTGAATGGGTCCAATAACCAGGGGCTGTAACTCTATTAAATAATCATGTAGAATATTGACAATCAGCCTCAGCCAAGGTCCTATCAATATCAAGCTGTCTACCAAAATTTGGATGAAATGCAACCATAAATAAAGGAGTTCTTGTGCTGAAATGAAACCGAGTGTATCTGACAATCAGTGATATAAATCTGCTAAACAATGACGAGGTAAAATACTGACTCTCAGACTCAGCTCGGGCCTCATTAACATCAAGATGCCTATAAAATTTGGTTCAAATCCTAAAACACTTGAAAGAGTAATTATGCAGAAAAGAAAGTGTTTGGAGTCTGACAATCAAGGGCTATAACTCCACTAAACAATGCAGAATGCTGACAATCGAACTCATCCAAGGCCTCATGAAAATTAGACTGCATACTAAATTTGGTTGAAACTAAAAATAAGGGAGTTATTCTGTTGAAATAACAGTAGATGACTCTCAAAATTATGGGCTGTAACTTTGCTAAATGATGCTGCAAAATGCTGACAATCCACTTCAGCCAAGGTCTCATCAATATCAAACAGCATACCAAATTTGTTTGAAATCAAATAATAAAGGGATTTATAGTGCTAGGAAGAGAGAAACAAATGACAAAGAAGGCTAACAACCGAACTCAGTCAAGGTCTCCATACATGCCATAACACAATGTGTCACGCGAAAAACACGATTTTGGATTCCCAAAGCCCCAACATGGTCGTGTTTCAAAAAACACGATTTTCAGCAATCTTAGCAAATTTCTTTTTCTTCTAAAACCACTTCAATCAAATACCTCATCATGCTTAAAACATAGTATTACCTCAAGAGAACCATTAAACCTTCTTTTGCAGTTCCATGTGGTACTAAAGGATCTATTGTGGTTCGTTGCAGCCCCTGCTCCAAATGGCTGAGATATTGGCAAGGCCTCTGAAATGTTGGACTTTTGAATTCTTTCTGATCAAAAAGCTGATCTGTGTGCCTCGAATCTAAATAAAATAACATATGTTGACTTTTACATTAAATTTGCAATAATGTATTATGAGGCTTCAAGTAGCTGTCACCTAGAATTCATGGGAGTATCTCATGAAAAACATTTACCATTCCTTTCCCCTGTGCAGGAATATTTATAAAACCATCATTCTTCCAATTGTTCAACAACACTCATTTCTGTATAAATGTTGAGTATACTCTTTTTGCTACTAGGTAAAGACAAGAGATACTTGTTTAAACATAACAATTTTAAAATTCATACAATCGCTCTACTTTGCCACCTAAAAACCATCATAAACTACAATATAACGTCTCAACTGCTTTAAAATAGAATAATAATTTTGTGACTGTATTGCAGCTTATTTTTATGATACCAAATTGCATGCCTCAAATTTCATACCATATATATTTTCTCTGTGTTTTTATTTCACACTGATGTTTGTGGGTCATTACTAGCATATACTTTTTTTAACCTTGTATGAAATTTTAATGGCTGTTTTATTTTCATCAAAGACTGATTGATTGCAAGAATAGGAAAAATAAAACTCCCAGGAAAAAAACAAAATATATAGAATTTGAGAATAAATTTAACAGATAAACAAATGCTTAAGATAGATTATGCATTAAATAATTTGCAACTCAAGGCAAAAGAGGTGTATCATTATCAAGCAGACAAATATTCTGTCTACTAACAGTTACCACAATGAATTTGACTCTTGGTAAGAATGGACAGTGTCTCCTTCGGGGATCTGCAGATCACAGATGGCAGGAACTCAAAGACTTTGTGAACATGACTGTAACTTCTTTGCTACAAGCGAAAAAAAAGAATTATTACATGACAGCATGACAAATTTTAGCATGATTTACACAATTTACCAAAAATTGCATCACAAACAATTATAAATTACACGAAGATTTGTCTACTGATGTGTATACTGAATGAAAAAAAAAAGCCCAACCTCGTTTAGCATTCTCAAAAAAAGTTGTTTTCATCTCATTTTACATAGCAAAAAATCTTTTTTCTTAAAGACATGTGGTATGAGCTAAAAGTGACTATAAAAAAATATTTGTTTCAGAACTGGAAAAAAGTATCATATCAAAATGACATATCCTCTCCGGTCCACTGCTTATGTAAAGATTCAATGCAACAGTAATACTTATACTAAACTTTGTTGCCATTGTAACATAAAAAATACTGAACGCAGAAAATTCTAAGTATCAATAGACACCTATTTTTTTCAACTTGCTTGACAGGTGTACCACGTTTGGTTCAAATATCTTGAATAGTTTAAAAGTTATGCTCTGGAAATGAAAATGTTTATCGACAGACATAGCAATGGTTATATTCTCCCCTGTATTACATACTGGGGCAGTGGGGATGAAAACCCCACAAGAAAATAGAGTTTTCTTCATCGCCAACCCCCAGCAAAATGTCTGCTATGAGACAATGATTTGTTGAAGATTTCATATATAGGAAGTCTCTATTTACAAAGAATTCAGGGAAGGTATCAGCATCATTGTTTTGCACCAAAATTGTAAGTGTGAATGGTGATTGTTGGTTTATAATGCCATTTTGCAGCACATGATACATGGCAGTCAGTATATTTGTTGGAGGAAAAACTCTGGAAAATCCCAGGAAGAACCACCAAACCCACGGGAAGCTACTGGCAAGCTTTCTCGCATATCCACACTGGCCAAGCCAAGACTTGAACCCATGCTCACAGAGATGAAATATCAGTGATCTATACATGCAAGTGCTTTAGACCACTTGACCAACCATGGCCCCTCTTGAATAATGAACTGACCAAAATCTGTGAATAACAAAAGGTACAACTACATCACTAACAGTTTTGGAGCTTTGCTTCAGAAACAAAAGTGTAGATAGTAGATGGATGGATAGACAAATGGACAAAGACAAAAAAAATAATGAAACTGAAGATTTGTGAATAGCAAAAGACATATCTGGACCATTAGTCTAATATGTGTCCTAGGATTCATACAGATATTGTAAACAGTCTCAAAGTTATGCCCTGGAAACAAAAGCATCAATAATAAATAGATGGCTTCACAAAAAAGTGTATGAAAACATTAGAAATGTTAAAACTGAAGAATTGTAAATAGCAAACAGCACATTTACACATACCTGCCATGACCCGACGTATCATACAAAAAAAAAGATTTTTGACTTCCAAACCCCATGACATGACCACATTTCAAAGAATAGAATTTTCAAAAATCTTTGAAGGAAAAAAATAAGACTTTTTTTTACCACCACTATACAGGTTTGAAGTATGTAGTCTGTATAAACAGTAAACCGTCATGCTTAGAGCCAATGTAAAACTATCCACGGGGCAGTTTATACAGCTGATTTCATGGAGTCAATTAAAAGGTAAGGCTGTCAGAGATAAGCAACCATCATTTCACATGTTACTTAATTGGCTTAGAATAGCTATATGATGCTGAGTCAAGTCCTTTGAGCACTGCTGTGGGAGAGCCCATTAGGCTAATTTGCATAGGTAAAGTACACTAAATGGAACAAACCAATTCGTTTGAGTTAGGTACAACCAAAGAGATGGGTGTTGAAGGGCAAAAGTTATTACATATCATTGCCTTGAATGAGAATGTTTAACTCATCATTATTAAAGATTACTGGCAAGTTTGTGATCAGTGGTAATGTTTCTTTGAAGTCGGATATTACTCCCTATATAAAATGCAAAACTGGATTATTATTTCTTTAGTCTGAATAGTGTACAACTGTGGTTCATTATTTGAGGCAAAATGTCGAAATGTTGCTGTCATTCAGGAAATGAGCCGTCTGCAAAACAAGCACAGCCCAGCAAAACTAAATTTCAGAACTCCTGAACAGAGTTTGACTTTGTGAAGCACAGCAGCATGGGGGAGCATGCTATTTTTTGCACACAGTGCAAAGACCATATCAACATTAGTCATTGTGGAGTGTACGACATCCATCAACATATCAACACCACCCAGCATGTTTACCTCTCTCTCACAGCAATGCAGATGCAGAAAGGTCATTTTCTATGCTGAGAAAAATTCAGCAAGATCTTTGGGGAAGTGTGAACAACACTACCATCTAGTCTCAAATGAGTGCCAAGATGAACACAAAATGACATATGTATTACCTTCAACCCCTCCACCCAAAAAAAAAACTATTGAAAGCAGCCAAGACTGTATCTAATTAATACAATATTCCACTGTTCAATGGACTTTAAAGACAGAAACTTCATATTTTTTTTTATTTAATGTATGTGTGGTTGTTTTATGTGAGTGTGGGCACATGTGTGTGGTGATGATATTGGACAATGCTAAGTCTACCAACTATTTTTGGTTTGTAAGTATATCAAATGCTTCAAAGAAAACAGAGATGTTATTTTCTTTTCATCAACTTTGAATATCCAGTAATTTTATATAGGCTTTTATGAAAAGATAACTTATTCTCAATTGGACAGCATCACTTTTTTTTAGATCACATGCACTGACCCCCCCTTGGGACCTCAAAACACTTTCAAAGTCTCCACCCCCACCCCCACCCCCCAAAAAAACTGTCTGGGAATATGGCAGGTATGCATTTTCACCATCAATGAAAGAATGGATAATGGATGGATGGATGGACAAACCAACAAGAACATTATAAATATTAAAACTGCAAAATTGTGAATAGCAAAAGGCACATCTGGACCACTGTTCTAATATGTGTACTAAATTTCATAGAGATATCTTACAGTCTTTGAGTTATGTTGTAGAAATTAAAATGTGTGGATAATGGATGGATGGACAAATAAATAGATAGAAAAAACATTGAAAATAATTAAATTGAAAAACTGAATAGTAACGGCACATCAACACCACAACACCATTTATACACAACAAAACACAGATCCAGTTAAGTTTTTATTTATAATTATAATGTTTGCCTAGGGGGACTGTCTGCTGCTACTGATAAAACTGTTTTGGTTCATTCTGTCAGTGAGTGATTCAGCGGTTACTGAATGGCACAACGTGGTTGTACAGAGGTCACAGCTGGGCTGTGAAACTCCCTGACAGAATGTTATGGATAACCCTTGAGTAAAGTTTCTTCAGCAGAAACTGAAGGAGCCCAGCGAAGACTGGGCTGTCCAACGAAGGTTGGGATGACAGCGGCAACTGTGTGGACTTCACTCAATGGGTTTAGTTTGAATATGCCATATAGCGCTGACATTAGATTCTTGGGTGAATAAACGGAATGGAATGAAGTAAATGCCCAAAGAGAACATATGTGCAACAGATGTTGTCCCCCAAGAATGTAATAAGATGGGGAAGCCTTCAGTGTTCAATGAAAAGAAAAAAAAAAAAATGTTTGTTTATACAACAGTAGCATATCAACAATAATGGAAAAGAAAGGTATACATACATGTTGAAATAAATCGACAATGGCAAGAAACAGCATGCAATTACTACGAGTAGACTGGTATTACAACTGCAACACCAGACTCGAACTTATGAAGACAAAGACACATGAACCGCAATAAGTCTATGATGTATGAAAATGTCAAATCTTGAATATTGCAATTATCAAGACAAAGTCACTTGAATTGCAAGAAGTCTATGATATATGTAAATTTAAAGTCTTGTGCGAATGAATGGCTGAGAGTGGTTCCATGCGTGCTGAAAACACTGCAGTGTTGCAAAGACATCTGATCATGTATTAGCAGCATTATGTGAAATAATTGCGTACCAATCTGAGTCTGACGATGGTGGCATAGCATGAGAAAGATACATCTTGGAAGATGGCAATGATGAATCCGTGGTAAATTGAGAATGGAAACGATTCAATGATCACATCCAACTCAGGCAGGAAGCAAGATGATCACATCCATGAAATGGGCAGAAGAAGACCCTGAGAATGCACTAACACCTCCATGAACTGAAAGCACATATGGCAACGAAGATGACGGATATGCACAAATGCCACACAATGAACACCGGTATCACACGCGTACAGAACTCCACACATACGATGAATATAGAAACACATGGCACTACTTTGGAAAGTGGAACAACCGCAATCGCATCACATGGCAAAGCACCGTAGAACTGGATCCAGAAAAACACAACCAGGATGGAAGAACAACGTGAATGGGAGACCTCCTATCCTTGTATATTGAATGCAGCATAATCAGGGTCGCTGTGTATTGCTATCCGCATCCATGGCCATGGCTCTCTGCGCTGCCCGGATAGCACTGTGAGGAGTGCGAATGTATCTTGTGCAGACAACGAATGGATGGATGAACAAACAGACAGACAGACAAAAAGGTACAAAATATTGAAACTGAATAATTGTGAATATCAAAAGGCACAACTCCAAAAGTATACCAAATTTTATAGAGATATATTAAATTGTGTTTAAGTTTTACCCAAGAAACTGAAGTGTGGATAATGGATAGATGACCAAATATATGAAAACATTAAAAAATAATGAAACTGAAGAACTGTGAATAGCAAAACGCACATCTGGGCTACAAGTCTAATATGTGTACAAGATTTCAAAGACATAAATGGTTTTGGAGTTTGACCCAGAAATTAAAGTGCAGATAATGGATGGATGGATGGCTGGATAGAAAAAGAAATGAAAACATTGAATATTTATATAGAATGTCTGTATTAGGACTTCATACATGTAAACCTCCTGACTGGGAGGAGTTTCCTCCCAAGATATGGGGTGTCTCCCATCCTTCAATGATATCTTCCATGAACTAAAAAAAGTTCCAGAACATAAATTTTTCTGTTTGTTTTTTCACCCCTTGCTTCCAGTGTAGTATATTTCTGGTAAAGAATTCCTGTAATCATGTGACTGTGGGCTGACTTATCCTTCAAGTATGATGCTTTCATTGCCAATTCAACAGACAATAACTAAAATCAATCATTTGATATACTATGTGTGATCAGAAGTAATTCAGAAAGAATTAAAGACATTAATGGATTATGCTTGGACTAGACATTACTAAAAAGTTCAGGTGGCATCAAACAAGTCAGTTTGGTAGAGATATTTAAAGTTTGTCGATATCTAAGCATGAGTTATTTCCCATTGCTAAAACACCAAAACCTAAACAACTCAAACATCACACAAAATTCAATAATTGATGGAAACAGGAATTTCAGTGGATGGAATCAAGTTCAAAGGGACATGGATATGCATTCTGCAGAGATGCTGCCAGGATTTTATCTGAAGGGGGGAGCTCCCCCCTTGACACCTAAATAAGGGGGGAGTAGAAAAAAATTGAGGGGGAGGAGGAAACAGCCATAGTTCAATATTTACCCAACACATAAATATCTGTCTCTTTCTTTCTTCCTGCTCTATTTAAATCAAAATCCTCAAAAGATGTTTCCTCTAGTTGTATAAACATTAATCTGTTTATCATTTCTGAGCTTAATTTGTTCCTTGTCCATGTATGAATATTATTCTGTGCCGAGAACCCCCTTTCACATATGCATAGCTAGCTAAGCCAGCTTGAAAAAGTTGGAAAACTGTTCTTTATGGTTGTTATGTACAACTTTCAACAGCTCGTAAGTATTGTCTCTTTTTTATCTCTGCTCCAAAATAATATTTTAATTTTTTCACTAACAAGAGTTCTGCCAAAGTTTCACTTTTTTTAATCAGTGCTATGCTGACTACTATGCCAGATTTCTTATCTGTTCCACAATGTTGTATTAGGGTTTAAGTCCATCAATGCCATAGTCAGTTTGTTCAGACAGGTATTTTGGTCAAAATAAATATCCTTACTCATTAACTTCTATGTAGATTCTTATTTATTCAATTTATCTTAACCCTTAGAGTGCTATATAGTTTTGTAGCACAAGATCCATCATGGCAGAATTGTTTGAGAAAAGAAATGAAAATTGCAGTCTACTTTTAAATTGCCTGTATTTTAATTAAGCTTAGATTTCTGCCTTTTTTTACATTTAATTTCAAAATACCGCTTAATAAGGGGTTGACCGGCATGCCGTCTGTTTTTGCCCATCCAGCATGTATATTGGACTCATATTTCACATCATTTTCAGATTCAAAATTACTCACTGGTATTTCCAGTAACACTTTCCAGGATCCAATAATCTCATATACTTAAAAACTTTAAAAATCATTCTCATCATTACTATCATCTGCCAGTATTTGCCGAACTAAATCGTCATCTGAAGATGAATCATATTGGAGTCAGCCATTTTGGATTTTCTTGGAGCTCTTACTTGAAACATGCATTTGTAAAACTTCCTTTATGAATGCACTGTTCAGCCTCAACAATGCTTGTTCAGGGCCCAAATGTGCCAATCAAATTTAGTTTAACAACCATTCTTTGTACTCAGATGTGTAAACAGTTGACTACCGGGAAAAAGACAGATAACAAGACAAGCGCTATGAGACCCCTCCTGGGGCGGTACTTATGCCATGAGAAGCGCTTTAAGGGTTAACAGTTAAATAAAAATTGTATACTGCACAAAGTATATTTTTTAATGCGCAACTTTAAACTAAGTTGCGGGAGTTCTCGCGAATCACTGCTTTCCAAGTGTGCGAATTCATACAAATTGTGTGCGATTCGTGCACTCGCGCGCCCTGGCAGCATTTCTGATTCTGCCATTCCTGTAAAGTTGATTTGAAGAAGAACTTCCCAAATTTGACCCAGATAGTACCAATCTTGAGCAGCAGTTCCGGCATGCAGTCAGCAACCTGAATCTACCCACAGGCAGGAAACAAGTAAACTTCATGGTGGACTCTGTAGAGTTGTACTAACATTGCCACATTCCAATGCTGACACTGAAAGGACATTTTCCATTCTGAGAAAAATTCAGGCTGACTCTTGAGGAAACCTGGATCCAGTAATGACATCATCTGCTAGTGTTGAGATCAATAATGATCAGGACTGCCACAAATATAATCCTGGTATTACAGATGAAGACAAAGACCTCATTCATCCCAGGCATTATGGATTACAATGGCAGTTAGTGACATGTACTTTTGACTGGTTGACATCCACGATTACAAAGAATTAAATCAAGGTCAGTGGTGTTTATATCAGTTTTGCAATGCAGTTGTTCATCATAGTGTCAAACACATAATTTGCCTAAAAATCGTGGTCACTGGTTGCGTTCTGCAGGTGGTCGCTCACAAGTGAGTTTATATAATAAATTGTTGTTGTTATTATTATTATTATTATTATTATTATACAATTAAGATTATGATTTCTTGTGAACGAAAAAATTGTCCCTACGTGAGTAGTTTTTGTCCTTTTGCATGAAAACTTTTGTGCAATTTCCGAGTCAGGGAACATTATTTTGACTAGATCTGAAAAATGATCTGCTACCAGAAACTGGAGATTATGTTCAGCTATAAAGTTGGCAAATAATGTATCAGCAAATGTAACTTTATCCACATTTGATGCAGATTCCGCAAACATAGATTTCAGTGATGGCATATTTGTTGTCATGGTCAAGCTTTTTATGAGGTGGGGTTTCTGCATGACGTGTAATGTCATTCTTGCCACCATAACAGATTTTAAAATCAGTTTTGCAGGAAGAGCAGAATGCATATTCATGTCCCTTTGAACTTGATTGCAATCACTGAAATTCCCATTTCCATCCATCACTGAATTTTGTGTCATATTTCTCTTGCTTAGATTTTGGCGTTTTTGCATTGGGAGATAACACATGCTTAGACATCTCGAAAAACTTTAAACACCTAAGTCACACCGACCCTGTTTTATGCCACTTGAGCTCATGAGTAATCCAACCATAATCAATTAACATCTTTACTCCTGTCCAAATTACTTTTGATCATACATAGTATAGACTCTAATCCATCTCAACAACTTTAAGCACCGAAGCAGAACATACCCTCTGGAGAGAATCAAAGTAATGTTAATTGTTTTATGCTGATTGAGCTCTTTAGTAACCCAACCATGATCATTTAATGTCTTTAATCATTTCAGAATTACTTCTGCTCACACATAGTATAATCCATCTCTACAAACTTAAACACTGAAGCTAACCAACCCTGCTGACAGAATCAGAGAGATGTTCATTGTTTTATGCTGCTTGAAATTGGCAACCAATTTGTGTTGCCCTGCTTAAGCCAGTTCACAGTCATGTGATCACAGGCAGTATTACCATACATGTAATACACTGGAACCAAAGTGTGAAAAAAAATGGCACAAATTTAATTTTTCTGCAATAATTTTGCATACACCAGAGATTTCAGTGAGTGATGGGAGGAATGGGACACACCCCTTAACTTGGGAGAAACACCCCCCTGTCCAGGAGCTTCACATGTATGACTGCATTCCCTCAAAAGGACCAAGATTTTCTCTAGTGGAACATCATCATAAAGTTCCTTAATTGAGTTCACATCCAAAAACTTCTGTCTAACAGGATAAAAGTTAATACACTAGACAAGAATATGTTCCACTGTCAGTGGACACTGGTAGGGTATACACTCTGGTCAAGGTTCAACTGTCAGGAGGTACCAGTATGCACAAGTCTGGTATGCGTGTCCTATATGCAATCAGCACAATAACACCTCATCTCTACAGTATGTTCTAAGGGATACCACTCTCCAATGATATGTTTGATGTTCTGAAGCTTGTTTGTGGAGTTTTCATTAATTTTGCAACATAGATAGAACATGCAAATTTATTGAATATCTGAGGTCAGTATATGGAATCTTCCATTTGGAAATGCTCGACTGCAAGACAGCTTTGGCTGCTTTACATGCCCTTTATTACCCTTAATACCAATCAGACTAGGCAGCCAAATGTATAGAATACTTTTTCCAGAGTGTATGGGCAAATCATACTTCTGTAAGATCTGGGATATAAAATGGGTTGTCCAATTTAAGGTTTTGAAAGGCATTCAGAGCAGAATGGGAATTCAAGATGATGATGAAATCTGCTTTTTAAGAGGTCTCAATGTAGTTCTAACATTTAGTATGGCTATAACTTCTGCAGTAAAACTGAAAAAATGTGAATAGCAAAAAGGTACATCTGTACCATTAGTTCAACAAGTGTACCAAGTTTCATTGTGATACCCTAAATGGTTTTCGAGTTATGCTCTTGAAACCAAAGTGTGAATAATGGATGGATGGATGTTTTCTTGTTTCTTGTTGGTTTTAACGGCACTTTTAACACATTATTGGCTCTATTGAGCCAACGAAATGGGAGCTAAGTGCCTTTCCCAAGGACACACCGAGGCAGCTGACCTGGGCTGGTATTAGCAGGTACCAAACCCACGACCCTTGGATTATGAGTCCGACATTCTACCAACTTGGCTATTGCAGCTCCCATGGACGGATAGACAGAAAAATGGTCAAAAACATTTTTAAAATACTGAAACTGAAGAATTATGAATAGCAAAAGGCACATCTGAGAAACTATTCCAATATGTGTACCAAGTTTCATAGAGATACCTTGAATGGCTTCAGATTTATGCTCTGGAAATGATTATGGATGAATGGATGGATGGACAGAAAAATGGCCAAAAACATAATACTGAAACTGAAGAATAGTTAATAGCAAACAGTAGATTTGCACCACTAGTCTAACATGTGTACCAAGTTTCAAAGAGATATCTTGAATGGTTTGAGAGTCGTGCTCCAAAAATGAAACTAGTTAAAATCAAGAAAAAAACATAAAAATATTGAAATTAAAGAATTGTGAATAGCAAAATGCAGATCTTGACCACTAGTATAATATGTGAACCAAATTACATACTGACACCTTTAACAGTTTGAGAGTTATGCTCTAAAAGCAAAAATGTTTATGTGCAGACACACAGACAGACAAACACAGCAATAGCTGCACATATATACCCCCCCCCCATATTAGATATGGGGTGGGGAGGTGTACTGTATTACATAGCTTACATAGCAAGGTGATAAAAGTGGCAAAACTAGATGACATTCACTGGCTTTCCTCATATTTTGCAACATTGCTAATATAATATAAAGCTATCAGCCTGCCTTCATTTGAGATAAGTGACCCAGAAGTTAAGTACAGTAAAATCTATTTTGAGAGATCACTCCATCTGCCAACAAAAATATCATCTCTCATTAAGTGCTCTTTCTACAGAGGTCATCACATTATAAAAACCTAACTGATTTGTGCATTAAGAATCTGATCTTTCAAAATGCAATCTAACCATCTTTCATCACAGACATTTGGATAGCTTGGGTTTTTTGGCATCAGCTCTTAGCCAGCTGAAATAAATGGTCAAACTGTTTGAAATAATCAGAGTTGCCAGACAAGACAAAAATGCCAGGGTCTGCATGCTGAGAACTTTAACCCAAACCATAACTGTTTACAACAATGATGCAGATGCTGGAAAAGTGACAACTATCTCTCCCATTAATGTGAACTCAACAAAATCAGCCGAGATAGATAACTGTTTGGTGTGCTGCTTTGTTTTCAAAACATTACCTAAAGCAAACTTTGAGACAAAAACTTGTCTTGAATCGAGCAAGTTTTTGGCCATAATGTTTCTATAAGCAGTCTTTTGCAATAAAGATGAAGCATAGCAAGGACAGTGAAGCAGAAGCTATTTACATTGAATGGTATTCTTGTCCGAGTGGCTCTGATTTCTTTAAACACTTTGTGCAACTGTTGTGATTGGCTGACATGTAAAGCCACTGCCAAAAACCCAAAGAATGGATCTGCACACTTGTAACATTGATTGTGCAACTGAAGACAGGTAGTCTCATAAAGAAGTCTCTCATTTCAGGTTTTACTTACTAACTAGCAAAACTGATGACTTTTACTACCAGTAATAAAAGCACAAAATAATGATTCTCTTCATAAAGAAGAACAGCAAAATGAAATGTACAAACTTACCTTGAATTTAGCATATTTTTTTAAGATGGGAGCACCCAATTCAAAGGAAATTTTTGGTCATAAGTTTAATATCAGCAGTCTTTTGCAATAAGGCTGTAGTGCACCAAAGACACTAAAGTAAAAGAATACCCCAGGTGACTTTCTTGTCTGAGTAGCTCTGATTTCTTCAAACTACTGACCACCACATAAAGCCACTGCCAAACAGCCCAAGGTATTCCTCAAGCTCGTGACATAGACAGTGAGAATGAAGAAAGGTGGTCTCATAAAAGAAGTGGTCTTGCATGTCAGGTTTTACCCTATAGACTGATAATAATGATGATTTTTATTACCAAAATAATGATTCTCATCATTAAGAAGAACAATACCTAAAGTATATAATCTGAACAAGAGTGGGGAGAATGGTAATATATACCTCTCGAACAAAGTGTCTCTCTATAATTGGCATAGTCTCTACCAGGTAGAGATCTCTATCTGAACGTCTCCACATATGACCAAAGCTGTCTGTTAAACATCCCAAGATCAAGAGATTGAAGAGGAAACAGTCTACTCCCTCTTGGACCTAAAACAAAATATACAAGTATACATGTAGTGACTACACAAAAATGGCAACCAGAGATCCTGAAATCCCTGTATTTGCCAGACATGTCCGGCCAATCAAAGGTTTTGACCGGCACATACTCTGAGTAACTGGACACTGATCATATCATATCTCAAATATCATTATATTAAATTCTCTAAACTGTCAAATAAACAACATTACAATAAAATTTAAATGTCACTAGGTCCAGTTTACAGATTGTTTCTTTGTCAGACAATCAGTAAAGGTGTTGCCAACTAAGCTTAATTCAAAGGTGAATAGGTCCAGTTAACACATTGTTTCTTCATCTAACAATGAATAGAGGTGTCACGAACAAGTTTGGTCTTCATGCTTATCCAATTTTTTAATCACTATGGCCACAAAGCACAAGACAAAAGAGGTGTCAAATCTTATTTCCTGGACTTATTAAAAGCCCCATAATTGAATGATTTCCCTAGGTCTGTATTATAGACATTACAACACCAAGTTTTTTAAAAACTTTATTGTGTTGCAGTGTGTCAGCACATCCTACCTTTAGAAAGAAATATGTGAAGCCAAGGCCAAAATTAGGAACAAAAGACTAGCAACAACAATAAATTTTTAATTATCATCCTCCAAGACTTATTTGGGGACCTGATCTAATAAAACTTTACCATCCAACTTTACCAGAAATGCCCGTCAATTAGGTGTTACATATTTTCGAGGTATTAAGTCTGCTTGTTCTTAATTAATAATTAATTTTTAAAATCTGTAAAGTTTAATAAACTACTGTTGTTGCATGAATTTAGTTTTCTTTTTTGAAAGAAAAAATGATTATTATAAATTTCAGAGGAAACCAGTGAATTATGAAAGGATAATATTAATATTAAAGCGGCAACAAATCCATAAATGAAAATGACACATTTTCTGGTACATTTAATGATTAGGTATATCAATGTTTACTTTTTTGTCACAACTTGTTATATCTCCTTTAAATGCTTTATATTAAATTTTGCAATATATGTCTTGCAAGAGCCAAAAGAATTTCAGGATCCCAGATAGCAACATAAATATTTATTGTAGGTACTTTACTGTTGTTTATGTAACATAAAACAACAAAACTAAACTCTACATATTTTTAGTTCTGCCATGTGTTAGCTATACTGGGGGTACAGGCATGCAGTCTTGAACTAAACTTGCTGTAAGAAACCATTCCTTTCCTATTAGACTTGCCATGACCATGACCTTCCATCTCCAGACTCCAGAATCTACAGGTTTCTTTTATTACCATAAGTGCAAGCTATGAACAAAGTTTGGTCAAGAAATGTATGCTACAACAGACGTTATTCTGTATAACCCATTTTTCTCTGAGCCACAGTGATCTTGACCATTGATCTTTTGACACCAAAATCAATATGCTTCTTTCTTACCCAACGTGTGAATCATCTACAAACTTTGATGACTGTACCTGGTTGAGAACTGCAATTTTTGTGCAGAAACCATTTATCTTCTCTCAGTCACAGTAACCTTGACCTTTCACCTCTTGACCCCAAAACTAATAGACTTTTTCCTTACCCCAAGTGCAAGCCAGTCACAAATTTTGGTAACTGTAGATGGTGGAGAAGTCAAGTTATTGTGTAGAAACAGAATTAGTAACAGACAGATGGATGGACAGAAATCTTAACATAATATGCTCTGCCTTATGGTAGGAGTATAAAAAGCTATTCTTTCATTCATTTAAAATTCCTACAAGAAGAAAGACAGAAAATAGAGATCAACCTATTATACTGTCTCAAACTTGAAAGTATTTTTGGAGTATGCCCCACATATCAATGTCATTTTTTTCCCCATATAAAATCAACACAAATAATAATAATAATAATAATAATAATTATAATAATAGTTCTTTATTTAAGGTGGGTAGCTCAATTAGAATACGAATGAATCTAGTCTCCCTAAATCATTCTAAATATTTGAGAACAAGATGTAGGCACACCATTTAGGCAATCATCAGGGGAAAATGAGAGAGTGAGCAAGCAAAAGAGAGAAACAAAGAAGAATGTTGAAAACTATGTTGTCCCCTTGTAAAGGGTATAAAAATTTGAATTTCATACACATATCTTCTTTTAACCATTGGCTTATACATTTATGATGGAGGAATAAGAGCACCAAATATAAAGTAGAATACAGTTAAATATTATGTTAGAAGAGAAGGGGTTACATTTAAGGGGGTGGGGTCAACCCATTTACCATTTCAAAGAACTGCAGTTTATTTTTAACTTGACTGAAAATAGGGATCTGGTTTATTTGTTTCCTCTATGTAGCTTATAATTATAATAAAAAAGTCAGAAAATATTACAAGATTGCACTTCTGCATTTTACTGCACAGTATTTTCATAATTCTTTCCAATAATTGTCAACATTTGTTTTCTTTTTTCTCTCAATCTATTGTTAGCCATATTGGCTGCAGGTGTAGCATTAGTATTTTCAATTTCTACAGGATCAATGTTTGTTTCATATCCTACTGCAGATTCCCAACATTATAATCTCTATGTTAGTGAGTTCTTTGTTCCTGTGATATGTCACTTCCACATACATACCTGAGACAGGTAATACCTGCGCCAACTTATGTGAGGGTCATAATTTTAAATGTAATTATTTGTAATGACGCAATAGAAATTGATAATAACAATAAATATCGGGTTTTCATGTATGGCAGATTAAAAAATAAGTTTAAAACGAAACCTCCATATTAGACCTTTCAGTTGACTAGACAGGCAAGACAGGAACTCTTCGAATATCAGTGTATAAACTTTAGGTCTATAGTAATATTATCCAAAATTTTCAATTGAATAAAGTAAATCATGTTGAAAATATGTGACTTCCAAAACTTTCAACATAAAATTTTAACAATGTTTACAATGATGAAACATGCTTTCTGCTTAAGCGGACAAGACAGGAACTCCTTGCATATCAGCATATATACTTTTGACATATAGTAATACTATAGCAATGTTTCAGTTCAATGCAGCAACAAATGTAGAAGATATGTGACTTTCAAAACATTTAACACAAAACTTCAACATTGTTCAGAATGATGCTTAAGCAGGTGAGACTGGCAAGACAGAAACTCCTAGCATATCACAGCATAAACTTTAAGCCTATAGTAACATTCTCTAAGAGTTTGACTTAAATACAGCAACTGACATTCAAAAACTTGAATGCAAAACTGCAACATTGTTTACAATAACAACACTGTCACTGGGGTGGGAACTGGTCATATGCTTGATTTGATCAGAGTAACAGATCTTTCTCAATTTGATAACATTATCATCAGTGTTGGAGGAAATGATGTTAACAACAACATTGAGATTGAACAAATTGAAGACAATTTTTACCACATTCTGAATGACATCTACTTGGACAAACCAGCTTGTAAGGTATTCATTTGCACAGTTTCTCCAAGAATTGACAACGATATTCGAAACTTGAATGCCTTAATAGGACACCTATGCACTGAATGGGATCACAAAATGATTGACATTGAAAATGCATTTGTTACAAAGTCTGGCTTGGTGCTGGAACACCTTTTGGCTAAGGACAGAACCCATTTAAACAAAAAGGGACTTTCACACTTTCTGCATGCAATAAATGAACATGTTCCAATACTCAAAGGCAACTACATTAATCAAAGATATGACAGGGACCAAGATAACACTTTCAAGAAACCAGACAAGCTAGGGAGGAGCTATAATTGCTATGAACCTGGGCATGGCTTTGATGCATGCAGACATACTGTGAAAATTCAATGCCATGACTGTTTGGAATATGGACATAAGGCCAAACACTGTGAAATGTTTCACCCTAGCAACAGTTGCTAGGCTTATGGCTATGAAGATAGTGCCCTGTTTATGAGACATAATTTCTCTACTGCTTCAAGACAAACCTTTGGAACTCTACTGGGTGATGATACCCATGTTGTTTCCTTTGGGACCTCAGTTAAACATTTTAACTCTCAAACTGACAACTGTGATGGATGTTTTGAATGTGGAAGTACATATGTGTTTGTGAATGTTCTCACAAAGATTACATGCATGCTTCAAGAAATGTTAAAAATGGCAGGGTGGAACTAAACTCCTTGTCTGACCCTCCTAGTAATATTTACTTTAAGGACATATTAGATCTAGGAATTAATGGAAAAGGTCTACACATTGGTCATATAAATATACAAGGTGTGAATAACAAGTTAGACCAACTGAATTTATTATTATCATCTAAGGTCAATAATATCCATATTCTGGGTTTAACAGAAACAAAGTTAAATGACAATCATTCAAATGACTTGTTGTTGATTGATGGTTATGGCACACCAATCAGACGTGATAGAGGTTCAGGGGGTGTAGGTGTTGTTGTTTATGTAAGAAATGGTTTATCAGTTGAAAGGAGAATGATCTAGAATCAGATGAATTTGAAGCAATATGGATCCAGGTGAATCAATCAAATACAAAGCCATTCCTAGTGGGCTTTGTCTATTGGTCCCCTTCTGCACAGGTCGGATGAAATGAGCATTTTGAAAAGCAACTAGATAAAGTGATTGATGACCAAAACGAAATATACATATTAGGTGACTTCAACAGGAATCTTATGAATAATCAGATTAAAAGAAATTGGTTGAATTTCACAGAAACGTTTGGTCTAACCCAATTAGTGGACCAACCAACACGAGAAAGTGATCACTCAAAAACTCTATTAGATCATATCTATACAAATATGGAAGAAAATGTCACAAAAATACGTATTCCTAGGATAGGTCTTAGTGATCACTTCCCTATTTTTCTAACGAGAAAATCCGGCTTAAAAACAGGTGTAAAATCCAGAACTCATAAAACCATAACATATAGATCATTTAATCATTATGATGAAGACAAATTTCTGGAAGATCTCAGTAATGTTCCTTGGAGTACAGTATCGGTGTTTGATGATGTGGATAATGCTCTTGATATATGGACCCAACTTTTTATGCAAGTGGTACAAAAACATGTACCTTTGAAAACACATAGAGTAAAACTGGACTTCCAACCTGATTGGTTAACTGCTGACATTCTAGACGCCATGAAAACTCGTGATTATTTCAAATCTGTAGGTCAACAAGCACATTACAAAACATGGAGAAATAAAGTAACCAAAATGATCAATGGGGCAAAGAAGAATTACTATCAGTCAGCTTTAGAAGATAATTGCAATACGAATTATATGTGGAAAGTTTTTAACAAACTAGGTGCAGGTAAACGGTCCACAAGGTCATCCAAAATCCAACAACTTAGCCAGGAAGGCCGGATTATTGATGAGGATGTTGAAATAGCAAATACATTCAATGAATTTTTTGTCAGCATAGCTTCCAGAATTAAGGAACCAATTGTAAACTCAAATCATGATGAACTAAGAAATTTCTGTTCAGAAAAAATGCCACCTGACACAAACTTTTTTATCTCTGCGATACCAAATGAAAAAGTTTAAAAATTTTTGCAAACTACTGCAACAACGAAATCAACAGGCCTAGATAATATTGGACCACGTCTCCTGAGGACTGCTGCAAACATAATATTTGATAGCATAGCTTACATATGTAATCTAAGCATATCCACCTCAGTGTTTCCCCAGACATGGAAATTGGCAAAAGTTACCCCCATTCACAAGTCTGGCAGCAAAGAAGATGTCAATAACTACAGACCCATATCTATATTACCAACTCTGTCCAAACTACTTGAAAAGCATGTCCATGACAATCTTTTGATGTACCTATCAAACTATAATTTAATTCATCAAAACCAATCAGGGTTCCGAGAAAACCACTCCTGTGAGACAGCCTTGGTCTCCATGATAGATAAGATGGATTACTGCCTTGGATCAAGGAAAATTAGTTGGATCCATACTAGTTGATCTTAGAAAAGCTTTTGACCTTGTTGATCATGATATTCTTATCAATAAATTAAACATTTATCAATGTGACAATTCAACGATTGATTGGTTTAGATCATATCTAACAATGAGAAAACAGTGTGTCAAAATAAATAGTTTTTCTAAAGAAGAACCAATTACATGTGGAGTACCACAAGGATCAATCCTGGGCCCACTCCTCTTTCTCATTTTCATAAATGATCTACCAATGAAAATAGACAACTGTATTTCATCTACCGACTTATATGCAGATAACACCACTCTATCAGATTTCAAACAGCTAAAATCAGACCTAGAGGTCTCCCTTCAGATAGCCTTACTTAGAATAGATTCCTGGTGTAAGGAAAATGGCATGAATGTAAACACGGACAAGACTAAAGTATTAATGATTACTACCCAACAAAAAAGAGCAAAATTGGAAAATAACAATTTGAATCTTAAGTTGAATGAAATTGGTCTACAAATGGTAACCCATGACAAAATCCTTGGGGTGATGGTTGACAACAATTTGCAATGGAATGAACATATTCAAGTCATATGTCATAAAGTCAATTCATGTCTCTGGTTATTAAGCAAGATAAGGCCATATCTATCAACTAAACATAGGTTAATATATTACAAAAGCTATATACAACCATACCTAGACTACTGTAATGTTATCTGGGGAAACACTTCTGACAAGAATATGTGCAAATTATTCCGTTTGCAAAAAAGAGCTTGCAAACTCATCCTAGATAATGCTGAAAACATCCCAAATGCAATGAATAATATTAAAATGTTAACAGTAAGTGAACGAATATTTTTGAGAAAGGCTAGACTTATGCACAAAGTTTCAAACAATATGGCCCCATTATATCTCAAAGAACTATTTCATGCTAGAAAACAAGGCAACACTCCCAATTTAAGATCAATTTCAGCTAACCACCTCTGCATTCCAAAACCAAATAAAGAACTCTTTAAGAAAAGTTTTAAATATTCGGGGTCACTAATTTGGAATCGAATCCCAAAGAAAATTAGAGAAAGTACAAATATAAATGCATTTAATTATCATCTAATTCAATGGATGAAAAGTGGAACCTGTTTGATTTGACAAATACATTACAACTTACAGTATGAATTCTCAGACCTTCCATTTTGTTGTCTCACAATTTTTGTACTGTATATACACAATGTACCTAGTTGGATCATGTTCTTACAAAACTTTCTGTTTATTATGTCCATATATACATGTAGCTTATTATCAATGCTTTATTATTATTATTATTATAATTATTATTATTATGCAACTATGTACACGTACACTGTATGTAAATATGCATGTAATAGAGGGCCACAAGGAGAATTAGTTCCATGCAAGTAACTGTGTCACCCTCTTTAAATAAAGTCATTATTATTATTATTATTATTATTATTATTATTATTGCATTTGACAGAAAAGTGACTACTAAATATTACCATAATTATGCAGGTCTGACAGTAAGGTTAGTTGTGAGAAAGCATTCCTCTCTAACTGGATTTATGCAATGTAAAAACAATTATTTTCAGTAAACATGACTTTTACCTTGACCTTCAAGCTAATTACTTATTCCAACTAAGTTTCTACCTGAGTCCTGAATGGAATAAATATATCACATTCTGTTAAAAAGTGTTGATGTGCCAAAGGAAAATCTGAAGCCATAAATAGTTTTATGATCAATGATCTGTGATCCTCAAACTACTCTTTTATAAGGGGAGGCTTCTGTTTTGGCCAAAGGGAAGGGCAACACACTCTGACAAAAAATTTCATTCAAACTTGTCCACAAGAACTTGAAGATATTGTGCACAAAATTTAATGCAAATGCAAACTCTGTTGTTTAGTAATAATGAAATTAGTATGCATTCCCCTCAGTCAGAAAAAGATGCATTTGAGTATCATCAGCTTGAAGCTATGACACTTCAATGCATCTTTTTCTGACTGAGGGCAATGCATACTAATTTCATTGAAGAACTGAAACTGCTGTGTGGTAAGTAAAATAGACACTCAAAGCCAGCAAACCCGGCTGTATGGCCTGGTAAGCCTCAAGAAAAATCCTAATCCATAATACCGTATTTACCGCATATCTTGGGACAAGATAAAATAAATGATTTTTTTCCTGTCCCATAACTTATGGTTAAACTTTTTTCCAACTAGATCATATGTCCCAGAACTTAAGAACCGAAACAAATTGTGTTTAATTTGCTGCCCCCCCCCCCCAGCACTTCATGTTACAATAAGGTAGGTAAATTTAACGTTTATTTGATAATAAACTGAAAGAAACTAACCTTGTACTGTTCTTTTTTATTCCTCTTTTTTGTTCTTCATAAGCAATTTATGTATAAAAGACACAAACGTATCCACTATCACTAACTTATCCACTAACACGACATGGTCTGGTAATGTAGAGTACCGGTCGTGTGTATAGATTATGTCCGGTAACAACATTGACACATTATTTTATTGACGTGAATATAGATAAACAAATCATGTTTGGCTGTCCTAAGAAGTTTGAATACCGGTATATTATCAAACTGAAAATTGGATCCAGCAAAATCACAAACAATAGAAAGAGAGAGAGACCGAGAAATAACCGATTGCTTGAAGGCATCAGCAATTCACGCATGATCCGGTGTATGGTGCAAAATAACCAAGAGTGTATTATATCCAGGTTAACAATGTAATAATATTTCGCAAATAAAAATCATTATTAGTAAATACATTGACTGTGAGTGAAAATGACAACATTTTTGCTAGCATGGGTTACCCTTGTACAAAAAAAATATTCTTAAAGACAATTAATGCTGTGTATGATGTTGCACCCATGTATTTACCCTGCAAACATCAATTATAATGACAGGTGGCAAACAATAGATGCTTGGGTGGTGAATAAACACACCTGGTAGAGACTTCGGCTATCAAATACAAAGATTATTTTATTACAAAGCAAGCCGACCCCGGAAGCCGACTTTGGATTCTTTCAAGTATGCAGATTTTTTATATACAGAGTAGGCCGACCTAGGGAAGCTGACTCTGGTTTCTTTTTACCGGTATTCACAGCAATTTCGAAAATAAATTGAAACAATGGAACAGTTTGAATGGAAAACTTATCACACATTGTTACAATAAAAGTGACTCCTCACATTCATTGTTACCGTACTATTTTAGCATATATAAAGGGGAATACAAATAAAACAAAATAAACCACATTATACATCTCAGCCGTGATGGATAAGTTTGTAGTAAGCAAGCAGACCCTGGAAGCCGACTTTGGATTCTTTTAAGTGTGCAGATTTTTTATATACAAAGTTGGTCGAGCAAGGGAAGCCGGCTTTGATTTCTTTTTGCAGTATTCACTGAACCGGCGTCAATTGTGCGGCATGATCACAGGAAGTTCAAATAAATTCTGTCAGCTTAATATAGGACTCTACTTGGCACTGAACAATGAACAAGTATCAACTTTGCGGCTCGATCAAAGGGTTACGAAAACAAAGTGAGCTCGATCAAAGGGTTGGGAAAACAAAGTGAGGCTGCCTTTACAAGCTAAAGGGTTTGCACTGGCAGATAACTGAGGAAATATTACTTGGGAATTAGATCTGGCTTATGAAAAAGGCAAATATAAATCAACTCAAAACTTTTACTGCATCAAACAGTGTTTATACAGTAAAACAAATTATAATACAAGTACAGGTTGCTCCGACTTGCACGTATTTTGTACGTAGTGCAAACATCTAGTCTCCTATATTGCCCATATATTTATCAAAATTTGTTCTTCAAAAGTTTGCAGTTAAGAAGAAAAGTGTAAACAAACAACACTGACAGCGGTTTTTATTTTATTTATGTAATAAAATATAAGTTTGAGTGCATTTTTTTACCAGCTAAGCTATCGATATTATGATTCAAAAGGTGTCCCACAACTTACGACTCGAAAAAAACGATCTGTCCCAGAACATACAGTGCACAAAAAAATTACTTTAAAAATAAATTTATGGTGTCCCAAGATATACGGTGTCCCAAGATATACGGTAAATACGGTACCACACAAATTCTGTAAGTGCAGTATACAACTTTTGAGTGATGTAAAGCATGAACAGGCAACACATTTTGAAGAACACCTCTGATACCTCATGTAGCAGTGACCTCAAATTCCAAGCTATATTGACACTCCATTGCTTTTTTTTTCTGACTCTAATAAAAACCAAATTTATTTAAAATCTGTCTGCATAATAACTATGCTATGTGCAAGCAAGATGGACACCCGCAATGGGCTTCCCCAGTTGCCTTCCTGCCCACAAGAACAACCCTATCACATAATACCACACTGCTTTTGTTAGTACAGTGTACAACTACTGAGTGATGTGGATCATACATAAGCAACACACTTCTTAGAACATGTCCAGTACCTCATGAGATATATCAAGATGGAAAATCCGTGGTGAAGTGTCTTGTGGTGACTGCATGTAGCTCAGAAGAATTTGAGTAACCATGGAGATATTGATCTCTCTATCCTGGAGAGGCACAGTCACATGACATTGTTTTCCTCGAATTTGATTCTGTGAAGATAAATCTTCAACTCTTCTCTTCACATATAAGGACTTCCCCATACCTGCTCTTGAGGACTTCACTATGCGCACACAGGATCTGTGACAGAAATTAAACATGCATACATGGAGAAAAGATACAGCAGTTTCATGCAATAGCATATACAGCAGTTTTTCAGGAATAACCCATTTGTCAAGTTAACTGCCTCTAATGTAGCAATGTAAAATTTTAAGGCTGAATTGTAATATAGTTCCTCTCCATATGAAATGATGACAGGTCAAGGAAAATAATTAATTGCAACAAGATTCTTTATTAAACATGTTTTGAAGCACTACACCATCACTATATATACATCTCTTATTTGGGGTCCAACTAGGTCAAGCATTCATTATACCCAGGAATTTGTTATCATCAGATTTGTTATGGCAGGTAATCACTTTATACTGGTCTTTACTGAAAACTGAGTTCTCATCACCTGGCAGCTAACTGTCTTAAGAAATCACTTTGATCCCTCATGATTATGGTCTCTGATTACAAATTTAATTTTTTCTCACCTGCACAAGCAAGCAAGACAAAGAAATCACTTCATCTGTATTTGTGCCAGTGATTTCAGAATAGACTCCATTTTGCTCCAGACCAACCTTCAAAGTTGTAAGAACTGTTCTTGAGTTTGCTTCAGCAGACAGCAGGACATGGAGTTTTGAGGAATGCAGTAAAACATGTATAACAACCACACAGTGGACCAGCTAATGTGGTCTTTATGATAACATACTTGCCATATTCCCAGACAGTGTTGGTTTTTTTTCTGAGACTCAAAAAGTGTGTTTTGAGGTCCCATGTGGGGGGGTGGGGTCAGTGTGTGTGACCCCCCAAAAGCGATGGCATCCAAATGAGAATAAGTTATCTTTTCAAATCAGCCTATAGCAAATGACTGGAAATTCAAATCTGAATAAAAAGAAAATACCATCTGTTTTCTGTGAGGCATTTAATATACTTTAAAAAAAAAAAAAGAGAAGAAAAAAAAAGGGTAATCTTAGAATTGTCAAATAACATCAACACAAACATGGTCACAACCTCACTGACATTAAATACAAAAATACACCAAGTTACTGTCTTTAAAATCCACTGGCATACATGTGATTCTACTGGCGGTAGGTCAAAAATATTGTTTTAAAGGCCGTCTACCGCACATACCGTTTATTAGTTCAAATCTACCGCTTTTTAAAAAAAAAAATTAAAAATTATTTAAAAAAACCTTCAAGCACGGTATTTTTACGCGTTCCATCAACCCATTAGAGAAACCAGCAAGAACCAGTCTACTGGGGACCAGAAATGTTCCACGAGTACAATGACCGGTGCAATGATGCATGACAGAGCGGATTAAAATTGTTAAAGAACAGCTGACATGTGTACACAGCTGCTAATTGATTACCTTATTGTTGGAATTTGAGGAGTTTAAAGCCAAATGCGGGATTTTTTTTTTTGTTTTTTTTTTTTAGCTGTTATAAGTAACAAAGGGATAAAAGGTGGTCCATGATGTCTTCTGAGTCTTTGATGAAAATCGGCCAACCCACAGCATAGGGGAGATAAAATGATGAGACCGACCATAAAAATGATTTTGTCAGAGACACTCGAGTAAGTATTTTGATTGTTGTCTTGTTCAATTGTTATTGTATTGTTCAAGATGTTTTAAGAGGACAACTCTTACATTTTTTGTTCAATTCATGTCAAAATGCTGAAACATGTGCTTTCTCCCGATGCTAAGAAACCACCAGCTAAGAAATATTACAAGTTCATCAGTGCTTGGATATCAGAGTTTGATTGTGTGCAGGTGAGTAGCAAAGGTCCTAAGTTTGCTTTGTGTGTTTTAAAGGTATGCATCTTTTGTATTTCATAAACTATTTGAAGTTTTCATGCACATAAATTAAGTTCAAGCCCTAGATAAAATATATCAGTTACAAATATATTACAAGATAATTAATTTTAAAGTTTGGATAAATTATTCAAAAAAGCATAAATACATCATGTATTTTTTTTTTTTTTCTATTCCAAGTCTAAAACAATCTATTTTTTTTTTATTTACAGTGGTGAAACTTGCTAACAGATTTTTGGATCTGAGCCATGTAGAGGAAGAAGCCCTTCAGGATGAGGCTGAGGGATACATCTTAAGTCCAAGTCAGGAACTTCCTCCTCGGGGTGAACATAGCTTGGAGGAGTATTGGAGAGTAGTCAGCAACCTTACAAAATCAGCAGCAGGAAAACTGAAGTTAGAACTTATTTGTAGGCTGAATGTGGTTGTCCTGTCATTACAACATTCTAATGCTGATACAGAGAGGACATTCTCCATTCTTCGCAAAATACAAAGTGATTCAAGTGGAAATCTGGACCAGAGAACTATTGAGAGCCTGTTAAGTGTAAAATTTAATAATCACAATGAATGTCATTAGTGGTCACTTGACAGTGATCTTGTGAATGAAACTAAAAATGCTATTGGATTTTATAAAAGAAAATTCTTTACAGTGAACTATCTGATAAACAACTTTTCCTTTTTCATTATTTGACCGTATACTGACTCATATTAATTATTATTGTAACATTTTTCATTGAAATCTGAATCTGATTCATGTTCTGACTTGCTGTTTTATTATAGTATGAAGAGAATACATATTATGCACAAAAAAACCCACTTGTTTTGTTTTTCATCCCCCTGAAACGTAAAATTTATGCCGATTAAAAATCTACTGGTTTAGAGGCCAATCTACTGATCAAAATTTGTAAATCTACTGGTTTGAAATCCTGGTTCTGTCACATGTATGCATTGGACACTGGAATGTAGTTTTAATTACATGTAGTCTTTGCTGCTTTCAGTAGTCGGTCTGACGGTAATGCAAGTGTCATTTGTGTTCACAAATATGCCTAAACTTTTCCTTCGCAAAAGTGCATCCACATTTATGTTGGCGCAAGCAATGGCCAAAGTTGCTAAAAGTGATAAAACCTGTAAGATGACAATGAATATCCATTTCAAAACAATGAATCTGGCAATGAAAACATTTAAGGTTTGTGGTAGTCGGCCAAGTTGCTAAAGTCTTTGAACGTCGCTATTGTAAGGTATTTTCGAGGTTAAAGTCACGCCTACGGCAGTGAAGATTTAATTTATTCTTAGGCTGAATTAATGAAAAAAGGTACCAATTTATGCAAATACACAATTTGTCGTTTGATTAATAATTTAATACTTTTATATTATTAAAATTCCATGGTGCAGTTCATTTCAGGTTAACCAGATATTCAAACATGTTGATGTTTTCATGAGTTACTTGATCACATGATAAAACGTTTATTGCAGTCATGTAAATTTCCAAGGAAAATAGGAGAAAGTTAAGGTGGCAAAACTGTCAAAGCAAATAAGATTATCTCATTTGTAAGCACTTCTAGTGGATTATGTACTACAATATTCCTTTGTCCCTGCAAAATGTTGTGTGTCCCCCAATTCTGGAGGGTGAGGGACACAGTGTCCTCTGACCTTTGGATCCTAGGTGCAACACTGCATTAGAGGTTGAATGGTGCTGTTGTTCAACCTAACAAAATAATCATGTTTTTGAATTTTATATATGGAGTAAAAATCCGACTTCAAAGAAATGTTGCCGCTGATCACAAACTTTAATAAAAATGGCTCTAACATTATCTTTCAACGCAGTCAGTGATGTGTATGTAATAACATTTGTTTTTTAACACGCATCTGTTTGATGTTTTTAACTTCAGACAAATTGGGTTGTTCCACTTAGTGTACTTTACCTATGCAAATTAGCTAATGGACTTTTCCTCAGCAGTGCTCAAAGGATTTGACACATCACCCTAGCTATTGTGAGCCAATTCAGTAAATCTCTGAAAGGTGTCTGTTTGTCGCTGACCACCTCACCTTTTAATTGTCTCTAAAACATCTGTATAAACTGCCCAGAGGATAGTTTTATATGAGCTCTGAGCAAGACTATTTACTGTTTATACATACCACAGCTTACGGGCATATATCATTGTGAGCAAGAAAGTTACTTTTTTTGTGGGAATTTTTTTTTCTCGCTAAGATTGCTGAAAATCGTGTTTTTCAAAACACGACCGTGTCGGGGGGGGGGGGGGTGTTTGGGAGTCCAAAATCGTGTTTTTCCCATGACACGTCGTGTTATGGGCATGTATGTGATAAGGTGATCGTTATAAATAGGTTTATATGTACTGATTTGTGTATAACTGGACCAACTAAACCTGGCATTTTATTCAGGTGGTCCTTGTAGCCGAACTGAATGTATTAATATTAATTAGAACCTTATTTTAATAATACCTGTCCGGATCAACTACAGCAGCAGGCTTAAATTTTGCCTTGCTTACAGGGTTATCCACTTGTATTTTTTCCTGAATATAGGAGGCAATTTTTTTATTTGGAAGGGGTACGAGTTGTCTCTTGTACTTCTCAAGGGCTGTGACCATTCGTGATCGATACTCGTTTTCTGAGCTACAGATCACAATCAGGGAGTAATCTAAATAAATAAATAAAAGATATATTTGAATTATTATACCTGTATTAGTGAATGACTCATAAATATGTGCAAAACTGTGAAGGTTTCAAGTTAGGAAAAAATACAGAGTCCTATAGAATTGAGAGCCAAAAATACAGTTTTTATTGGTCAGTAAAAATATAAAATTGTCTTCTCCGACTTCTATTTGTTAAATTATTAAACTTATTCCTCCTCCCCGCAAAAGCACTGTCACAGATAAAAAGTAAACATGTACATTGTAGTACCTCCAATGTAACCCTCTAGGATTGGAGCAACAAATATGCAAAACAGTTCTTCTGCTTTCATAATCTTTCTTTGTCTTTATGCTATGTGAACTAAAACTCAGATTGTGCAAAAGATTCCATATGAAGTCAAACAAGGGCACATAAATCCATCCAATGTTTTGGCAGAAATTATGACAACAAGTTTATATATGAATTTTAATTTAACTTTAAATTCAATTTGCAAGATTTAATTTTGGTATGCCATCATCATTAATAATTATTCTGCAATCATTTTGGGATGACTGATGGATGGAAAGATTGACTGGTATAGAGTTAGACAAAAGACTAAATAGAACAAAAACTCCTTTCAATAATTGCAGTGGGAAAATAAAAAGGTGCAAATGGAAACAACAATATAAATATACATCCAAACTTAATATATACACGTCACCTTTATTCTGGATTTGTTGCATATAGTTCTTCAGGCACATCTCCCCTCTCTCGCTGACTTCAAAATTCAGCAGGTCAGCATTCACAAGACAGTGGATTCTGGAACTCCTGTCATCAAGACTCCTACGCCAGAAAACATCCAGCTGCCAAGTCAAAACAATTTTAAATAAACTTCATTTTTTTTAAATTTCAAAGCTTTACCTTATCAAAGTATTTCATGATACTGATATAAGCATTAAATAAGGGTAGTGGAAAAAGTGGAAAGACGGGAGAAGGTTAACATTTAATATTAATAATAATTTTGTACCAAGTAAGTCAGAAATGTAAAATCAATTAAATCATCACTGGAGGAGCAATTCATAGCTTAATATAACCAAAAGTTAAAAGATGCTGGGACCTTACAAAATTTCACTTTACTGAACCAAAGTTAGAAACAGCAATGTTTGACAAACTTTGACAAATAACCTTAGATTATACATAGTGCTGGGTGCATAGCAAAGGACCCAGCTTGCTACAATTTGCTTTGGAGGGACTTAAACAGAGGAACTTTGTGAATACACAAGGGTGTATCCAACAATAATGGGCTAATAACTCCATAAACAAGAGGTCCCAGTGAGTCTTATAACATTCATCTGGCTGACATCTGCTTAACAGCTAATTGCAAGAGCAGCTGATAAAGAAATCTCGGTGAACTGGATGCTTTTTCTTTAAATTTCTAACAAATTGCTGTTGATTGCATATGCTATGAAAACAACTGTTTCAAGATTTCTAGATTATTTTTTTTTATCTCTATACATATTTGAGAGCACATCAGCATTATTTGTCCTATGACAGGATGCTCCGTGTCAAAAATTGTCAGATTCTGCTCAGCAGTTTTTTTTTATAAAGTTGTGTAAATGTTTTTCTACTTTAGTAACAGAAACCATATTTTGATGGCAGAACAGCATTATACGTAAATATTGGAAAAGTGTGCAAGCTAGGAAACTTTATGTCAAACTTGATTAAAGTATGTTGAATGATTTTCTGGAAAAAATTTGTTGTTGTTTTTTTTGTAACAGCAGCCATATTTGATGGCAGATTGGCACCATCTATATAAAACTCAAATTCTTCATGCCAGAATACTTTCTGTACAATTTGGTTAATATCTATTGAATGGTTTTGGAAAAGAAGTCATTTAAAGAATTTTCCATTTGTGGCAGATTTAGTCAAATTCTTTTCAGCATTTTGTACAAGTGATTTAAGTTGTTTCTATTTTCAATAATGGTGACTTTTCTATTTTTAGTAATGACAGCCATACTTAAAAGCAGATCAGCATAATTTGTATGAATTCAAAAGGCCTTTGTGACAGAAAACATTGTCAAATTTGATCATATTATGTTCAGAGGTTTTTGAGAAGAAGTCATTTAAAGTTGTTGTTTTTTTCCTTCTCTATTTTTAGTAATGGTAGTCATAATTGATAGCAAATCTGCATTACTTGTGTAATTCTGAATACCCTTCATGCCAGGATGCTCTCTCGGGAATTCAGTCAAAATTGGTCTGGTGGTTTTTGATATACAATGGACTCCAGGTAATACAATTAGCTTACTTGGCCTTACAGCCAGGCAAACTAAAAATGATATAAAATTCTGGCAATCAAATTCATTCTGGAATTCAATGATATAAAGCTGCACAAGAAATTCATGTGAAATTAAATGATTACTGGTATGTATGTAGTGTACTGGGTTTAACAGCACATCAGTACAATTTAGGCTATAGAGTGTCGAATAAGTTTTGGTACATACATGTATGAAAAGGCACACAAAATGAGTACAAAGCCAGAAAGATTAAAATCCTTATAATTCAAAGTCCATTTCTTTATATAAACCACATTCTTTAAAAAGTCCAATTCAGGGTGAATGGTTAAAAAAAAAAACATATGTCATCACTCCAACAATTAATGACATGATATCCTTACAAAGAAAAGTCCCGTGAATGGCATATTTTACACCCACCCAATGTTCAAAAGTCTTCTGTGTAGGAAGTAGTAGGGCATGGTTTGACTCTGGAGATTATTGACCAATGGGTCTTGATGACTGGGACCTTGAACTAAAGTTACTGTGCAGAAATCATTATTTTCTTATTAGACTTATCATGACTATGACCTCTGAACTCTAGACCACATAATCTATACGTTACTTTATTACCCTACATGCAAACCATCCACAAAGTTTTGTCAAGGAACTTACTTTAGCAAAAAAGTTATTCTGAAAACCCCATTCTACTCTGAGCTATGATCACCTTGACCTATAAACTTCTGACCCAAAAATCTGAAGGTCTCTTCGATACCAAAAGTGTGAGTCCCCCATACACTGTGGTGAAGATATGTGATATAGAACAAAAATGTGCAATTTATCCACAAACTGTGGTGAAAAATGCATGGTTGTGAACCGAAATTTTTGTGCAAAAAACTTTCGTTCTTTCAGTCACAGTGACATTAACCTTTGACATTTTAACCCCCCAAACAATGTGTTTCTTCCTTACCCCAAGCACACGTTATTCACAAAGTCTGGTCCAGGTCTACGATGTGGAACTAATGTTATTATCGAGAATCATTTTAATCTCTTAGTTACAGTGACCTTGACCTTTGATCTTTTGACACCCAGATTGATAAGCTTATTCCTTATACCATATGCAAGCTATCCACAAAGTATGGTCCAGGTATGTGATGTAGAACTTAATTTATTGTGCAGAAACTATTTTTCTTCTTTTAGTCACAGTGACCTTGGACTTTTAAACCCAAAATTGACAGGCTTTATTCTTATCTCAAGTGAAACAAATTCACAAAGTTTGGCAAAGGTATGTACTGTAGAACTGAAGTTATGCAGAAACAATAAAGTTAATGGACAGATGGACAGACATTGTCAATGTATCATACACTCCATGAAAAGGTAGGCATATAAAAATCTCATAGGAAGTAGATGCTGAAAATTAAACTCATTCCAGATCTCATCAATATAAGCTAAACATCAAATAGATATAACATCCAACATTCTAGAGTGAAAATATGCAGCAGAAACCATTCCAAAGAGATGGGAAATTAGGGGCCATAACTCCTCTATATCCTGACACAGGAAGCAGAAATAATATAAATGTAGTTGAAACTGAACAAACCTTGCAGCATACATGCCATAACACGACGTGTCACGCAAAAAACAAGATTCTGGACTCCCGACCCCCCCCCCCAACACGGTCTTGTTTAGAAAAACACGATTTTCAGCAATCTTAGCGAAAAAAAAATCCCCCCCCCCCCAAAAAAAAAACGAAAGAAAAAATGTACATTTCTTAACCACAATTTGTTTTTAATTTGTGGACTCCTCCTAGCCCTTCCCAGCATATTGGCTGGTTGGAGCTATAGAGATGTCCCCTCATAAGATCTAAATACCAAAAAGGCTTTAATATTTAAATATTGAAAATGAATTTTTGAATGAGGTTCCTCAGATTTTTTTAATTATTTTTTCCCCTAAAAATTATAATTTTTCAGAGCACATGGCATCCAGGCAAGTATTCCACTCCCTTCAGGTATTTCCTGTTGGGCTGGTTTCCTTACCCTTCTCCCCTATATAAGTTGCAAATCATTCCTTGTAGTGGTGAGATTTATCAAAGTTGCACTATTTACCGTTTTATTTGTTTTTGTTTGGTGCGTGTTAGAATGCAAGTATATTCTCTCTCACATATACTTGCACGTTTTCTTACATATATATATTATTATTATTTTGGGTGGTTATTTAAAGTTCATTACTTAACAATGATATATGCCCATAATCTGTGGTATGTATAAACAGTAAAAAGCCCTGCTCAGAGCTCATGTAAAGCTGTTTTAGAGACAATTAAATTGTAAGGCGGTCAGATATAAACAGAGACCTTTCAGAGATTTACTAAACTGGCTCACAATAAGTAGGGTGATGTGTCATGTCAAATCCTTTGAGCACTGCTGAGGAAAAGCCCATTAGCTAATTTGCATAGGTAAAGTACACTAAGTGGAACAACCCAATTTGTCTGAAGTTAAGACATCAAACAGATGCGTGTTGAAAAACAAATGTTATTATAAATCATTGACCACATCGAATGAGATTATTGAAGCCATCTTTATTAAAGTTTGTGATCAGAGGCAACATTTCTTTGAAGTCAGATTTTTACTCCATATATAAAATTAAAAAATATTATTCGGTAGGTTGAATAACAGCACCATTCAACCTCTAATGCAGTGTTGCACCTAGGATCAAAACGTCAGGGGACACTGTGTCCCTCACCCTCCAGATTTGGGGGACACAAGATTTTAAAGGGACAAAGGAAAATTGTAGTACATAATGCACTAGAAGTGCTAAAAAAAAATGAGATAATCTTATTTGCTTCTACGGTTTTGCCACCTTAACTTTCCCATATTTTCCTTGGACATTTACATGATTGCAATAAACTTTTTTATCATGTGATCAAGTAACTCATGAAAACATCAACATGTTTGAATATCTGGTTAACCTGAAATGAACTGCACTATGGAATTTTAATAATTTAAAAGTATCAAATCATGAATCAAATGATAAATTGTGTATTTGCATAAATTAGTACCTTTTTTCATTAATTTAGCCTGAGAAAAAAATTAAATCTTCACTGCCGTAGGTGTGACTTTAACCTCAACAATACGTTACAATAGCAGTGGTCAAAGACCTGAGCAACTCGGCCGACAACAACAAACCTTAAATGTTTTCATTGCCAGATTCATTGTTTTGAAATGGATATTCATTGCCATCTTACAGGTTTTATCACTTTTAGCGACTATGGCCATTGCTTGCACCAATGTACACGTGGATGCAAATTCGTGAAGGAAAAGTTTACGCATATTTGTGAACACAAATAACACTTGCAGTGTTATTGTCGAACCAAAGACTGAACTACTGAAGCAGCTGTTATGTATGATGTTTATATAATATTATAAATATTTTAGGAAATTATAAATGTTTCTTCACTTTAATATTTGCTTAAATCTTAATGTTATCAGGAAAAACATGTTTAACTAGTGTCCTTGAATTAGGTTGTTTTGATCAATATGTTTTCTCAATTTGAAGGTCAAGGTTGATTTTTGTTTACAAGTAAAAATTTCATTAAGATGACTCATATTCTAGAACATTCTGTCATGTGACCAATCTTTATATATTCCATGTTTGGTGGACATTTATTCAGTTTTGACATTACCATCAGTCTTGTAAAGAGCTATTACAGTTGTGAAAATTCATTACAAATTCTAAGAGAGGAATTATTTTAAATATTCATGCTCATAAACTTTTGGATTTTGGATTTTTAATTAATGCTTTTGGAATTTAATTGAACTTATTCAGAGATTTTGGAATACTTCATTTTGACATCAGCACATCAAGATTACTAGTGCATCAGGACTTTGGAGACCATTAGCACATCATAACATTCAAGGACACAGCCGTGAATTCGGAACATTCTATATTTAGGACTTGTGATTAGAACAATCATTCTTATTGGATTATTAGGATTTCAAAACACATTACTGTAAGTGACTTTTTGATTTTTCATTTTAATTATCTAGTAATAAATTGCTTGTTGATTTTTACTTGATTTGTTGGTTTCACTTTCTTTCTGTTACATTTTTCTTAGACCATAGAGTCGTAACACAGCAAAGACTGCATGTACCGTAATTAAAACTACATTCCACTGTCCAGTGGATTTTAAAGGCAGTAACTTGTTGTATTTTTGTATTTAATGTCTGTGAGGTTGTGACCACGTTTGTGGTGATGTTATTTGACAATGCCAAGTCTTCCATTTTTTTGTTTGTTAGTATATAAATTGCATCAGAAAAAACAAATGGTATTTTCTTTTATTCAGATTTGAATTTCCAGTCATTTGCTATAGGCTGATTTGAAAAGATAGCTTACTCTTATTTGGATGACGTCACTTTTAGGGGGTCACACGCAATGACCCCCCTTGGGACATCAAAACACACTTTTTGAGTCTCAAAAAAAACCCAGCACTGTCTGGGAATATGGAAAGTATGTTGCAGCACAAAAACAAAGCTAAGGAGGATGTGCAGTCAAGGGCAATAACTTTTCTAAATGATGCAGTTAAACTCTGGCAATCAAACTCCTTTAAAGTTTTTTAATAAAATGCTGCATTTAGTTGAATTTTTCTACAATCTAGAAATTGGAACAGACTGAAAGTCTATGAAATGCTTTTTGGAAGCTTACGATTGATATTATTTCAGTGATCATTCCTCTCAACAGTAATTTCATTGTTTTTCTTCCCCCTCCTCTCTCACTACTCTCAGTACAATAAATTATACCATTTCACCTTTGTTTTCATATGCAACATTCTAACTACCTGACTATCACGAGTCACTTTCAGTAAAATGAGTCCAGCACATGGTTTTTATCTGCCTAAAAGTCAAATCCAAGGGCCATTGGCCAAGAAATCTGAGTTAGTATGATGCTGGCAGACATTTAGAGGTTTTTCTACTTTTAGTGACAGCAGCCATATTTAATGACAGATTGGTATTATTTATATTATTTATATCAACTTGAAAGGCCTGGATAGTCTCCGTCATATTTGGTCAAATTCTGTTCAAAAATTTTTTAGACGAGTTAATGTGAAGGTTTTTTTCTATTTTTAGTAACAGCAGCAATATTTAATCATGGATTGGTGTCATTTGTACAATTAAAAAGGCTTTCATGCCAGGATGCCTTCTGTCAAATTTGGTCAAATTCTGTTTAATTATTTTTGACAAGAAGTCCTTTAAAAGAGTTTTGAAATTTTAGTTACAGCAGCTATATTTGATGGCAGATTGGCATTATTGGCATTATTTGTACAAAATTTAAAGGACTTTATAGCACAAAATGCTATCAAATTTGGTTTAATTTCTGTCAAGTGGTTTCTGAGAAGAAGCCGTTTCGAGATATCTGATAGCAGATTGGCATTATCTATATAAATCTGAAAGTCCTTCATGATGCAATGCTCTCTGCCAAGATTGATTCAAATGAGTCCAATGATTTTTGAGAAGTTAAAAATAGCATTTGTTGACAGATGAGAAACAACATGGCCACAGAACCATATTATATGCTCACTTGGACTTATGGCTAGGTGAGCTCATGACCAATTAAAAGATTATAATTTCTATGATCAATTATGGAAAAAATTCAGTTCTATGTTACTCCAACTGTTTCAGACTTCAAACTACTGTGGATTCTTTGATCTTTATGGGTATATATTTTGTGCTTTTGCAAGATAGTCTATTTTTGTTGGTAATTTGTGGATTGGGGAAGGGGTTCTATTTTTTCCAGAGAGTGATCCTTATTCATTAGGGCTTTACAGTCATAATTTGTAGCAACAACTACAGTCACAATACAAGTCTCTTGAAGGGACTGATGCTCTACTGTCCAAAACGAATTTCCAGGAATTCAAGATAAGACCATTTCTTCGTTTAAACTGCCGAGATCTGAAACCATCTGATATTCTTGAATGCAGTTGACAACCTTGCTCAAAAACCAATACAGATAAATCGATCATCTGATATGAGCAAGATTCGAAAGAGGATATTCTGTGTATTGTTGTGTAAGAAGGACTCTATGTGCTGTGACAGCAGATCCTTCCTCAGTGGTAAATCCATGGGGTCATCTATCAACAGGTTGAGGAGATCGCTCATCCATGATCAATGGGGCCACAGGGGGGCTATCGGGATGAGATGTGATGTGGATCTGTCTTCTAACACAGTGACGGATTGCTCTGCAGGCACTGTGCATCAACCAGTCAACAAAATACTGGATGATGAGAACCCATAAAGACCTTAACTGAGCCACCATTACACCCATCACCTTGGAAAAATCTATGGGAATGGAGGTTAGGCCAAAGGGAAGCACCTGAAATTGAAAGATCTCCTTACCGAGACAAAACCACAGGAATTTCTTGAGGGACAGGAAGATGGGGATACAAAGGTAGGCATTCTGGAGATCTATGGAGACTGCCCAGTCATGTAACCTCAGAGCATTCCTGAGGCAGTTGTCTCCATCTTCAAACACTCTTCCAGAAGAAACTTGTTTAATGGGGAAAGATCAATAACTAGGAAGATCTGGGAATAAAATCCCAAACTTTGGATGTTTATCATCCATCCTATTGTGCCCTTGCTTACAAGGGTGTACACTCCTCCCTTTGGGAGACCAGCTGGGATTGATGGAATCAAATTGGGGTCCTTGAAAGAGGTGGAGGGTCCCTGAAGCATAGCAGGTAACCCTCTTTCACTGTGGAAAGGACCCATGCATCATCCGCGAGGTCTGACCAAGCCTCTGAAAATGGGCCAGTCTGGCATCTACTGCCAGGAAAAGGGGGACTTGGCATAAGAGGGTGCTATTCTCCTTATGACCAACTGTCTCTCTTCTGAGAGAATGGGAAGTGGTCCACAGACTTCCTTCAATGGTCCTTCTGGACACCTCATCATGTGAAGGACAGGCATTAAGGAGTTAGTTTTAAAATGGGTCTGATGGTTCTGCTGGGACCCCTGCTTGAAACATTTGAGAGGAGGACATACTGACCTTTCAGGATGTGGGCATTTATTGGTCTAGCCAGACCTGGAACCGTGGCTAAGGACTGATGCTGCTGATCCCTCAAATCTTGCAAGGCCACTTTAGGAATTAGTCCTCCAAGAAGCATCTCTACATCAAGCAGGGTTGACCTGAAAATAACTTTGCTTTGCTCCACTAAAACCTTTGATGCCTCCAAAAGCATCCCAACAGAGGTGGAGAAGTTCAGCAGTGGCAAAGACATCAAGAGCATCTGTCTTGATGTCTTGGCAACAGCCTCCAACAATCTCTGCAAAGCAGAGACAATGATTCCTCCTTCTACAGACTGAAGATGAAAGATTGGCATGAGAGGCTATAGTAACTAGTGTATAAGCCTTGAGTTACAAAGCCTCGAGGGACTTAATGGAGCGATGGGCCCACCTGAGTCCAAGGCAGTGGGCTTTAGGGGCCAAGCAGGCAAATGTACCTTGTCACTGGAGGTGGAAACCAGGGGTCAAATTGTAGACCAGGGGACAGACCACACCTTCTGCTATCTGGATGCCTTTTGACCTTGTGACAACTTCTGGGTAAACTCCCTAACCTTCAATGAGTGTGGAAGCAACAAAAGGTCCATTGTAGATTGTGCCCTCGAGAGCCTCTCCTAAGTTGAGAGGATCCAAGTGTCCTAAGATCACGAGGGTTTTGGACAAAGATCTCGGGGAAAGAAGCAGTAAGCCTAGTTTACCACTTTGTCTAAGGTCAAAAAATTCCTCCTCCTCCATCACCTGGCCTGTAGAATGGAATGAAGATGGGACCCCAAAAGAGAAGAAGGGACCAACACAACCAGGTCTTCTGGGAACTCATTCTGCATCTACCAAAGGTGAGAGTTCACTGTCCTGTCTTCACTCTCAGGGTGAGACAGAACTATCCCTTCTTATCTTCCTCCTTGGAGAAGGGACTTTAAAATTGTTTATAATTGTGGGTTCATTGTCCTGTCTCCCCTCATGGGGAGGGGGAGGCTGGGACTAACCCATTGTTCCTCTCTCTTTTGGAGAAAGGGATTTATGATCCCCTCTCGACACATAAGGAGGCGAGTGGTGGCCCCCCTCCGTTTTCTTTAATAACAAGGCTGGGTGGGATGATAGGGTCTATGGCGAGCCATGGGAATGTCATCCATGGTGCCATGGGATGAAAGGGAGACAAGGCCAACTCATCAACAGGTGGTGGGAGTCCACAAGCCCCATAGCGTTTCAAAGAGAACATACAGAAAGAGGGGTGTCAACCCAATTCCTTTTCCCTAAATGGGTGATCAAAGCCCAGAGCCTGTTCTCTGTAGGGACTGAACAGTAACATAGAAAAAGAGAGGTATTGACTTGAGCCCTTTCCCTTGACTGGTGGTTGAGACCCAGTACCTGTTGTCCAGTACCCACTGTCTGGTGACAGACGACACTGGGAGACTGGTATGAATCGCCTTACCCAGTGACCAGTGCCTGTGTGCTCAGTGCCTGGTTACAGACACTCCATGACTGTTACTTCATGCATTGTCCAGTGCGTGGTACCAGTGGTGTACTGGCCATTGGGCATACTGGGACAAATCCCAGTGGGCCACTGCAAAAAAATTGTGTGAGCAAAACCCCGGGCATGTCCCAGCAGACCGCCGCATCGGTGGGCCATCAAAAAATCCGTTTTTACCAGTGTTTTACTGGTGTGAGCAATAGCCCAGGCCTGTCCCAGCAGATAAGTCCAGGGCCGAGTTGCTTACCCAGTACACTCTTGCATGGTACCCAGTGCCAAGAGTCCCATACCCAGTGACCAGTCACCAGGCAATGACTGGTACTGATCACCTTAACTGGTGACTGTTTCTTGAGACATTACCCGGCAACCGGTGATCAGTACCCTGTGACCAGTCAGCTGTCACTAGGTAATGACTGGTCACCCATCACCAAGCAATGACCAGTCAGACAATGAAGACCTGATGGGTGAAGTCTCTATTCAGGCAACTCAAGTGAGACAAATGAGATCCCCTCAATCTGTAAACAGGTCTACTTGAGTGAGAAGAAAATATGCTCCCCTTTAGTCAGGAAGGCTAGACTTGCTACTGGGTGATGGCATCTTCCATACAATGGGGAGTACTGAGGATACTTCCCTCAATGGAGTTGACAACTTCCTTCCAAATATCAGTGATACCACCTTTGTGAGAGCAAGCAATTTTCTGTACCTAATTGAGATCCACAGACCCCTCCCCTACAGGATATGGCAGCTTCCTTACATCAGGTAGTGGCCTAGACCCCTTCTTGGACCAGAGGGGGTCTTCCAGTGAAGAAGAGGAGGAAGCAGGTCCCTTCTTCCTGTCTCTATAGGTGCAGTGGCTTTCTGCCAAGTCCCATGCCTCATCAGACCAAAGGGCACAAAAATGACATCCATGCATGCATGCACATGAAGTGCACAACAAGCAGGTGGGATGTGTGTCCAAGCCACCCTTTCTATGACCACATTTTTCCACACCTTGAGGAATACTGAAAGGCTGAAACAATCAACTGGAACAAGAAATGTGTGGGGTAATATTTACATCGATTACTAAGAGTGAGATAAAAAGAGATAAAGTGCCACTTTGCTACAGTAGTTCAATAATCAAAACCCTCAAATTTAATGAAAAGGGGCACATATAAACTAAATTTAGACAATGACTGGGGTGAAAATATCAATTTCAACACAAAAAATATGCAATTAAAAGCAGATACACCAAAAGACTACCAAGATGATGAAAAATATCAATCACCCAGAGACACATGAGAACTATAAGCAGTCTAAAGAAAAGAAGGACAATATTCTGAATGATGGAAATAACTAAGGAATCGGACTGAGATCATGTTGCTTTCTGTTCTAGACACCCAATAACTAAATGGAGGGGGAAATACTCACCTAGGACTGGAGACTAGTGCCAGGCAAAAAGATAGCAATGCAATAAGATAGCAATGCAATAATAGCAGGTGTTGTATTGCTGCTATTAAAACCAAAGCAAGGAGAATGGGAAATCAGGGACAATAAACACTGTAAATTAGAAAGGATTTGCTTTTGAAAGCAAAATCACATATCTCCCAGGAAACAAGACAGCAATGCAATAATAGTAGGTATTGTATTACTGCTATTAAAACCAAAGTAAGGAGAATGGGAAATCGGGAACAATAACTCCTGTACATTTTAAAAGATTTGTTTTTGAAAGCAAAATCATATGTCTTACCCACACCCCTCCCCACCATGACAATAATTAAATTCTGTGACTCTAGTACTTGACAAAAGGAAAGGAACAATTAATCAAGGTGAATAAAGTTACATTTTCTTTGGAGTGTGACACAGAAATTGTTTGATTTTTAAGCTCTGGATTTTAAGTTTGATCTCCTTAAATCGAAAGAGTTCAGTCAATTTAGGTACCGTACAGTAAGATTCAGCTTTGCAAAAATTAGAATAAGACTGACCTGCATCCATGCTAGGAGGTTAAAATCTTGTTAAAAAGAAACAGATTTTGTATTTGCAAAAAGAATGCAAACCAAACAAGTCAATAAAATTCAATGTAGAAAAATTACTATAATAACTGGACATTAATAATAGGCCAACATGATTTAACCTTTAATTGCTTTAATTTTCATATTTTTGGCAGAAGAAATGGGCAAAATGTAAACTGGAAGGATGGGTATGCATTTTAGCTTCTTCTTCTTTGATAATTTTCATATTTTAGGCAGAAGACATGGGCAAAATGTAAACTGGAAGGATGGGTATGCATTTTAGCTTCTTCTTCTTTGATATTGGGATTTCTGCTTTGTGTTAATCTCTTTACTGATCTCTTTACTGATTGAAATCTATATATAAATTTGTGTATATAGTCACTTTTGAAACTACACAGTTGTCTAGTACTGATCTACAACTTTCCCTTATCTTGTTGAACAGTTGTAAAAATGTAGCATTATCTAAAATAAGCCATCTACTTCATTCTTTACCATTGCCATTAAAAAAAAATCTGAATTGAAATTAACAATTGTAATGTATATTGAATCTATTGTGTGCTTAACTTTGTCTAGTATAGTACAGTTGTACTTATTTGTACTTTAAAATATGGTTACTTGTCAACAAGATGTTTACCACCATTTGAGTTCAAGGTCGGTCTCACTTGCTATTAGATTGGGTTTTTCCCCATTTCAATGACTCACGTCTTGTTAAGATGTGGGTCAACAGGAAATGTGTATATATCGGAGACCTCATAAACAAATAAGTAATTCCTATTCTAGAATTCATGTTCTAAACATCAGTCTGTATGGAATAATTTTGAGATCAGAGTTTACTGTTGTGCCATTGAACTCAGATATCATTTGAGAGGACTTATCTTAAGTGCTCATTGACTCATTGGCTTTTGGATTAATATATTACTTTGGACTTTTGTGAACTCATTCAAAGACACTCTGGATTGTATCACTTTGGTATATCAGGATATTCAAGACTATTGGAATTCATTAAGATCATTCGATATTTTTGGGCTTGTGATAGGACATTTAATATTATTTCGAATTTGATTAACAAATAGTAAGTGCCTTTGAATTTTTACTTTGTATTGTTGGGAAATAAATTGCTTGTTGACTTTACTTAAATTGTTGGTTTCACTTTCTTTCTGTTCCTTATTTTTAGGACCTAGAGTAATAACCCAATATATTTTATAAATTTATGTGGAATAATTCAGTTGATAAAATTAGAAGAAAAGTTGTTGTTAAGGATTACAATTTGGGAGGTTTGAGGATGATAGATGTATTTGCTTTGATGGAAGCATTAAAGATCACTTGGATTAGACAACTTACAAGTACAACAACAAAATGGAAATACATCTTAGAGGCATCATTCCAAAATATCACTAATTTCCACTTGTTTGGGGTAGACTACCTAAAGAAAAAACTAGGTTACTTAATACTTTTTGGAGAGATGTTTTTTGCATTGATCAATCTTGAAAATACTTTTTCAGTTTATACAGCTATTGAGTTTTTAGATATTCCAATATGGTAGAGTAGGTGCTAAATCTGTTTTTTATATGAATTGGTTTGAACATGAAATTATAAGAATTAATGACTTTGTGGATGCTAGTGGACAGTGGACAGTGGTTTAGTATGAATCAACTTTCAGCTTTTCTTGCAATTCAAACAAATACTCATAATATACCAAGGCTTAATAAGAGTAATAACTGAATAGCACACCAAAGTTGGAAAAAGACAAATAGAAAAACTCACAGATTCAGCTCTAAACTACTTTACATTGTAGTGGAAAAAATGGGTTGCAGAAGTATTTATAAGAAACTGATCAAAAATGGGGAAAATCCTACCTCAAGAGGCAAGTGGAACAGAGAATTTGGTCCAATAGAAGATGACGATTGGCAACAAATTTTCTCTCTCACATTCAGATATAGTGTCCACAAATAAGGTGGTTTCAGATAAAGATTCTGCACAGAATTATTGCTACAAATACGTTTTTATTTAAAATTGTTATAACAGATAGTAATATGTGCTTTTTTGTGGGCAGCTTCCTGAATCCATTTGCCATTTTGGGGGGTAATGTCATATAGTTCAGAGGTTTTTGACAAATTTTGTGTCAATGATTACTACTAAATGTACTCATTTACAAAACTGTAATTTATCAAACAAAAAGGTGTTGTTTGGTATATACAATAGGCAAGAGGCAGATGATGTATTCAATTTTATCCTATTACACACAAAGTATTACATTTATAAGTGCAAGTACTGTAATACCCATCCTCATATATATCATTTTAAACAAGTTTTAAACAGTTTTATTTAGTAGAAAAATACAATGCTTTTAAGCATCTTGAAGGTGAAGAAGTGGACGACTTACATAGATGTGCTTCAGTAGAGCAAGTTGTCTCCAGAGAAAGTTAAGACCAGTATATCATGTTAAGACATCATGTAATGTTGCTATGCCCATGTACCAGAAAATAATTTATATTAAATTTTTTACTTTCTGCTCTCTTAATCTGATCACCAAACCTCTACAATGGTGATCGGTATTGGGAATGACTATACATGTATTTTTATATTGATCCATACAGTACTCTCTCTCTCTCTCTCTCTTTCTCTCTCTCTCTCTCTCTCTCTCTCTCTCTCTCTCTCTCTCTCTCTCTCTCTCTCTCTCTCTCTCTCTCTCTCGAACGATTTATTTCTTTATATGGTGACACTTTTGTCCAAACTTTCTAAAGAGGTGAATCCAGGGCCCCAACCCTGGCATCTCTACTTGTGTGTCTGGATTAATAAAAAAATTCAAACAATAAAAAAAAAATAATTAGAAATGTATGACAAAAAATACATAATAAATAATGTTGAATTTATGAAACTCGTTGAATAATTACAAGCTTTTGTGAGCCTAGGTAAGCAACAGCTGCAAATGATTCAACAAGTTTCATAAATTTAATATTAAGTAAATTACCCATTTGAGATTCTGTTTATCACAGTTTTTTTTGTTGTTTTTTTTAGTGGAAAGAGTTTGGATAGAAAGAAGAACAGATGATTCTCGGCATTTCATTAATTCTGGCTCAGATGCTGCACCTTTCAATTCTTGCATGTGAAAAAATAATCCCAGATGCGAGTTGAATCAGTAATGCACAATTTGATGACCAATAACATTTAAAAGTAGATTTGTTTTTACAAATTATGAATCAAAGAGCAACTGTCATTCCAAATCATTAGAACATCTGACACGGGCATCATTTTTTAAAATTGAATCTCTAATGGAAATTCCTGAGTGATGTCACAGTTCGCTTGGGTCAGGCCAGCTGGAGTAGTTGACATGACATATACACCTCTCCCCCGATAACTTGCGTGTAACAGGGTCCAAAAACACAGACTGCACTATAAGCTAGGGCACGAGTTACCAAGGGACCTCTAAAAAAGTGAAGAAATGAAGAAGGGGTGCCATCCTGGCTAGACATTGAGAAGAAACAGGGGGGGGTAGTGGTACTGTTTAATGGCTGAATAGTCCTTTTATAATTATGTTGGAAATAATTGTCAATAAAAAAATTTTCTAATGAAATTGTTCGCCTTTTGGTATAAATTACTTTTATTTTCAAGATAACCAATCTCGGAAAGATTGTAAAAAACATTACTTTGAGAGGTTTTAACACACACCACGTACATGTGTACGTCATTGTGTACCTGCAAAACATTACACTGTGTATTATGTCATTGGCTTTTTTTACCAATTCAGGAATTTTAAGTTCACTACAAACTCTGGAACTTGCTTCTCCATAATGAACCATATCTATGAAACCAAGCTTTTCATTCACTCCTTTTGCTTGGTTGCCTTGCTATCTTTGATCACATCTATGAATGACTACGATAACTTAAGGTAGTTTATATGTGTTACTTACATAATAATATTTATAACAGTGTTCAGGTGGTCAATTAATATGAGTTGACCTGACACACATCTGTGACCACTAGCACTTATGCAGGTAGAATTTGCATACCTTTTAACTTTTTTTTATTCCACCCCCTTTATTTGATTCTATACAAAAGACATGATTATTGTGATAATACAATGCAGGTCTGCTTTTAATTGAGTGTAACAATACAACAAATACGTCTGCAAATCAGAGATCAAAACACAGTCGGCACTTAATTTGGTTCTCACAGAAACGCTCGCGGACATAGCTGTGATAGTAGATTGACATTTTTCATGTTGGAATACAAGATGGCATATCGCATTTATGATGATTACACTGAAACCGAATTAAAACAGAACTAAAGCACAAATTTCACTTGACAAAACTTATTTCATTGGTCTTTATTTCTTAAAGTGTTGCCAATAATAGCCATTAATGACATTTTCATTTATTGAAATTTCATCAAATATTGTTATTAACAGTATATGAGAATTTTTTTTTTGTAAAGAAAACGTAACAAAATTTATGACTTCTTATTACAAGATGAGAATTTCATGATGTTAATTAAAATTTCTGGGTACTAACTGAGGTTTTCGATGATAAAATGAGTGATATATCAAGGTTGCGTTTACGGATTTTCATAGTGATTTTCTTGATGCTCAACGAATAAGGGCCAATTCTTGTGGCATTTTCTAGAAAAACAATGGGAGCCAGCATTATAAGCGGGTTCGTGAGTTATCTGGACGTGAATTATCAAGGGAGAGGTGCACATGGATTTCAATTGTGTTGATGGATGCAAGATAGACAATGCAAGATGGATGCAGGGCCATATCATAGGCTCACCTGCCTTTCAGCAAGGTAAGCTAAAAGAAAATAGGATGTCACAAAACAACATGCTGTAATGGGTATCAATTGTAGCTTTTAGAATCCTTGTACAAAAAAATACACCCATATTTTTTTGACAGTTAATGATACAGTTTTCAAAAGATGAGAAGTAACTTCCCTATGAGGTGTTATGGTTGGCAGAAAGGTATTGCAATTTCAGTACAAAGGTCTTCTTTTGCAAGTTTTTGTAAATTCTTATATCAGCATAAATCTGAATATTCATAGAAATCACATATATGCTAGATGCTTTAGTAAAAAATTGTGCCCAAAAAATGTTCTCACTTATGCTGCTGAATTTTCAGGCTGAGGAATAGGTGAAAATATATTTTATATGGAAATTTCCTATTAGAAGAACACATCTAAACTAAAATTTACTGTTGTAACAAATTATTTCAATTAAAAGTACCTAGATAATATGAAACACAGATGAAGAGATGAATGTTCATGGTGAGGCTCAAAAGATCTGCAGCAATACAACAAAACGTAAGGTGAATATTCTTCAGTGAACAAGTAAAACAAGCAAATTCAGCAAATGTTTGTCCTCTGTCTACCATGTGCAGTCACAAAAGTTTACAATAATGAAATCTGACCATGACATTTAAAACATAAAGTTACTGGGCAGACATGGAAAGCAACCAAGTTTCACTGCCATATCTGAAAGGAAATTGGAGATAAAGTGCAGAAATGGGGTTAAAAAAAAACAACAACTGATCTATGACCTTGAAAATAAAAACCTAGACAATGATACATGAGACACCATCAAATTGAGAAGCGTAAGTATACCATGGTTCATCCCTGTACCTCACACAGCTTTTATGATATAAAACAGAAACAAAAGAAACCTTAAAATACTGACCTTGAGAATAAGACTGTACAAATTTACAATGCAACACATCTTCTAGTGACAACTTATAAGTATACCAAGCTTAATCCATGTATCTTAAACAGCTCTTAAGTTACAGAGCAGAAGGCAAACATTGACTGAAACATAACATATTGACCTGTGACCCTGACCTTTACCCTGAAGATAGAACTCACGATGTGGTACATGACACCCCTTTCAGTGATGATATATAGTTATAACAAGTTTTATCCTTTCATCTTGAATGGCTCTAAAATGACAGAGTGGAAAGAAAAGTGTAATGGAAAAAATCAACATGTAACACCATGACATTGACCTTGAAAACAAGACCCTCAATGTAGCACACAACACACCTGCTAATGATGACATATATGTATACCAGCTTGCATCCCTTAATCTTAAACAGTTCTAATGTGACAGAGTGGAAAAAAACATTTGATGGAAAATTTAGAATCCTGAGCTTACATACCTAAGTCTCAAATGGCTCTCAAGTTACAGAGCCAAAAGGAAAGTGTGATAAAAAAATTAAAATATTCAGGCATGCTCTTCACCTTGCAAATATGAACCCTATTGTGGCACATAACACACCTTCTAGTAATGATGTATGAGCATACAAAGTTTCATCAATTATTTCCAAACAGCTCTCAAGTTGTAGAGCACAAGGGAAAGTTTGATTGAAAACTTAAAATACTGAGCCATGACCTTGACCATGAAGATAGGACACCTAATGTGGTAAGCAACACACCTTTTTGTGATGATGTACATGTATGCCAAGTTTCATCTTTTAATTTCAATCTGCTTTAAAGTTGAACAGCAATAGGGAAACACATAAAATACTGGGCCATGACCTTGACCTTAAAGAGCACCCCCCCCCAATGTGGCACATGATAACACTTCTAGTGATGATCTACAAGTACACAAAGTTGCATCACTTGATCTCAAACAAATTTAAAGTTATTGAGTAGAAGGGAAAGTGATGAAAATGTTAAAATATTGAGCCGTGACCATGATCTTGAAGACTGCACTTCCAATGTTGTGCACAGCACACCTTCTAATGATGCTGCATAAATGTACCAAGTTTCATCCGTTAATGTCAAACAGCTTTAAAGTTATTGAGCAGAAAGGATAGTTCAATGAAAATGTAAAAAATACTGTGCATGGACTTGACCTTGAAGATAAGATGCCCAGTGTCGTATGTGACACACACTCTAGTGATGATGCATAAACATACAAAGTTTAATCTCTTAATCTCAAATGACTTTAAATTTATACAGAAGGAAATCTTAAATACTGAGCCATGACTTGTATGTTAAAGATAGGACACCAATTTGCCACACCTTCTAATAACGATGTACAAAGTGTAACAAGTTTCATTCCTCATTCACATATGGCTTTCAAGTTATAGAGTGGAAACAAAAGTGTGATGGATGGATGGACAGATGGAAATGCTGATACTGTCACCTGATTTTCTTTGAACAGACAGGGACAAAAAGGGTCATATCCCTGTCAAATATTAATGAAAAGTGCTGAAGATCAAATTTGTTCTAAATATTTTGTATGCACTTTTGTGTATAAAATTTTATCGATATCTATAAATTCTTAAGGTATGGTGCAAAAACAATAAATCTGCTTCTCATTATAAAACTCCAAATTAACAATGGGCAGGAACTATGTAAAATATTCATGGAAAACAAGTTTAACACTGAAAGACATGATCAATCTCTGTGCAGAGTTTGCTCTCACATCTGAATGTGAACTTGTTAAGCAAAAATGAGAAGCCACATATAAGGACACATGATGGACCAAGGCTTCAAAGAATATGGTGGAGGCCTAAAAATGAGCTTATAAATATTAAATGACTAATCAACTCATCATCTGTAGATTTTACATAAAGAAAGATCTCACCTGGTCAAATGTAGTATGGGAATCACACATCAGAACTTCATCTGCCTGGGGAAGGGGCTGAGTTGAATCCAACATGTAAACAGAAAGCAATGTCCTGAGAACATCAGCTAGAAATATAGAAAGGGGTTAGCGCTATAAGTCTTCTTTTTGGACAAAAAATGTAAAAAATTCTAAAAAGTTGTTGATCTGAGAATACCATTGCAAAAAACTGATCAGCATTTAAAAATCTTAAAACTGCAATTGATGTTAATAATTTTTACATACATGTATGACATCATACACGCATGCTCATGATGTCACATTTGACTATGAAATAGCCATTTTGTGCCAAAATGGGAGCTATTTTAAAAAATTTAAAGTGGTCCACATGCAACAACCAATTTCATATTTTTACAAAATATAAAGGTATGCATGATTAACTTATTACTAGAATACCATTTTGGTTGTCACATGCGGACCATGTCATAAACGATAATATTTAAGTCTATTAGTGTTCACTGGTGGCTTACATCAATGATCAAGTATTAACTACATCTGTACTGACATTTCTGCTATAATGTACACATAAAATTATTCTGACATAAAACGGAGCTTTTTTTCATGAAATAACCAGCATTACCGATGAAGAATTTTTTATAGACATGTTTAAAGATTACATGGAGACAACATGATTATGTCTTCCAAGTTTAAATTTTTTTGGAGAATTGACTGCAGGACCTGATAAGCCATGAGTAATCTTAAGCATTATAACCTTGTTTATTTGGGTTTTGAAAATATAAGACATGCTCATGGTCCTTGTTGGTAAAATATGTGGTTTCTATAAGCAGTGTACATCTGTGTTTACTTTGGTAACAGTATGCCAAATTCGCTTTTGCATTCAGTTCCAAAACTACAGGAAGAATCACCTGAGCAAACTTCCTGGAGGTGAATAAACATTCAGTTACATCTGTCTTGATATATTTAAAAATATATTTATTTACTTAATCCATTCATTTAAGACAAACACACTGTACTTCAACAGTAATAAGTGTCATATCATTCATCTACAAACTTTCCAGTTATGTTTTATGTGCCATCTTTGAAATATATCTGAATGGATAGTATAAACTGGTTGTCAGATACTATGTGGAAATGGAATTTTTTTTTCTTCATACACAATATGAAAAATGCTTTCACTTCTAACTCCAGTACAAGGTAAAGAGAGCAGTTAATGAATATTATTATTCATTGCACACTCAGATTATTTTCCATAAAGCCTTCGGCCTCACATGTATACATAGCATGTTATTCTGTCACTAGAAGAAACAGGTGCTCTTCAAAAGTAAATTTTTTACAAGTCACATGATTTATCATATATAAACTGGACACCTGAACCATATGTTTCATATTTCTTCTGGCACTGTAATGGAGTGGTCAGATAATAATTTGGTAAGCGCTCAATTTGGTACTTTGGTGTTGGTGTAGCTAGCTTAGGGGGAAGTTCAAGCTACAGTTGTTTCTCGCCATGGTTCGGCAGTTTTCTTTCCGTTCTTCTTCAATGGTTACAGGATGAATTACCAACCCTGAGGCCAACTCAGAATTCTCTGGTTTTTGTCCAGAAGATATGGCTGCTTTGTGCAAGGTTGCAGCAACTTCCTCTAGGGTGAGAGGAGCTAAGAAACTGAAAAAACAAAGAAGGAAAGCAACAAAATTGAAGTCCACTGTGACTAGGCAACAAAATTGAAGTCCATTGCGACTACGGTTTGAAAGTCAGCAAAATGAAAGTCTGCTATGTCAGCCAAAAAAGACAGTCTAAGAAGTCCAGACTTAAACAACCTGTCTGAAAAAGACAAAGTTTTGAAGCTTAAATTGGGCTTGCATGAAATGCCTCCAGATATGGCCGATGAACAAGAAATGTATAGCTTTTATGCTAAGAGAGAGAGAGAGAGGGGGGAGAGGGGTTGATGCCATTTTTCAGCACATGATAGGCTATACATGGCAGCCAGTATATTTGGTGGAGGAAGAACCTGGAAAAGATGAAGAACCACTAACCTATGGGAGGCTACTGGCAAGCTTTCTCACAAACCCACGTTGGTTGAGTCAAGACTCGAACTCATACGGAACAAAGATGAGATGTGTGAGTGGTCTGTAAAGGCAAGTGCCTTAGACAATTTGTTTTTTTTGTGAAAGTCTATCAGAATTACATGTAGAGGTTGAAAATGAAGGGCCATATAGCAACACTGATATTATGTACCTCGGCAAAGGTTGATCAAAGTAGACCACTTAAGCAAATTTCCTTAATTTCCTTAAGTGGCAACATAAATGGGGCATTGTTTGAAGGTTTAGGACCAGATAACAATGGTCTTTGTACAAGCAATCTTGATGGCATGTGGCAGCTGCCCAGATTAAAAACTTCTCGGAAAGGAGAGTCAATTTAAAAATCATTGGCAGAGTTGATAAATCTGGCATGCACTTCTCAGGTACAACTGATGAGATTGTTCAGAAGAACAAGATCCAACAAATAGTGACAAGTTGGATCCCTCACTTGTCAATTAAGAAATTTTGAATGATATAAGCAAGAGTTCATTTTTATGATAAAGCCTTTAGGGATATACAGCTCCTTAATCCTGCAGGTATTATGCCTATTGTCAAATCAGCCGATTTACTAAAGTCACAAATTGAAACAAAGACTGAGGCAAAAAACTTGATTTCAGATGCTGTTACTCTCTTGGAGCAGTTGCAATACCACTGGTCTCCTAGAAGGAGGTATACGATACGTCAACACTTAAAAGAAAATATTTTAATCTATGCAATATGAATACCCCCATATCATCGATGCTTTTTGGGGATGATTCTGCTAGAGAAGTTAAAAGATGTGACACTGGTTTTGCTCTAGCCAAAGAAAATTAGTCGGATTTACAGGGGTTTTGGTAGAGGCCATGGTGCAAGCTGTGGTGGACACATGAGAGGTCAAGATTCCAACCAGAGAGTGAGATATCAGTCTCAACCCTACAATGCCCAATACAGTTACAGGTACCAATACCAGAATGCCAACAGGGTAAGGAGAGCTGCTTATATCAGCACCCCAAACGAGACCTCAAATTAAAACCAGTAGAGGTAAGTTTTGTGGGGAAGATAAAGTACTATATTACTACATGTATATGGGAGAGTTTCACAAGTGATCCATGAATTTTACAAACTGTCTCAGGGTACAAATTAGAGTTTGAATCCATGCCTTTCCAATCACATTTTCCAAATGAAATTCCATTTTGTAATAAACAGAGAACCATTATTAGTAACAACATAAAGGAACTTCCATCCAAAGGAGCTTTAGTTCATCTGTTTGGGAGTATGATAATTTCTTTCCAACATTTTCATTTTACCCAAACCAAATGGAAAATTCTGACCAATTATCAAGCTGAAATATTTCAATAAATTTGTTCATTATGAACATCTGAAGCTAGAAACATTTAAAGAAGTTTTAGATCTCATTCAGGAAAATGATTTCTTCACTTCCATTAATTTGAAGGATGCTTACTTTAGTATTCCAATACCTAGAAATTATCAGAAGTTTCTTAAGTTTATTTGGAATGGGCAAATTGTTCAATTGCTTTGTTATCCTTTGTGATTTCCTTTGCTCCAAAGATGTTAACTAAGATCCTAAACCCATTTATGCACGGTTTAGACAACAGTGCATTAGGTGTTCCTACTATATAGATGACTCATTGAATTTGGATGGTGATAGTCACATTTTTTCACAAAATGCATCATGATTGAATGTTTAAATCTTTAGGTTTCACAATAAATGTGGAGAAACTTGTGCTTATTCCACCAGTGTCTATTCTGGTTTTGTGCTGGATTTGGTACAGTTTAAAGTTTATCTTACTGACGAGAAAGTGGAAAAATTTCATAATCTCACCAAAAAACTTTCTGATACAAAATGTTATTGTATAAGAACTGGCATCTTTTATCAGTGTGCTTATAAATGCCTTTTATGCAATTCTGGTAGCCAGAATCCACTACACATGTCTGCAACATGATAAAATTATGGGGCTTGGTGAGAGCAACAACTTTGATAATACTATAAAACTATCTGAGCATAGTATCCATCTGAGCAAAGTATCCAGGAACTGGAATGGTGGTACCAAAATGTTGAGAGAGAATAAGAATGGTAAATTAGTCAGAAAAGAGAAGATTGTTTTTACTGTTGAAACTAATGCATCACTCTCTGGGTGGGAAGCTTGTGAGGTTTGTTCAGAAAGACCAATCTCTGACAGATGGACAAAGTGAGAGACACTTTCCAATCAATTACCTAGAGTTGTATTAGCAATTTCTTTTATTACCTTACAAGCTACCAAGTGAAGGAGAGTATGTGATGACATATTATATTCTAAATACACCACTCTCTCGATAACTTTCGCCCGGATAACTCGCGAACCCACTTATAATGCTAGGTCAGGCGTGGATCCTTTTTTTTATACCAGAAGATGCCAAACACACTGGCCCCTATTTGTTAAACGTGAAAAAAATCGTAATTAAAATTGGTAAATGCAACCTTGATATATCGTCGAAAACAGAGGTTAGTACCCGGAAATTTTAATCAACATCCTGAAATTCTCAACTTATAATAAGAAGTCATATATTTTGTTCAATTTCCTTTCCAAACAACATTCTCAGTACACTGTAAATGACATATTTGACAAAATTTTGATCAATGAAAATGTCACTAATGCCTACTGGTGGCAACAAAAAATAAATATCAATTAAAAATAAGTTTTGTCCAATGAAATTTGTGTTTTCGTTCTATCTTTTAATTCGGTTTCAGTGTAATCATCATAATTGTAATATGCCCTCTTGTATTCAAATGTGAAAAATATCATTCAACCATCACAGCTATGTCCGTGAGCATTCCGTGAGAACCTAATTAAGTGCTGACCGTTTTTTTTATATCTCCAACTTGTGGAAGTATTTGTTATTGCTTTGTATTATCACGTTAATTATGTTTTTTGTACCAAATCAAATAAAGGGGGTGGAATAAAAGAAAATTTAAAAGGCGTGCAAATCCTACCTGTGTAAGAGTTAGCGGTCATGGCCATGTCAAATCATTTCAATTGATCAATCGAACACTGTTATAAATATTATTATGTAAGCAATATAATTAATGTACCTTAAATTAGCCTACTCATTCACAAATGTGATCAAAGATAGTAAGGTAACCAAGCGAAATGAGTACTTTGTGAATCAAAAGATTTGTTTCACAGATATGGTTCATCAGGGAGAAGCAAGTTCCAGAGTTTGTAGTGAACTTAAAATTTCTAAATTGTCACTCAGAGATTTCCTCAGGGATGAGAAAATGTTTCACTATTAAATCACAGCATCCATTTTTTATTAATAGAACAATAAATAAATCGATATTCAACGTTAATGGTTGTTTCGCGAAATATATGTCCCTAGTTTTCTAAAAAAGTAATCTTGTTTTGTTGTGAATCAACAACAACAAAAAGCAGTGATTTAATACACAATGTATTCGCATACACGTGTTGTTGAAACCACTTGGACTAATGTTGTTAACGATCTTTCAGCAGTTGGGTATCTTGAAAATAAAGGTAATTTATACAAAAAAGCAAACAACTACATTAGAAAAAAGCTCTTTATTGACAATTATTCCCAATGCAATTATAAAATGAGTATTCAGCCATTAAATAGCCCCATTAACCCCCCCCCCCCCCCACTGTGGTTTTCTCTATGTCCAGCGGGGATGGCATCCCCTTCTTAATTTTATTTGAGGTCCCTCGATAACTCACACCCTTGCTTATAGTGCTGTCTATGTTTTTGGACCCCATTGTGCGCAAGTTATCGAGGGAGAGGTGTATGAAGTGAATTGGGTAAGAGGTTATGGAAATACAAGCGATTGAAGCTTTAACCAAAAAACTTTTAACTAAAATGTGTTCTCATTATGATTTTACCCTAAAGGGCCCACCCAGTTGCATGAGTGATACTGATGGAAGGGGTGTATGTGAGGATGTTATATTCCAAACATGAAATAAGCTGATAAAGGGGTATGGAAATTAAAGTGATTTTTTTAATTTAAAAAAAACATAATGTGCTCCCATTAAAATTTTTGACCCCTGGCTCAATCCTGGAGGAGAAACTGGAGACATGAGTGGTACTGAGAGAAGGGGCCATGATGATATTATGTTCCAAATATGAAGTGAAGAAAGTAATGGGTTACTTAGCTACAAGTGTTGGAAAATCTTTAACCAAAGTTGTCAATAGACACACTCACACAAACAACCACACACAAACACAGAACAAAATGGGGTTTTTTTGGTAGGTAAAACTAATTTTAATTATGTAATACTTACCTGCTATTATTGCATTGCTGAATGTACCAGTTAGGAGCAAGGTTGATAGCCTGGTATAAGAAATAAATGCACTCTCTCAAGATATCATATGAACCCTTTAGAGGTACAAAGAGACAATTCTCACCCTTCACTTCCTTCTCCCTTTAGAGGAAGCCAAACAAAACCTTAAGGCCCTAACTTGGCAAAGGTGCTTATCTCGGTCATCCATAGCACAGATACAACTGAGACTGGGAATCTCAATAGAAACTGGAGCTACTAAAAGTAGCTGATTCTTTGCCAGAAATCTACATTGCCAAGAAGTGAAATTGAATCATAGTTTCCACTGAACCGTGAACAACCATTTTCAACTCGCTCCTTCTCCTCACTGACTCTAAGGAGAGCTGGAAGACTGTCTTAAGGGTAACGTTCTCAAAGGGGTTTTAGATAACACTCAAAGAACACATGAAAGGTTGCATCCAGGCATTAAAGAGCAGGACACTGGTCTATGAAGCTGAAAATACCTGATGAGATCAGATAGATGTGGGTCAGACCCAATGGCGGAACCCCTCGAGAACTTGAGAGTTTGAGAAAGGGCTCCCCTATAGCTTTTAATAGTAGAACAAAACATTCTCCTTCCTCCAACTGCACCAATTACAGAAGATTCTCCACTTTGCTTTGTAAACTTTGGAAGTTGATTGCCTCCTAACCTGAGTAATGCAGTCAGCAACCTTGCTGGCCTTGGCAGATTGATCATTTGAGATAAGCCAAGCGTGAAGATGGAGAATCTGTGGGTCGTTGTGTAGGAGCGACACCTGTGTTGAGACAGGAAATCCTTTCTCTGTGGTAATCTCTAAGGCTCATCCACTAACAGGTTGATTAGGTCCTTGAACTATGAGTGTTGGGGCCACTGTTGGGCTACCAGGATGAACCAAGACATGGAGATCCTGACTTGGTAGAGAAGCTGCAGAATTATTCTGAAAGGTGGAAAGGCATAAACGTACAGATGATCCCACCTAAGATTGAAAGCATTTATTTGGCACTAAATAGACATAAAGAGGGAGCTTGTTGTTCTGTCTCGTTGCAAACGAGCCCACTATTGGTCTCCCCCACAGTTGAAAAAGTGCCTCTGTTACCAACTGGTGCAGAGACCATTCCATGAGGATCACATGGCCCTGTCTTAACCATGACATTCCTTTTGCCCAGAATATGGTGGACTCATAGTGATCTCCAAGGAGTCTGCCCATTAGAGAATGTTCCAGACTTCCATGCGCAGAGAAAGAGCATGTGTACTTTCTTGATACCTTAATTACGCTACTACTTACCGTATTTTCCGGGGTATAAGTCGCTACTTTTTTTCGTTTTTTTTCTTAAAAATGACGTGTGCGACTTATATGCAGGAGCGACTTATACGATAAATAAATTTTTTTAACGACTGTGACTGATGCGCAGTGATGCTGTGCTTTAGCGAAATGCATCTACCGGTATACCGGCAAGCCAATTGCTGGAAACTTACATACGGTACACATAAGTATTAGACTATAAGATTATCAAATTAAATAATCAAAAAATATTTAGTTATATATGTGTTAAAATTTGTTGTTATTAATAAATAAAAAAAATATTGAAATAACGATTGCCATTGTATTTCCTTTATTATTCGGCATGTACATCTTAGAATCTTTCTGTCTCTAAATTCAGTCGTTGTAAATTTCAGCACATTTTCCCACCCAAGCTGCTAGTCAAAGTCCTTTGAACTTGCCGCCCAGCTATTGCGTCATGTTCTTGTGATGTACTCAAATAATACAGCATGCAGAACTGGGGTTATTTTGTTATTTTAAACAACGAATTATGTCACTGTAAAGCGTTTCCGAAACCTGTCTCTAAATTCAGTCGTTATAAATTTCAGCACATTTTCCCACCCAAGCTGCTAGTCAAAGTCCTTTGAACTTGCCGCCCAGCTATTGCGTCATGTTCTTTTGATGTACCGGTACTCAAATAAATACAGCATGCAGAACTGGGGTTATTTTGTTATTTTAAACAACGAATTATGTCACTGTAAAGCGTTTCCGAGACCTCTGGTAGCGCTTCATAATTTACTTCAATAGTAGTTTATAAAAACACACAATCATTTTTTCGGTTGGTTTTGCAATGGCTTGTTATAAAAAAAAAACCATAGCATGAATAATTCCTCTGATGATTGCTCTAGTTTTAAACTCTGGATTAAGCCAAGACTGGCTTCATGGAGAGAACTTCAAAGTACCGGTAATTAATAAAAATAACTGGAAGGCTGGCGAACAGTTTCAATTGTTAGGTGAATTCGCAATGGCTTCGTTAATTTATTAAAATCACTGTAGCGTATAAAGTGCCTTTGAAGTTCGCTTGGGTTGTGGAAATGACCGATATATAAATACGTACCGTTCATACAATGGAGCATTAAGAAAATATAGTTTCACAATAACGTTTTATGATTTAAAATTGTTATATTAGCGTAAGTCAATACAGTTTTGTTTTAAATTAAATTCGTGCCATTTATCATGGCACCAACAACTAGAAAAAGTTATGATGCAGAATTTAAGTTAAACGTCGTAGCATTTGCGAAAGAAAACGGAAATCGTGCAGCAGAAAGAAAATTCAACGTAAGCGAGAAGATTGTGCGTGACTGGCGTAAAAAAGAAGACAAGTTAAGGTCAACCAAAAAAACCAAGAAGGCCAATCGTAGTGGCAAAGCAAGTTGGCCAGTTCTCGAGGAGAATCTACGAAAATGGATTGTGGAACAGCGTGCTGCAGGTCATGGACTTTCAACAGTTCAAATACGACTCAAGGCAAAGTCAATGGCGAAGGAGAGCGAGATTAACGATTTTAGCGGTGGACCAAGTTGGTGCTTTCGATTTATGCGTCGACATCAACTGTGTATCCGGGCTCGAACAACCATGAGCCAACGATTACCTGATGACTTCGTCGAAAAATTAGAAAACTTTCACAGTTACGTTAGTACAGCGATTGATGAACATGCAGTCCGTGCAGACCATCTGATCAACATGGATGAAGTGCCACTAACATTCGACATACCGATGAGCAGAAGCGTAGAAGAAAAAGGAGTTAAGACAGTAAACATCCGAACAACGGGACACGAAAAGTCGCGTTTCACCGTCGTGCTGGCATGCTGTGCTAGTGGAGCTAAACTACCACCAATGATCATCTTTAAACACAAGACAAAACCAAAGGATGCCTTTCCTCCAAATGTTATCATAAAGTATAACACGAAGGGATGGATGGATGAAGAGATGATGATCGATTGGCTTCAGCAATGCTACAGCAAAAGAACAGATGGATTTTTTAAGAAAGAAAAAGCAATGCTTATCATGGACAGTATGCGAGCCCACATAACAGAAGGCGTTAAAAAAAAAATGAAATCAATGAATACCATCCCGATAATTATCCCTGGTGGAATGACGAAACTGCTCCAACCTCTTGATATATCAGTGAACAGAAGTTTCAAGGCAGTGTTACGAAACATTTGGGAGTCATGGATGACAGACGGGAAGCACAGCTTCACAGCGACTGGCAGGATGAGGTGCGCTACATTTGGAGAAGTAGCAGAATGGGTAGATACTGCTTGGAAGGCTGTCACTGTGCGAACGATTGTGGCGGGTTTTGAAAAAGCCAAAATCATTCAGAAAATTGGTGAAGAAGACGACAGTGAAATCGAAGAAGACAGCGGTGAAATTCCTGAACACATTTATCAGATATTCAACAGTGATACGGAAGACGAAGATTTTGACGGTTTTTCTGACGCGGATTAGCGACAACATAAACAAATAACAGTGGCGCTATTATTTACTTAATAAATATTACTTATAAATCTTATTTGCTTTTATTTTCTATTTCTATTGTAATACTGACTTTTATATAACTCTTAAACAATTGTATAATATTTCTTACACGAAGTTGGAAATTACCAAGTCGCATGCAATGGCCGGCGGTGTCAAAGACGTGATTACGGTAAGTGCGCAGGAGCGATTTATACGCAGGAGCGACTTATCTGTTGAATTTTCCAAAATTATCTGGATTTCCTCCTCCCGCGACTTATACGCAGGAGCGACTTATAGGGCGGAAAATACGGTATGTATTGTCCAAGGCAATCAAAACACACTTACACTTTATGAGGTTGACACACCCTGTGTGGTCTCCAGTTTGCTAGGAGCAGGAACTAGATAAGTCTCCCTATGGGAACTAAATCCATAGCCATATTCAAAGTTCCAAGGAGAGAGAGAGGTAAAGATGGGCCAACAACAAAGTCTTGGCCATAAGATCCGCTACGAGAGCCAGAATCTGCTCCGTCCTGAGTGGTGGAATGCTAACCCTCCTTTGACAGGTAAGGAAATTCATCCCCACATACAAAAAGTCCTGAGAAGGGACTAGAAATTTCCAAAACCCAATAATGAACAATTTCAATGAAGTTTTAAATATTCTGGAACAAACATATGGAATTCTTTGCCCAGATTAGTTAGATCAGCCACTTCTGTTGAAAGTTTTAAAGAAAAATATCTCAAAAATTTAAAGCTTGATTTTAATTGATTTCTACATGCATTATCTTTTTGTAAAATTCCTGTTTCTACTCCAACTGTTTTGTCTTTGTGCATGCTAATCTGTCTTTTGTTTAAATATGATTGATATATTCAGAGTAATGTAGTCATATCTCTTGACTGTTCCAAGTTAAATGTTGTGACTTTACTTTTTCCTACCTATTTTGTTAGTAAGATACGTGCATGTAGACTGTTAGAAAGAAGCTGAGGGACTCAATGGAGACTAGATACATCTGTATTCTAATTGAGCTACCCTTGTTAAATAAATAATTATTATTATTATTAATAATATTATTAAGGGATGAGATCCGACTTCTCTAGGTTGGGAATTAGACTGAGATGAGTCACCATCAACCAACATAGGGAAAGGTCCTTCAGAAGAGAAGCTCTCAGGATTCTGTGCATCAACTAGTCATTGAAATACTGGAGGATGGGACCCATGAAGAACTCAAGTGGGCCGCTATTACCTCCATCACCCTGGTAAAGGCTAAGGGGTTGAAGGTGAGGCCAAAAGGAAGAGCTTGAAATCACTTCTCATCATCCACTGTAAAATTACATCTCTGCCCTTTTCCCTCCAACAAATTATTCAAATATCATCTGTCTTCATTCTAGGCTGTGTTTTTCTCCCAGTGGCACAAAATAATCATTGATAGCTTTCTTAAATGTTAAAAATGTGTCGATATGGTGCAGTGTCAAAATAATCAGTCGAAATTTCCAACGTCTCCAACTCCATCATGTTCCTGGATGTGAGTTTGGCACTTTACCAGTGATGTGCAATATGAAGATGAGCATTTGACTGACAGAGACTGACAACAAGTTGAGCTCAACTCGTTACACTGCCTTATGCCAGTGACTTCATATTCACTGTAAGAACTTTGTCAAAGTCAAAATTTGTATCTCTGACTGTCACAAGATAAAGACAGTGTACTAGGTAACTTATTACACTATAGATATATACACTTGAACTGATACACATTTATGTCATCAGATGTTTCCATACAGGTCAACCAATTAAGGTTTAAACTTGAGTAAGATAGGTGATTCTACAAAAAAATGTCTATTATAGTCTGTATAAGTCATTATAGGAAATTGAGAAATATTTAACATCAGATCTACCTTTCATTTTTAGAAAAACACTTACATCTTTTCGATTCTCTAAACATGATTTAATGATTGAAATAGGAAGACGCACTAAAATTGAAAAAGATCATAGAATTTGCAAACTATGTCTTAAGGAAAATATCAAGTGTGTAGAAGATGGTACTTTTTTGAATGTATATGTGCTCCTGATACCAATTTAAGACAAAAATATCTTGCCGAGATATATTATTTCAACCCTTCAGTGGATAAATTTACAAATCAAATGTCTAGTCAGAAAATAAGTTTAATTACAAGTATTTCAAAGTTTTTGTATTTTGCTTTTAAACTAAAAAATCTGCAGTTAAAAAGAATTAACATCAACACATAAACAAGTGTATTTTACAATACTGTTTATGGTGCACTGTATATTAAACTGATATGTTTTTCATTATGTGCCGCAGGCCTAAAGTACTGAATAAACATTCTGTTCTGTTCTGTTCTGTCATTAGATGTTTGCTTTGTAAAACATATTCAGGTTGCAATTCACAACACTTTGTGTAAGCAAAAGAACACAACAGCAGTGAGTAGTGACCACATACTGGCTGTCACAAGAGTAAAGCAACATAAGCAAATTTAATACAGTGTAAAAAACTGGAGAAACTTGGACTTCTAGGTGTTTAATGTAATTAAATGATGTTTACACAAAGAATGGATTCCAGTCAAAGCCTGTTATGCAGGATTAGTTCAGTTGACACGCCCACTATGTTGGTATCGGCCATCAGCCAATCAGAGAAAAGGGGGTCCGCTGTGCTGAGTTAGCCTGATAGCAGTCATTCAGTTTACAAGTGATCAGTGTCAAGAGTGGACAGGTTTTGTTTTCGTATCCTCCACTGCCCCAACCGCCGCCTGCAGTTCTGTTACATTTGGCTCACCCTTCGCCTTTTTGTCTTCAGATTAACCTTCCACCAACATACTAATTCCACTATCACTGGAGGTGGCAACCAGACCCCTCATTCTAACAGGCTCTTCTCCATGCAGTATTTGCCGCTATTGCATTCTTTGGCATTCTGTCCCCAATCCACTCAACTTACAGACATAACAAGTTATGGTGACTCTGCCTCAATACAGCAGCACTTCTGCCTTAACAGTTATGTCAGTCAGTCAGTCATACTGGCAAGTCTGCCTCAAACATCGGCAATTCTGCCTTGACAATTATTATTCAGTCATACTGGCGATTCCGCCTCATAGATAGTGCATGTCGGCTATTCAGCCTTGACAATTCTGTCATTTAGTCATACTGGCGATTCCGTCTCATACTTCTTAACTTTTGTCGTGGCTATCTTTCACAGACAATGCATCATAAACATCTAATTTGCTGTTAATTAAATGATGGAAAATTTATCACTGAATGTAGGATCTGTGCAGATGATATCACACAAAAAACTTGACTCAAATGATGAAATAATTGTTAATGTTACTTTATTATCTTCAATATATTAAATTACAAAGAGTAAAATTACTAAAAGAAAAGAAAACAAAAGTCTGTTTTTCAATTTTAAAAATCATAAAATACAAACGAAAAAAAAATATCAGCCTATCAAAATCTGACCTGGCCCCTTCAGAAAACATCAAAAGGCCAATGGCCCCATATTCCCAAAACCTAAATTCATGGCCCCATATTCCCGAGTCCTAAATTCAATCTGATTATGTTCACATCCCCGACTAAAACACGTGTACAAAATGGAAATACCTCACCTTTGTGACAGACAATAAGATTTGGAGCTCCTTGAACCAGCTCTGGAGGGAGTGGCCTCAAAATCTTCAAAGTGTCTGAAATTTAAACCAAAAAAATCAGGTTTACATTTCCTTCTTTTCATTTTCCTACCCTTTACAGGTTGATTTGTCACTACACCGATTTAATAATTAATCTATGAAATAAAACCACAATTTTCATTTAAAGTTATGACACTAAAAGTGGAAAATTAAAAACCAGATACAAATGTAAAATACAATCTAAACTTAACCAAATAAGCAATTTGTATACATGTACATATATTCAAGTTTGATAAACATCTAATAATCTCTACACCAAGTGTTTTGAGAGAAGGAGGAATAAAAAGCATTATTATTACAATGCTATCCCTAGTGCCAAGTCTAGGTTTATCTACTTTGACACTAGAGCAAAAAGAAAATTTTAAAGTTAAGCTGATTCAATCAGAAACATGAAGCAGAGGATATTAAAAGTCAACATCCAAAGTGTTTTATTGACAGATGGTGGAAGCTGGCAATGCATCAAGAACACAAGTCCCACAAAAGAATTTCCAGGGATCCAAGCCTGTTTTTTATTTTCAAGTCATGAGTATTGCATGTATGTATGTACTAGGGTTTAATGGCACCTAAGCACAAAAATGTATGTATTATGACTATTAAAAGTAAAGTTAAAATTATCTAAAAATGAAGATTTCCACCAAAACTTTAGAGAAGAAAAAAAACTCTTCCAAATAAATGGGAAAAAGTAGTACAAGAAAAAAGTTAAAAGAGACGACTAAAATTCTGTAAAATGTAAAACAAAAAAATTATGTAAAGGCAACAAATACAAAATTCTTAAAATATATGGTCAAGCTTCAGGAAGTATGCCTATGTTAAGGTATGTGTGTCCTATACTAGATAACACAATACCACTTCATCTCTGTGATTTCTTTTATATGAGGAATGCCACTCTCTAATGATGGTTCTCATGTGACAATGATTATTTGTGGTGTTTTAATTCCAATTATTTTACCAAGTACATACAACATATTGATTTATGTAATATTTCAGTCAGTATATGGAATCTTCCATCTGGAAACCTGTGACTGGAGCACAACTTTGGATGCTTTATCTACTCTTTCATTACTTTTAATACCAATGTGACTAAACAGAGACCATACATATTTTTCCATGAGCAAATAATGTTCCTCTAAGACTTGGGATGTTAATGAGTTGTCAAAATTTGACAAAGCAAATTTTGTTTTCATCCACTTGTCCAGGACAAGTGGTTTCAGAAAATTCACTTGTCCCACCTACCTTTTTACCTGTCCCAAATTTATATCACTTGTCAAGATTAGGGGTGAAACGATTCATCGATATATTGATGCATCAATACTTTTGCCATATTGATACATGTATCGATACAAGAGGTGAAGAAGAATCGATATAAAATGATATCTACCCTATATAAGTTACTTTAATCTTCAGCAGTCATGAATAATTATTAGTCGTTTGCCTTCTTATTCTTTAAACTGAGAATCGATAATGTATCGTATCGTAGGCTGTGTATCGTGAATCGTATCGATATGTGGCATAGGTTTATCGTTTCACCCCTAGTCAAGATTTGATGAGATGTTTGCACTTTAATCCATAGAAAGAAAAAACAAAATAATGTACAACATATTTATTTCTTAAAAGAAATTAATTTTTCAAAAACGTAGGTTGATATTACGTATTTTGTTAAATTAGAAGTTTTCATTTTTCCATTGTTCAGGTATCTTATATGCACTATTTCTTGCTCCAATAGAGTAGCAGCAGTACATGTACTTCCATCAGCAAGAATGGAAAGGAATTTACTGGAATTCAGACATTCCCTAACTGCACAGGCCTTGTGAGGTCCAGACCTGTCATGAGACTTGATTGGTTTAATCCTGAATTTGTCAGTTCCATTGATAAATACACTGGTTGAATTTCCGACCTGTGCCAGTTTGGGATATTGTTTACAATAACAGCAGAGCATTTTTGCCTCTGATTCAATGAATTCAAACCAGGGATAACTATCAACCCAATGCGGCTGAAAATTTCTCAGTCTCTTAGTAGTGTCATATTTGACATTTTTTGTTGCCCCAGAGTCAGGCTTATGTCTCTTTGGAGAAATAGTTACCTCACGCTCAGTGGCAGTCTTATGTTTTACCTAGGGGTGAAACGATACACCTGTGCCACATATCGATACGATTCACGATACACAGCCTACAATACGATACATTATCGATACACATATCAACTTGATGGTCTTTTCATCTTTAGAAGGTCCGTAAGTGGTAGGGTTGTGCAGTTTTATATGTGTTGATATATTGGTTGTATTTCTAGTATACAGATTACAGAAGACATAGATTTAGCATCTGTTCATATGCCATTTTCATCCTTGACAAGATAAAAAAAAGTACATCCAAACAGACTACATATTAGTTGTTAGTGATTTTAATTCAATCATTTAGGCCATTTGAGGCTATTCCATTGATCGGATCCAGGACTCATCTTGGTAATCACACCCTTTGTTTTGCACCGCATGAATGCTTTTAAAACATCTTATTATCAATTTCACGTCTTCACCAAAATTTGAAAGACATGACGGTGTTATCTTCAAAACAGAAGAAATAGTGCAATTTACACCCGCAAGGAAAATCTTATTTAGAGCAAGTCCAGGTGTGGGAGTGGAGATGACTAACAACCAAAATTTATCACATTGTACTTCCTGCAGATGTAAAACAACTGCCGCGGCCACAGGCACTCGTTTCTGTTAGTGAAAAGGAAAACTATTCACAATGCCCACTCCCCTTCTATACAAAATTAACAAATTAACACAAGGAGACAAACCTGCACAGTTTGAAATCTGCCTCCTCGCTGATTCTGTGCTAATTTTATTTATCCTATTGTCATGTTTAGTCACTGATTACCTATATCAACGTAAAAGGAAATATTCCAAACTTGTTCTCCATGTATGACTTTAGTAATTTATAGATCATTTAATAACCATTTTGAATGAAGTTTCTCTATTGCTTTGTATCTACCTGGATCGAGTTTATATGCCAATACTTCCAGTGTGTCATGCAGTGAATAAGCTGCAGTCAATTCTGATTGGTGGTTACTGTTTATGCTGGACTGCAACAAACAATAACCACCAATCAGAATTTAATGTAATATATTTCAATGAGTGACCTACCGGAAGTGGAGCCTTTAAATTTCGATCCATATAGACAAGATACAAAGCAAAAGAGTTACTTCGCATAAAAGTGGTTATTAAATGATCCATAAAGTACTTGAATCATACATGGGTAACAAATTTGGAAAGTCTCCTTTATGTTGATATATATCATCAGTGGCTGAACATGATGATGGGATAAAATAATTAGCATGTAATCGGCGAAAGGGAGGGGTGAGACACATTTCGAATCACGTAACCTTGTGTTCATTTGCAAAAGGTGAGTGGGTGTTTTCAACAGTTTTTTTTTCTTTTTACTGACAAACATCAGTACCTGTGCCTGCAATGGCCGTCTCAGATAAATTCTCAGTTTAAAGAATAAAAAGGCAAACAACTAATAATTATTCATGACTGCTAAAGATTAAAGTAACTTCTATAGGGTAAGTATCATTTTGTATCGATTCTTCATCTCTTGTATCAATATGTGTATCGATATGGCAAAGTATCGATGCATCGATAAATCGATGAATCATTTCACCCCTAGTTTCACCCCTCAACTTTCACATTAATGTTCCTTCTCTGACTCTTCGTTATTAACTTCCTTTAAAAAATAATTTAGTAAACTCATTTTATCCACATAGTAAATATCACCTTGCTGGGCAATTGCTTTTAAAGTGATCATAACAAGATGATGATGATTTTGCAATTTACAATGTGTGCGGCCATTCGGCCATGTACATCAGAATCATAACATACAATTTGTCCTTTAAAAATGAACAGAGACAGCTCCTTAATTAGTGTAACTGTTTCGTTTCAAATACAATATCAGACGTCAAAGTTAATCCTCTGTGTATCAATTAAAAATTAAAGAATCATTGCTGCCATTTAATCATTTCATACAGGGAACCGACACTAATGTCGGTAAAGTGCCTTTCATTCATTTTATTGGATTGACTCGCTGGATTAAAATCATAGGGTGAGTCATTCATGGGGATTTGGTTTAAGTCAACACAAGGAAGCCATTTAAAACACTTCTAACTAATCATACCAGCTTTGCTTTGTCCCATAGGTTTTGATTGGCCAATACGCAGTCAAGCGGAAATATAATGTGCGCTGTAAATAAATACATGGAGAGGGGTACAATCAAGCATTCAGTACGTCCGAAAAGATGACGAAATATCGTTTTTAGAGAGGTTTCAGTGTAGTTCAAAGATTTTAGTATGGCTGTAATTTCTGCAGTAAAAATTTAAACTTTATCTGGTAAATGGCTGGAAATGGTGCCAAGAAGTGTTGCAACAGCAGCTCTGACCTTGATTCCATTGTTTGAACCATCTGTATCCTTATTTTTTTATATCCAGATAAAAATTCTTTTAAAAGATAAAGGCATAATTTCTATGCAAAATCCCTTGCTCATAATCGAAAACATCTAAGAACTTCATGATATAAACCCATTCACCAAGTTTTATTGAAATTGGATGAGAAATATAGTCTCTAGAGATCTGAAGAATTCACAAACTCTGTCAGGCAGATGCAAGGTATCTCATTAATATGTGCAGATCTCACTTATTATAGAACCTGTCTATGACAATGATAATATTAGCTTAAGGTGGAAACAAATCCAATACTATCTCCAGAGTGGTAACAAACTCAGCCAATCTGATAAAAGATTACTTCATTAATATTCGTTGATCATGCTCATAATCAGACTCATCCAAAATCTTGATAATACTATTTAACACATTTGTTAAAAATTGATTATACCTATAGTTGCTAGATTGATGACAAGCTCATCCTATCAGATGCCAGGTCACATCATTAACATGAGGGGTATTGAAAAAGTTCTATTAGTGTGCTGTACAACAAAGTTCTTTATTAGTGAACAGTACATCAGTGCATCCCCTCAAAGCACCATCAGTTGTCAATGACCTCGGCCTTTGGTCAAGGTATGCAGTCCTGAACTAAACTTACTGTGCAGAAACCATTATTTTCTTAATTGACTAACTACACAATTCCCTTGATAACTCGCACCCAGATAACTCGCAAACCCATTTATAACATGTGGTCAGGCGCAGATCCCATTTTGTTTACTAGAAAATATTTTTAAAAAGTGTCCCCTATTTGATGAACATGAAGAAAATCATGATCAAAATTGGTCAATAAATCCTTGATATATCATTCATTTTATCGTTGAAAATGGTAGTCAGTACCCAGAAATTTGAATAAATATCATGAAATTCTAAACTTTTAATAAGTCATATGTTTTGTTAAATTTTCTTTCCAAACAACATTCTCAGTACATTCTAAATAACAATATTTTACGAAATTTCAATCAATGAAAATGTCATTAACTCTTTAACTTCGACTGACATGTATATTCACTGTATAAATGTGCCTTGCCTCACCCGTGACTGATAAATCCGCTTGTAAACAAAGCACTACTACCCCAAGAAACTGATATATCCGCTTGCTGGTCATGCTCCCTATACCTCAGTGACAGATAGATCGGCACTGCATGTTTATGTTATAATCGGTCTTATTGGTCAATAATTGGAAGTAAAGGACTTTCAACCAATCAAAATAGAGTTAACAAATGATTGTTCTTACTAAATTCGGGGATTTTTCGCGATTTTGTACCATGTGTTAGTGAATATGTGCATTTGTAGTTGACAGTGGAAACAATGGCTTTTGCTTATGCTAGCAATTAAGAATCAGAATTTTCAGGTTTTTCCAAGGACGAACTTGACAATATTGAATTATGAAGTGTTGGTAGTGACAATGAACTATCTTCTTTGTCAAGTCTGTCCGAAATTGAGACAGAATCTGATGATGAAGACAGTGAAGTATGGACAAGAGAGTCACGTGTTCCAAAAGTCACAATGTTTACCGAAAGTATTGGCCCAACTTTCGTTTTAGATGAGGGAAAGACAGAAACTGACAAACAGTGCAATGTCCATCTGTGTATAAAGCATAACTGCTTCTTTAAATACCATGAAGAACAACTTGAGAAATAGTAGAACATAGTGACTAGTTAAACATTTTTTTAGTAATTACATGTATATATTTGACCAATAACTTTGTATAAAAGACTGACATAAATTTTAGTGTTTAAAAATAGTGTTTTGCGTTCTATTCATGGATTTTATACCAATCTTGTGGATGTCAGCAGGTTAAAAGAATCAAAAAGACATAAGGTAGTTATAGCTTTTATATACAGTAGGACACCGCTATAGCACACTTCATTATAGCACGAATTATGATATAACACGATTGTGGCATGGCTCCCGAAATTGTATCTATTTTTTCGTACATGAAAAAAAAATTAGTTTTCAAAGAATGAAAAATAATGTGTAAAAAATTAATTATCATTTTGGGGAAGAGATCGTGTATGAATTCGGATATAATACGATCGAGGCGTGGCTACCGAAATTTTACAATAATTTCGCCAATTTCTTGAACTACTGCAAAGTTTTGTGCCAAAATAAACAAGAGTTTAATTTAATAATTTGGCAAGTTGTATTGTATTCTTAAAGAAAAAGTGTCTTATGATTTCATCTTTCATGATATGAATAAAGATGCTGAACATTTCTATTTGTGAATGTTCATTTCAAATGTGTCAGTAGTCAATCACTGCACTATGATCTTAGTTTATTTGTGAAAGATGTCAGCTCATTTTAAAGCTGACAAGTGTTAATCTTATTATTACTGATACATGAACAATAAAGTCATTAAGTCTTCTTTGTGTTTGTCTTCAATACATTATGAAACAATCATTGCTCAAACAATAGCTGACATATGTTTGCTCATTCAACTGCATACACAGCCAAGCACCAAACAATGCGCTGGTTGATAAAAGATTCGCACCTGAATTTATAAATCAATTAATTTAAGTCACTGACAATCATCAAAGTCAATCTCAAAGCTAAAAGTTGTTCAAACCATGTGGCTTGGCGGTGTTGTTAGACAATCGCCACGCAATCAGTTGACCAGTGAATCATATTGTACATTCCATATAAAAATGACCCCATTGTTGATTAACAATTATTCTTGCTGTAGTCGTTCAAACAAATAGGTGTCAGAATTTTAATTAGTAGTTATTTACAATTGATAACAGTAAACGGAAACATTAAGCTTTTTCTGTTAAAGAGAAGCTTGAAGCCATGGACAGGATTAAGTCCAGTGTTTCCACAAGTCAGATTTCAATCCCAAGTGATAGTTCCCAAGCTATCTGCCAGTGCACGTGGGCTGATAAGCCTCTGGCTTGTAAAAGCGCTCACTTTGTTTTCAAGTAGAGTTCTACAACTTCCTGTGCATATACTTCATGACCTTAATCCCTTAGCTTGTAAAGGCACCACACTCTTTGTTTTCCCACGTGACAACCCTTTGATCAAGCCGCGAGTTTGTTCAGTGCCAAGTAACAGAGGGTTGTTATTTGAACTCCCTGCGATCTTGCCACACAACTGACACATGTCCAGTTGCATCCTTTAATAGATTTCTGACTTTATGATCAAAGTGTTACTTGCAAGAGCTCAAGCTCAGTCTCTGCATAAGCACCTGCATATGACAGCACAGCTGAGGAATCGGAGTCGGACGTGATTTACGATGACTAGACGATGACGATTTACAATGACTAGACGACGATGTAGGATTTCAGAACTTTATCAGACAATGATATTATACTTCTGTCTGCATATTTTTGATGGAATTATTATGGATTCCCTCCTACGCATGCCATGAGATTGGCTGGTGAGTACACGTGTTGATCCTTTAACTATTCATGCTATACAATAGACATGTACATATAAATGTACCAATGCATGGTTCTCTGAATAAAGTAAAATATTATATGTGCAATCTCTGTTTTCACTGCATGTGTATTTATCGTTTATTATGCATTGATTTAAGATGGTAACTGTGCCAATGAAGCACGTTGTTTTGAGCCCACAATTTACCCCCCCCCCCCCATTTTTTTTTTTTTGTTGGTACATGCATCATTTTCTTCAGCTAAATGACTTGGATTTGTCTAGGTTGGTTATAGCACGGTTCAGGACATAGCACGATCCCGTTTTGTGGACCCTGACCATCGTGCTATAGCGGGGTCCTACTGTATGCATGGTTTCAGTCTAAAAATCAGTCTATTATACAGAAAATAACTAAAACAATTAGCCCATATACCCAAATCATCAGCTGAAAAGTTATCATTTGGCTGCAGCAGCATCAGGGTCTAGTAGTCAGCCCCCAAATCAGCTGCAATAGTGACCCCAGCAGCTAGGCAGAGTAGTGAGCCACTACAGTAGCACTAGTAGTTAAAGAGTAAATGCCTACTGGTGGCAACACATTAATAAATAAATACCAATTAAATAAGTTTTGTCAAGTGAAATTAGTTTTTTAGTTCTATCTTTCAATTAGGTATCAGTGTAATCATCATAAATGCAAGATGCCCTCTTGTATTCAAACGTGAAAAATGTAAATCTACCATCACAGCTATGTCCATGAGCATTTCTATGAGAACCTAATTAAGTGCCAGCCCTTTTTTGATCTCTGACTTGCAGAAGTATTTGTTGTATTGTTACACTCAATTAAAAGCAGACCTGCTTTGTATTATCACGTTAATTACGTCTTTTGTATCAAATCAAATAAAGGGGGTGGAAGAAAAAAAAAGTTAAAAGGCATGCAAATCCTACCTGCATAAGAGCTAGCGGTCACGGTCATGTGTCAGGTCAACTCATTTCAATTGATCAATCGAACACTGCTATAAATATTATTATATAATTAAACTACCTTAAATTAGCCTACTCATTCACAAATGTGATCAAAGATAGCAGGGCAAAGAAGTTGAATGAGTACTTGGTGAATAAAAAGCTTTGTTTCACATATACAGTTCATTATGGAGAAGCGAGTTCCAGAGTTTGTAGTGAACTTGAAATTCCTGAATTGGCCCTCAGAGATTTCCTCAAGGTTGAGAAGAAGTTTCACTATTACTTGCAATGAAATCATGACATCAATATTTGACTAACAGACCAGTAAAAAAAATCAAGTTTCGACGTTTACAGTTGATTCACAAAATAAATATCCCTAGTTTTTTCTTAAAAAGGAATCTTGTTTTGTTGTGAAGCAACAACAACAAAAAGCAGTGATGTAATACACAATGTTTTCATGTACACTTGATGGTTCTTGAAACCTTTTGGAAAATGTTGTTAACAATCTTTCAGAGATTGGGTATCTTTAAAATAAAGGTAATTTATACAAAAAAGCAAACAACTTCAATAGAAAAAGCTCTTTATTGACAATTATTCCCAACACAATTATAAAACGAGCATTCAGCCATTAACTCTTTAACAACTAGTGACCCACTGATCTGGTTAGCTGCTAATGTCATTACTCGTCCAAAACAAAAGTAGGACCAATGTTTTCAGTGAACTCTGTGACTTGCGGAGTACATGGCTCTCTTATCCACACTGCACTGTCTTCATCAGCCATCTCAATTTCTGACAGACTGGACAAAGACAATAATTCGATGTCACTACCAACATTTCCTAAATCTTGTGGAAAAATGTCAGTGATTTTAGGTACATTCTAGACTCAAAAAATGTGACATACATGTGCAAAAAAAATCTATGAAAAGTAACATGATTTAACGGTAGTTTACCTTTCTCTGCCAGCCGTCTCAATACAAGTCCCAAATGTTCTACACTGAGGGACTCTTTCACACTGGAGGAAACTGAACCAAGAAATTTCTCCCAAAGATGCTCTAGGTCCTTGATTAGAGGATCTACATTTGCACACCTGCTGAAAGAAAATGAAATGAGAATTTTACTTAAAATGCCATTTCTCAAATGCTTCACTAGAAATCCAAAAACTAACATACCAGTAGTCACTTGAGTATGATAAATATAGCACTGTCGCCTTTTTTTCACTCAAGTCAATTTCAGCATTAAAACAAATAATTTTATTATTTAATGGCATGACTGTACCAACAACAGTATCAGAAAAAAGAGACTTTTCCGAAAATTCAACACAATCACTAAATCATGAAAATGTAGGTCACTAGGACCCACTTTTGTTAGCAATGAGCTGAAGCATCCATCAAGTTTTATTCCATTCACAGCAGTGTCTGAGAAATTAAGCTAAATGCTAAAACAAACATAATCACTAGAGCAATAAAGTAGATCAACATGTTAATGTGAGGAGTTTTATGATTGTTTATGTAACAGTGCTGGAGAAATATAACTAGATTCAAAAACATTGATATCTATGCCAATTCTTACAGGGATTCTACATCTTGCCTTATATGCTTCACATAAGATGAAAAATTAAATATGCTCAAAAAAAAAAAATGCAAAGTACTTTTGTTACTACTGGTATCAACATTATTTGAAACTCAAGTTCACTTGACTGAAGTTTATGTAACATACAACAACATAACTATACTCTACATATTTTCAGTCCAGCCATGTCTTCCGGAGTCCTAATTAACATATTGAAGAGTTGTGCTAATTGTTTATGAAGGAGCAAGGCCAACTACATATTCATGGCCAATAACGTGACACTATCAGCCAGTCAGCTCTCATGAATAGGCAGCCTTTCTTGACATTCTGAATCAGCAAACCATTGTGTCAAAAACAAGCCATTAGCAGCCAAAGTTGTTGTACTAAAATCCTACAAGTTTTTTCGTTTGTACCACCACCATACCCAAAATGTGCACCTCTTGCTTCATCATCTTATATGCAATCAGGAATGAGTATTTTAGCTAGTCCATCTATCTTAGTACACTTAATTTTAATGTTACTGCCTATGCTGTTGTAGTTCTTTTAACTTGTTATGACTATATGGTCTAAAAAAAATGTAACAGAAAGAAAGTGAAACCAACAAATCAAGTAAAAATCAACAAGCAATTTATTCCTAGAGGGGCCCTGGGCGGCCGAGTGGTCTAAGGCGCTCGCCTTTACAGATCACTGACATCTCACCTCTGTCTGCGTGGGTTCGAGTCTCTGGCTCAGCCAAAGTGGGTATGTGAGAAAGCTTGCCAGTAGCTTCCCATGGGTTGGTGGTTCTTCCTGGGGTTTTCCGGGTTCTTCCTCCACCAAATATACTGGCCACCATGTATAGCTTATCATGTGCTGAAACATGGCGTTAAACCCATAACAACAACATTTCTAGATAATTAAAAAGAAAATCAAAAGGAACTTAAAATATTGTGAATTAAAATCCAAATAATCCAATAATCCTAAGTGTCCTAGTCACAAGTCCTAAATATATAATGTTCTGAATGAAATACTGTATCCTTGAATGTGCTGATGTGTCGATAGTATGGAATGTCCTGATGTGCCAATAGTCTTTAATGTGCTGATGTGCCAACATGAAGTACTCCAGAATATCTTGGAACAAGTTCAAAAAAATCCTAAAATCATCAATTCAAAATCCAAAATCCAAAAGTCTATGAGCACTTTTATAATCCAATTAATATTTTACTTACTTCCTCTCTCTGAATTTAGAATGATTATTCACAACTACTATAATGACTCTTTACAGACTGATGGTAAGGTTGAAACTGAAAATTGTCCACTAAACATGGTATATATAAAGATAGGTCACATGACAGATTGTTGTAGAAAATTATATGGTGTATGTGACTTTTAACCCCCAACTCTAAAGGAAATTCTAGTCTTATCTGTAAACAAAATCAACCCTGACCTCAAACTGAATAAACAACTTGTTTACCAAAACCGTCCTTGAACTCAAATACTAAGCAAACAACCTAATTCAATGACAATAGCTAAACATGTAAACCGTATAGATAACATTAAGGTTTGAGCAAATATTAAAGTCAAGAAACATTTATAATTTCCTAAAATATTTATTATATTATATAAACATCATACATAACACTGTCTATACACAAATAAAAAACTTCTGGATGATCCACATACATAAACTAGAACTATGTTTGTAAAACATATATGCAAAGTTGAATCTATTCAACGATTACACCTGAAAGAGCCACTGGCTCATCAAGATTTCAAAGAGGGGCCACCAAGAATTTGACATTGACCACTACTACTTTAACTTCATGAATTGGCCAGTTGTCAAATGAAGAATATAGATAATAAATGTACCACAAATTTATCACACTTGTCACTAATATAAGTATTACAAAGTCATCACAGTGAACATTTTTCAATACATTCACGATGGAATTTTTGTTGTCATCAGATTTTGAATGATGTACAGACGATTAAATACTAACTGGTTCATGATCAATGTCAGGGGCCTGTTCAAAATTTAATGTATTACTAGTATTATCATCTTCAGGCAGTTTGCTACATGATCTTGCTGACTCTGGGCTGAGAAAATCAGTGATGCATGTTACTGAAACTGTGTACATCAGTCTCACCATCCTATGTCACAAGCATGTGGAATATTTCTGGCTTTATGGCATTGGTTTTATCTCTCAGCCAATCACAATTAATGGCCAAAATGTTTGAAGAAATCAGAGCCACTCAGACAAGAAAACCAGCCAAAATAAATAGCCACCACTTTAGTGTCTTTGATGTGCTAGATTATTTTTGTGACACATTGTTTAAAGTAAGGTTATGGGCAAAACCCTGCTTCAAACTGGCATACCTGCCAGAACATGACATCTCATGCAAAAAGCACCATTTTTGATGACCAAACCCCCCCCCCCAAAAAAACAGTTGTGTTTATAAAAACACAATTTCCAGTAAATCTTATGACAAAAGAGGGAGAGAGAGAGGGAGAGAGAACTTTCCTGACACCATGATATATGCCCATAACCTGTATCAACTGTATACTACCTTGAGTTTTTACCTCTAATTTCGCAATAAGCAATTTTTTCGCAAAAACAATGTAGCTATTTATAGCTAGAAGCTTTGTATCCTACCTGGTTTTCTTGTCTGAACAGCTCTGATTTTTTTAAAACACTTAAATCAACTATTTCAATCAGATGCAACTTAAAACTAATGCCAAGAGGCCTGAGTGATCCATAAGCTTGTGACAGGATGGTGGGATAAGTATATTACAGGTCCACCTGGTATATAAAAGTGAATGGAAGTTTTGCAACACCTTGTATAGCATTTTGATAAGCATCTCACTCATGCAGATGCTTTAACTATTAGTGACCATACTGATCAAAAAAAGTTATGTGCTGCTGAATTCAAGTACTGGCAGAGCAACGCTTGAAATTTGTATGCACTACCCTGGCATAGCAGGATATTTTTATGGTGCTAGTAGAAATAACGAGATCTTCAACATGGCAGCCTCATTGTATGCCTGATCAGCACCATTTTCATTTAGAGCCAGCCATATATCACAAGAAATCTTTTTGTGAAAACCCCAAGTACCTATGACTATCATTTCTGCAGAAGTAGTGATATGACAAGATTTAAGAGATGGCGATTATATCCATGAAATTGGAGGTCTGATTTAAAGAACCATTTTCATTTAGGACCAATCAGACATTATAAGAAGTCTTGCTGCATGTTCGAGGGACAACATTTCATTTAGAACCAACTGGACATCATAAAAAGACTTTTAGTGGACAACCTCATGTTGATACATTTATGACCCACTAAACGTGATAAAAAGTCTTCTGGTGAAAACTCCATGTCAATATGACCATCCATTCAGGAGGAGTTGCATTAACAAAATTTTCAAGATGGCTGCCACGATGGACATAATGAATGTCAGATTGGTACCATTTTCATTTGGGACCAACTACACATAAATGAAGTCTTATAGTGAAAACCCCATGTCAGTAAAACTATTCATTCACAAGGTGTAGCAATAACAAAATATTCAAGATGGCTGCCATGGTGATCACACACTCATGTTGATACATTTATGACCCACTAAACGTGATAAAAAGTCTTCTGGTGAAAACTCTATGTCAATATGACCATCCATTCAGGAGGAGTTGCATTAACAAAATTTTCAAGATGGCTGCCACGATGGACATAATGAATGTCAGATTGGTACCATTTTCATTTGGGACCAACTACACATAAATGAAGTCTTATAGTGAAAACCCCATGTCAGTAAAACTATTCATTCACAAGGTGTAGCAATAACAAAATATTCAAGATGGCTGCCATGGTGATCACACAAGGCGCCATTTTCATTTAAGACCAACTAGTTATAATCAGAAAACTTTTAGTGAAAACTCTCATGTTCATACAACCATCCATTCAGGAGTAGCATAATAAGATTTTCAAAATGGCCACTATGATGCTCTATTGGATATCAAATCAGCACCATTTTCATTAGGACTAACTAGATATCATAAGAAGGTTTTAGTGAAAACCCCATGTCAGTATGGCCATCCATTAAGGAGTAGCGATAAGATTTTCAAGATGGCTGCCATAGTGGCACCATTTCATATAGTACCAACTAGACCTTAGAATGAATGTGTGTGTGTAAAGTTTCATGGCAATTCTTCAAGCAGTTTAGAAGGAGTAGCCATCACAACTTGTGCTAACAGATGGATCACAGACAACAAATGCACAGAAGATGGACAATGGACAACAGTTCATAGCATAAGATCTTCTGGTCCATAACCAGCTGAGCTAAAAATATATTGAAAAAATGGAAAATCTGGTTAATGGCCTGAAACTCTAATCAACTAATCTGCATATGGATATAAATATGTCATTAAGTGTTTTTTCACATTCTTCCTAACAAGCTCCTCAGGACTGATGGATGGACAGACAGACATACAGACATCACCAAATTAAGATATCCATGATGCAAGCAGTGGAGGCATTAAACAAGAGTCCCTCAAAGGAACTGATGCTCTACTGTCTGAAAAGAATTCAAGGAATACAAGATAAGACCAATTCTTCTTTTTACTGCTAAGTGTTGAAGCCACTTACGATATTCCTCAGGGATAACAAGATTTTCAAATTAGCGACTGTGGTGGCCATATTGAAAATAAGATCAGCACCATTTTATATTAAGACAAATCAGACACCATTATAGGACTTTTCGTGAAAACCCCATGTCAATATGACAATCCATTCTGGAGAATTAGTGACAAGAAGATTTTCAAAATGTTCATTGTGGCAGCCATAAAATTTGGATATCTACAAGGCATCATTTTCATTCAGGACCAACTAGAAGTGAAAAGCCATGTCAATATGACTTTCCTTTTAGTAAGAGTATTGACTAGAAGACTTCCAAGCTGGCTGCGATGATTGCAGCCATATTTGAGGTCAGATCAGCACTTTATTTGTGGAAAGATGGATTAAGGGAAGTTATTGCTAACCTCTCCAAACAATAATATATATTTATTTGGACTCTTGGAAATAATGCTGACAGAAAATCAGGGTGAAAATTTCTTGTATATCAATGGCTATGACAAACCTTTTCATAGGGATAGGAAAGCAGGAGGAGATGGGCTCCTGTGCATGTTAAATCTGGTTCTGTTGCTAAAAGAAGGGAAGACCTAGAAATACAGGAAATATAATCCATTTGGCTACAGATTACTCCAGAAAAAGCTATGCCCTACATAGTTGGTTTTGTACACAGACCCAGGTCATCACATACTCATTGGTGTGAATACTTTAAACTTCAAATAGATACAATTTCAAGTGAAGAAAATGAATTTTACATTCTAGGTGATATAAACAGAGACCTTCTCAATGATAAAATAAAAATGAATTGGATAGATTTTATTGCTTCTTTTGGTGTGGAGCAACTGGTAAATGAACCCACCCAAGTAACATCTACCTCTAAAACATTTATAGTCCATATTTATACAAAAGAAAATGTTCTTGAAGGAATGGTTTCTAAGATTGGTTTAACTGACCACTGCAATTTTTCTAACATGTAAAGTCAATAGCAAATCAAAGAAAATTGATACCCAAAAATCTATTACATATAGATCTTTTCAAAACTTGTATACTGTTAAATTCCTCGAAAATCTGAAATAGATTCCATGGAATACAGTTCAAATCTTTGAAGATATTGATGATGTTTTATGTACTTGGATGGATCTTTTCATGGAAACAATAAACAAACATGCCCCTTTAAAAACACACAGGATAAAGAAAGACCACCAGCCAGGTTGGATCTCCCCAGAAATTTTAGATGCAATAAAGCAAAGAGACCATCTAAAATCTGTATGAAATCAAGCTGAATATAAAATGTGGAGGAATAAATTTAATAAAATGACATGTCAAGCCAAAAGAGCGCACTGCGAAAAAGTGCTGATGAAAATAGAAATAATCCTAAAGCTATCTGGGGAGTTTTTACCGAGTTTGGTGCAGGGAAATGTAAGAATACAACTGAAATTGTATCTCTCAATCATGAGGGCAATTATACTGATAATCTAAATGACATCTCAGATATTTGTAATGGCTTTTTTGTACAAATTGCCAAAAAAATTAAAGAAAATAAATTTGCCTTTGATCATCTGGAACTAAAAATGTTTTGTGCTAAAAAAATCCCATACGATTTAAAGTTTGAAATTCCTGAAATAAGTCCTGAATTTGTGTTGAAGTATATTTTAAAAAATGGATGATTCTAATGCTACAGGATGTGATATGACTGGACCAAGGCTATTAAAGGCAGCTGCACCTGCTATAGTGGAGAGTATAGCTTTTATTTGCAAAAACAGTATTAGGTCTAATAAATTTCCACAGACTTGGAAAATTGCCAAGGTAACACCACTGCATAAAGCTGGAACAAACAATGATGTAAATAACCACAGACCCATCTCTATCCTTCCTTGTCTTTCCAAATTTCTAGAAAAACATTTACATGATTCTTTTATCAACTATCTGAACATTTATGATCTTATTCATGATAATTAGTCAGGCTTTCGACAGAATCACTCATGTGAAATTGTACTTTATCTATGATTGATAAATGGCTACAAGCATCAGATAAAGGAGAAATGGTTGGCACTATTATGGTTGATTTTTGTAAAGCTTTTGATCATGCAGACCATGAAATTTTGCTTTAAGAAACAGAAAATCTATCAATGTAATGAAAACTCACTAAACTGGTTTATTTCTTACTTAACTGATAGAGTACAAAAAGTATCTTTAAATGGTCACCTTTCTTAAAGTAAAAATATCCTCTACCCTCGGACCTCTGTGATTCATCCTATTTATTAACAACTTACCTCTTAAGATAGGAAATTCAATTTCTTCCACTGACCTTTATGGAGACAACACTAGACTATCTGAATCACGTAGATGACACTATACACTACCAGAGTCGAGTAAAACCAAAACTGTACTTGAAAATATTTACAAGATGCTCTTAACAGATTTGAAGTATGGAGCAAGGAAAACAGTATGATTATAAATACAGAAAAAACAAAAGCCCTACTAGTTACAACAAAACAAAAAAGAGCAAGGCTAGATAGCGACAAACTCCAAGTTCTATTTGACAATATTAACCTTAATATGACCTCTCATGATAGAATTCTTGGTGTATTTGTAGATAACAATCTAACCTGGTCTATTCACATTAAACATGTTTCAAAAAAGATTAATTCTTATGTATGGCTACTTAGGAAAATCAGAACATTCATTCCTTTTCAGTATAGGGTCATCTTTTACAAAAGTCATATTGAGCCATATTAGACTATTGCAATGTAATTTGGGATAATACCTCTAATTCAAACATAACAAAACTACTCCAAAAGAGGGCATGCCATTTAATTCTAGATCCACGTATATAGACAATTTCCAGGATGCAAAGAATAATATAAAAATTTTACCAATACATGAAAGAATATTTCTTAGAAAGGCCAAATTTATGTATAAAGTGTCCAGAAAAGCCATTCCTGTCTACCTAAGCAATATCTTTCACCAAAGAGTTCCTTGATGGCACTCCAAATTTAAGGTCTGTTAGAAGTAAAAATTACATTATACCAAAGTCAAAGAAGGAATTGTTTAAAAAGAGCTTTCAATATACTGGTCCAGTGGTACAGAATATGATTCCCAGTGACATAAGGCAGGCTCCTAGCATTTCTTCTTTTTATAATCAGTGTCTCAAATGGATGAAATCTTAAGACAGTCAAACAGTTCTAGTAATATAAATACCTCCTGGTTTTCTCTGCTTATACATCTTTTTCACAGATGAATTTTTCAATACAGTATGATATTTTATATATGTTTCTGTGCTCACTGATGCTTGTGCATATGTTCTGGGCATGAAACTTAGCTTTTCAGAATAACTAAATTCTTTTGTGTCAAGCCAAATTTATCACACTGTGCTGTATATACTGTATATATTGTACATAACAGAAGGCCTCAAGGTAGATTAGTTCTGTAACTAATTGAGTTACCTTTTCTAAATAAAATCATTATTATTATTATTATTACTAGATATCATAGTTAGTCTTCTGGTGTCAAGATGAGTTTCCATTTAAAAGGAGTAGCAATAACAAGATTTTCAAGATGGTTGTCATGTTGGCCTTATTTGAGGCCAGACTGGCACAATTTCAATGAGGAGCAAAACTTGGTTTCATAATTCTTCTGGCAAAAACCCCATGTTGATGTGACTTTTTGTTTAGAAGGAGTAGCACTAACAAAATTTTCATTATGGCTGCCATGGTGGCCATACTGGATGTCAGATCAGCACCATTTTTGTTTAGAACCAACTAGACATCACAAGTCTTCTTGTGAAAACATTATGTCAACATGACTTTCCATGTAGAAGGAGTAGCAACTAACAAGATTTTCAAGACTGCCAGGATTACCATATTGTATGCAGGTCATTACAATTTTCATTTATGACCAACTAGACAAGAAGTCTTCCAGTGGAACAACCATGTTGATATGACTTTCCATTCAGGATAAATTGCAATAACAAGATTTTCAAGATGACTGCCATGGTGGCCATACTAGAAGTCAGATTGGCACCAGTTTTATTTACGACCAACCAGACATCAGAAAAAGTCTTTTAGTGGAAACCCCATGTTAATATAACTATCCATTTGTGAGAAGTAGTGATAACAAGATTTTCAAGATGGCCACTGTGACAGCCATGTTGGATATCTGAATTGCACTATTTTCATTTAGGACCAACTAGACATCATAGGAAGTCTTTTGGTGAAAACCCCAAGCCAATCCGACTTTCTGTTCAGAAGGAGTAGTGATAAGATTTTCAAGATGGCTGCCATGGTGGCCATATTGAATGTTAGATTGGCACCATTTTCATTTAGGACCAGTTAGACATTATAAGAAGTCTTTTTGTGGATACCCCATGTTAAAATGACCATCCATTCAGAAGGAGTAGTGATAAGATTTTAAATATGGCTGCCACTGTTGGCCATATTGGATGTCAGATTGGCACCATTTTCATTTAGGACCAATTAGACATTATAAGAAGTCTTTATGTGGAAACTCCACGTTGATATGACCATCAATTCAGAAGGAGTCATGATAACATTTTCAAGATGGCTGCCATGGTGGCCATATTGGATGTCTGAGGTACACCATTTTCATTCAGGACCAACTAGACCTTGGGACGAATGTGTGTGTGTAAAGTGCCATGACAATCCTCAAAGTAGTTTAGGAAGAGTAGTGATAACAAACTTGTACTAATGGATGGACAAACATCGGATGACAGACGACTGATGACAAACAAAAGGCCATCTCATAAGCTCTTCTGGTCTATGACTAGTAGAGCTAAAAACCTGGTGCAAAAGCACCACATGGTATAAACAGGAGTCCTTGAAGGGACTGATGCTGGCCTAAAAGAATTTCCATGAATCCAAGTTAAGACCATTTCTACAATTTTACATACTGAGTATTGAAACCATCTCTGACATTCCTGAGAAACCCCAACATACTAAATTTAATAACAAAACTATATTCTTATCAAATTAACACACTCACAAGATATATGTAAGTCATACCTGTCAACTTGTACGGGAATCCCGTAATTTGTACGGTTTTTGGGGGGGATTTTGCAGTGTAAGGCCGTACAGGCATTTTGTACGGTTTTTTAATATTTTTAAAAAAAAAAAAAAAAATCTCAGCGATTTTCGCCAAGATTGGGATTCGACGGGGATTTTTATTTTCTTCATGAGATACAAAGAGAACTGAACGTGAATCGCTTGAACCAACTATCAGATTACCCGAAATATTGATGTTTTTCACTTGCCGATTTGAGAGTTTTATTTCTTTATTCAAGCATGGAATTCTTCCCCATTACTGGTCGACTGAAAATCAGGTTATCAGTAGGCGTAGTACCGTAATTACGGCATGTTTTCGGAACATCAGAAAACGCAGCCAAACATGTATTAGAGCCACGATTGTATGTGTATTTTCCAAAAGAACCGCCATATTAGTAATCTATCAATCCACGGTTTAATCCTCTGCTAATCAGTGATCATTAAAATCTATCTACAAATGCACGCAAGCGTTATTATAGTGTAATTAAGATATGAATACAAACTAAATAAAAAGATTTTGGAATTATGATTCTGCAGATATTTATAAGAGAAACATTTTAGTATCGAGAGTAGAAATACATGTATGAATTTAGAAATACATGTATGAAGGCTAGTTTTAAAGCAACAAGAGTGAGAGGCTCCATATGGGGGTTTGTGTTGTTCGCAAGCCTAGGAAGGGTAAAAATAACAAGCAAGTTGCAATATACGAGTCAGCGTGATTAATATGTTGATATTTTTTAAAATAAATGTGATCTATATGTTGTGGTTCTCTCTTCTTTTTTTTTTTCTCCACCTAGCCGAGGGTAACTTCAAAGTAAGCAGAGCTTGCCAACTCGAAGCAATCAACTGCTCAAAGATTGTTTTGATGCAAGTCGGTGATTTCAAGGTGTCTAGGTGATAACTTGTGGGATTTCTTTCACAGGTGTGTTTAGAAATAAAAGGCAGCCATCTGGATTTCGTTAAAAGAGCATTCGATGTACCGAACATATAGCACCCACAATCAATATTTATCATCTACAAAGAGGTTTATTACCTGTAGAACAATAACTATGTTTAACCCGTGGTACATAATGCCTCGGGGATAATGGGTTTGTTTTGTTTTTCATACCTGTCAACTTGTACGGGAATCCCGTCATTTGTACGTTTTTTTTTGGTCTGGTGTACAGGTTTTTGTCTCAGGAGGTTGACAGGTATGATGTAAGTGCAGAACAAAATTTTTGATCATGGCCTTCAACCTTGAACCTGACATCATGGATGGAGGATCTCTTAACATGTCACAGACAATGTCAAGATACAACCTCATGCAAAGTTTGGTTAAATGTTTAAGCAATATTTCTTGGAAAAAAATGAAGTTATTGAAGTGATATCAATCAAGGTATTCTTCAAATATATCCATTGGATTAAATGATAAAAATCCATTTATGTTTATGTCAGCATCCTTACAAGCCAGTACAGCGAAACTGCAAGTCAAGACCATTGAACTTAAAAACAATAACAGATTCCTATCAACCTGCTCATTGGAATGCAATTAAATCCAAAGTCTTGTCAAAATTCACTTGAATATATACAAATCACTGTGTTCATAAGCTCAGTGAAGTACAAACATGCAAGCAATGACCTCTGACTTTACCCCAAGGCCAGTTGGATCTGGTTTTTAAAACTCCTTCACAAAAGTTCAGATAAGCTGAGGTCAGATATGCACCCTCTTCATTCAAAAACCAATGCAGATACAACCATTCATTTATGAGTAGTAAGATTTTCAAGATGTCCACTGTGGCAGCCATATTGGATGTCTGAGTGGCACCATTTTGATTCTCGACCAACTAGACATCATAAGTAGTCTCTGAAAACCAAATGTCAATATAATCAACATTTCAAGAGGGGTAGCAATAACAAGATTTCCAAGATGGCCAGCATGGTGGCCATATTGTATGTCAAATCGGTGCAATTTTCATTTAGAACCAACATGATATTATACTAAGTCTTTTAGTGAAAAAAACCCATGACATCCCAATGTGCTCAAAAGGAACCATTTTTTCACCTTCCAGCTCTCTCATGCTTGTGAATGTTGGAACCAGTGACAGCTGTTGGAAAGGTATCAGACTTGGTCAAACCTTCACATGATGATATTTTGGCTACTTCAGCTTCCATCATTTCTTCTTGACCTACCAACCCAACTTGCTCAGGGTTTTTCTCGCTCACACTGTCTACATGGTCAAAGCACCATTCAAGTCCTACAACAAAGACAATTTTATAACAGACATGCCTGAATGACATTTAAATCTAACTGAGAATAGATCTAATTTGTACAAAACTAAAATCTTGTATAATGGAATGACATTGGCAATGGAAGCTGCAGCAGTGGTACATGCTTATAGTGATGACGATGCTATTGCTGATGTAACTATGAACTGTATAAATCTACTGAACAGAAAAGAGACATTCTATTACCAAAAAATAGGTCAAAATCAGTTTTTATTTTCTTACATTTATATTCCATTGTTTATACTTATCAAAATAACTATATGAATCCAAGGAGAGATGTGAGTGAATGAAAAATGCCAGTGCATAAAGATCATGAATACTGGAATGATGTGTATAGTATATACTACTTTCATCCATCCAAACTGACCTTTCACATTTGCCTTTTACAAATGATGAACTGGCTTCTCCTCATGTATCATGCCAGATAATGTGAAAGTGATTATGTCTGCCATGGTACTGATTTACTGAAAAAGGCATTCAATCCCAGTATGGATTTCCAATGAATTGTCCAATCACAGCATCATTCGTTTAGAATTGCTGTTAGTGCTCTGCAGATGTTTGTACCCTGATTTTAATGACAAGGTTTTTAGTTGGTTTTGTACAGCAATTAATGATTATTTATATTTATTTTAAATAACATTATTATAAGCTTTATCACAATCATTCCATAACGAAAATGTGATTTTTAAACGAAAATATTAAATATTTTAAAGTTAGTTATGCCTTTCTTACTTTATACGTTATTATAATTCAGATCTATGTGCTCTCCCTCTTGAAAGGCCACCCCTCTTATAAGGCCAATTTCCTGCTGCAGAAAGGGTGGCCTTATAAGAAGGGGACCACTAGTACGGTGCACCACTGCATACTAGAGGATGGCTTTGACAACTTCTTTGGCTGACACAATTGGACACAATGCATACATGCCCTTGGTCTGTTGTGACACTATTCAAAGGTAGAACAGAGAAAAAATGGAGTGAGACCAAGGCAACTTTCATGACATCATAAAAACAATGTTTAAAAAAGGCCCATGATGCAGCAATTGCCCTAATCTCAAGGGCTTTGATTCTCATGAAAGAAGATCTCTCTCAGTGAGAGACTGATAAGTTCTTTTAATAGTCTAAATAATCCATCTCGAGATGATGGCTGCTGAAATATCAGAGGAACCTTTGAGAGAAAGAAAGATATGGTTTTGACCATTTCTTTTCCTTTTAGATTCAGCCAAGTAGAAATGTAAGGCCCTAACCAGACAAAAGGACATTATTTTCATCATCCACAGTACAACTGAAACAATGAAGAAAAACTGATCATAGTTACTGCTAAACTGTAGATAACCCTTTTCTACTGAAAAATGTCAGATAGTATTACCAAAAAGAACCTTTAAAAAAGTTCTGGAAACCTTCAATGACTTAAAAGGCAAATCTGTCAATAACCTGCCATCGAGAGGTATTAGTGATGAAAATGGTAACATTCAGCAAGAACTTCTTGAAACTGCAAATAGTCTCAATGATTACTTCAAAATACCTCAGATAAGTCTAGAATTCATTTTAAATAAATTAGATAAAGTTTATGTCAAAACAGCTACAGGTCTAGATGATATAAGTGCTAAATTCCTAAAATTCTCATCTCAAGTGATTGCACCTTCACTTATGTATATCTTCAATCTAAGAATTTCTACAGATATTTTTTCCAAACTGTCTAAAACTGGCAAAAGTGACTTCAATACACAATAAGGGAGATTTTTCTGATATAAATAACCATACACATATATTAGTTTTATCATCACTTTTAAAGATATTAGAAAGACATCCTTGTAACGAATCTAGAAACTTCCTGGAATCTTTCAATTTACCACATTGACAACAATGAGGTTTTTGTGAAGGACATTCATGCCACACTTCACAAACTAGAATGGTGGATGCTTGGTCAACAGCAGTAGATCAAGGTAACCTGATAGGTACAGTGTTTCTTGCCCTTAGAAAGGCTTTTGACCTTGTTAATCACAAATTCCTGCTGGAAAAAACTCAGCATATATCAAGTTAACTATGAAAGTTTAACTTGATTTCAATCCTATCTTGAAGGCAGACAACAAGAAGTTTATATTTTAAATAAACTGTCTTCCAGATAAGAAACTCATAAAGTCAGGTGTTCCACAAGGATCAGTTCTAAATTCAGATTTGGTTAAAGTAAAATTCAGATTTGGCTAAACAACTGGTGTGAGCACAGTGATATGAAGATAAATGCAGCCAAGTCAAATGCAATGATCATAGGTAGTCGAGCCAAAGTAAAAGCAGAGAAAGAAAACTTCAGAGTAATGCTAAAACGAATAGATATAGAAGTAAGAAAATGAAAAACTACCATAATGATGGTAATTCATGGGACTGGAAAAAATCATTATTATTTTTTGTGTCCCAAGACTTATATGCACATAAAAAAATATAACATTTTTGCTGTCCCAGCACTTATAGACACAAAAATGTTAAGACAAAATTGGCAAGATTGCCCTATGTCACAGCTCTTGTTCAATTACCATATCAATAAACTGTTATAAACCACTATTAGTCATAGCATAACACACTCCGCCAAAGGGCCTACGTATCAAAATGAAAGATGCCCCCCTCCCCCCCAACACACACACACACATATATTTTGCGCCTTTTTTTCCTATTTTCTCCTTGGTTTCATGTACTTATACTGTTTTCAAAAATGCAGGCAAAAATAGAGATTTTTTTTAAAATCTGGGTGCTTACTCTTACAATCCTATTCAATCCTATCCAGATAAATTTTTTATCTACTTTGACTGTAAGAATATCTATTTTTTAATATATCTTCAATCAATGCATGTAAAATTTCTTAGTAATTTATTACATCTTTGCTGTTGTAATAATGCCAAGCTAGTTCTCAAGGTCATCGCATGACATTTTTCACAGTAAAAATAACCTAATAATCTGGTAACTTTCCAGCTGAAGCACTTATGATCTGAAACAAATGAAAGGACACTGTCAGTTTCAAAACTGGCTTTCTATTGATAACCCAGTGAAACAAACCTTGTGTTCACAGTGCAAGCACTGGTGGCAATTCAAAACAAACACTGCTGCAAGTCTAAATTAGACAATTTATTGGATAAAAAAGTACTATTTTTTCATCTCTGTTACTTTAATCTATCTTTTACCTTTTCTGTTCTCTAGTTTAGCAGTAGTAGTAACAGTATTGTGTCTGTAATGGTACTAATACTAGTGGTAGTGCTATAATAATTACTGCAACCTGACTACAAGTAGAAAAAGAAGAGAGCATACCTTCTGCAATTTGGTCAGGCTGCAAATGTTTTAGAGCATCCTTGGCAGCAATTTCAGAGTAGCCGCTATTCATCATTTCCTCAATGAAGAGCTGTCTACTCTTGATAGTTTTCCCCTCCTCATCTAATTCAATCTCTCGAATCTCCTCAGTTTTACCCTCTTTATCCTCATCCATCTCTGTTTGAACTTCCTCCACATCTTTTGAAGCTCTCTGCATCGCATTCACCAGATCTTCATATGTACAACTCTCCTTCACAGCTGACAGAAGGGGATAGATTCTAATGTCTGGACCTTCATCTGTACCAATCTTTGCCAGTTCTTGTTGCAAAATGACAAGCTGGTCAGTAGTAAAAAAGTTCAGCTCAAAGTATTTGTTTCTTTTTTCATTGATATAATCCAACCACTTTTCAAGGCATTTCTCCATAAATCTGGCTATCTTGGAAATTATAGTTGTGATATCTTCTACAGCAGATATACAGCCTTGTAAAGTTTTAGCACCTTTTCCGAACTGAATAGAAGCACAGAGAGGTTTCAGTGGGCTGCTGTGACAGAAAAATCTTGCTTGCCAATTTTTGTACAGGACACATCCAGCAGAAATCAGCTTGATGTATACATTGGCAAGTCTAGTAACACTATCAAAAACCTGCAATATTCAACAAAGACCATATAAATTATTTGTGCACACCCAATTCAAAATGATACCAAATGTTGGCATTAGGGATGTTACCACTATACATAATGTCGGCAAAAGCATTCCTAGCTTCCTCTTTTAATAACAAATGATTCCATATTTCTACTGTTGGAGTCACATTTCATCCAGAAATTGCATAATACTTAACATTGTTAAATAATTAATATTTGTTTTGAATCAAAATGAAATTTGCACAATACTTGTAATGTGACATGACACAACTGGGTCTTATCTGGAGTGATAATGAATAGAGTCTAGGTCTACCAATTTTAAACAAAAAAAGATTTGAATGAAATATATTTTACAGAGTTGATTTTCTGAATTTTCTAAAATTCACTACATTTTTGTATTTTTCATTGTTGGACTTGGATCTATCTATTTTGAGTTTCCACTCCATAGTTTAGTACAGTATTCTGCAATTTCTAGATATAATGTGATTCCCAAAACTGATTCAATGGGACAATTTGTTGTTCAAAGAGAAAGTCAGGAATGTTTTTGCTGGCATGAACTGATATTATTTAAACATTCTCCTGGTAACCAACAATTCAGGTACCTTGCTCTGCATGATTACTACATAGTCTGAATGCTCAACTATTCATTCAGAACAAATGCCCAGGTGTAAAGATCTAAAAAGCAAAACTGTTTATCACTTTTGGAAATTAAATTTGAAAATGTTTCACTAATAAGATTTTCTTTACATTTCTCCACATTCTGGAAACCAATTTCAGGAGTAAAAATATATTTCTTCAATAATACTTACCTTACCCTAATACATTAGGAATATAACCTGAACCACTACCTTACAATCCAGCCATCCTAAGCTTGTTTTTAGCAACAAAAATGCTAAAAGTCATCACCCCACCTAGGTGAAAGTCAGACAAGAGTAATCTCCCCTCAGATTGAAGGACTGATGTCAAATCCCATCCATATTTCAGTTACTACTGGGGCAATTATGCACACTGTGTCTGGTTTTAAAATGTATCTCTGGGAAGGCTAGAAGGGTGTGCACATATTATAACTGGGTAAGTATTACTGAAGAAGCATTTTACTCCAAATATTTGTTTCTTATTCAAATACATTACCCAATCATGATTCATTAGGAAAATAGGTAAGAGGTTGAAGGATTTATATCCTCTTATCCCAGAGAAGGCCCAATCTTTGGTCCCCTAATGTACATGAGGCAGCTTCAAATCTTGTGAGAGATATGGGCTTGACTATAAATATGTCTGGATGCAACTTGTGGGGAAAATTGTACACCTGTAAATCAAATGGAAGTACAGTGGCCCCGTCATTGTCAAGCTGCTCAATGACACCAGAAGGTAGCCTATTGTGCTGCTGCTATATGTCTCATCAAGTCAAACAAAGCCCTTTGAGATGCAAGATCTCTGAGCTAAAAGCTAGAGAAAGTCATCTCTGCCCTTCATCCCACAGCTTAGATAATGTAAATTAAGGAACAGTTATGCTCAAATGCTACGCTAGTGACAAATTCTTCTGCTAACCTCAGTAGTATAGTAAGCCTTGGTCCTGGCCCACTTGACTCATTTTTGACCCATGGTTTGCTTTTTGAGTCGACTTTTGGCAAATTTGCCTAAAAACACTGTTTTAAAGACTTTTTGCTAAAATTCCACTTTTTGCCCAAAAACCTTAACATTTTACCCTGATTTTTAAAATTATTAACTGATTTTGTTAAAATCTGACTAAAAACAACATTTAAAAGCATTTTCACCCATATTTCTAACTGTTAGTGTTTAAATCATAACTACAATTATGTGGTGTCATAAGCTTTCTCCAAGTAAAAAAAAGATATGAAAGGTTTTCTGATGAATATTTAAAGACTAACTAGATGATCTATTGTGCAGTAACATGGAATAAATAATAAATGACAGACTTCTCTAATATCTTGAATCTGACAAACTACAATCAGACTTTCACTGTGGATTCAAGATATCTGAGAAGTATGTAATCTATCATTGTTCCATGCTTCTGCAAATACTGCTTGTTAGTGATATGGGATGATTTTTGTAAGAGTTAGAATGGTTCTTTCCAGGTGTTTGGGTACTGGTATCTTTTTTGCTTCTTGACATGATTTACCTGTGTACAGAGCAGTAGATACCATAATGTTGCTCTGACAACCCTCAGAGAATATATTGATAAGAAAGTTGTCATAGATTGCATGCAACCTAGGCCTGATCCTGCATTGTCCCTGGGCCTGATCCTTTATTGTCTCAGCAGGAGGAAACCAAATTAGTCCCTCATCTCAAAGATTTGGCTGCAGTCAGGTATGGGTACACCAAAGTTGAGATGCTAATGATGGCCACTGACTATGCTGTATATACTTAGGGAAATGCACTAAAGAGGAAACAAGAGTACTGCAAAAAAGGCAAACAATCCACCTGTCTAATTACCTTTTCCCTACTAATGACCTTGACCTCTGAGGTAGGGACTTGACTAATGAATAATGAGGTGTGGACCTGGGCAAAGTTTCATCAAAATATCTGTACAACATAAAAAGTAGCAGCCTGGATAAGGAAATAGGTTACTGCCTTACATTATCACTTGTTGTGACCTTGACCTTGAAGCTGGAGGTATGACTGTGTATGTGAGACACCATCATGTTAAGATATATAACAGGCTAACATTTCATTAAAGTATCTACATTGGTTCAAAAGTTATACCCATATATGGATAGAGGACATTGCTTTATAGTTTCCCTTACCATGACCTTGATCTTGAAATAGGAGGCATGATAATGGTATGTGACATGCTGTTATACCTACCAAAATATATGTCATACAAAAAAACAATAGTTCTGACTCCCCTACCCCCCAACATGGTCATGTTTATAAAAACATGATTTTCAGTAATGTCATGAAAAGAGAGAGATATCTTTCTTGGCACCATAATATATTACTGTAACCTGTAGCCTACATAAACAGTAAATGGTCATCCTTAATGCTCATGGACAGTTATCACTACAGGGCAGTTAATACAGTTGATTGTCACAGAGGTGATTAAAGGGTAAAGGCAGTCTACATAAACAACTACTATTGCACAGATTACTTGACTGACTAACAATAGCTAATGTGATTTTGTGTTAACAGTCCTTTCTGCACTCCTGTAGAAGATCCCATAGGCAAATTTGCATAGGTAAAGTACACGAAGTGAATCAATCAAATTCAATTGAAGTTAGGTAAATTAAAGAGAAGCATGCTGAAGAAACAAAAGTTATTACACTTCGTTGCCTTAAATGAAAATGTTTAAGCCATCTTTATTAAAGATTATTGGCAAGTTCACAATCAGGGAAAACGTTTCTTTAAAGTCAGACTCTACTCCATGTATAAAATGCAAAATGTGATTATTTTGATAGTTGGAATAGCATGGAAGGGAGATTAATTTTTGAAGGCAAAATGTCAAAATGCATCTGGGATTCAGGAAAAGATGAGCCCTCTATGAAGCAAGCAAAGCCCAGCAAAACTAAATTTTAGAATTCCTGGTTGATGAAGTTTTACTTTTTGAATCTCAGTAGCATGGGGGGAGCATTTTATACTTTTCACATACTAATCACCATTTCAACATTAGTCATTCTGGAATAATGTACACAACACCTGTTGACATAGTAACATCACCTTGCATCATGGCAGATGCAGTAAGAGCATTTTCAGTACTCAAAAAATTAAATATACTCTTCAGGGAAGTCTGAACAACAGTACCATCCAGTCTCTGAGGAACTGATTATTTAAATATTGGTGGAGTGGGGGGTAGGGCATGGGATTTTTTTTCAAACCAAGGTATTTTTTCTTCTCTCTCAAGATAACTTTTTTTGTCAGCATATATGATGGACAGAATTAGTTCTTTTGTCCAACAAATCTGAGCAGGTTTGTTTTCAAGCTATTTGGGAGCTGAAATTTCTTTTTCCAAACAAATCCCAGCTCTCCCCCCTCCAAACATTCAATGTTCATCCCCAAATGAGTGCAAAGTAATGACACTTGCATCACCTTCAAACCCTCCAATGAACTACTGAGAGCAGCAAATTCAGCAAACTACACGTTATTACTGTATTCCACCATCCACTGAATTTTAAAGTGTGTGTGTGTGTGTGTGTGTGTGTGCGTGCATGTGTGCATGCGTGCGTGCGTGTGTGTGTGTGTGTGTGGTGATGGTATATAACAATACCAAGTCTACCAGCTTTGTTTTGTTTGGAAGTGTATGAAATGCTTCAAAGAATATATATATATTATTTTCTTAATTTGAAATTCCAGTCATTTCCAATAGGTTTATATAAGCTGATAACTTATTTGGTTCATGTGCATTGAGCCCTCTTGTGACCACAAGACACACTTGTTGAGTCTCAAAAAAACCCCAACACTGTCTAAAAGGTCGACAGGGATGCACTGTCTAATGATAAAACATAACTGGTTCAAGTTTCATTAAATATCTTCAACAGTTCAAAAGTTATACTCCAGACCAGGATACAAGTCAGAGTTAGATTGTCCCTGGATGTGATCTTTACCTTGAGGCAGGGTGTGTGGCTATGGTTTGCAGCACACCCACCATACATGATTTATAATTGCCAAAAACATCATTAAAATATCTTTAGTTGTTCAAAAGTTACACTCAAGACAAAGTACTAGCCACAGAATAACATTTTCCCTGATTGGCAGACAGGGGCATAGCTATGATACAAGATACACCATCTATTTGTGATACATACTTGGGCAAGTAGTACACGACACACTGTCTAGTCATGATATATACTTAGGCCAAGTTTCATTAAATTATCTTCACTTAGACCTGGGAAAAAGGATGGGATAGAATGGTGGATCCCTGTAGAGAAACAACTTAATGTTCCAGACACCTATGACATTTAACACTCTAGTATTCGCCCACCCTCCTGGCAACTTGTACCCCACTATCGATTTTAAAAATAAAAGGCATCAAGGATATAAAAAATGCACAAAATTTAGTCATTTCATTCATCAATTTATATGTTTTAACCCGATTGTCACCAGGGGGCCTCTAACACTGTCATCTCCTTCGCGTTTCAATCCAAATGGGAGATTGTTCATTATTTGCATGAGCGAGTCTGTTTATTTCAGACAACAGGAGTGATGTAGTTCATCTTCTTCAATATGCTCTGAATAATTCCATAAATTTGGGAGTTACATCCCTTTTAATGCTTGCGCTTTGTATTTTGTTCAATTTTTGTTGAGAAATATTAAAACTAAACATTGCAAATATTGGATGCAGACAGTTTTTTTTTTACCTTCTATGTATGTGTAGTCCAAGGAACTTCACCCCTTCACTGAAAACTGGACTTTTCCAGAAACTGGAAAAGGACACTGAGCATGATGGGGTTTTTTTCTTCTTTTTTACACTGAAAACTCCATTTGGATTGAAATGCAAATAAGATGACAGTGCTAGAAAGCCACTGGCAATAATCAGGTTAGAAATTATAAATTCATGGATGAAATTACTAAGTTTTGTGCATTTTATTATATCTTTGATGCCTTTCGTTTTTAAAATCAGTAGGGGGATACAAGCTGCTGGGAGGGTAGGAGAATACAATAGAATCTTGAAATAGCAGCTGTGAACTTTTGTCAAGCTGAATTCACACATACTTTAGTATTCATACTAAAAATATCACCAGTCAAATGGAACAAACATGTTAATTCATAAATTCTTGATTGTTTCCCTGATTAGTTTCACGAACAAGGGGCTTTGATTTCTTTATGTATGCATTTAACAGCATGTCAGCACAATAATGGCTATAAGATGCTGATTAAAGGTAAAGTTCTAATATGTAAATAAAAAGAATTGTATGAAAAACTTTGGGAAGATAAAACCTTCCAAATAAATGTAAACATTGAGTACTAAAACATAAAATATAAAAGGTAAGGATAAAGCCAAAGTTCATGTGTGCAAAATCATCAAAATGTTGTGGTAAGAGTTGGGGGAGAAAAGATAATGATATTGGGGACTATTTTCATTATGATCTGCATTAGCATTTGCAAAGTGGAATACATGAATTGCTGTAAATATTTGTCAACAACTGATACAAATTTATCTCTCTATGAAGGGTGCTGGTATGTATTATTTTAACGACTGGAAAGATTTATACCTAATGATTAAGATGCACAAAAGACATGACTAAATGTGTTATTTTGATGCAGCTTTGCTTGTTCACAAACAGATACACAGATGAAATCTCAAGCAGACAACAAGAAGTTAATTTTTTTTTTAAATGTGACATGCAAACTGATAATGGAGCCTGTTTTTGGCCACTAAGGGACCCTAGAAAAATATATGCTATGTTCTTCTTTTGGATAGTTACCATGGTAAATCTGTCAACATTATCCTTCCCATGCTCTGCTTTCCCTGCCACCAGCATCAGCCGATTCTGAAGATCTTGAAGCTGATCAAATGAGTATTGTCTGTTCTTTTGTTCACTAGTGACTGTAAGACGTATCACTTTATGAAGATCCTAAAAGAAAAATTGCATTGTTTATATAAAGTATTCTCACTACAGACATGATTACCTCTGCATAATTTTAATTGTTTTAATGCTGCATGTGACTTGGAAAGCAATACAATAAAATTAAGTTTGTTAAATGAATAATTCATACAATCCCTATGCCAGTTGTAAGTGGGTGTGGGTGAGTAAAAGACCAGATTTAAATTTACAGGAGTTTGGATAAAACTGCTTTCTTACATTTTGATCATCAAACATCATTCACAAGTATTCTAGCAACTTATCATAAGTTTATATTAAAGTCCAAACATGCCTTGTAATTCTTGCATGGTAAGCACAGGCTAAAAATAGGCAAAGTTCAAATTCTGACATGATGTTTTATAATAATAATAATAATAATAATAATAATAATAATAATAATAATAATAATAATAATTATAATGTCTTTATTGTAAGAGGGTGCCTTAATTAGTTATAAAGAACTAACCCACCTCTCTATTATGCATAATATTTACAAACAATATATGTATATAAATGTCACATTCACACCTAAACACACACAAACAGACACACACACACACACACTGAAAAAATGCAACTCAATATCCAAAGAGACTGAATATACAAATTTACATGGAAATGCCCACAGGAGGTGGTGGATACTGAATATTTAACTGTTATATTTCATCCAAGCAATCATCCTTTCATGAAAGATTGCGCAGTTTGAGCCTGTTGAATTTCTGAATACTGAAAGCTTCTTTTAAAGAGTTCTTTTTTTGGTTTTGGCAGTTTGGAGCTATTTGAAACAGATACCTCAGATTAGGAGTATAAGTATTACCCTGCTCTGGTCGATTAAAAAGATAATCTACATACTCAGGAGCTGATTTGTTTCATATTTTATACATAATTTTTGCTTTTATGGAAAATATATGCTCATGAATACATAAACTCTTCAGCTGCTCTAACACTTCAAAAATGATGGTGAATGGAATATCATGGACAATTTTTACATGCTCTTTTTGAGAGAAAAGTGTTTCAAGAGTTAAACCCACCCATTTCTTAAATCATAAAGACCAACAAAAATATTACAGACTCATGAAATTTTTCTTTAAGTTTAGCAGTTTCATTTATAATTCATCAGATCTGTCTGCCATGCAGGAGTGTTCGAGATAAGATTAAAATGACAGACTGTAAGTACAGTAGTAGTTGTACTGTATGCATGGATTCACCTACGTACCATATGCTTAGACCCACCTGCTTATGTGCATGGATCCATTTGCTTATCAGGACATGGATCCACCTACTTACCACATGCATGGATCTACCCACTTATCATATGAATGGATCCACCTACTTATATGCATGGTTCCAGCAACTTACCATATGGATGGATCACCTACTTGGCATATGCATTGATCCACCTGCCTAACATATGCATGGATCAACCTACTTATCACATGCATGGATCCACCTAATTACCATATGCATGGATCCACCTACTTATCATATGCATGTATCCACCTAACATAAGCATGGATCCATCTACTTATCATATGCATGGATCCAACTACTTAGCATATGCACAGATCTACCTACTTAGCATATGCATAGATCTACCTACTTAGCATATGCATAGATCTACCTACTTAGCATATGCATAGATCTACCTACTTAGCATATGCATAGATCTACCTACTTAGCATATGCATGGCCCAACTACTCTGCATATGCATTGATCTACCCACATAGCATATGCACAGATCTACCGACTTAGCATATGCATAGGTCTATCTACTTAGCATATGCATTGATCCACATACTTATCCTATGCATGGAACCAACTACTCAGCATATGCATGGATCCACTTACTTACCAATTGGGGTGAGTATTGCCAGCTGAAATCATACTGTGATATATTGTAGTATAAATGATTATATTGCAACAGGTATCAATATGTACTGCTACCAAATTGACCATTTTGAAAACCCATCTGATCCAGCATGATTTGATGAGCCTATAATTTTTTATTATAATAAATAATATGGCCTGTGTTTCTCATCTTTTGGGGGAAAAATTAGAAGGATTGTGAGTATGACCAGGTAAGAGATGAGAGTTTGCAATTTAAACATAAGTAATGACCACTTTTCACAGATGGATGATGTTGATGCATCTGTGTAGCAAGATTACAAAATTACTAGGACTGTCTCTCCAGAATAGTTCATGTTATCAAAGCATCTATGGCATACTACTAACAATTTATTAATGTCACCCTCTTCCTTGCATTTAAAGCCAAAATGAGTCCAAACAACGCTCTTTGCCTGCTTACTGAGTATAAGATCTGTTTCAGGCTTTTTCAACAGAGATTGATCATCAGCCATAATACTAAACCACACATTTGACTGGTTATACTATTATTTATAAATTATCATGTAATATTTACAGCAAACAAAAAAAGTTCCACAACAGGTCTAACTAATAGACAGTTATGGTTAAAACAGTGATACAGAAGAATCTGTAACCAATATGAATTGCAATACAGCAGACTGTATCAATATACTGTTACTAATTATCATAAGCATTTATTGATCCATATCAACTTACTTACCAGACATAGTTCATTCTCTTTCATTGTTTCATGTTTTCCAACACAATATATTCCATCAGAATTAATGGCTGAAGCCTGCTCCAAAGAGGCCACTTCCACTGACCCATGAGCCTGCTTGACAAACTTTAACCAACTCAACTGATGACTGATGGACACCTAATTAGAGAGGAAACAAAAGAACTTTTGATTTGAGATACAGTTTATATCACAAGGGGAGGAGCAAGGGGAAGAAGAAGAAAAAAATCAAGTAGATTTCAGTCATGTATCACTATTTTATCTGCTACATATATAGAAAATTGTAAAAAGATCATCTAAGTAACAAGAGGCCCATGTCGGCCCAAGATTATTCACCTAGCTGACATCTACCGAAAAGCAAATATGGATCAGCATCATCTGAGATAACTTTAAAGGCCTTGTGCCAGGATGAATTCTGTCAAATCAGGTCAACTTCTGAAGACCAGAGTTTGAGAAGTCCCTTAAATAATTTTCTATTTTTAGTAACAGTAACCATATTTGATAGTTGAGCCACATCATTTGTACAAACTTAAAAAACTTTCATGCTACATTAAAGGTTGTTTAACATTTCACAGGGAATTGGTATTTCTATCATGTTATAACCAAGAAACATTATATCCAAAGTCATCGTTTATTTTTTTAAATGGATATGTTTGTGCCCTGGTTAATGTACATGTCGATGACGTTGGACATACATGTAGTAAACAAGTTTTACCATCAGTTGAAACTGTCAATATACATGTACATGTACCAGCTGGAAAGAAATTGTCAATAGTCATCTGTTTTTTTAATTAATTTTAGACATTTTGTTGATATGTTTTTCAAGGACAGGCAAATGCTTATAAACAATATCTTGTATGTCACTGAGCTTATAGGTACAATCTAATGTACAATGGCTGGAACTAAGTCATCATTGTCCTTGTAACTTCCAGCAGAAGAAAAACTGGTCACTTCCTGGCAATCACTAATTTCACAAACAATATTTTCTATTGCTGGTATCACAGATGTGACAATGTCATTATCAGAATTAACTTATGTGATAAATCAACATCCTTGTTACCAAACCAAAATAGGCGTAACAAGTCACGCACTGTAGCAAGGCGTATATCATCATCATCTTCGATATCAATAGTAATAACATCTGTTTGCTCACTAAACCCTGCCTTAACAAAACAGTTTGCAACACAATCTGTGGAAACATCATGCCATGCATGGTAAATCATACTGATTACAACAATAAATTTCTTTCACAATCAAATATTTCTCAAGGCTCACAGGTATCTTGGATTTGAGCATGTCTGTACTTTGACTTCAAACTGAAGATGTCTCTTTGCAGCACAAGAGAGATTTACTTCAGACTGTACTCAATTATTCAACATACAGGTATAGAATGATATCTAAAGAATATTTTTTGATCAAAAAGTACAAAACAAAAGCACTTCTTTCCATGCTTTAATTGCATTGAACCCACAACCCATGATTCTAAATTTTCAATTATGAATGAAGTGTGATTATCATGCTTTGCTACCTGGCACCTTTGTTATGCCTTTGTAATTTAGTGATTATGAATGAGATGTGATTATCACAACTTTGTTACCTGGCACCTTTGTTATGCCTTTGTTATTTAAAAGACCACTTTTGTTTACCTGGCTTGGGTGCATGTCAGGTGATAAAAACATTATAACTGAGCTCATTTTCTCTGACGGATAACATAAATCAAATGCAATAACCAATTAAAATCAAAGGAACATTATAACAAAGCCTTTGTAATACATAGTAATTAGGAATTTGGCAGTGGAAATTAAACTCAAATATTCTAACAGAGAAAACATTTTAGCCAAGAACATAATAAACAATTTTTACTGTATAATGTTTTCTGTCAAATTTGTCGAAAATTATTCTTAGCAGTTTTTCAAGGGCCTGCATACCGCATTGCTTTCATAAAATTTAGTAAATTTATATCCAACCACTTTAAGCACAATTCATTTAAAGATTTCTATTTTCTTTTATAATGGCAGCCACATTTGATGGTGGCTTGTCATTATTTTTTTATCAAATTCTGTTTAATGATTTCTAAGATGAAGTCATTTAAAGGTTTTTGTATTTTTAGTAACAGCAGTTATATCTGATGACAAATCTGCACTATTTGTTGAACCAATGAAAAACCTTATTGCAAACAATGATTCCTGTATATGGTCAAATCCTATTCAGTGGTTTTTGAGAAGTTGTTTATAATTTTTCTACTTTTAGTAAAGGATGCCACATTTGCAAGCAGATCAGCATCATTTGTAAAGAATTTTAAAGCTTTTATGCCAAAATGCTTTGTGTAAATTCTTGTGAAATTCTGTTCAGCAGTGGTTGAGAATAAGTTTTTAAAAGGTTTCTCTATTTTTTATAATGACAGCTATATTTGACAGATCAACTTCACTTAATTGAAAGGCCTTCATACCTGGATGTTTTCATGCAAATTTGCTGATGTTGCCCAATGGTTTCTGAGAAGATGAAAACAATTGACAGATGACAGATGCTCCATGACTGACACAAGACCATACTTGACCTTATAGACAGATGAGCTAAAAATTCTTTGAAGTGTGCAGAGTGGTGCATGATGGAATTAAGAATATGAAAAGTATACTGGTGATCTGATAAAGCATTATAAGACATGTAAGGAAATGAAAATCTGGCCATTATTGTTTTCTGCCTAATTTATACTTACCTGAAAAACATACACGTTTTTCATGTCTTCCTATTAATTTATGCAGCTAATATTCATAACAAGGAAATATTTTTTTATTATTTATAATATCTACAGTCTTAGGCAAATATTGTCAACAGCTCATTTTAAAAAACATAGGCAAGGAAAAATAAATGCCAAATGTGATCTCTTCTGATTTATGTACAAATAATATAGAAAGAAAAAAACAAAAATTATGTCTATACACCATGAATGACTCCACCAGGGCAAAGGTGCAAGTCCATCAATGGCAATGATTCCATCAAATTCTGATGAAAAAGAGTAATAATCAGACTAGACCAGGTTCTTTATATATATATAAATGGAAAATGGCATAAATCAAACTTGAGCTTGGTCTTCATAATGTAAGCATCACACCAAATTTTGCTGCAAAACAGTCAAAATCAAACTTGACCTGTATTTTATTCTTGTTTTTTTTTGTTTTTTTTATAGAAACTTCACATCAAATCCGGTTTCAATCCATGAAGTTCTTTAAAAATGATTGGGCAGAAATTGAAAGGCAAAAGTTCCAAGTCAAATGAGCCATAACATGGATAAAATTTTGCTACAAAATGGTGAAAATCAAACTTGACCATGTTCATTTTGTTCATTTTAATGCAAAGCCTCATGCCAAATTTGATTTGAATGCATTAACTCTTTAAAGTTACTAAGCAGAAACAAAATTGAAATGCATAGTTCTAAGTCAAACAGAAGCTACAATTCTGTAAAATTCTGTAAGAAAATGGTGACACTCTAACATGACCAAGGTCTTTTTAATGTAAAGCCTCATATCAAATTTTATTCAATTCATAAAATCCTTGCAATGTTATTTAGCCAACACATAGTTTGTGATGTGACAGGATGTTAAGTGATGGGACATATGGACATTGATATGACATAGGTATAAAAATAAATTACAACTTACCAGTTTTCGGGGCAATGCTGGATCAGCCTCCAGTGCCTTCCACACCAAGCTGCACCTTTCACATAAGGCCTTATACCCAGAATTCTCATCAAGATCAAATACGAGGGGAGCATATCCTGTTATGGCTGCATGAAGACAGTTGACCTTGTCAATTTCCATGTCCCCCTCCCCAGCTGAGATGCTAGCAAGATCAACAAATACCTTCAGTTCCTTCAGACCTCCTGTACAAATAAAGAGAAATCTCTCAATGAAGACTTTCAGACCGAAGTAGACAGATTGAAAAACAATTAAACACCTATTCTATAATGGGACATGGAGACAGTTGATTTGTCAATTTCCAAGTCCACCTCCCCTGTCGAGATGCTGGCCAAATCAATAAACACCTTCAGTTCCTTTAGAATTCTTGTGAAAATGAGCAAAAAAGCTCATAATGATGAAGACTGTCAAACAGAATGACTAATAAGCAGGCAGACCCATAAACACCTTTAAATAACCTTGAATGAGAAGACATACAATTAACTTAGAATGAGGATAGCTATCAAAATCATTTAGAGAAACAGCACTACTTGGAATTACTACACATGTCAAATTTAGAGAATAAGGAATAAAGAACAAAAAAACACTTATTTTTCTATCCTTCTTAGATCTTCTGTAAATGTCTATAAAAAGCTATCCTATTTGTAATACTGATATCCACAACTGACTGTCCAAAGGGTTTTTGGTGTTTTCAAAATGGTTTACCTTCTTAAAATAAAAGTTGTTGTTGTTATTATTATTATTATTATTATTATTATTATTATTATTATTATTAATATTATTACTTTTCATGGATTCCTTCAGCCACTTCAAAAGTTTCTCACTCTTGATAACAGCCTCAAGACAAGCAGATTTTTCTACTGTCACTTCCTTCAGAAGTTCACAAGTCTGCATCAGACTTGTATCAAAATCTTTCATTTTGATTGCTCCACCCTTTGCCTAAAAGGACAAAAAGATAGATGAGTCAAAGGATAACATAGCTATCAATCACTGACAAGATCAGAACCTGCAGTTCAAGCCTACAATTGAAGCTATGCTGTAAGCTGAGTGACCTTGACCCCAAGCTCAAAAGGTTGTGCAAGCATGATTGATCGAAATAAGATGAAAATCCTTCAAGGGGTTTACGAAATACAAATTAACATGAGGTCCAAGTGGGCCTGATATCACGCACCTGGCTTAGGCAAATTCATAATAATATAATAATACTTCTTTATTTCAAGACGGTAACAGTTAGTTTTGCATCTATTTCCCCCACAAGACTATCTGCTAACAAAGTACAATAGAACAAAAGGCAATTTTAAGTAAGAGAATAAACTGAAGGCGAATTCTACTTTATGGATATATACATTTACACAGTTGCATATAAATATTTAAGCCCATCCAGATAACTTTCTCTCTTTTTTTCTCTCTTTCTCTGCCCGTCTTAGCCAGTTTTCTGACGTACATTGTATTACACACACACATACACAAATATCCATGCATGTTTTAAGTTAATCAATTAATGTCTGCATATATAGTACTCCCTCATTATAACACTGTTTATGGTAAGCCATAAAAATGCACAACCTTACAGGTGAGGTTGTCATATACTGAGGTATTTTATATATAATATTACTATATAATAAAATGGGATCCATGATTATACCTGTTCTATTAAAGGGCTACCTAGCACTGAGGTACCTTAAAGTAAGCAAGTACTGTAAACAAATAGCAATCAAGAAATTACATGTATGATGTAGGTAAAAATGAAATATATATATATATGCTGGAATTCTTTCATGGATTGTGCAGATTTTACATCAGAAAGAAGGGAGGAAGGCTTATGAAAGGAAGGAAGTTCCAAATCAGAGCACCAGAGTATTGAAGACTTAGTTTAAATGTCCTGTTCTAGTCTTTGATAGTTTTAGATTATTATCAGCTGAACATAGATTATAATGATCTTTTTCACATAGAACAAAAAGTTTTATTAGGTATTCAGGGGATGATCCATCAGAGCATTTATATACAAGTGTTGCTTTTCAGTAGATTACTCTGTCCTGAATATTCATCCACTTCAGCTGTGAAAAAAAGAATATCAGAAGTGTTATCATATCAAGCATTGAGAAAGATTCTTGCATCTTTTTTCTGTAATCTGTAAACTCTGTGTAATTGTGATTCTGAACAATATAGAGGCACAACAGTGTAAAGCAAGCAAAATGTAGCAGTTGAAAAACAATACTCAGGTGTCATGGAGCTAAAACTTCTCTATGCAACTCAGCAATGATATGTTTGAATTTAAGGACTTGCATAACTGGTTAATATGTTCATTCCATTTTAAATTACATTCAACACACATACCTAAGAGTTTTTCATATTCAACATTGTCTATTATAGTACAGTTAAAAAAATAGCTCAAGCTCCTGGTTATTAAACTTTGAAAGCTTATATGTTTTGTAGCAATTATCATACATTTGGTTTTGTTTTCATTGATGGATATTTGGTTGTTTTCACACCAGTCAAAACATGGTAAATATCATTATTCAATTTTGATTGAATCAGATTCATGCTAGGACCAGATGCATGAATAGTAGTGTCATCTGCAAAAAGGTCAGGTTGTTTTAGTTGTGTGCAAAAGGTCATCATTAATGAATTATAGTGGAAACAGAAGTCACCCTAAAAAAGATCATTGTGGTACATCAGTAGTTATAAGCAGTGTATCTAACTTAACAGTTGACCATTTAATACAGCAAGTTTATTGTAAGAACATATCCTATCTAATCTTTTTATTGTGTTGATTTTACGTATTTTACTATATGCTGATAAAATTCTGTTTAAAGATAAAGGCATAATTAATATGCACTTTCCTCACTCATAATCAATGTCATCCACGATCCTGATGATTATTGTTTAGCCTTATAGCAAACAAGTCCACCAATGGAGTCCCCCAAAGTTGAAACAGAAGTCCACTACGGATTGGTATAGAGATCATTCTGTGAGGACCATCTTCCCTTTCCTTGAAAGACTGTCTGCCAAAATATTCTTCTTTTTGCCAGAAATGTGGCAAAGTCTGAGGGTAATTCCTTCCAAGGCTGCCCAGTGATGGAGGGTCCAAATGTTCATGCAACAAGAAGGTGCACGTGTGCCTCCTTGTCTCCTGAGGTACACAACCACCGACGTGTTGTTGGAGACCATCACACAGCGACCTCTGATTTTGTCTAACACACCCATGAAGGGCTAAGAACAGTGCCCTCATTTCCAAATTCTTGATGTGAAGGATAAATTCTTCCTGGGACCATGAACCCTTAAGAATCAGTGCCCCACCCAGAATCTGACATGTCTGCGAACAGACAGGAGTGGGGTTCAGAGGTATGCATGGGGACTCGGGCCAGAAACCCATCCCAATTTGTCCACCAAATCAGATGATGGTGGAAATCCTGACCAAGAGAAATCTGAGCATTCAGAGGGTCCCTGTGCAGTTTCCAAACTGCCAAAAGGAGAAACTGGCGAGGATACAAGTGCAGTCTGCCTAGGGGAACCAGGACCACTGCAGACTTCAAGGTCCCCAGCAGTGAAAGCAAACAATGAGCCAACGTAGTCTTTGCTCTCAGCGCCTCCAACTGGGACAGGATCTTATCCACTCTGTCTTGAGGGACATGGAATAATCCTGTTTGTTAGGAAATTCATCCCCATGCAATCCTGGGATAGAATAAGTTCCAATTTTTCTAGGTTGGGTAAAAGATCCAGCATGGTCACTATGGACAAACAAGCGAGACAGATCTAATCTGGAGGACACTAGCTGGCCATTGTGGATCAACCAATCATCAAAATATTGGAGGATTGGGATACTTAGTGACCTTAAATGGGATGCAACTACACCCATTACCCTGGTCTGGGTATGGAAGCTAGGCCAAATGTCGGAGCTTGAAATTGGAAGACCTCCCCATCCAAGCAAAACCGGAGGTACTTCTTATGTGGAGGAAAGAAAGGGATCTGAAGGTATGCATCCTGAAGATCGATGGAGACTGTCCAATCGCCAGGTCTTATAGCATTCCTGACTGAGGCTGTGGTCTCCATCTTGAAAGGTTCCTCCTGCAAATATCTGTTTGGGGAGGAAAGGTCAATAATTAGACGAAACTTTCCCTTTTCCTGGGTACCAGGAAAATCAGAGATTAGAAGGCCGGAGATTGGTTGTTCAACAATCTCTCTGCTGCACCCTTCTGAAGAAAGGAGTGAACCTCTTCCTTTAACTCATTCGGCCCCGATCCCGCCTATATTCGTGATCTGTTTTCTGCATTCAATGGCCGATCCCGCCTATACCCGTGGTTTGTTTACTGCATTCAATGGCAGATCCTGTCTATAGTTGTGGTGAATGGATCAGTAGTAAAACATCTCTGATTGGTCCCAAACAGGTTTTTTTCCAAGAATCTGACAATATTGAACCAATCAGAAATGATTTTACTTTTCTTTGTTTAAATATTAAATATTCATAAGCTAAGGTTACGAAAAATTGACAGCGGTTTTACTACATGTGTTTCATTCATTAAAAATAGTAAACAATGGCGGATTTCCGAGCGATATTTGATAACTACGAGAATGAAAATGAAGAGTTTCCTGAATATGATCTTGAAAATATTGAGGAAGCAGAGGAAAGATATGTTAGACAGTTAGTTGCATATTTTAGGAGATTTAGACTCGGACATAGATGTTATCCGAGATTGAATCATCAGAAGAGGAGGATAATAACAGTGATGATGATGCACATAATTTTGTAAATAGTGCATAAATAACTTGTGAAAAACTTGGACAAATAACACAAAAAAGTATATGACTGTGTAGATAAATTTATTTTGAACAATTGGTGAAAATTTCATGGATTTTTATTGGCTATAAGCAGAGAAATTAAGGTAAGAATGAATGCATGTGCATGATGTTTACAAAATTTTCTAATTAGCTAAAAACTGTCTGGGGCACAAGCAGCTAGACACAGCTTAGTGCTGCTGGGGCTTAACAGCAGTGACACTGACAAAAGTGTTGGGGCTGAATGAGTTAATCACACCAGATTCAAATGGTGGAAGAACATGGGGGACCTTACTAAAAAAAAGGAAGATCCCGAAACTGAAGCCGGTAACCACCTTTTATGATATAAAGGATCCAGCCATCGACCGTTACACCAGACCAAGCCCTGAAAAGAGGTTTAGTCAGGCACCTACAGGATCCAATGGAAGAGGGAAACTCTGAAGGAGAGGGAGAGAGTTCCTAGGACTGTCCACCCTTGTCCTTAGGAAAGGGGGAAGGGCCTGCAAACTTCCTCTCTGGGCCCTTGCAGAATGCCCTTTTAGGGCCCAACTGCCAAGGGGGAGCTCTGAAATGGGGTTGCTGCTTTGATTGGGGTTGCGTGGCTTTAAAGAACTTAGCCGACAGACCCTGTGGCCGGTCAGGATGATCTCGCTTCTTGGCTGGTTTTGAAGGGCCAGCAGCAGATGTGCAGGACCGATGTTGATATTCTCCCAAATCATGAAAAACCACAGAGGGGATGAGCCCTTTGAAGAGAGTCTCTTCCTCCAGGGAAACAGCCCTCAGAAGGTTCTTACTGTGCTCTAGTAAGACCTTGGAGCAACATCCCTGCAGAGGTGGAGATGCTCCGCTGACAAGACCATGGACAAAGATAGCAGATGCCTAGAAGTTTTTGAAACTGCTTCCAACAAACAATAAAAGGCAATTGACGACAGAGATTCTTCTTTCAGCAGGTTGAATGAGGCTTCTGAAAAGAGGTCAGCATATGAGGCTATGGTTACTAGTGACCTAGCATTTTGTTCTAAGGATTCCAGTGTTTTCACTGGGAGGTGAGCCCAGGTCCCTGTAGAAATACAACGTGAGCTGATTCAGTATCTAAAGTGGGCGGTTTAGTGGACCAGGAAGGAGTATGAACCTTATAGCTAGATGCAGGGACCAAGGGTCACAACATTGAGGGTGCAACAGACCACCCCTTCCTGTGCCAAGCCTTTGGGAAAGAGCCTTAATCGTAACTATGTGATGAAAAAACATGAGATCTGGTTGAGATTTAACCCCAGAAAGTTTTCCAAACTGGAAAGGATTTTAGAGTCACCTGAGCCTGAAGGCCTGAGACACAAGTCACTGAGCAAAAGATGGTAAACCTCATTTACCATTTTCTCGAAAGACGCGCTCTCATTCTCCACTGCCGCCTTAACCGATGGGTGAGAGAAGACAGGGGACCTGAAAGGAGGGGGTGCCATGTTGGCCTGTTCTGTATCAAACTCATGCGAATCAAAGAGGCCAGAAAGCTTGTCTTCATCCTGCTCGCTCTCCTGAGTGGCATGGTTAAACTATGACCCAATGTATCTCTGTTGCAGGGGAGATTTGGGGTTAAGAGAACTTGAACACATAACTCCACACACAGAGCTAATGGATTGACCTTAGTAGCAGATTCAGCAGGTGGGTGAGAGTGACTCTCTACCCTCCTGGGGCATTTGGGGGAAGAAAATCCATCTCCTCCCTCTTTTTTGACCCAATTTTGAAGGAGGAAGATGTAGGTCTTGGCCAGTGGCATCGACCTCTCTACCATGTGACCAAGGACCTGAAGTCCATGGCTGCATTCAGGGAAAGGGCCAATCACTTCCCTGTGGTGGAAGGCCCCACATCCCATAAGGGATTTAGAGGGATTATAAGAAACGGGGAGATGCCGATCCAATCCTCTTCCCTATTATGGCATCTGTAAGCTGATTCCCAATCCCCTGCGGAATGAAACGGCAGTCTGGAGAGTGGGGAGGTCTCGACCCAATCCCTATCCCTGTACCGAAGGGGCTCCAATGACCAGAGACCGGTACTCATAGACCAGTAACCGGCACCCTGTCATCACCGGTCACTGACTGGTCAGGCAACTCAGATCTGTTGGACGACCCTTGACCAGATCTGATAGACTTAGATCTAAGCTTTCCCCTTAACGGGTGGCTTGATCCCATCGCCAATAACAAGCCCCATGGATTGAAAGGTTGCTGCTCCCCCCTTCTATGGGTGGCACAACTCACTTTCAGCCCATACCGATCTGTGGGCGAGTAGAGGGTGTTGCTCCTCCCTCATGGTGGTGGGGCACGACTCATTCTCTGCCTTTCTGGATGGAAGAAGGTGCTGCTCCTCCCTGAGGGGAAAGCACAACTCGCTCTGTCCTAGTGGAAATGAGAGGGTGCTGCTCCTCCCTCATGGGAGGGCATGACTCACGGAATATGGAGGGTGCTGCTCCTCGCTAACAAGAGGGTGTGACTCGCTCTCCACCTAATTATAACCTTCCTTGGGGTGGGGGGTGGGCACCCACTAACCCTAAAAGTCTTCGAAGAGACTTTGGTAATCCTTCTGAGACCAGAGAGACTCAAAGAAGGAAAACCCTGAAAATTCTGAGGAAGACGAGAAAGGAAGTTTCTTCCTTCCTGTATAACTATGATTATGTTCAGCAAGGTCCTCTTGCACCCTGTACAGGGGGCTTGCCTGTGGCCACACCTACCCACACCCTGCTTAGACATTGCTGTAAAAGAATGCTGAAAGAAGATTTATTCAAAACCTTCTATGCAAATATATGTAAAAAAAAAAAAAAAAAAAAAAGGGTATTTGCATTGACTAAGTTGGGATGACTAAATTAGCAAAAAACCAATTAGTAAGATTGCTAATAAAAAAGGATGATTTGAAGGAAAACTATCTGATACTAATTCTGAGAATGAACAGGTGTTCGATAAAAACACACAATATGAAGGGTAAAAGTGCTGTGCGACCTGCTTTTCCAAGTTATAAAAATATCACAAATCAAAATAAAAGAATGTGAGTTACAATGATTCGTTAAATGTAATAAACAATAAAATGTGATAGATTTGTTCAATGTAATAAACAATAAAATGAATCACATAGAGTCTGTGGACCCAATTAGGCAAGTACACGGATATTTTAACTATATACCTACCCTAACTAGAAATAATTCTCAACAAAATTATTACGCTAACACCCTTGTGGGGTGAGATATTAAAATGCAAGGTAGTACTCAATGTGTACCAAAACAAATTGTGAATGACTCGAGAGAGAGAGAGCTCAATCTGCGTAGAGAAAATTCTTGATCAGGAGTAATTCCACAAGATGAAGACATAAAGAATAAGTAAAATTGTTACATTAACACATGAAGCAAAAGTGACTCTTCTTCAATGTAAATAATGCAGCCATTAATGTCTGCAACCAAAATAATAAAGTACAATGTGCCCAAGCAAGGTATCTGTGGGGTGGACCAGGGGCAACCTAGTGTTCTACTGGTTCAGCCTATTGAGAGGATGAATTCTCATCATATAGTTGGGGTATTTTCCTTCCGAAAAGAGCCATGAGCAACACACTAGCAACAGATATGTATTACTGATATTAAAACATACCTAATATCTCTGGCAGTAAAAAATAATGCCAGCTATGTATCTACAGCAATACAGCAGTGATACTGATGTGTATCTGCAGAAATTTGGAAGTGATAACAGATATCTGCAGCTTAACGGGTTAATGATATAAGCATATTCTAAGTTGGCTCTAAATCAGATCGGAAACATGGCTTCCACATCCAATCAGATGCAAAATTACCTCATTAATATGCATGGACCTCACTCATTTTACAAAGAGTATGATATTTTTGTATAATTGTATGTAACTTCTTTTTTTAAATGCCCACCTTAAGGCAGAGTGTATTATGTTTTTATGATGTTGCTGACCCATCCATCCGTCTGTTACTAATTTCATTTCTGCACAATAGCTCAGGTGGTCCATCAGTGAGGGGAGGGAGGAGGGAATCTGGCAATAGCAACAGGTAAGTATTATATAATTAAAATTAGTTTTATCCCCCAAAACACTACATTTTAATATCAGTAATAGCTTACTCTGTTGCTATTAAGTAGCTGAATTTGCCAGTTTGGTGGGAGGGTGATGATCTCGCAACTGGTTAAGGAAAATAACAAGGAATACTCACCCCCACTGTAGAGGCATTGACTACTGCCGAATGGTATCCGCATCGGCCACTTTTTGAGCTATGACTAGTGGACCCAAGAAAATATGCCTTCACTCTGTTGAGCCAACGAGTGAAGGTAAAAGGAGGAGAAGGTCGTGTGAGATCGCCAAAAGGTGACTTTCATCACATCCTCCAGAGACGAATGATGAGTTAAATAGGCCCATCGCAATGGCTCGAACCTCATGAGCTTTGATTTTCATGAAAGAAAGATCCCTCTCGGTAAGGGACTGTTAAGCTCTCTTGATAGTTTTGGTAATCCACCTAGAAACAGTGGAAGCTGAAATATCAGCTGAACCCTTAAGGGGGAGGAAAAGACGCTTCCTACCCTTCCTTCTCCCTTTAGAAGCTGCTAAAAAAAAACATAAAGCTCTAACTGGACGTAAGAGTCTATCCTGATCATGCCCAGCACAGATACGACTGGGGGATCTCAATTGGAAGTGGAGCAACTGATGGAAGCTGGTTTATTGCTAAAATAACCTGGTTGGCAAAGAGAGAAACCAACCCTTAATTCCCATTGAATCTCAAACAGCCTTGCTCTATGGATAGACCATGAAGCTCACTCCTTCATCTCATGGATGATAAGGAGAGCAAGAAAACAGTCTTGAGGGTAAAGAAAGAAGCCTCACTTAAAGGTTCATAGGGGGATTTATTAAGGGACCACAAAACATATGAGAGATTCCAGCTAGGCATCAGAGAGCGATACACTGGTCTTTGCAGTTCGAAATAACTGATCAGGTCTGCTAATTGAGAGTCCACACAAATAGCCAGACCCTTCGAGAATTTGAGAATGTTAGAAAGGGCTGCCCTATAGCCCTCGATAGTAGAAACTGAGCATTGTCTCTCTTCAAACAGGAAGAGAAGAAAATCAGCCACTGTGCTCAAAGAGGGACAGCTAGAATTGATATGTTTCCTACTGCACCAATCGCAAAAGATTCTCCACTTGGCATCATAAACCTTTGACGTAAATTGCCTCTTGGACTGAATGATGCACTTGGCGACTTTGCTCGAAAACTTCTCCTGGCGGAGAGATCGTTTGAGATGAGCCAAGCGTAAAGGTGGAAAATGTGTGAGTTGTTGTGCAGAAGAGAACCCCTGTGCTGTCACAGAAGGTCCCTCTTCTGGGGTAACATCCTGGGCTGGTCTACCAGCAGGTCGAGAAGATCACTGAACCACGATTGTTGGGGTCACAGAGGGGCTATCAACATGAGCTCAGCAGTGGAGTTCCTTACTTTGTGAAGTACTTGTGGAATCATCCTGAAGAGTGGGAAGGCGTAAGCGAACAGACGATCCCAATTCAGGCTGAAAGCATCCACTGCCCAGGCTCTCTGATCTCGGACTGGGGAGACATAAAAGGGGAGCTAGTTGTTTAGCCTCGTGGCAAACAAGTCCACATAGGGTGTCCCCCAAAGTCTGAACAGGGAATCTGCTACAGATTGGTGCAGAGACCACTCCATGATTTTATTATATATTATATATATATATATATATATTGTTATGTATGATGTTTATATAATATTATAAAATATTTTAGGAAATTATAAATGTTTCTTGACTTTAATATTTGCTTAAACTTTAATGTTAAGTATAATGTTTGCCATGTTTAGCTTTTGTCCTTGAATTAGGTTGTTTACTTAATATTTGAGTTCAAGGATGGTTTTGGTAAACAGGTTGTTAATTCAGGTTGATTTTGTTTACAGATAAAACCAGAATTTCTTTAGAGTTATGTGTCAAAAATCACATACACCATTTAGTATTCTAGAACATTCTGTCATGTGACCTATCTTTATATATACCATGTTTAGTGGACAGTTTTTCAGCTTCAACCTTAACATCAGTCTTTTAAAGAGCCACTACAGTTTTGAAAAATCATTCCAAATTAAGAGAGAGAAATTATTTAAAATATTCATTGGATTATAAAAGTGCTCATAGACTTTTGGAGTTTGGATTTTGAATTGATGATTTTGGGATTTATGTGAACTTATTCAAAGATATTCTGGAGTACTTCATTTTGGCATATCAGCACATTAAATACTACTGGCACATCAGGACAATAAAGACCACTGGCACAGCAACACATTCAAGGATGCAGTCATTCATTCAGAACATTCTATATTTAGGATTTGTAATTAGGACACTTAGGATTATTGGATTATTTGGATTTTAAGTCACATTACTATAAGTGTCTTTTGAATTTTCACTTTAATTGCCCAGAAATAAATTGCTTGTTGATTTTTACTTGATTTGTTGGTTTCACTTTCTTTCTGTTACATTTTTCTTAGATCATAGAGTGGTAACAATATATATATATATATGATATTTTTTCACTGCAGTGAAATATGACAATTATTCAACTCAGAAAATCCAGTAACTAACTGCGTAGCATAAAATAAATAAGGGTTATTTGTCAAATAATTATACAGCCTATTATAATGAACCATATGCCTCATTTTGTTTTTTTAAATGGTATATTTTGATACCTTTCACCTGTCCGTTCTTCCCTCTCTTGTTCAATCTCCTACTAAACCATTGATTTTAAATTTACCCTTAACAATATTTTTTCTCCACCATCCCTGGGGTCCCTAGCAGAAGGGCAAAAAAGATTATATGTACTCAAATTATTATTACCGAGACATTTGCAAATATTTTCCGAAGAAAAAAATTATAAATATGCAGTGATGAAACGTAACACATAATATGTATAATGTATTTTGGGTTATGATCCCTCCAGCACTGGTCTACAATGGGTGGCATACTTGTATCTCCAGCGTTTGCTTAAGACTCCCTTGTTTGCAAAACTTTTCCAGCAATCCTGTGAGGAAGACGGGATCTCCAACATTTTAAACAAAGGAAACAAGATTTTTTCTGCCAGGGATATGTGTATTTTTTTTTTTTTAAATACTTTGGATCAACAAAGAAGAAACCGCTCACCTGGCTAACGTAACCTAACAGTTAACCATTTCACAAAGCAGGCTTATGTAGTACTGTAAGAACACAATCTATATAAGCTATCTCGCAAACTTTAGATCATGTTGATTTTACTTATTTTACCATATCCTGAAAAAATTCTGTCTAAAGATATTGACATAATTAATATGCACAGTCCCTTGCTGATAATTTAACTCATCCATGATTTTGATGATATAAACCCATTTACCAAGATTTATTTAAGCTGGATGAGAAATAGTCTCTAAACCTAGCAAGGTAATAAGCTCAGTCAATCAGATGCAATGTATCTCATTAATATGCACTGATCTCACTACAGAACTTGTCTACAACAATGATAATATTAGCTCAAAGTGGAGCAACTTCTGATTGGAATTTGGTCTCCAGGGTATAATGAGCTCAGCCAATCAAATACAAGATTACATCATTAATATACATAGATCTTGTTCACAATCAAACTCATCCACCACTTTAATAATCTAAGACTCTTGAACAAGTTCGTTCAAAATCTTATCATAAATACAGTAACTGTTGTTAGCATGTTGATAAGCTCAGCCAGTTAGATCCAAGGTAACCTCAATAATAAACATGAATTTCACTCATACTCGTACTCAACCAAGATCTTAACGACAAAGGCCTATTTACCAAGTTAACCAAAATCCCATTAAAAAAAATAGTCTCTAGTGTGGTAACAAAATCTCCATATTAGACACGAGATTCCCTCATAAATATTGATAAGCCTCGCTCACAAAAACATCATCCAACATCTTGACAGTATTAGCCTCTATATCTAGTCTGAATAATGGGTCGGAAATACAGTCTCTCAAGTGGTCAGAAGTTCAGCCAGTCATATGAAAGACCACATCATTAATATGTGAAAATCTTTCTAACAATTAAAAAGCATTATATCTTAATGATATAAGCCTACTAACCAAGTCTGATAAAAATATAAACAGAAATAGAGTCTTTAAGGTGTTGACAGGCTGAACCATTCAGATGCAAAATCACCTCTTTCATAAACATGGATGCTGCTCTTAATTGTACTCAACCAAGATCTTAATGATTTAAGCCTATTTACCAAGTTTCATCAAAATTGGATCAGGAATACAGTCTCTAGAGTGGTAACAAGCTCTGCCAATCACATGCAAGATCACCTTATTAATATGCATGGGTCCTATGCATTATTGAACTCATGTGAGATCCTGATGTTATAAGCCCATATATTTTAAGTTTGATCAAAATTAGATCAAAAATATGGCCTCAATAGTGGTAACAATCTTAGTCAATCATATGCAAGATCACCTCTTTACTATGTGTGGATCCCATTCATTATTAAACTCATCCAAGATCTTAATGACATAAACACATATTCCAAGTTTGATCAAAATCTGATAAGAAATATGACCTCCAAAGTGGAAACAAACAATTGTTGACAGACGGACAAAACACAACAGATGATGGATGATGCATTAATACATACAACACACAATGGATGCAGGACCATTCCATATGTTCACTTTGTCTTACTACATGGAGGTGAGCTACAAAAAGGATGAGCCTCTGATGTATTTCGATTTTTTTACAAGTGGAAATATTAATAGAATCCTTCATTTGCATTGGTGTAAGGTGGGAATATGCCACCCAATGGTAAGAATTTTGCATCAGACATGGCTCTTTGACAAGTATCCGATGCAAAAATTCTGATAAAGAGGGTGCAATTTTTTCCTTTTTAACACCAATGCATAATGCAGGATTATTTTTCTCATATTCATGAATGAAAAATTAAGGTCAAAGTAAAAATGATGTACTGGTAATACTGATGAAACTTTAGAACAAAAAAAACAAACATCCACTGAACATTTCTCCACCTTAAGAAGGATCATAAAAGTTAGGTTTATGCTGAAACATTAAGTGTAGCACTTTACATGACATTTAATTATATATCAGCATTCAATTAGTTGTCAAGACTCTCGAAGTAAAGGCAATACACAGCAATAAAATTCTGTACTAAGATGCCCTGTGCAATGATATACAATAAGAACAGATCAATCAAAAAATAAAGTCCACTCTTATCTCTCTGATAAAAACAAGACAGATGAAAAAAATAATGATATGGTCTTCGGTTTAACTTGGATCAATGGTTCATTTTGGTTTCATAAATTATAATAATAATATAATCATTTTTTTAAAATAATAAGAATAACTTCTTTCAACTTGAAAACATACCACAATATAGAATGTGTGTCTGTACATAGATTTATCAGTGCAAAAAAGTTTACAGGACCGCGAGATCAACCACTGCATGCTTTAGGATGTAAATGTGTCACAATTTGCATGAGCAGAGTGATTTGTTGATATGCACTTCTTCAGGTGAAGACAATATTATTTCCAAAGTTTCACTGCAATCGATCAAAAACTGCAGGCCCATTCACAAGATGGTGTGATGGATGGAAGAACAGATGGACAGACAGACATGACACTGGTGGGGGGAAGAGTATACCAAATCCATCAAGGGGTTCATGAAACCTATGCAAATGAAAACATTTGAACCAAAATGCATATTTTCTGAAGGGGAGTTTATGAAATATAAGCAATAAATATGTTTTAACCAAAAACCCTTAACACAAATGTTCAATGGCTGTAATCTTAACCCCAAGGTCAAAGGGGCAAACAAGCATGTTACAGAATTAATTTTCTTAGCATCATAATGATTCATGCCAAGTATGATGAGAATCTATCAAGGGGTTTAAGAAATATATGCAAATGAAAAACTTCAACCAAAACCTCAACAAACAACTGCTCTGCAGCTGCTGCTAACATGGGCTTGGCAATTAAGTAAAGTATTACAAAATGTAGTTTAAGTGGATAAAACCATGTCTCACCTTAAATGCAATCTTTCTGATGTCTCCAAAATCTCCCTTTAGTTCTAAAGCTTTTGCAATGTCAAGGATGACTCTAGCACTCTTAATACTATGTCCAAGGTGCCTGTACTCTCTCAGTTGTTTCAGTCTTTCTTTTCTTCTTTTTACTCCAACATTTAGGAATGTCATTTCCTCATCAATACATCCATAGTCATCACCTACAGACAACTTTCCAAGATTGTCTTCAAACTTTTGAAAAGTTATGTGTCCTGAGGCTATTTCATTACAAATGGTCAACCAGTTTGTATTGACTGGAATCCAAACATGTAAAAACAACTCTTCTAGGGAGTTCACTCTATTCTTCTTACCAGTTTCTTCCCAAAACTGGAGGAAAACTCTGCTTTTGTATTGTGATTCTAATTCATCAAGTTTCATCAACACTAACTGTGGCAATTCAAATGCTTTTATCTGAGGCTTGTATGCTTGTAAATCTTTCAAAATATTCACACTGACAGTTTCACAGATGTCAACAACACGTAACCTTCTGGAAGCTGACAACAACCTTTTTCGCACTGAAGATGTGTCAACTGAAATTAGATCAATTATATGATGCAATTATAAATACAATTCTATTTACACACAAATAATTATCTTGAATTTTACCAAAACAACATGCTATCATCTGTCAATACATTGGTTGTGTCAGTGACATACTCTTCTAGGTGTGTGTAGGACAACTTGGGAGGGTGTGCCTATATTGTGATTGAGTAAGTATTATTGAAGAAACATATTTTACTCCAAAAATTGGTTCCTTCTTAAAATAAGTTATCCAATCATAATAAACTTTGAGAACAGTTAAGAAGAGAATGAGTTACATTACCTTACCACAGATGGCCCTGTCACCATCTCCTAATGTATGCAAGGCAACTTGAAATCTCATGAGAAAAAACGGCTAGGTTTAGCACATGGTTTAAACAAGGAAGGAGTTTGGAGAAAAAATGTTCACTCCCACAAATCAAGGGGAAGTAGGGTAATCTGCATCACTATCAATCTGCTGAATGTCCATATTGTTTTTCTTTTACGACATGGCATGACTTGGCAGGTATGTAGTCAGTTCTCTCATTCTGTTGCACTGTTCCCAATTTTTTCTCAACAGATTAGTTTCTGCTTTACAATCATACAAATATTCATCCAACTTATTTGTATTATATTTGTTCTCTGGCAAGTACATGTGCCCAAATGTAAAGACATTTTTTTCATCTGGATATGAACATGCATGTATGTATAGGGTTTAACAGCTCATCAGCACAATACTGGCTATATGGTGCTGATTAAAAGGTAAATCCCAAAAATGTAAAGATAAAGAATTGCAAAGAAACACTTGATGATGATAAACCCTTCTAAATAAATGTAAACATGATAAAATAAAACATAAAAAAGGAAACGCAGTTAAAACTGTGCAAAAGGTATATATATATATATATATCACATAAAAAAAATCCTTCAAATATAAGGTCAAATTTGTTATATAGTAAAACCTGTTTTGAAAGACCACCCCTTCTGCAAATAAAAAGTGATCTCTCAAGACAGGTGGCTTCCCATAACAGGTATGTTAGGAGGGCAAGTTTTCAAGGTAAAAATTCAACTGGGTTTAAGAAGGAAAATACCCACAATGACTGTACATGTATTTTCATTCTTTATTCATACTTGTTAAATTATCACATGCTTTCATCTCCAAATAATTTTATCTAGCAATAAAGATATCATAAAACATTCAAGATCTTATTTCTGAAGATGTTAACATATCTGTGACAATTGGAATAGAAATATATGTACCAAATAAAATCAAAACACAGAATTTACTCATGCAGAAGCAGAATCAATCAATGTTTTGATATCTCAATAACTGTAACATCACCTCCATAGGCAAAACAAATGATTTACTCAGCATGAAAGCCTGGTGAGAAGATCTCTCATTATGACATCTGTATTGTACTGGGTTTTCACAACAGATAAAGAAAAATACAAACTGTTACCTATGTATGTCCAAGAGACTGCTTCCTTTAAAGAAGGAATCGTTAATCATAATGAGGATTCACATGACTTCAGCATTACATCAGCATTTAGAGACATGTAATTTAGTTTATGGTCTGTTGCATATCATGCTACATGTACATGTAGGTTTAAGGAAACTAGTGGCCAGACTCAACTCTTTTTTTCTTTTTTTAAAAATCTGCATTCAGAACAATCTGCACTTGGCTTGCAGACTTTCCTCAGCGACCATGGTTCCAAAGGTCATTAGTGTTTATATCTGGTTTTTGTAATACAGTCACTCACAGCAGTGTTGGAACATATTTCGGCTAAAAAATGGCATTAGGTATGTGTGTCCTATATTCGATCAGCACATCACCCACTCATCCCTGTGATTTAGTATATGAGAGATGCCATTCCCCATGATCAGTTTGATGTTATAATGCTTGTATGTGGAGTTTTCATACCATATATTCTGCTAAGTACAGTGAAACCCTGCTATATCATGCTTTGTTCTTGCATGAATTCGGATATAGCATGATCATTGTGTGGCTCCTGAAATTTTGCAATAATTTCACCTACTTCTTGAAGTACTACAAAATTTTGTGCTAAAATAAACAAGAGTTTGATTATTTAATTGGGCAAGATGTGTTTTGTTATCAAAGAAAAAAAAATATCTTCTTGCTTATTTATGAAAACATGATAACTCCTTAAAAAGCTGGTAATTGTTAATCTAATTATTACAGAACCATCAACAATAAAGCCAATAAGTCTTCTTTGTGTTTGTCTTCGATACATCCTACGAGATGTAGTGGGGGGGGGGGGGGGTAAACCAATTTTAATGATGTAATACTTACTTGTTGCTATTGCACAGATTCTTTTTTTCCAGACAGAAAATACTATCAACTATATCATGAGAACTCATTCTCCCATACAGTGACTTTCTAGAAAGAGCCAACATCAAACCCACGATTCTGGCCCATGCACACCAGCCCTCGTTCATTTTCAGAATGTAGCCTTAAGACTAGTGGGACATCAGTGTGGGGTGAGAGGAAGGAATCTGGCAATAGCAACAAGTAAGTATTACATCATTAAAATTAGTTTACCCCCCCTCCAAAATAAAAACAACATTACATTTTAATAACAGTAATACAAAACCTATTGCTATTGCATAACTGAATTTGCCAGTCCAGTGGGTGGCTGCTTGCCAAAGGAAAAAGGAAACAATACTCACCCTTAATGTAAAAGTGTAGACTACTGCCAGATGTGCTTTTTGTGCTACTACTATCAGCCCCCAAGAAAATATTCCTGAGCTTTGGAGACCCAGTGAGTGAAGACACAAGGAGGAGAAGGTCATGTGAGATTGCCAAAACACCACTTTCAACACATCCTCCAGAGACAAATGAGTTATGTAATCCCACGAAGTAGCAACTGCTCGAACCTCATAGGCTTTACTCTTCACAAATGAAAGGTCCCTCTTGGTAAGGGACTGATAAGCTCTCTTGAGAGTTATGGTAATCCACCTCAAAATGGTAGAAGCCAACATATCAGCCAAGCTCTTAAGGAAGAGGAAAAGACACTTCCTACTGTTATGTATGATGACTATATAATATTATAAATATTTTAGGAAATTATAAATGTTTCTTGACTTTAATATTTGCTCAAACCTTAATGTTATCTAAAAGGTTTACATGTTTAGCTATTGTCACTGAATTAGGTTGTTTACTTAGTATTTGAGTTCAAGCACAGTTCTGGTAAACAAGTTATTTAACTTATTTGAGGTCAGGGTTGATTTTGTTTACAGATAAGACTAGAAATATCCTTTAGAGTTGAGTGTTAAAAGTCACATACACCATATAATTTTCTACAACAATCTGTCATATGACCTATCTTTATATATACCATGTTTAGTGGACAGTTTTCAGTTTTCGACCCTACCATCAGTCTATAAAGAGTCATTACAGTTGTGAATAATCATTCCAAATTAAGATAGAGGAATTATTTAAAATATTCATTGGATTATAAAAGTGCTCATAGACTTTTGGAGTTTGGATTCTGAATTGATGACTTTGGGATTTATGTGAACTTATTCAAAGATATTCTGGAGTACTTAATTTTGGCACATCATCACATTAAAGACTACTGGCACATCTCGACATTCCAGGCTACTGGCACATCAGCACATTCAAGGATACAGTAATTCACTTGGAACATTCCATATTTAGGACTTGTGATTAGGACACCTAGGATTATTGGATTATTTGGATTTTATTTCACGTTACTGTGTCTTTTGATTTTCATTTTCATTATCTAGAAATAAATTGCTTGTTGATTTTTACTTGATTTGTTGGTTTCACTTTCTTTCTGTTACATTTTTCTTAGACCATAGAGTCGTAACACTACCCTCTGTTCTCCCTTTAGAAGCTGCCAATTACAAAAACGTACAGCCCTAACTCTGCATAAAAGTCTATCTTGATTATCCCCAGCACAAAAAAGGCTGAGACTGCGGATCTAAACTGGGAGTGGAACAACTGATGCAAGCTTGTTTTTTGCTAAAATAACCTGTTTGCAAAAGATAGAACTGACTCATAATTTCCACTGAACTGCAAACAACCTGGTTCTATGAATAGGACATGAAGCTCACTCCATTGTCTTGCACACGCTAAAGAGAGCAAGCAAACAGTCTTGAGAGTAAGGTTCTTGAAAGAAGCTTCACCCAACGATTCAAAGAGGGTTCATATGGGGGTTTACTTAGATACCACAAGACACACATGGGATTCCATCTAGGCATCATTAAGTGAGACACAGGTCTTTACACCTTAAAATATCTTATCAGGTCAACTATGTGAGTCCACACCAATGGCTGGGCCTTTTGCTATGTGGGAGCCTGCACCAATGGCCAGGTTCTTCAAAAATGTGTGTGTTGGATAGGGCTGCCCCATACCCCTTGATAGTAGAAACCAAGCATTGTCTCTCTTCAAAAAGGAAGAGATGAAATTCAGCTACTGTGCTCAGAGAGAGACAGACAGGGTTAACACATTTTGTACTCCACCAATTGCAAAAGATTCTCCACCTGGCATCATAGACCATGGACATAAATTGTCTCATGGGCTGAATGATGCAACTTGTCCAGGTAGAGAGATCATTTGAGATGAGGCAAGCATGAAGGTGGAGAATCTGCAGGCTGTTGTGGAGGGGAGAGCCCCTGTGCCACAACAGAAGGTCTCTCCTCTGAGGCAATGTCCTGGACTGGTTTACCAGCAGGTCAAGAAGATCATTCAACAACAACTATTAAGGCCACAGAGGGGCCATCAAAGTGAGCTGAGCAGTGGAGGTCCTTACTTTCTGAAGTACTTGTGGGATCTTCCTGAATGGTGGAAAGGCATAAGCAAACAGATGATCCCACTTCTGGCTGAAAGTGTCCACTGCCAGGCTCTCTGGTCTGTGGGACTGGGGAAATCTATTTCCAACATATTCTTTTTGCCAGAAATGTGGCAAACTCAGAGGGTAATCCCTTTCAAAGTTATCCAGTCAAACTGGTTCCAACACCTCCCTGCAGTGAGAAGAGGCATGTGTGCCTCCTTGTCACTTGAGGTATGCTACCACCAATGTGTTGTCATCCGAGACCATCATGCAGTGACTTCTTATTTTGTCAATGCACCCCTGAAAGGTTAAGAACACTGCCCTCATTTCCCAATTGTTGATGTGGAGGGCAGATTCTTCCCTAGACCATGAACCCTGAAGAATGAGCTCTTCTGGCTCCAGATGAGTGCCCCACCCAGAATCTGACATGTCTGAACAGATACAAATGGGGTTTGGGGGCATGCATGGGGACTCCAGAAAGAAACTGGTCCCAATCTGTCCACTAAATCAGATGATGGTGTAAATCCAGACCTAGAGAAACCTTAGCAGTCATAGAGTCCCTGTGCGATTTACAATTTGCTAGAAGGAGAAACTGCTGAGGATGCAAGTGCAATTTGCCTAGGAGAACCAGGTCCGCTGCAGAGTTCAAGGTCCCCAAAAGAGATAGAAATAGATAAGCTAACAACGTGGTCTTGCCTCCAACAGGGTAAGGATCTTGTCTTCTCTGTCCCTCAGGACATGGACAAATCCTCTGTTCCTGAGGAAATTCATCCCCATGTTGATAAAACCTTGAGATCTGATTTTTCTACCTTAGGTAAAAGACCCAACCTGGTCACTAAGGACCAACAGTGAGACAAATCTAGTCTGAGAGACTCTTGCTGACCATTGTGGATCAAAAATGTTTGAAATATTGGAGGATAGGGATCCCCAGTGACCGTAAGTGGATGGCAACTACTCCCATGACCCTGGTAGAAGCTCTTGGTGTGGTGGCTACACCAAATGGCAAAGCACGAAATTGGAAGAACTTCCAATTGCAGCAAAACCAGAGGCACTTCATGTCAGGAGGAAAGATAGGGATGTGAAGTTACATATCTTGAAGGTCAATGGAGACCACCCAGTCACTGGGTCTTATAGCATTCCTGACTGAGGCTGTGGTCTTCATACTGAAAGGTTCCTCCTGCAGAAACTTGTTTACGGAGGAAAGGTCGATAATTAGATGAAACTCTCCCCGTTCTTTTTGGTACCAGGAAAATCCATGAGTAGAAGGTTGGAGACTAGTCATTGAACACCCTCTCTACTGCAACCTTCTGGAGAAGGGAGTGTACCTCTTCCTTATATTGCACCAGGTTCAACTGGTGGAATTACATGGGGGACCTTACTAGAGGAGGAAGATCTTGAAACCAAAGTCGCTATCCTCCTTTTATGATATAGAGGACATACCCATCATCCGTGGTACCTGACCAAACCTCTGAAAAAAAAGATTTAGCCTGGCACCCACGGGAACCAACAGAAGAGGAACACATTGCAGAAGAGGGAGCAAGTCCCTAGGACTGCCCACCCACCCCCACCCTTTTCCTTCTAGGGTCCGATTGCCAAGAGGGAGCTCTGAATTGGGGTTGTTGCCTGGACTGAGGCTGCACAGCTTTAATGAACTTTGCTGACAGATCCCATGGGCAGTCAGGATGATTCCACTTTTTGGCCATTTTTGACAGGCCAGGAACAGATGCAAGGGAACGGCGTTGCTGGTCTCTCAAATCCTGTGAAGCCATGGAGGGGACAAGTCCTCTGAAGAGGATCTCTGCCTCCAGGGAAGCATCCCTCAGAAGGCTCTTACTGTGCTCCAGTAAGACCTTGGATGTGTCTAGGGCCACATCCCTGAATTGGTGGAGAAGCTCCACTGATAAAACCATGGACATAGATAACGTGTACCTACATATTTTGGCCACAGCTTCTAACAAACGTTGAAGGGCAGCTGGTGACACAGATACCCCCTTCAGCAGGCTGAAAGAGACTGCAGCAAAACAGTAGGCATGCAAGGCTGTGGGAACTAAAGAACTTGCTAAGGTCTCCATTGTTTTAGCTGGAAGGCGAGCCCAGGTCCATGTGGAAATATCAACCTGTGCTGCTCCAGCACCCAAAGTGAGGGGTTAAGGGGCCAGGAAGGGGTGTGAACCCTATAACTAGCTGCAAGGACCAAAGGTCTCAATGTGGAAGGGGGAGACAGACCACCCCTTACACTGTCCAGCAAACTCCTGGCCATTGCTAAACCTCTGGGAAAGCTCATTATCCATAGCCATGTGAGGGAGAAACAAGAGATCCAATGTCTGTCTCTTGCAGGGGAGACTTGGGGTAAGAAGGACCTCCAGCCATAACTGTTCACACAGAGCTAATGTCCCTAGTGGCAAACTCAGCAGGTGGGTGAGAGCACCTCTTAATTCTCCCTCCTTTTTTGATGACACTGTGTAAGATGGCAATGTCGCCCCATGGACTGCAACATTCACCTCTCTACCATGGGGCCAAGGTCCAGAAGTCCATGCCTGCATGCAGGAGAAGGACCAATCTCTTCTCTGCAGTGGAAGGCCCCACATATTATTGGCATTTAGTGAGATTATAGGAAAAGAGGGGATACCGTTCCGATCTCCTTCCCTATCTGGTGCCTGTATGCCAATTAACAATCCCAAGCAGGATTAAATGGTAGCCTAGAGTTCCTGGTGCTCAGTGGCAAGTAACCAGTGACTGGTAAATGGGGAGGGGGGAGGGCTCACTCTTAGCCAACATTGAGCACTGAGCAGTGGGCCAGCAGAGGGTGCTCGTCCACCCTAAAAGAGCATGGGTGTCACGACTCACTCTCGTCCTTATGGGACTGAAGCAGGTGCTGCTACTCCCTTACAGGAGAACGCACTTCACTCTCAGCCCTACACGATTAGAGAAGGTGATGTTCCTCTCTCACAGGATGACATGACTCACTCTTTGCCCCCTTATATCTCCCTTGAGAGAGGACCCATCTGCCATATACATCTTCACAGAGACTTTCCAATCCTACGCTGAGACCCAAGGGACTCAGTGATGGAAAAACCAGAAAATTCCAAGGAAATAGAGAAAGGCCTTTACTTCCTCCCTTTGTAAGTTCGTCTATTTTCAGTGAGATCCCAGACCTCATCTGACCAGAGACTGCATAAAGAACAACCATCTGTCCTTTTACAATTGTACAAACTCAGCAGGTGGGGTGGGTATCCCAGAGGGCTTTCTTGTGCCCACACTGCCCCACACTCTGCTCAGGCATTGCCATAAAAAGAAAAACAAGAACAATAAAAACTTCTATGAAGTATTAGACCAGAGTTTTTGTGTGGAACTATATCAACGCAATTTAAACAGCAAGATATTACTTGTTCTCAGGTGTCACAGGGGTCAAGCTGGACTTGAATTTTAGGGAGAAGTGACTTCTCCTTTCTGACAGAATAGGGAGAAGTGAGAGCAAAACAGGGAGAAGTGGTAGCTATGCAAGAAACACAATATATATATATATATATATATATATATATATATATATATATATATATATATATATATATATATATATATATATATATATATACACATATACATATATGTGTGTGTTATGTGCTATGGTTCTCTTTTTTCTTATTTGAACTGTGTCCTGTATTTCTCATTATGCCTATTTGCATTTAACATTAGTTTTAAGCAATATTTTATCTTCAGGCAGAAAATTATCTGTGTTGCTGTGTTGTATGTATATTATAAACACATTTTGTAAGTGTATGATTGTATCATATTCATATATAGTGTATTCATACTTAAAAGTGCGTATGTTTAGATGGAGATAAATATGCAATGTATTTTGGCCATATAGCTTCAGAAAAGCATAACAGAAACTATACCTTGTAATCAATTTTAACTGACAGGTGTACCTAGATTACAGTTCTGTACTTACAGATAGGTAAAAATAGTTAAGCAACTGCCTCTTCAAGAACAAATTTAATCTTTTGCTAGTTACTTCACTAAAAATGGCAGTCAAAAATATTTTCAAATAAGTTTGAAACAACCCCTATATTAGGCAATAACACGCACATGAGAGCACATGTACATGTATCTTCAACATCATTGTGTTCCTCCATTCAAACCACAGTGGTCACTGACGAGTAATCTCAACTTTACAACGGCATTTTGAGGGAGTTGATTCTAATTTAAATGTGAATCTTTTAACTGTCATTTTTGTTATTGTTATTTAAAATCAGATGCATCTATTTTTAGAAACAGGGATTTTCTTCGTATGACCACTCACTTTCTAGCTTCGTTGCAACAATCGCTATATATGATTGAAAATGTATGGTTTTAATATTTGTCTACCTGTGCGTAAAAATGTCGTGTACTGGTTGGATATTTTTTTCTTCGCTACATTTTCTCGTATTTGCACAAAAATGTGTGCTGTAAGCTAACAACCTTGACCTTAAGTCACAGCACTTATTAATTCCACAACATATAATTGTCCCATTCGTTTCTGACCAACACATTTTTATTTAAATCTTTTATCACATAATAGCTACACTTTGCTCTCTAGGAATTGTATAATTTCCATAATGAATTACGAAAACAGGCAGTCTAATAAAGACGTACTTCCAAGACACAGCGATGTCCGCCATTATTACCCTCAGCAGGTTCACGGTTTTAAACTGATTTTGTTAATAAAATAATGCAAGAACAGCAGTTAAAATCTGCAAACTATATATTTAGAAAGGACTTTCACCGATTCTATCCTTAAAACACAAATTGTTATTTATATATAGATGATTTAGTTTCGAAACACACCTTATTAAGTTTTCATCATCAAATGATAACTTGCGGAAATTGGGCAGCAATATCTTGCGGGGCGAAAGAGTTAATTGGTCAGTCAGCTATTAAAACACATGCCTGTGAATGTGCAAGAGTTTGTTTTGTCGGCGCAATTGATATAAACACATGCTAATGCAACACGCAAGCCACTTCGCCTGTGGCTAACAATACTTGGCTCAGTTGAGGGAGCATCTCAAAAGCTATAAACTAAAAGCACTCGGTGTAGATCTAAAATGACAGGGCGAAGTCGTTTTTGCTTTCCTAATACAAGAAGGCGAAGTTTACATTTTTTCGGCGACTTAGTCGCCCACTTTGCCTGGTAGCAGGACCCCTGGTGTCATCTCTATTAAATGAATAAAAACAACCACAAAACTGATGTTTTAATTACAATAAAGTCACCAATGCTTATGCCGAGTACTTGGTTAAAAATATTAAAACAACCACAATACTGATGCTTTTTTTACCTACCCAAGCTAGAAAAAGGTATAAAATAATTCTCAATCACAATAAATGTTACACGGACACCCTTGTGTGTGTGTGTGTGTGATGGTGGTGGTGGGGTAACCTAAATGCATAGTTTTTAAGAAAACAAAAACATAACAAAAAAATGACAATAACTCAAGAGAGCAAGTTCCAAACAGGAATAATAGTTGATCTGAGGGCAGTTTCACACTGTAAAAATGATCCACATAATGAAAATGCTCAATTCGTGACATATGACTCAAAGTGAAGTCAATTTTCCTCAACACGTAATTTAACCTGCCATAATAATGGCAGCGACTGAAAAAAATGGTTAGTGTACATGGGCCAGGGTCATGGGTTAGATGTTGGATCTTTCATCATACAGGTGAAGTATTTGCTGTCCAGAAAAGAGTAAGCTATGCGATTACAACAGATCATGTATTATTGATATTAAACAATTGTTGCTCAATCCAAGGTAAACAGTAGCCAACAAATGTTTACTCAGTCATCTGGCATACTCAACCGAGCACCAAAAAATGCAGAGGTCTTAAAAGTTTTTCACCCCAATTTATAAATCAATTAATTTACCCACCTAGTTAAGGACAAGAACAGACCACCAATGCCTGTTCAATCAACTGTCATACACACTTATTGAAACAAGTTTATCGCCCAATTGTCACAATCAGTTTTAGTCATTGCCACATTCCCCACCCACCCCTACCCTGCTCCGAATCACTCATATACACAACCCACTGTAATGGTAAAGTTACATGCACATAGCTTATACTGCTGTGGACCACTGACTGGAACAGAACCATTTCATTTGTAGAGCTGGAGGGATTTGCTATTATAATCAAAAATACTACTACCTCTTTTTGCTCTGCAGTAATGCAAAGTCATAGTTATAATAACATTTTCAATTAATCGTGCATTTACTTTATTTATTTTATCCTCTTTGTTTTTAGAGAATGACTCAATTGTTTTTATGGAGATCACTCTTTACCCATGAAATAGAATAGTTTACTCCTATACTTGGTCCAGGCAATCATACACAACTGTACAGGTGTTAATGTAAAGTACATTACGAGGTTAATACCTTTGACCTCCTGTATGAATTTTTAGTTTAAGTATTTTTTAAACCTAAAATTAAGTTTCTTTTTAGAAACTCCCAATGTTTGATTTATGCATTTCACTGTCTGTCAGAAATCAGACCCTTTGGACACGTCCAGCAAATATGAATGTTTCATAAATACAGTGTAACCTAAATCATACTTGCCATAACACGACATGTCACGCGAAAAACACGATTTTGGACTCCCAAAACCCCTGACATGATCATGTTTCGAAAAACACGATTTTCAGCAATCTTAGCAACAACAACAACAAAATTTCCACCCCCCAAAAAAAGAAAAAACAAAAACGTATATTTCTTGATCACTATTATATATGCTTGTAATCTGTGGTATATATAAACAGTAAACAGTACTGCTCAAAGCTCATGTAAAACTATCCTCGGGCAGGTTTATACACCTGTTTTAGAGGCAATTAAAAGGTAAGGCATCAGAGATAAACAGCCACCTTTCAGAGATTTACTTAATTGGCTCACAACAGGTGATGTGTCGTGTCAAATCCTTTTGAGCACTGCTGTGGGAGAGCCCATTAGGCTAATTTGCATAGGTAAAGTACATTAAGTGGAACAACCCAATTTAAAGTTAAGTACATCAAAGAGATGCGTGTTGAAGAACGAACTGATTGCATTATATGAGAATGTTGAAGCCATCTTTATTAAAGTTTGTGATCAGCGGCACCGTTTCTTTGAGAATGTTGACGCTCTCTTTTTTAAAGTCTGTGATCAGCGGCAACGTTTCTTTGAAGTCGAATTTTTACTCCATATATAAAATGTAAAAGTGTACAAGTGTGATTCATTTTTTAAGGAAAAATGTCAAAACGTAGTAGTAATTCAGGAAAAATGGAGCCATCTCTGAAGCGAGCAAAGCCCAGCAAAACAAAATTCCAAAACTCCTGGTTGACGGAGTTTGACTTTGTGAAGCGTAGCATCAAGGGGGAACATTTTATTCTGTGCACATATTGCAACCACCATATTGACATTAGTCATTCTGGAGTGTATGACATTCGTCGACACAGCAACACCACCCAGCATCGTGACATGGCAAAAATGCAGAGTTCGATACCCAAATTAAATAGTTTGCTTAAACAGTCGTCGAAAGACAATGTAACTAGCTGAAGTACTTTTCTGCAATTTCGTTGTCGAGCACAATCTGCCGTTTTCAGTAGCAGATCATTTTACAGACCTATGCAGGTGATATTATTTGACAATGCTAAGTCTACCATTTTTTTTTTTGTAAGTATATTAAATGCTTCTGAGAAAACAGATGGTATTTTTTTAATTCAGATTTGAATTTCCAGTCATTTGCTATAGGCTGATTTGAAAAGATAGCTTATTCTCATTTGGATGACGTTTTGGGGGGGTCACGCCCACTGACCCCCTTGGTCACACGCACTGACCCCCCTTGGGACCCCAAAACACACTTTTTGAGTCTCGAAAACCCTCCAACACTGTCTGGGAATATGGCATGTATGCCTAAATTAGTGTGAGTGTATTGGGAAGAAATTAAGTACTTGGATTCAAATGAATCTAGCAGACAATTTGAAGAAATTATGCTTCTTTGTGCACATTTTTGATGGAAATTCTATTATAGATACAACCAGATTGACTGGTGACTGGTGAGTACACATATTGTAACTATTTACACTTAAGATGCCGATTTTTTTATACATTTATATGTATGCACCAATGAATGCACCCCCTACCACCCACCCATTTTGTATAGCTAAGAGGATACACATTCAATATTTTTTCTCAGTTAACTGACTTGTTTGCCTATAGCATGATATGGTACATATAAGCATGATGGCATTTTTGTGGACCCTTATCATTGTGCTATAGGAGGATTTCACTGTATACAGAACATGCTAATTTCTATAATATTTGAGGTCACTAAATGGAATCTTCCATTCAAAAATGGGTATCTGCAGGGCAGCTTCTGCTGCTTTATCTGCTCTTTTATTACCCGTAATACCAATGTGAATAAGTAGCCAACAGTACAGAATACTTTTTTCCAGACTGTATGAGAACATCATGTTTCTGTATGATTTGGGATAATACTTTAAGGTTTTGCAAGGATTTCATTGTGGAAAAGGAATCTGAAAAATGATGAAATTTGTTTTTTTAGAGTTTTTCAGTATAGTTCATGGAACTGAGTATGGCTGTAATTTCTGCAGTAAAAATGGAGGTTTTATGGCTATGATAGTAGGTTTTTATTTCACTGAATTTCACTGAAAAAAGAGAGGATCAGTCAAGAACTTTCTGAATTGGCAAAGATCAAATAATCCCTTGGGGGATTTTGATAACCAAGGTGATGATTCTCGAACATACAATTTTGCAATATTGGCAAGATGATTTTTGCTGCTTCCAGATGAGGATGAATTCAAATGCCAAAAGACGGAGTGACATTTGGTTTCTGAGTGTACAGAGTTTTGTACAGTGAAACCCCGCTATAACGCGATATTTGGGGTCCATAAAATTCGATCGCGGAAAAAGCGGGGTCGCGTTATTGCGGGGTTTCGCTATATTTTTCTTCATTCAGAGAACAACGTATACACGTCTAATGTATAGCATGAAAAGGGTATCAACACCGTTTACTATCTGATATCGATCCGTCTTTGTTTTCCCACATGACAACCCTTTGATTGAGCCACGAGTTTGATACAGCTGTACTTGTTCAGTGGCAAGTAACAGAGAGTGCTTATTTGAACTCCCTGTGATCTTGCCGCCGAAGCTCAGTCTCTACATAAGCACCCACATATGACAATCTTTGATCTTGCCGCCCAAGCTCAGTCTCTATATAAGCACCCACATATGACAATCTTTGATCAACCACCGCATTGATTGTATACAGGATGAACTGAAGTCCAGCGCACATGTTGGCGGCTTACGTTTTTGATGTTTATTAAATCGTGAGAATCTTTTATCAACCACCACATTATCTGATGCTCGGTTGTGTATGCAGTTAAAGAAGAAAAACACGTCGGCTATTGTTTGAGCAATGATTGTATACAGAATGAATTGAAGACAAACACAAAGAAAACTTACTGGCTTTACTCATGGAACAATAATAAGTAACATTTCCGATAATGTTTATTTTGGCATAACACTTCAAGAAATTGGTGAAATTGTTAAATTTCAGAAGCCACGCCACGATCGAATTCATAAGTGATCTCTTCCCCAAAATGATAATAAACTTTTTGTACACTATTTCTCGTACTTAAAAAAAAAAAAAAATTCCGTGTACGAGAAAAATACATGTACATGTATATAAAATTTCAGGAACCACGCCACATACGTATTATACTCGAATTCCTAAGCGATCTCTTCCCCAAAATGATACTGTAATATACACATTTTATACACTATTTCTCGTCCTTTGAAAAAAAAAAAAGTTCATGTGCGAATGAATATATGAAATTTTGGGAGCCACGCCACGATCGCGTTATATCCGAATTTGCGTTATAGCGGGGCGCGTTATAGCGGGGTTTCACTGTATTTGATCCCAGAATCTTAAGGTTTCTTTATTACCCCAAGTGCAAGCCATCCACAAAGTTTGGTCAAGGAATTTCCTCTAGAACAAAGGTTATGCTGCAAAACCCATTTTTCCTTGACCCACAATAACCTTAACTTTTGAACTTTTGACACCAAAATCAACAGGCCTCTTCCATACCTCGAGTGCAAACCTTCCACAAACTTTGGTCAAGGTATGTGGTCTTGAACCAGTTATTACACAAAAACCATTGCTCTTCTTTCAGTCACAGTGGCTCTGACTTTTGACCTTTGATGCCAAAATCAATAGGCTTCTTACCTAATGTACAAGTAATCCAAAAACTTTGGAGAAGGTACATGGTTGGGAACTAGCATTTTCATGTAGAAACCCATTTTTCTTCTTTCCATCACATTAACCTTGACCTTTGATCTTTTCACTCCAAAATCAATAAGCTTTTCTTCCTTCTTCCAAGTGCAAACCATCGACAAGGCTTGGTCCATGTGTATGATGTAGAACTGTTATTTTGCTGAAACCATTTTTCTTCTTTCCATCACAGTGACCTAACCTTTGACCTTTGGGCCCCAAAATTGATAGGGTTCTTCCTTACCCCAAATGTAAGCCATCTGCAAGTCTGGTCTAGGCTTGTGATGTTGAACTAACCTCATTGTGCAGAAACCATTTTTCTTCTTTCAATTACAGTGACTTTGACCTTTTACCTTTTGACCCTGAAATTGATAAGGTTATTCCTTACCACAAGTACAAACTATCTACAATGTTTGGTCCAGGCATGTGATGTATCATTCATGCTATTATGCAGAAACCATTTTTCTTCTTTCAGTCACAGTGATCTTGACCTTTGGCACCAAACTTGATAGGCTTCTTCCTTACCTCAAGTGCAAGCTATCCATGAAGTTTGGGCCAGGTCTATGATATAAAACTAATTTTATTGTGCAGAAACAATTTGTGTACTCTCAGTTACAGTAAACTTGACCTTTGACCTTTTGACCCCAAAATTGATAGGCCTTTCCATACAGATAGTGCAAGCTATACACAAAGTCTGGTCTGGGTATATATAGAACTAATGTGATTGTCCAGAATCCTATTTTCTTCTTTCAGTCGTAATGACCTTTACCTTTGACCTTTTGAGAATGAAATCGATATACTTTTTCCTTTCTTCAAATGCAAGCTATCCACAAGTTTGTTTCAGGTATCTGGTGTAGAACTAATGTTACTGTGAAGAAGCCATCTGTCATCTTTCAGGCACAGTGACCTTAACCTTTTCACCACAAAAATCAACAGGCTTGTTCCTTACCCCATTTGCAAGCTATCCACAAAGTTTGGCAAAGGCACATGCTGTAGAACTTGAGTTATTGTACAGTAGAGGAAAATTCAATTGACAGACAGATGGATAGACAGAGTCATACCATATTGCGCTACATGTATAAAAGTTTAGAATTGAAATGTCTAATGAAAAAGCCCTCTGGCTCATGGTAGACCTACAAGTTGATTGGTTTGGTTTGTGGTTTTAATGGTACTTTCAACACATTATTGGTTACATCATCCTGAGGAAATGGGAGCTTTACCAAGGACACACCAATGTAGCTGACCTGCACTGACCTGGGTTGGTATCAATCTCGTGACCCTTGGATTATAAGACTGACACTCTACCAATTGAGCTACCATGGCTACCCGCCTACAAGTTGAAAACTGATTCATCTTTTCAACTCATTACATATTTCAAATTACTACTTACTTTCACATGAATGTACATGTTTATACCAGAATACTTCCAATTATGACTAGTTAATATAATCGGGGAAAAATTATCTCTGAAACAATTTTAATAAAAGTCTGCTCTACCTGTCAATTACACTCTCAAAAGATTTCTAAAAACAGAACTTCTTAAAGTGAAATAATTGGAACAAGTGAATTTTGTATTGTAAATTCATTCAGATTTGACTTTGCTAAAATACATGAAAATCTTTTCAAAGTTTACCTGAGGGGATATACTGGCAAAGATTCAAGAGAATCTTTATCTGTTCAATCTGTCTCCTGTAACAATCAACTTCTTTCTGTCGAACTTTGACTGCTTTTGGAATGTCAACATTCTCTTCAGATTTATTTTCTTCCAAACCCTGCAAGCTTTTTCCCAGTGCCAGAAATTTTTCTTCTGCTGATTGGATGAGGTCAAGGTCTTCTAAAGCAACATGTCCATTTAGTAAATTAGATATAAGGCTCTTCAGAAGATTGGTGCAACTCTTCAGGTGCGAAACACAGGCACTCCCCAAGAAGTCATGGATCTTTTTGTCTCCAGCTGAAAAATGAATACATTTTATGTAAGATATAATTAAACACCCTTCAGATGCTACATATTTGCTTCCACTCACTGATTGTGAATGACCAAAAGAATGATTTAATTTCTACAAGCTGAAATGGACAACATTCTTAATACAGCCAAGCAGGGATTTGTTTCTGAAAACAAATACATGACTCCTCCTTCATCTGAGAAAATGTAGTTCCTTGGTGTAAAACAAGAAGAAAAACAACACAGTCTCAGTCCGATGCCTTAGTAACTTCTATTTATTTGGAATATTGTCCTTCTTTGACTTGGACCAAGACTACAAGACATCAGAGTGGGGAAGGAGGAGGGAAACCAGTAATAAAGGCAGCTAAGTATAACGTAATTACAATTAGTTTTACCTGCAAAAACTACATTTTAATAACAGTAATGCATTATCTGCTATTATTACATTGCTGATTTTGCCAGACTGGAGGGAGGTTGATCAGGCCCAATGATAGCTGTCAAGAAAATCGTACCACCTCTTCCAGTAAGAAGCTACTGCAGACTTGAAGATGACTTGTTGACAACTTGCTGAGCTGACACAATCAAACCTAATGCATAAATGCCCTCACTCTGGTGCGCCATTAAATGAAGGCAGAATGAGGAGAAAGTGGAATGGGAATGCCAAAAGGTGGCATTAATGATATCATTAAGAGAGGAATGATTACTAAAGGCCCAAGTTGTAGTAATAGGTCGAACCTCATGAGCTTTGATTCTCAATGAGAGACTGATAAACTCTTTTGATAGTCAAACTAATCCACCTAGAAATGGTGGATGCTGAAATATCAGAAGTACCTCCGAGAGGGATAAAGAGGCATTTCCTACCATTTCTTTTCACATTTAATTTAGCCAAAAAAAAATGTAAAGTTCTGACAGGAGAAAGAAGTCTATTTTGATCATTCCTAGCACAAATGCAACTATGACAAGGGATTTAAATTGGTTCAGGAGCTACCGAAGGCAGCTGATTTTTGGCAAGGTTTGTACAGAAGAGGGACTAAATTTTAGTTGCTCTTGAAACAAATGCAACCCTCTCCCACTGATAAGCCCTCTCCCACTTATAAGACATGAATTTCACTCCTTCTCCCAAATCAATGGTAACAAAGTAAGGAAAATAATCTTTAACAAAGGAAGGAAAATAATCTTTAACATAAGCTTCTCAAAACAAGCCTCACTCAGAGGTTCATAAAAAGGTTTAGATAACGCCCAAAGAACACACAAAAGGTTCCACCTAGACATGAATGAGCGAGAAACTTATCTCTGGAACTCAAAATACATGACAAGCTGTGGAAGATGAGGGTCCAACACAATGAGCCCATCAAAATCTGAGGAGTATTAGAGAAGGCTGCTCTATAGTTCTTAATGGTGGAAACTGAACAATCCTTTTCTTTGAAAAGAAAGAGAAGAAACTCTGCAACTGTGATCAAAGAAGTGCAGATCAGATGAATGCTCTGTTGACTGCACCAATTACAGATATTGTTGTAAAACTTGGAGGTCGACTGCCTCCTAGTCTGAGCAATGCAGTCTGCAAGCCTGATGGAAAACTGATCTTGGCAGATAGATCATTTGATATGAGCTAGGCATGAAAGTGGAGCATTTATGGATTGTCGTGAAGGAGGAATCCTCTGTGCTGTGATAGCAGATCACTCCTCAGCGGCATCTCCCTGGGCATGTCTGTGAGATTGCTGAACCGCAACCATTGGCACCATAGGGGAGCTATCGAGATGAGTCATGACTATGAAGTCCTGACTCTGTGAAGAACTTGATGGATTATTATGTAAGATGTGAAGGCACAAGCGGACAGTCAATCCCACTTCAGACATGAAGCATCCATTCCCCTCCTACCCCCAATTCTACTCTGATCTGACACTGGAGAGACATAAAGTGGTAGCATGTTGTTGAGCTTCATTGTTAACAAGGCTACCATTTGGCCCCCATAGCTGAAAGAGACTCCCTTCTACTGATGGATGTAAAAATCATTCTGTGAAAAACTGCACATCCTTGCCTCGACAGACTGCCTGCAAGAATGTCCCTTTTGCCTTAAAAGTGGTGAACTCAGAGAGTGATCCCCTTGAAAGCTACCAATCAAACGATGTTCCTGACTTGTATGCAAATAGAAAGGGCATGAATGCCTCCTTGGTGTCTATGGTACATAACAACTGTCATGATGTCCATGACGATCATAACACAATTGTGTCTTATAAGACTGATGCACCCCTGTGATGCTAGAAACACAACATACATTTCTAAGCTGTTGATGTGTAGCTAAGAGTCCTGCCTGGACCACAGCCTCTGAAGGACTATCCACGCTGGCTCTAGGTGAGTGCCCCAGCCTGAATCTGAGGCATCCATGTACAGGAAGAAGTGAGGTTCTAATGCATGTATCAGAACTCTAGCCAGAAACCTGACCTGATTGATTCATAAGCTGAGGTGGTGACAAAATTTGGACCCCAATGGACACTGAGCTGAAAGGGGGTCCATTTAATGCCTCCCATTTGCTAGCAGTAGAAACTGGAGAAACCTCATATGAAGTCTTCCTTTGGAAACTAGATCCTCTGACATGTTCAAGGTCCTCAGGAGAGTGGGATAGAGGTGAACAGACAGTAAAGTCTTCTCGAACACTATTGTAGCTCCCTCAAAGAGAGTATCTGTGAGACCCTGTCAGAAGAAATATGAACCATCCCTTGATTTGCGAGGAATTTCATCCCCACATACGTGAAGTCTTGAGAAGAACTCAGACTTTACTTCTCCAGACTGGGAATTAAACCTAGAGGAGTCATGTCTTCCAAGAGAGTGACAGATGTCTGAGTAAAATATGAACGAGAGCATTGTGTATCAACCAGTCTTCAATACTGGATGATTGGAACCCCTCAAAAATCTCAAACGAGCACAATTGAGCCCAAAATTGAAAGACCTCCTTGTCCAGACAGAACCACAGGAACATTCTCCCCCTTTCTTTGACACCAGGAAGATCCTGGAATAGAATCCTGGGCTGAGTGTTGAACATCCTCTCTACTGCTCTTTTCCTTGGAGAAGTGTACACATCTTCCCTTAAAGATTCCAGATTGGTCTGGTGAAAATACATGGGGGTCCTTGATAGAGGTGGAGGTTCCCAGAAGTGATGTCAATAACCAATAACCCTCTCATAATGTGGACAGGACCTACCCATGCATCATCCATTAGGTCTAACAAGTCTAGCATCTTCTATGATGTATCGAAAAGGGGGACCTAGCAGGAGAGGGAGCAACTCACTAGGGCTGCATACCTCCACAACAGGATTGATCAGAAGCATTTAGACAGATGGATATTGACCCAATATTGTCCCCATACCAATGACTGGCCTCTGATTAATGGTGACCGGTACTCAAAGACTGGTGACTGTTGCCCAGTGCCCAGTGAATGGTGCCCAGTGCTTGATGACCAGTGACTGGACACTGTTCAATGACTGGTCAGGCGACTTTGATTTGACGGAGGAGTCCTCCTCAGAACTTATAGAGCATGATTGCTTCTCTCTCCAGTCAGGTTGGCATGATCTGCTCATCACCTTCACTGGGCTAAGGGTTATTAGAGGGTGCTGTTCCTTCCTCATGGGAGGAGGGGGAGCAACTCACTCTCACCCTGAGTTTTCCTCCCTTGGGAGGGACCCTGGATCGAACTGTAACCAGCACTGTCTGCATCAAATCGACCATCAGGGATCCTATGGCCTTATCATTTTTCTCCAGCACAATATACCTCAAATCTGACAAGAGAGCTAATACAAACACTGTATTTAAAAATGGACTGAGGGTATTTAATTTACTACTTGAATAATACGGAAAAACAGATCTGAATACCAGAATTTGCCTGGGTACATGAGAAAAAGGGATTCTTCCACAAGTCGAAATTGAACACATGTGAGATGAACAATGGCTTCCAAGAAAAGAGGATGGTTACTGCGCATGGGCCTATGACATGGAATTCAGACGTGTCTGTGTTCTTTCTGTTCTAGATGAGCTGAACTTTCCATCTAATGTGAGAATGGAATTTTCTCATTTGGACAAGGGTAATTCCATCCTGGAAAAGATAAGCACGGCAATAGTGACAGATATTGTATTACTGCAGCAAAAATGGTATATTAATATTGATGCTGTGGGCAAAACTTGAGTACTTGTGCCTATTTTGCTATTCTATATGCAACATTCCTCAGGGCAGTATTGTGTGAAATACATCTACTTGTGAGGAACTTAAAAGTCTTAGGATAAAGATATAAGCTAAATTTAAATAAATTAATTTAATAAAATAAAAGATAAATAGGGCAGAAATTGTTCTTTTTTTATTTTTAATAAAAGGAAAAAAGAATGAAAATCCAGCTTCAGAGGCTTCCATATAATATCATAATCTATGAAGAATAGGCAAGCATTCAACAGTGACCTTTGACACCTGTGACCCTGATCTGTTCAGTCTCTCTCAAAGCTATAGAATTCATCCGTGACATATCAGGAATAATTGTGACAAGTTTACTGTCCCAATTATTTGGTATAACATTAATTGATATGTTGAGAAGTTGCAATGTGCATTCTGAAAGTAATGCATTTCAGATATGAATAGTATGGGGGGGAGCTTGTGAGACTTTGGTACCAATTCATACTTTCCTGTGGAAGTAAATAATTAATTATTCATAAGAATGCTTCTGATCTAAATTTTTCAGTTCTAGTACTCAAAATAAATCATACAATAACAACATGTTTGGTTTTTCAAGTTCCGCTGCAAGGTTTTGGAGCACTGGTGAAAGAGGGGAAAGCACAGGACAAAATGTTTGTGCTACAAAAGAGAAAGTTAATATACGCCTATATGTATTTCACCTACTTGGGTTCACAGTTATTTGTTATCACTATTAAGAAAGCCATGTGCTGTCTGAAGCAAACATCTTATGAAAATGTCTGTGCATGTGTACTCAGGAAATGAACCTGAAATAGCAGAAATAACTATTAAATGAACTTTCACACTGTAGGCATTACTATTTTCTAAAAGTGCTCTTAATTATGAAATTTTAAAATATCAAAAAAATAATCAGTTATCAGCTCATTTCTTATTATTTAAGTCTGAAGTTCCAAAAGTGAAAATGGACATGTGAAGCTACCAATCTTCTAGAAGATGCACATCAGAAATTTAAGCCCAGCTATGATATCTCAAACCCAAATCAAGCCCAATCATTCAGATATCAAAATAAAGAAAATTTTAGGTTCTATACACTCTCCCATGATATACACACTCCTTTTTTATACACCTGGATTACCTGTAGCAAAATTCCAAGGAATACCTTCTCTATCAATTTTTAACCTTTTGCAAACATGCACAACTTCAGAGTACAACTATACCAATACTTACTGAAGATTGCCAGAAAGTGGGAAAATGGAGGCCAGTCTAACATGAAGGCTAGCATTTTGTGGTCATCATGCACACTTTTCTTTGCCATTCTTCTTATCCACTGGCTTTCAAAAAAGTGTGACAAAAGATCTCCAAAGCGCTCCATCTGCCTCTTATCAAAGTCAGTGTGTGCCACCATGTAACCACTCTCAATTGCCTTGAATAAAGAAACAGTAGAAACTTCAAGTGCAAAACAAAAACTTTGATAGCATGTACTTGTACTTAAAATTAAAACCAGATCTGTAATTGCCAAACCTGCATGCCTTAGAAACCTAAGACTGGGTGTAATCACTAATTATGTAACTCACCTCTACAAAAGCTTTAAGTACTGTATTTAGCTGTGTATAACGCATACCGATGTATAATGCACATCGCGATTTTCGACTCAGAATGAGTGGAAAAAACGTAGTTCTACCATATAATGCGCATGTGATATAATACATTTCAAAATCGTGACTATTTCGCTCCGTTTTCATAGTGCGACAACAGTCGGACATTTTGGATAGTGAATGAAAAAAGTGGCAATATTGAATTATATCTTTCCGATTTTATGGTTGGCAATTAAAAGGGCCCTTTAAAGGTTCGCCTAGTTGATGGAGTTCAATCTATTGCATCAAATCCCTCAAATTCCTCTTCATGGTCATCACTCTCGAAAAGTCGCTGTATGCCCTCGTCTGTCATCATTACTGGTGTTGCTGCATAATAGCTTTCATCTTCGTCTTTGTCCTCGCTCTCTGAGTGGTCTTCACGCTTAGCATTGTCCTCCCACAAGATGTAATCCTCTGTGCCATCCATTTTATTTGAGATACAGCACTTTTTGAAGGCATGGATGATGATGCTTGGCAAGTCGTGCTGTCGTAAAAATGCATAGGCCCAGCGAACAGACCCCTTCTAGTAATCCACTTATCTTCTGTTTTGCAATCAATATTGCCTGAAAGCGAATCTCTGTCGTGGATACTAAGATTCCCTGTCTTCTTCTATCCATGACCCATTCAAGGACTCCACTTTCTACGTCTGGATACTTTGCACTTGTCCTTCTGTCTGCCTGTTTTGTTCTCAATATTTTCTTCAGTCCTTCATTAATTCTTCTCTACTCCCTAATAGAAGACTCTCCTACATTAAACTCCCTCCCAGCAGCTCTGTTACCATGTGCTTCTGCATAGGCAATGATGGTTAGCTTGTCTTTCGCATTGTACGAATTTCTTATACGACACATGTTGATACTTTGACTATATTCGTTCAGATTCAAGATCAAACACAATATGCTATGTGAAAGTTTAGGCCCGGTATTTATACTTATTTGGATTATCATTACACCTCTAAAATATATCTCCATGTCCAAACTAGAATTTACCAAGACAATGCATTGTACTTATGTTCGGCCCATCAAAGCTTTAGTTGGCGCTGATTACCTTTAAAAACACCACACTGAGTCAATTAAACACTGCTCACCGAATTGTAACAAAGAAGTACCGTATCAAATACTGTTGTTTAAAATGAGAAATAAAACAAAGAAACAAGTTTATTTTCTGAAGATAAGTAAATACATTGCAAATTTACCTAGATAAAGCAACGTGACTATGTTTAGCACATCAAAGCTTTAGCCAGTGCCGATTACCTTGAAAAGTCCACACCGTTAAAAACACCACGCTGAATCAATTAAATATTGCTCACCGAGACAAAGCATTGTAACTATGTTGAGCGCATCAAAGCTTACCTGGCGCCGATTACAGTGAAAAGGCCACACTGAATCAATGAAGCATTGATCACACTATAGGCGCAAAGATATCTCAAATACTATCATTTAAGATGAGAAATAAAACTAAGAAACAAGTTTATTTTCCAAAGGAAAAAACAAAAATGTTTTCCGACTTCATACATTAATGCTGTGTAAGTGTTACCGTAACAGGCTAACCGCAGTCACAAAAAAAAAATGAGTAAATTAACACTGCTTGAATTCTAAATATTATATTTTAATTCAAACACGAATAAATGAAGACAAAATTAATTAGATCCACAGTTATCGAATACTGAACATTTACAGGTACGGTAATCATATATTTATTTTACTGATAACCTTGAAAAGACCACACTTAGTCAATGAAACATTGATCACTCTATAGTCAGAAATTAATATAAAATACTATCATTTAAGATGAGAAATAAAAACTAAAAACCAAGATTATTTTCCAAAGAAAAAAATATTTTCTAACTTCATACATTAATTGATTATTTTGTTCCACAACGTGTCAGTGTTACCGTAAGAAAGAAATCGTCGTCACAAAAAATATGACCCCTAAAGGTGCCTCTGATAAGAACATTAACACTGCTTGAATTCTTCAAATATTATATTTCAACTCAACCAAGAATAAATGAAGAAAAAATGTATTAGATCAACAGTTATGGAATACTGAACATTTACGGAACAAGTACAGTAATCCTCACAGTGGTATTTGTTCCGCTCCAATGCAGCACTTTGCACAGCTTTTGAACAAGTTGCCAGTTGTTATGTACATATATTTCCGGTCGAGGCACAGAACAAAACGCTACACAGTGATGTGAAATGAAACCAGTTTATTAACATAAGCAATCAAAGAACAAGACTATTTGTAAGCATTATTTATTTCTTTAATACGGCTAGTATCGGTAAACAATTTAGTTACAATGCAATGTACAACGGATTTATTATTTCACATGGAGTGAATGTGACACATGTAGGCGGCTATAGTGCCTTCATCCTCTCATCAGATCGACCTGGAAAAAATCTTTTTTTTAGTTCTTGTATAAAACATGCACCCCCGACTTAAGTTAAGAAAATTAGGTGAAAAAAGTGCGCGTTATACACAGCTAAATACGGTAGTCGCCAGCAACCACTGTAAACAATATCATGCAAAAAATAAATTCAGACTTTAAAAGTGATCTTGACACTGAAATGTTGGTCCCTGTGCCAGGGCATACAAGACATAAAACAATAAAAAGAGCACATCTTTTTTATATCAAACCTGAGGTACTATAATCAGTTGACAAAAACCAGAAACTTTCTTTTAAATCACTATTCTAAAAATCTGCTTCAGAAACTATGATCATTCTCTTCCCCCTGAAGCCAACTTTTAATGGGTTAAGTCACCCACTTTGAGTATCTTTGGCATGACAGCCATTATGACAACTATTAGAAGCATAGTTCATACATCAGTTATTACCTCAATTAGCCACTACATCTGAGACCTGGCATGAAATGCATATAGTCCATTCATTTCATTCCTATACACATTCACATGTACAATACACAATTAACCAGTGGGTACCCTATCACAATATACAATGTACAGTCATTAAGTTAACCACTGAATAAATAGAGGATCTCAAATAGGTAATGAGTTAATACTCGATTTATGAAACTAGCTGAATAATTTCCAGCTTTTGTGAGCCTTGGTGAGCAAAAAGCTGGAAATTATTCAACAAATTTCATAAATTTAATATTAAATCATTACCCATTTGAGATTCTGTTTATCACATATTTTTTATTCTAATGGAAACAGTTTCGATAGAAAGAAAAAAAAATAATTTCATTCATTTTGGCTCAGATGCTGCACTTTTCAATTGTTGCGCGTAAAAATATAGTCCCAGACACTAGGTGAATAAAGAATATGCAGTTTTGTAACCAGTAACATTTAGAAGTAGATTTTTTTTACAAATCATAATTCAAAGAGCAACTGTCCTTCCAAATCAATAGAACATTTGACACAGAAAACATCATTTTTCAACACTGAATCTCCAATGGAAATTCCTTTGTGATGTCACATAGTTGACTCTGGTTATCTACGTCTATGAGAATGTTTACAATGTTCCAACCTAAAAAGCGAGTCAATTTCACTTATGGATGCAATATAGTACATGGCAGAAAAAGTAGCATTCCAGTGGTTGGATATGCATGTGAAGGGACGATTACTAGATGCAGAACTTGTACTGAATATAGACTGAAGATGTTGCTGAGTATTTGTGACCAGATATTTGCATTATTTGATTTCAAACAATGCTGTGGTTCTCTAACATCTGTCAGATGGGAGACCGGCATTTGTCCACATTCTTCTCTAAAGAAAGGTGAGTTTATTGACTCCTATAGGTTAACATTTAAACAACGCTTGTTATATGGTGGTATCCCTGTTACAGGTTTACACCCCCTACCCCCAACCCTCTATCGATTGATTGATACACTTCATTTTGTTTGCAACGAGCCCCTGTGGGGCCCTCTGTCCAATGACTGATACCCTAAATTAAGTTTGTAAGATTTTCTCTGGGGTAAATTGGGCAATCAATTCAAAAAATGGCTGCCAAAATGTTGATAGTAAAAGGAGGGGTAAAGAAAATTCCCATGGCCACAACCAATCAGTAAAGAGAACACTGCACAAGAATTTCCTGGGCTTATCTGGACCAATCAGATTCACATAAAGTGATATGTTCACACGTTGACATTAAAAATATTAAACTGTACACATTATATGTAAAGTGTACCAACTATGTGATAAATATATTTATTCCTACTTCCACCGGCACTGGTCAGAAAGGGCTGTATATTGCCTGGACAAATCTGTCATGAACTAAACATAGGTACTTACCTGTATTAGCAAGCATTAAATCAAGTGATCTTATTGCTTGTAAGGGTGTAATACTAACAGAGATGCATCCAATTTACAAGTTTCATGACTGCAACATAAACAACACCCCAAAATGGCTTTCAAACACAAATTTTCAACAGTCACTGAAGCATAAATATAGGTTACAGAAACCTCTTTTTGCAAAAAGGGTCTAGCACTTATCAAGATACATCCCCTCACCAAATTTCATGATTCTAGGTAGAGCAGTATGCATACAGCATGCCAAAAAGTCATGTGGTCATGAGCTAAACGTAAAAACTTAACCAAACCCAGTAAAAGATTCATTATAGGTCATGATGAACTTCTTTTGTTGCAAGGGTGTAGTACTAACAGAGATTCATCAAGATGCATCCCCTCACCAAGAATCATGATTCCAGGTATAACAGTGCACAGGGTGCAAATAAATGTGATCATGAGCTACATGCAAAAACTTTACCTTAGAGCCAGTAAAATGTAAAATGTAGGTCACAGTGCCCTTCTTTTGTTGTAAAGATGTGGAACCAACAGAGATCCATACAGACCTCTACTCTGATGATCCTAGCATAAACAGAACTTGAAAAATAAACTTCAAACACAAAACTGAACCCAAGTCAGTGAAGCTTGAAATCTAGCTCACCATGACCTACTTTACAAATGAGTGTAGTACTCATCAAGATGCATCCCCTCACCATAGTTTCATGATTTCGGGTAGAACAGGGTGCAAAAAACCTATATGTGGTCATGAGCTAAATGCAAAAACTTAACACGAGCCAGTAAAATGTGAAATGTAGGTTAGTGACATTCTTTTGCTATAAAGGGGTGGTACTAATAGAGATGAATACAATCATCTACTTTGAGGAGTCTAGCATCAACAGAGCTTGAGAAATAAACTTACTACTAGTACAAAATTTAACCTGTCTGCAAAGCATGAAATATTGGTCACACTAACCTACTCTTGTGAATTCCAGGTATAACAGTATGTACATGTAGGTACAGTGAAACCCCGCAATAACGCCCCCCGCGATAACGCAAATTCGGATATAACACGATCATGGCGTGGCTACCAAAATTTCATATATTCATTTGCACATGAAAAAAAGTTTTTTTCAAAGTACGAGAAATAGTGTATAAAATGTGTATATTATCATTTTGGGGAAGAGATCGCGCATGAATTCGAGTATAATACGTTCATGGCATGGTTCCTGAAATTTTATATACATGTATTTTTCTTGTTCACGGAAAAAATATTTTTTTTTTAAATACGAGAAATAGTGTATAAAAAGTTTATTATCATTTTGGGGAAGAGATCATGTATAAATTCGATCATGGCGTGGCTTCTGATATTTAACAATTTCACCAATTTCTTGAAGTGTTATGCCAAAATAAACATTCTCAGAAATGTTACTTATTACTGATCCATGAGTAAAACCAGTAAGTCTTCTTTGTGTTTGTCTTCAATTCATTCTGTATACAATCATTGCTCAAACAATAGCCGATATGTGTTTCTTCTTTAACTGCATACACAACCGAGCATCAGACAATGTGGTGGTTGATACAAGATTCTCACGATTTAATAAACATAAAAAAAACATAAGCTGCCAATATGTGCGCTGGACTTCAATTCATCCTGTATACAATCATTGCGCAAACAATAGCCAACTTATGTTTCTTCTTTAACTGCATACACAACCAAGCACCAGACAATGCGGTGGTTGATCAAAGATTGTCATAGGTGGGTGCTTATGTAGAGACTGAGCTTGGGCTCTGTAAGTAACACTTTGATCATTAAGTCTGTGAAATCTATTAAAGGATGCAACTGAACACATGTCAATTGTGCGGCAAGATCACAGGGAGTTCAAATAACCACTCTCTGTTACTTGGCACTGAACAAGTATCAAACTTGCGGCTCAATCAAAGGGTTGTCATGTGGGAAAGCAAAGACGGATCAATATCAGATAGTAAACGGTGTTGATACCCTATTCATGCTATACATTAGACGTGTATACGTTGTTCTCTCAATAAAGAAAAATAGAGTAAAACCCCGCAATAACACGACCCCGCTTCTTCCGCAATCAAATTTTATGGACCCCAATTATCGCATTATTGCGGGGTTTCACTGTGCAAACTTAGCCTTCTTTGCCCACTACCACAGGGTAGGCGCTATTAAATCCACTCCAAAACTGTTGCCTAGGACCTAGGAATAATGAATGCTTGAGATGCAGTCGGACTATTCATAGGTAATACATATACTTTTGTATGTGCAGATGCTGATGCCCATACCAACAACAAGGATACTACAATAGCTCTCCTCTACTTAACTAAAAGTAAGTTATACGAGTCTTGTTTGTTTTTTTTAACTCAAACAGGAAAATGGTCAATGTGACATGAATTATTGCTGACAATTTACTTGAGATGAACATCTAAAATATTTTGGAAAGTGATTGAACTTCTGTCTATTTTTGTCGGAACATTTTCTGAACTAGCTCACAAATTATTTAATTGTTGCTGAAATTTTTTTTAATAAATTCTGAATATTTCTGAACTTTTTTTGTCTTTTAATTTTCTTTTTTAAAATTTTATTTCTTGATTGCCAGGCTTTTCCATCATCCTATACAACCTGACCTGGCTGGATTAAGGGATGGAACTAAAAGTAAAGTAGATCTGTCAGTTAGCAAGTGCTACAGAATATGTACCCACCTCTAAAAGTAATAATCTGACAAAGTCCATTCTTATATGTGACATAACTTTTGTCGTGATACAAATATAATCAAAGTTTTGTGAATATATCTCAAATGGTTAAGAAGATATTAACTGTCAAGAGTGTGACAGAGGGACAGACAGTGTATAACTCTTAAAATGCTTATTATGCAAAGCCCATTCTTGTACAAGACACATTGTCTAGTCATGATACAAGAATATACCAAGTTTCATGAAAATATCTCAAAACAGTTATGGAGATATCATTAAGTATAAAATACAATTTTCAAACATGGGGAGATAACTCCAAAACTACTAATCTAACAAAGTTTATTCTTGTGACACACGATTTTGTCATAATAAAAATGCATACCAAACTTCATGGATATATCTTGCATGGTTCAGGAGATATTAACCAGAGAAGTGTGATGAACAGTAGGATGGACTGACAATTTGTAATAAAAAAGGAGATAGCTCTGAAAATGCTGATCAGACAGATTCAGTTATATATAGGGCACAATGTCAAGTCAGGATACAAAGCATACTAAGTTTCATGAAGATATCTTCAAGGGTTCAGTAGTTATTAAGTAAACAAAATTGTGATGGATGGACAGACACAATCTGTAATAACCAAGTGGACCAAGTGGGACTAATGTATTGCTCACCTGGCTAACATAACTCAACAGTTGGCCATTTCACTAGGCAGGCTTATGTAGTCTTGTAAGAACACGTGTAAACTATCTCCCAAACTTTATACACCCTGGATTTTACATATTTTACTATAGTTCAATACAAATTCTTTCCAAAGATAAAAAGCATAATTAATATGCATAGTCTCTTACTCATATCTGAAGTCATCCAAGACCTTTAACAGTTAAATTTGCAGAGAAAGATTTAATTTGTGGTCTAAAGAGTCACATCACTTTCATATGAACTTAAATTATAATTCACAGGTTTGGTGGAGTCTTTTTTAAGACCATGGGTTTCCTTACTCTAGGTAATTAAATTTGTCAATGTTTCAGGAGAAAGGCATATTGGGCTATTTTTGTAATTAAAACCTAAAAATACAAAATATAAATTTTAAGTATTTTGTAACTACTAGCACTGAATATATGAAATGCCATAGTATTTCTATTCATACTTTCTCTTCAGTTAAAAATTACAAATTCTTCATTTTAATCCCTAAAGTGTATGGTTTGCTAATTTTTATAAAGTGTTCTATTGAAATTTATGCATCTTATATTCTTTTTTTTTTTTTTGTTTTTTTTTTTTTTTTTTACAACAAACTGGTACGCATATTGTTGCAAGGGGAAGAACTCTGTGCAACCCTAAATCTGAGATTCTCTATAGGCAATAGCATGGATTACTTCTCTTGCTTTCCTTTAGAGACAAAAGAAAAGTATTTCAAAATTAAAAAATTATTACACTGCATATGATTTGAGAACTATTTCTTACTGTGCTAAATTTCATTAATTTGCACAGATCTTGCTCATAATAAAACTCACTGGACATCTTGATGATTTAAGTCTATTAACCCAGTTTACTCAAAGTGAAAACAAATACAGTCTCTAGACTGGTAACAAGTTCAGCCAATCTGATGCAAGATCACCTCATTACTATGTGTGAATCTGGATCATTATTGAACCCATGCAAGATGTTGCTCATATAAGCTTATATTCCAAGTTTTATCCAAATCAGATCAGAAATATGGCCTCCAGGCTTGTAACAATCTCAGCCTCAATCAGATGCAAGATCACCTCATTAATATGTATGGTTCTCTCTCAGTATCAAACTTGTCAGAGATCTTGACGATACAAGCATATATTCCAAGCTGGATTAGAATCAGATCAGAAAATATAGCCTCCAGATTGGTAACAAGTTCAGCCAAACAAATGCAAGATCACCTCATTAATATGCATGGATCTCGCTCATTATTAAACTTGTCAGAGATCTTGATGATACACTGTATAAGCATATATTCCAAGTTTGATCAAAATCAGATCAAAAATATGGCCTACAGCTTGGAAACATGCTCAGCCAATCAGATGTAAGATCATTTCATTAATATGAATATACAGATCTCACTCATACAAGTTTCATCTGAGATACTGATGATATAAACATATATTCAACTTTTGATCAAAACTGGATCAAAAACATGGCCTCCAGAGTCATAACAAGCCAATGTTGATGGATAGAAAACAGTTTGGTTAGATTTGGTGTTTCATGGCACAGCAAGACAAGTAGGTTATTTAAAGACAGGGCAATTGGAGTAAAGTGCCTTGCCCAAGGACACACTAAAGTATCTGACCTGGACTGATCTGATAGCAGGATTTCAACCCGCACCCTTTTTCAGTCACAAGTTCAATATGCTAACCACAGCAGCACCATAGCTCCTGTCTGTATTAGTTGCTCTTACAACATGCAGGAGGATGCATCAGGTCTATTCTACATCGCATAAACTGCAGAGGGTGGATGAATGACAGACACAGGCCTTACCATAAGCTCACTTGGCCTTAAGGCCAAGGGAGCAACAAATGGAAAAAACTTTTAAAATGCTGAAGAGACAGACTCTAGTTTTTACAGGACACAGTGTCTGACCATGATACAAAATCATACCGAGTTGCATGAAGACATCTCAAAGGGTTCAGAAGCTATTAAGTAAACAAAAGTGTGATGGACAGGACAGATGGATGAGTTGACTCCTGTAGACCTACCCAAACATTGTTACCAGGGGGTATAACAAAGAAAAGTAATAATTACTACCACCATATAGATATAGATAATTAAATCTGAAATAAGGCAATAATGAAATACATATCAAGATTTAAACATATCAACACATAATATATATATTACATATGCATCAATGGGAAAACTATTGTTTTTTGACACTTTTAATATATTTCTACATTTTGTGGTTGTATGTTTGTTTCAAAGTAACAAATTATATTTAAACTAATTACAGTAGTCTTGATAATGCTGCATCATCATTCTTTTCCCTACTGATAGCAATGTAGGAACAGTATCTGAACAGTTGCTAATATTTTTTAACTTTTTTGCTGAACAATTTCAGAATTGTTATTGAAGTGTGAATTAATTTTGAATCATTTTGATGAAATAACCCCCACAATAAACAAGAGTCCTCCAAACAGACTGACACTCTAGTGGTGAAAAAGAAATGCTGAGATTGAAACCATCTCTGATATTCTGGAGAAACTCAAACATACCAAAATTCTGTAACAAAAATATTTGTGAACCTGTCTAAGTTAACATGTTTACAAGATACCTGTAAGTATAGTACAAAATGATTTGTCATGGTCTCTCGCCTTGCACATGATATGATGGATAAAAAATCACTGAATTTGTCTCAACATCAAGATACACCAACATGCCAAGTTTGATTAAAATCTAAAATAAATATTTTTTTTAAACTACTAAAAATTAATTAAGTGTCATCATTCAGTGTATTCATCAGACATAAACTGGTTCTGATAAAAAAAATCCACTCTCTCCATGATCTGGAGAAGTAGCCATATAAAGATTTTCAGGATGGCCATCAAGGTAGCCATTTCAAGGTAAGAGCAATATCAATTTGATATAGGAATAAACTATACAGTCAAACCTAAAATAATAGTCATCTTTATGTAGAATACAAAGAAAAATATAAAGTAGACATACTGTTTTAATGTTTTATAACTCTGTTTCAGTGATTTGAATTCAATTTTGGTTATTTCCGACTCCATTTCAGTCATTTCAAATTCTGTTTTAGTGATTCAGACTCTGGTACATTTTTGTATATATACATACTTCTCTAGGTACTAACATTTGCAAAATCAGGTTTCCACAGCTCCAATTCAGTTCAATTTTGCTCTGATTTGGTAATTGGACTCACTGCTGGGAGGGGGACAGGCATTTTTATAACCCAATTCATGAAATATAGCAAGGATTTGCTTGTATCATGTATAAGTGCAGTAAGTGAATGACTCACATTCATTTATATCAATTTTAAGTTAGATATGCTTAAATTTATGAATCAACAATACTTCACTTGTAAGAGAAGCATACTTCATTTGCAAGTGAAATACCTAATTTGCATATAAAATCCTTATCATTCACCTACAGCTCACTTATAAGTGACCTATAAGTAAAATAATAGTCAGTGATGGCCATATATGATGTTTAAGCGGCACCATTTTCATTTAGGACCAATGAGACCTTGCAATGAATGTGTGTAAAGTTTCATGGCAATCATCATAGTAGTTTAGAAGGAGTAGCAATAACAAACTTGTGTTATTGGAATGGACAATGGACAGATGGATGAAGGACAATAGTCCATAGCACAAGCTCTTCTGGTCTATAAATCAAAATTTTAGTGGAAATAAAAACTGGTTTTAGAAGAAAAAAAAATGTTCTTTAGAAAGCATATTCAAAGATTCTTCAGTTTCTTGCCTCAAGCAGGTTTGGAGTAGACCATTTGTTTTCATGGGTAGAGAGGGACTGCCCAACAAACAGTTAAGTCATTTTCCAGAAGACAAGTGAAATAATCCCTGTACAAATTAAGATATATACTCAAAACTATGGCTGAATTTGTATCAATGCATTGGAAAAACAGGGAGTATCAAGTCTGATTATAACAGCAAACTCATCAGCCCCTACAACTTAAATGGTTTTTGTTCCAAAGTCAGTGTCCAATTACAATAATGTAACCTACTTTATTTACAGTATTGTGTCAACTGGCCTATGTACATCTGAGTGGTATGAAGCTGACATCTGCATTACTGACTACATTTTGGGGTGAAAAAAAGAAAAAATTTGGAAATATATTGCACCTTACTGGGGTGGAACAAGAAATGGAAGAAAGGGAGGGCAGGTAATGCTATGCTGGATCAACTACAACTGCTCCCAACATGAAACGACTTTCCAACAACAGTTCAAAAATTGTTTGGAGCTCTGATCAGTACAAATGGAAAACAGTATCACACATATTACAAAGCCTTTGGTCTAAATTTTGATCATGCCATCTTTCTTCTTCCATAAATGTGACAGAACAGAGAAGTCAGCTTATGACAGATCAGGAGATTTGCAAAATTTAGTCAGGAGTTTTGACTTCAAATAAAGGAACATTTTCATCAACTCAATTTTTAGCATGCAAACAGACAAAAATGACAACTACTGAACAAATTTCCTTGTTCTATATTAAAATATGCACATCATCTCATCACATCAGTCCTTTCACAGTAACTTGTTGCCTTTCATATTGTCCCTATATATAGCACCAGCATTTTTAGCCTTTATTATGAGATCCTCATCATTGTTGATCTCTACGATGGTGTTTCTTACTGGATCCAGGTTTCCAGTGGAGTCAGCCTGAAAAATTTTCCGCAGAACAGACAATGTCTTTTTAGTGTCTTAATTGGAATGTGGCAATGTTAGTACAACACTACAGAGTCTATCAAGAAGTTTAAATTGTTTCCTGCCTGTGGGTAGATTCAGGTTGCTGGTTGCCTGCCAGAACTGCTCAAGATTGGTGCTATCTGGGTCAAATTTGGGAAGTTCTTAAAATCAACTTTACAGGAATAGCAGAATGCATATTCATGTCCCTTTGAACTTGATTCTAACTACTGAAATGCCTGTTTGCATCCATTATTGAATTTCGTGTGATATTTCAGTTGTTTAGATTTTGGCATTTCAGCATTGGGAGATAACACATGCTTAGATATTGACAAACTTTAAGTACCGATATCAAACTGACCTATTTTATGCCACCTGAGCTCTTTAGTAATGACAAATCCAATCATAATCCATTAATGTCTTTAATCCTTTCCAAATTACTTCTGAAGACACATAGCACAATCCATTTCAACAAACTTTAATTTAAAGTTTAACACCACATGTCACAGGCAAAACTGACTATGCTGAAAGAATCCAAGTAAACTTAATTGTTTTATGCTGCTTGAGTTCTCGAGTAATCCAATCATAATCCATGTACGTCCTTAATCCTTTCCAAATTACTACAGATCACACATAGTATAATCCAAAGATTAATTTTAGATTATTGTCTTTTAAATTAGCAATTAAAGTGTCATGCTCAAAAGGTAAGCCAGTTCCCATCCCAGTCATGTGATCACAGAAAGTCTTTACCGAAAATATACTACATTGTTAGTAAGATGTGAAAAAAAAATGGACAAATTTCTGTTCTGGAATTTTTTAAATAATAATTTTGAGTATGCAGGAGATTTCAGTGAGTGACAGGAGGAAAAGGAGACACTCCTCATTTCAGGAGGAAAACCCTCCTGGCCAAGAGGTTCACATGTATGTTCTTCCATGGGTAATCTATGGTTGACTGTCCTAAATTTACAGAAAACTGTTTGTTGTTTCAATATGGCAAATGTTTAAAATATTGTCAAGAATTAAATGTTATCAAAATACAATATATTATGCTTTTACATGGTTTTTACAGCCATGGAGAGATTTTTTTCAAGGACATTTCAAGAAGTTTTCAAGAACTTCTACAAGTTTTCAAGGAGTATTTTTCCTTATGGAAATTGAGCTTTCTCCATATGTTACTTTGTTTATCACTGCATAAAAAGAAACAAAATCCATAAATGTACCACGAAGGCAAAGGGATGCTACTCGATCTGGTAACTACCAATGCCACGTGTCTTTTGATCCACCCAATTCTATCCCATTTTGCTTATTTATTAATTACTTCTGGAAAAAAAGAAAAAAACAAAATTCTGAACCTAAAAAGTGATTTATTTTATTCACTGAAACATTTTGTATTCCCTCAAATAATTCAACAAGTTTTAGGCAAAATTCAAGGATTTTTTTTTTTAAATCAAGGACTTTTCAAGGATAAAAAGAACCTTTTTGAAATAACCAGTTTTCAAGGCAACCCCTCAAATTCAAGGAGTTTTCAAAGTTCTACGAACCATGCTTTAAAAAAACTATATATTTCAGAGTGCCATGTTTGCAAAAACTAATCAGACTTCCTATTTCTAATCTCACTGATAAATTTTTCATAATAATCAAAACATTGATTAGTTAACATATAGCTAAAACCACAGCAATTAATATTATTTTCAATATACTTTATCGACTTGCTATTTATTCTTTGACTCTGCAGATGGTAAGTGTGGTGGACCCCTCGTTACAAGGGGTACGATTTGGTTGGTTATCGTTATCTAGAGGATGATCGACCTCAGTGTTATTGCCTGGATCAAGTAAATAATAAAATAAATTATGAAATTTATAGATGGATTAAATAGAGATCTGAGCAGATATATAGAACAGAATAACACGAGCCCCCGTACATGAAATATAACAATTTAATCAATTACATAAAACAAATTGAGATAATGCATAACATTAGGAAGATACACTTCTTTTTTAAATCATTTACCGAATTTCAACACAAATATACTTATGTAATTAGCCAATCTGTTTAAAACGATAGACTTAGTTCATCATAGAATCGAGTGAACAATCGAAGCCATTGCCCAGCATGCCTGCATAACCTGGTTATCACTGGTCACTCCAAATTCAATGTTGCTGTGAAGGTTGATGTTCTCCCCTTTTTTTCCCTTCTCACTCTCTCTTATCTTGCCTCTTTCCGGCCCTCAAACTTTGTGTGGGTAGGTAGGTAGGTGGATATGTGGATAGTTGGCTACGTGGATGGAGCTATTTCCCCTTGTGCTTTCAAGAATCGCTCGCTTCCACTGCCAGAATTGTGTCCCTCAACTTCCAGACACCTGTCTCTTGAACAATTGTTTATACGAGAGAATTTCATCTTATTCTCTCGGAGTCAAGATATCTTCCTCTCGCAGGAAAACTTGGACTGATTAAATTTTGCGATGTGGAATATTTAAAACATGAAATTTCGTCTGGGAAACACACGCCTTATTTAGCGTAGCCAATCAGATTAAACGTATCTACCGCCTTTTATAAATACACGCCCATCATGGTCAGTGTAACCCTAGATTTTCGTGCGCTATTTAAATAACCGATTCTGTAGAATTTCAAAAGATAATACAACTTCTACTAGTCTCTGCATCCTCTCAACTTTGACATTTTTTATACCTAGACCTCCAAATAACCTTCTTAACATTAGTGCTACAATGAAGGCTTAATTAAAAATAAATCTTGCCCCCAAACAGGGACATTAAAACCATCGCAGTCTAGCGATTTAATATGGTATCTTTCCTCATAAATCTAATTAATTGTTCTCTGCCAAACTAAATGTGCTCTACCGAAAACATCGACAGAAATTTGCACCCTTACAGTATGGTCTCTTTTCCTTGTTAACTCTCCCAAGAATATATAATCATTCTATTATACATAGAAAGAGATCATGGAATTCTGCCTAGTTCAGTAAACATCATTTAAAGTCGAGTAGATTTTCTTGAAGGCTGATGCCCCACTATAAGTGTTAAATGGCTATAGAGAGAGGCTAATTAGCCAGCTATTCAGTACATCACAAGACAGCTCAATAGGTTAGGCAACTAAGTTCGCCCCACTTATCCATTCATAACTCACCCCCTCTCTAATGACTGACCAGTCTGAATGTCAGCCGTTTAGTCTACATAATGTATAAAATCAGTGTGCATGCTTTAAATTGTTATAGTAGTTTCAAAATGCCCATAATTTACATCCATTGGTATGCCTGACATTCTACAGACACATTCAAATTTACAATATAAATAAAGAGCTTTAAAATAAAGAGCTTCTAGAATACTCCTCCTTATATGAGACACATGTTCCCTGACTGTCCTCTACAGACAGGTTTCATTTTACTTGATACCAATTGTAAGAATATTCACACATGAAATTAAAGATAATACAAATACACTATATCATACGCAAATCACAAGACAGTCCAAAATACAAATGGACCTTACAAGTCTAAACAAACGACTGGACCACAGATCTACATATACCTACTGTGAAGGCAAAATCACTTAAACATGTCTGCAATCGATGATGCAAGGTATCCATTTCTGTACAGTAGAACTGTATGAGATTTTCTGCATCTGTTGGACACGAATGTAACTGAAAAAGACAATAAAAACTTGAGGAATAGTTAGCAATTTACTCATGTAAATATACCCCTGCCTCTCATGCATCCCACCCCTACACTCATGAGAGAGATGAGTCTGTAGTTAAAAAAAGTGCACAACTCTTTTAAAAATAGTGCAAGTACAATGATTTCTAAATATGCATATCTTCTGATGATAACCATAATATGTACTAAGTTTCACAACAATCTATGGTATATTGCAAGAGTAGTTACATTGCAGCTTTCTGTCATACACTGCATTGAGCTGCAAGTCAAAAAGGGCAATAACTCTTTCAAAATTTGATTTCAATTACAGAACTGCGGGTACTGCTCATCCTAAACATGTCTGTTCCTTGGGGCTCTCTGCTGCATACTACTCCAGTTCCATTCTCGGCATGCAGTGTTGTTTGGGCATTCTGTCCCCAATCCACTCAACTTACAGACATAACAAGTTATGGCGACTCTGCCTCAATACAGCGGCAATTCTGCCTTAACAGTTATGTCAGTCAAGCCAGAAATACTGGCGAGTCCGCCACAAACATCGGCAATTCTGCCTTGACAATTATCATTCAGTCATTCTAGCGATTCCACCTCATAGATAGTGCATGTCGGCTATTCGGCCTTGACAATTCTGTCATTTAGTCGTACTGGCGATTCCGCCTCATAGATACTGCATGCGTATCTACCATCTTACCAAAACTAACCTCATGCAGCGTAATGTACCGTATACTCAGTTCACCTGTCAGTCAGTCCATCTAGAGGTACATGAGTATTGAGTGAATTGGCGATTTCAGCCATAGTCCACCTGTCCATCATTCCATCTATTTTATATTGCGTAAAATGCATCTTTAGATGATGACCATAATATGTACCATGTTTCACAGTGATCCATACAAAACTGCATGACAAGATATGTTCATAAGATCTGTCTTACAACACATTCAACTACTAGACAAAAAGGAAAGTAATTCTTCACAAAAATTGTGAAAGCAAAGTGATTTGTCGATATTTGCATCTTCAAATGATCACCATAACATGTATAATGGGAATCCATTGAAAACTCTGAGATTAGTTGTGTTCACATGACTGTAGTCAAGATGTAGAGTAGAATGATCATAATTCTCGTGCAATATCACCTCTTTATCATGCACTTTCAAAAGAAGGAGAAACAAATTGAGTTAATCTCATTTAATTTTGCTTACTGTGCACTGTAAAATAATATCCCCATTTTTGTTACAAAATCAGACAACTAAAACTCACATGCAAACAGTCAGTGCTTTGATATCTACTCCTTGATAGCACAGCAACATCTGAAAAGTACTGTCACTCAATTATAGCAAATGAAGATAATTTCTTGCAAAGAATGCTACACTTTTGTGGAGGTAGTTAAGGATTTTTAAAAAGACCATACAACAGTTTGACAAATTCATTCTATTGTTTAATACCATTTTTTTTTACTTTTATGGATTATTATAAAATTTATGAAGATTATTATTCCAATTCAATTTATGATAAATGTACTGACAAAATATTTCTTGTAAATGCTTGGAAAGCAAATATGGTCAAACTTTCCAAGGACATGAAATAATAGAAAAGAAGCATTTGAATGGTCAATGATTTTTCTCAAACTTTCTTAACATCACTGACACGAGATGAAAACCCATTTACCTCAGTTCATTGAAACTATGTAAGTTCAAGCATAAAATCACTTTTTTAAGCAATGAAGCAAATCTATCAGTTTGAACACAGTTATAGGTTAAAAATATAACTTCTCTCCAACTGCTTACATCATCATACCAATCTTTATCTGCTTTCAAGTTTATTTATTTTAAAAAAAAAAATTTCTTTCATATGAAACATTTATTCCTTCATTTATTCATGCATTTCACCCATTCACTCAACATTATTTTATGAGAAGTGGATGGCAGCAGCAAAATGGAGGAAATAATTTGAAAGTCATCTATTTTGACAATTATTGAGACTTTCATTATTCTTGGACATGATTACAGAAGCTAATTAGCAGATTAGTGGTTTCCAGCCACTGGCAATACATGAAAGGTGCCAACATCTCAGTAACATCTTGGTTGATGTTCAGCTTAATTGCTTCTTGCACGCATTTTTGACTACTGCATATAAATTAGTGTTATGTTTAAAGAATATAATAATTTATTGACCTCAATTTACTTTTCAAGATCTCATTGTCATAAATATTGAAATCCATGAGACAAATATTTGTTTAGGATGAGAGAGATCATAAGCATTATGCATCAAAGATAGTTGCTAAACTCCCCCCTTCCCCAACTATCAACTAAAATTTAAATCTACCTTGTTATTTTGTGCCCTTATGCTGCAGTCCATATTAATGGACGCATTGCTTATGAGTTATCAGGGAAGAGGTGTAAAGTACATACTTTTAAAAAAAAACAGACTTATCTCAATATCCCCATGCTTCTTAGAAAGCATGGAGATAAAAAAGTTATTTTATCAACTCACATGGGCAGCTATTTAAATATATTTGACCACACATAATGTAAATAAACTGTGAAATTTGGACACAATGCAAGTTCAATTTCACTTTCTTAATCAAGGTTGGGTCTGGGATTGAAAACAAATTGCCACTGACTTTGCCAACATTCTTCTTTTTTTCACCACATGGCTTTTATTTATTACAATTACGGGTCAAGATTTTGTAAACAATAATTTGGCTTAAGGCTAAATATCATCCTATATACATGTATAAAGAAAAGGGCTCAAAAATAAAACATATTGTCAACAATTTTAATGTATGTATTTTGTGCATCTGTGTACACTGTAGAGTATACATAATGTGAATTTAGGAAAATCCATATTTCCACAGTGGAAATTAATCCATCTATTCTGTTGTCTGTCACAGACTGGATACAGTGGTCATCGTGAATGTCCATGTCATAGCTTGTAGTGAATGGATTCAGTTTTATTGCATATCATAAAGTCACAGCAATATAATTATGTAATAGTGGATATTCACTACATTGTATGGAACATAACTGACAGCTGAGCTACAGAAGACAGTTCTGAATGTGCTTTTAAAGCTGTACACAATGCCTTCAATATTCAAAGACTCACGAACTAAAATGCATTAACATTCTGTTTTTTTAAAAAAAAAAAAAAAGAGCACACATATCAGGGGGTTGATACAAGAAGGATAACAACAATGAAACAACCTGTAAAATTATTGCATGGACTCTTCAATTATTAAAATAATGAATATGAGAAATGCTGTGATCTTTTTCTTTTATTCTGCCAGCCACTTTATAATCTTTTGCTTTAGAATCTTTTAACATAATGAAATACACATACCAATATCCAAGATAGGGACCATTTAATTATCTTGGGGGTGCCTGGCATTTTTTTTCTCTTCAATTTACAGCCCCCAAATAGCTTGAAAAAAATATTCTTGCTCTGATTTTTAGCGAAAAAAATAACTTGTTAAATCCATTATATTAGTTGATAAAAATAATTATCTTGAGGTAAATAAAAAAAAATTCTGGTTCAAAAGAAAATCCCAGATCTCCCCTGAAAATTAAATGGTCAGTCCCATACATCTTCTAGTCCAGCCACTGCATAGCACTTCCACACCAAGTATACATGTACATGCAACATATTTTCCCAAGAACTAAGGAGCAAGATAGAAATGTGTTTAGATTCACCAGAGACCTACTGTTTTTGAGAAGACTCTACTAAGCTCATGCTACTGTATTCTCTTGCTAGCAGGTAAAAAATAATATACTTATAATTGCTGGTTTGGTCATCTGACAAGTTTAGTATTACCAAATTTAAGGTGAAAGTGATGAAAAAGCATAATCATTCAAATATTTTCTTTAGGAGTTAAACTAATATACTTATTCTGAGTTGATGCAAATGCAACATCATTTAGTACTGTACATTCTTCCAGTCCACTTGACACTTACTAAGAAACTGTTTCCAAATGTCAAGCTAATATTGTTTTATTAAGTTACTAAATTGTTACATTTTGACCCAATTATCCTTTTTAAGAAGTAGGCATGAATACCAATAAAACATTTTGTCATCAAAGAACATTTAAACAAAAAAAGTATTTAGACACAGTTTACCAATCAAGCTAACAATATGAAATTACTGAAACAGTCTATAATCACCCAAACGGCATTAAATCTTTGGAAACCGAAACTAGCTTTAAAGTCACTTGAAAAAACTATGGCATAGCAACTGACTTCAAAGTAAGAATGTCACTCTTCAGCTGGTGCCTGGTGATATATTCATGAATATATTCATGAAGAAAGTGATGAAAAAAAGTAACCTTTTTAAAGAAAATCACTCTGTTAATGACATTAATGATCATTATTGAAGTGCAGCTGTCAATACAGTGTACACAATTCTGCACTGTGAATTAGAAAAATGTCATACTTTCTAACAGACAATGCTATCATATAAATTTACAGATAAAGCTATAGAAGAACATTTTCTAGCAAAGCTTGCATTATCTTTTTTATCATTTTAATATACAATGCCACATTATCCTTACTGAATACACTTTGGAAAGAATTATAACATGCATGTCATTATGTTCCACATACTTGATCATACATGTACGGTACAAATGGTAAAAGTGGGTCTTGGAAACAGTATGAAAATTAAAGGGAAACTATGACAAATTTATAACAACAAGCACTTGCATGAAATATCCTTTATTGAGAAAGAATATCGAAGCTACTGCGTGATGCAGAACAGAAAGCAAATTTCTGCATATGTAGATGCTAACAGGTAAATGTACATGTAGTCAATCGACAGCGATGTACATTGTAGCTAGGCAATTTGTCTGATGTATGCTCTGTCATGGGGCAGGGAGGAGGGGATATGAAAGAAATTTAAAACGTAGTATTTTTTTCTACATTACTCACATTTGTCTGTGTGTATGCTTAGCTAGGCCACTGGTAAATACCACAAGAAATGTTACTACTGTATAGTTTGTATAGGTAAAGGTATGAAATTGACAGTGGTCAGGATTATAACATAGGGGTTTCCCTATATGTTTGTTTAGTGTGTCAACTTGTGCGATGAATGCAATAAAATTTAGGGGTGCCATAAAATCCACTATGACTGCAATACAAATTAGGAAATTTTGACACTTTACAGAATAGCTCTCATTAAATAATGTTATGAGTGGCAAATAAGGAGGATTACAATCAATTTATTTAAGACAACCATGGTCATATTTAAGGTGCCTCACAAAGGGGAAAATGCCTTAAAAACAGGCAAGATAGGAAAATAACTATACAGCAAACTGATCTTTTTGCCAGAAATATTTGCTAAATGTATAATTTTTTGCCAAATTAATATATTGTTTAGAACTACAAAATTGGCAATTGACAGCGGGAACCATTGGTCAATAATGGAACTTCTAAACAGCAAACTTTAAGTTTTTTAAACAGTTCACCTCCTCAAAGGATTGGACTGTCCCAACTTTCCTTTTTTTCAGTAAGAAACATCCTAATTCTAAAATCCAATCTGCAACTTTGGTCAGTTCCAATTCTCAAGAAACCTTGAAAATATTTTATCTGAACACTGGAAGAAATAAGCCCATAGCACACTTTTTAAAACTAAATACTACATTTTAAAAACCAAATATTACCTTTTTAAAACTAAATGTTAAATTGAAGAAAAAAACCATACTGTATCTCCTTATTGTAATTTTGCCAAAGTTTTATCTTAATCATTTCCTGATGGAACAACTTTCCAGTTTAAGGGGAAGCTTGTACTCCTAGTCATTGAAATCCATGGAAACCTGAGGGTGAGCTCCAGTCTTATAAGCCAATAAATGGCTAAGGAAGACCATAACATTATTATTTGTTCCTTTTGTTAAAAGAAAGCCTGGTCAATATTGTTCTTCCATGATTTCCTGATAGTAGGAAAATTTCCCCCATCTGGCATTTTTATTAAGGGGGATTTTTAATTTGCAAGGGAGACAATTTTTGTCAGGACTAGAACAGTAAACTGCCTAACTTTTGGCAAACATGCGTTATAAATAGTTTTTGATAAATAAAGATACAACTAACAACAACTGAAACCAATCAGCATAACCAGCAAGAATTATGACCATGGCACTATATTACACATATCCTAGACTTGAATGTAAAAGCAGAGATATATTCCCTGAAAACTAATTTCCATCATGTGAAAACTCCCAAAGTGTTGTTGTTAAAATAAATGTGTAAAGTTTTATCAACAGATTATCAAGACAACCATCTCATTGATGCTGAATTGGAAAGCATCTGTTAAATAAGCACTTGATTTCAGCATGTTATTTAGCAATGAAGCCTTTATATGATCACAATATGCTATGAAACTAATGAAGTTCATGGTTTTGTTCATATCATGGGAAAAATATATATGTGTGGGATTTTCACACACTCACTCATATTCAAAGGCAATTTGCTGATTTTTGGTGAGGATTTATGCAACTGCACATCCTGAAAAACATTAAATACTGTCATATTTCAACTAACATCTCAAACCTGAAATGTGTCCATATGACATGAATGCCATCACCAATATGATGCAACAAACTGTTCATTCAAACATGGCCATATGGACATAAAAGTCTGACAGAAAATGATGAAAACTGAATTTGACCTAGGTCTTCTAATTGTAAAGTCTCATACCAAATTTTGTTTCATTGCATTAAGTCCTTCAAAAGTTAACGAACAAAAAACAGAATTTGTGATGGACATGACATTACCTGACATATGGGACAGAACATGGCAAATGGACATAGGCAACACTATATGTCCCTTCCATAGATGTATATGGCAGAGGCATAACAACTACCAAACTTTACACAGAAATAATCTTGCCTCTTGCTCGAGTTTGTGCTTGAAGTCTTGTAAAATCTCATTGTTCCACATCTGAGCAACAGTTGGTGATTTCAGGTCATCTGGGGATAGCATGCTGCTCCAAGCCTATAAGATACAAAATAGATACTCAAAGCATTCAAGAATTAAACTAATTATTAAAAAATTTCTAAATCTAAAAAATGACATGTGACAATTAACTCTGACCTACCTTTGGATCCTTTATGTCTCCTGCTTAACTACAGTCAAACCTGTCTTGACAGTCACCAGATCCCAATGGTCACTCTCATTTCCCCCTTGCCAAATTTCCTGTATAAAGGTAATGTACTAAATGGTCACCTGCTTTCCACAGTCAATGACCAGGTGTGTCCTAACCAAACAGTGGTTTCTTATTATTTTAAGTGGTCACTTGAGTGTATCGACAGTTACCACTTTATGTATACAAATGGAGCATTTGATCTGAAACAAAAGGCTTTGGATTTTTATATAAAGACATGTTACGTGAATGGATATATAACAGTTCTTATCTTGCTTATATTCATCATGCACAATTCATTCAGTTAGTGTACCTTGCAATAGGTTTAATGTTTCTATTGTTATTTTGAGACTTTCAATTAAAGCTGCCATGGTCATGAGAAAAGCGAATGGATGGTCATAATGGTACATATCAGATGATCGTCATTAAATATCCATGTTTGAAATGAAAATGTTTACACTTGTCCACAGATGTTTTATCGTTAAGTTTGTCATTTTGATCCAGAAAAAAAAGGACCAACATTATAATCACTATGCCATCTAACATCTAGTTCAGTGATATAGAAAAAGCCCAATGCATCGTAAGAGGAAACTAAGGGAGACAGGGGCCCCAGTGGCTCAGTGGTTAATATATCAGACTTGTGACCAATGAGTGAAAGTTGGAATCCTACCATCTGATCAGCCCAGGTTGGCTACTGTGGCATGTCCTTGGGCAAGGAACTTTATTCCAACTTCCTCAGCACTAAATAACCTATATGAGTTGCTGTGCTGTAATACACCAAACCAAACCAAAACTGTCAAGTAATACTATGCCAGATTTTCCAAGAACATCAAAGTGAGGATGAAAAGTCATGCACATTTAATAGCAAATACATGATGGGAGCCATGTTTCCACACAACTTGAAAGGCACCACAAGTCTTTAAACAAAAGTGATCTGTCAACCATTGAGCTGATACTTTCGATATTTGACCTACCGGTAGGTCTGTTACTTCTGAGGACACAATCTTCAGCTGCAATATACAAGCAGTTGAACCTACTTTATCATATGTATAAACAGAAATGTCATACATCAAAAATAGACAAGGAGAAAAACTTAGAGAAATCTATGAATAAAATTTTTTTTTCCACTAGAATATCTCAATGATAAATAAATCCTCTGAATAGAAAATGATGCCATATTGCCTGAAAAATTTCAAAAGGGTGATGGTTCTGGTGGAGGTGGTGGTGGTGATGCTTGTAAGGGTAGGGGCACTTATTAGGTGGGACGTTATTTACAATAGAAAATTTTTTAAAAACCTGATAATTTTGAAATTGAAACAATTTTTGTAGTGAAACTGATTAAAACAACAACAATAACAATGATGATGATACCAATATTAGGTGCATAATTCAAATATCTCAAGATAAATCCTTAAGAAGAGAAGAAAATCAGTCACTCAGATGATGGTAGAGATCCAGACCTAGAGAAATCTGAGCAGTAAGAGGGTGCCTTTAAGGTTTCCAGTTTTTCTAGAAGAAAATGGAGAGGGCATAAGTGCAATCTGCCTAGGGGAACCAGGTCTGCTGCAGAGTTTAAGGTCCCCAGTTTTGATGCGCCAGGAGTCAATGCAAGAGTTTGGTGTTGCTGGTCTCGCAAATCCTAGGAAGCCATGGAGGGGACAAGTCATCATCAGAAGGTCTCTGCCTCCAGGGCAGCAGCCCTCAGAAGGTTCTTACTGTGCTCCAGTGAGATCTTGTATATGTCCAGGGCAACATTCCTGCAGAGGTAAAGAAGCTCCACTGATAAAACCATGTTCATGGATAATGCATGCCTCGATGTTTTGGCCTCTGCTTCTAACAAACATTGAAAGGCAGCTGGGAACTGAGATTTCTCTTTCAACAGGCTGAAAGAGGCTGCAGAAAAAAGATCGGCATGTGAGGCTGTAGTAACTAGAGACCTAGCCTTTGGTTCTAAAGCCTCCAGTGATTTAACTGAAAAGCAAGCCCAGGTTCCCATGGAAATAGTCAGTTTTGCTGCTCCAGCATCCAAAGTGGGGGTTTAAGGGTCCAGGAAGGGGTCTGAACCCCATAACCAGCTGCAGAGACCAAAGGTCTCAACATAGTGGGGGGGGGGACCACCTCTTATGCTTTCTAGCAAATTCCTGGCCCTTACTAAACCTCTGGGAAAGTTCCTTAACCATAGTGAGGAAGCATCAAGAGATCTGGGTGGGAGGTAGCCATAGTGAGTCTCTCCAACCACCTTGTCGAAGGACCAGATCTCTTCCTCCTCTGCTGCCTTGATCAATGGTTGGGAGGAGGAAGGGGACCCCAAAGGAGGGGGTGCCACCTCAGTCTGTTCTAAATCAAACTCATGAGAATCTATGAGGACTGACAGGACATCCTCATCTTGCTCTTGATCCTAGGAGGCAGGAGTTTACAACCTAATGTCTCTCTGTTGTGTGGAAGACTTGGGAATAAGAATGACCTCAATCGGTAACTCCTCAGGCAGAGCTAAAAGTGGTAGACTTGGTAGGCAGGTGGGAGTTACTCACAACCCTCCTGTAGTGTTTGGGGAAGGTCGATCCCCCCCTCCTTTTTGACCCCACTTCATAAGTTGGTGATGTAGGCCCATAGACCACAACATCAACCTCTCTGCCATGGAGTTAAGGCCCAAAAGTCCATGGCTGCATGCAGGTGAAGGTCCAATCACTTCCCTGCAGTGGAATGTCCCACATCCCATAGGGATTTAGTGGGATTATAGGAAAAGAGGGATGCTGATCTGATTCCCTTGCCTAATATGGCATCTGTATGCCGATTCCCAATCCCAGATAGGATTCAATGGTAGCCTGGAGAGAGGGGGTCTCAACCTGATCCTTAACCCTGTACCAAGGGGGCTGAAATGACCAGTGACCAGTACTCATAGACCAGTAACCAGTGTCCATTCACCAGTGACCAGTGCCCGGTTAATGACCAGTCAGGTGACTCTGAACTGTAGGAAGATCCTTCCTCAGATCTTAAGGACTTGTATCATACCTCTCTCTTTTTCGGGGACTGAAAGGGTTCTGCTCTTCCCTCACAGGAGTCCTGCTCCTCTTTCACAGAGGGCCACAACTCATTTTCAGCTAACAATGTGCTGTGGGCCAGTAGAGGGAGTTATGACTCCCTAAAAGGGGGGGCACTACTCACTCTGCCCTTCAGGACTTAAGAGGGTGGTGCCCCTCCCTCACAGAAGGCAGCAACTTGTTCTCAGCCTTACAGGACTGAAGAAGGTGCTTTTCCTCCCTCACAGGAAGGTGCAACTTGCTCTCAGGACCGGGAGAACTGAAGAGGGTGCTGTTCCTACCTCATGGCTCTCAGACCTATGGAACTGGAGAATGTGCTGCTTCTCCCTCACAGGAGGGAACAACTCACTCTCCACACCCTTATATCCTCCCTTGGGAGGGGCCCCATGGAGCTTATACATCTCCGAAGAGACTTTCCCAATCCTATGCCAAGACCCAAGAGACTCAGTGATGGAAAAACCGGAAAATTGTGAGGAAGAAGAGGAAGGCCCTTTCTTCCTCCCATTGCAAGTTCATCTATTTTCAGCAAGGTCACAGACCTCATATGAGCAGAGACTGTGAAAAAGACAACCATCTGTCCTTTTACAATCTCTATTAGCAAGGCAGGTGGGGTGGGTATCCCATGGGGCTTTCTTGTGCCCATACTGCTCCACACTCTGCTTAGGCACTGCTGCAAGAAAAAAATTCTGAAAAAAAGAAGAACAATAAAAACTTTTATGTAAATATTAGAAAGCAAGATCTTACCTGTTCTCAGGTGTCATTTCTATAAATGAATTAAAACAACCACAAACTGATGTTAATTACATGAGCAACACTTACTCTGAGTATTGGAGACAAAATTTAGCAACAAACCAGTTTGGTAGGATGCTAATAATAAAGTAATAATAATAATGAATACAATCCTAAACTAACTTTTAAGAATGGAAGGTGTTCGATCACTAAACACACATAAATGAATGGAAGGACTTCTGTGTGACCTCCTTCCGCAGAATACCAATAGCAAAAGTCAAATTAAATGGAATATGAATTCCAATGATTCGTTGCCATATTAAAACAATAAAACAGAATCAAGATGTGCACAGGCCAAATTGCCAAGGATAGGGACAACAAAATACCTACCAGAGCTAAGAAAAAGGAATAAAATAATTCTCAAGACACAATAATTGTGATGCTGACACCCCTGTGGGGAGGTAACCCAAATGCAAGGTTATGAAAAACAAAATATAACAAAAAAATGAAATTAATTTGAGCGACATCCAGTTCCAAACAGGAATAATACTTGATCTGAGGGTAATTTCACACAGAAAAAGCAATGCATATGTAATGAAAAGGCTCAATTTGTGACATATGGCAATTTTTCTTTGAAGTATTTTAAGGGCTAGTGTGCATGGGCCAGGGTCACTAGTTAGCCAATGGAACTTTCCAGACAGTCACTCCATGAATAGATGGATTCTCATCATACAGTCAAGGGTATTTTCTGTCTGGAATAGAGTAAGCTACACAATAGCAACAGGCATTGTATTACTGATATTAAAGAACACATGTTCAAAGTTTCAAATGCATTGTGAAGTTGCTGAAATTATTCTCTGGAAATAAAATGCAATGGCCAAATCTATTTTTAGTTACAGTGACCTTGAACTTGTAGCTACTGACCCCCAAACCAATAGGGTTCCTATTCTAAGGCTAAGGGGACAAATGTACAAAAATTTCTTTTGATTTCTTTATCCAGAAGTTATTTATAGCAAGTTACATTGTCCTTACAGCTACTAACCCTCACAATGTACCAAGTTGCATTGAAATCTGCTTTTGAGAAATGAATTTATCATCCAGAAATGAAATACATAGGCAAATTCTGTTTTTAGCAACAGTAACCTTGAGCTCCAAGCTACTGTCTACAAAGTCAAAAGCATTCCAAATGCAAACTATAAACCCTTCTTAGAATTTATTCATGTATTTATATTACCCCAGGTCATTAGGTTGATAACGAGGCTAAGCTAAGCACATGCAATAGCAATTGTATCATCGATGGTAACCACTTTACACATCCAGGAGCAAAACCGTGATGAATATTGTTATGTTCCATTGTGTAACGGAAATGCTAGAATCCATAAAGACTTAAGCTTCCAAAACATTCCATCTATGAAGAAGGAACTACAAAATCAATGGCATGTTGCTATATGTCACGATGAGGGACCGCTCATCAAGATAAGGAATGACATTTTCATTGGTTGATCAAGCAGCCAATTCCTTAAAAAAATGTAAACATAAAACTTTACTTGTGGTATTTTTCATGTAACAACGAACAATCAGTCCAAGAACAGCCGGTCTCGTTCTATAATACTAACCTGTAACTTGTTTACATTCTTATCATGATGAAGTTAATAATTCACACACACACAAACACACAGAGAGAGAGAGAGAGACACACACACACACCTGGAAAACAGCATCTCCATTGCCAAGATTAAGGTGAAAAATCAAAAATGAAAGTAATGCCTATGAATTCATACTGATCAGTATGTACCTTTTCGTAATGGGTGTTTACTGATGTTGGTGTTAATACCTTACCAGGTTAAATGTCATTGTATCAAAATTAATGGAGGTAACATGTTTAGCACATGCTCATTTGCATGAACTCGTTGGAAAATTTAGGAAACATGCAGTTAAAGATTAATGAAATGTAAACAATACCAGGATCATGAATAGTTACTGCAAATACAGTGCATTCACTGACAAGAACATGCATGATTTGACTAAGAAGACAAATAAGCATATAAATTAGATGAATATATGATGGAAATTGGTTTTAGTAGGCATTATGTAAGCTACTTCAGCACTATGTACATTGTTTCTTTATTCTCTCTTTTTTATGTTAGTGTGAGGGTTGGTGCCTTGACAGTCTCATTTTAATTACATCGTAGTGAATGATGTTGTGTGTTGTTTTATGATTTGTTTGCCAAACTGCTGAACCTCATTTTCATAACACGAATATTCTATAATACCCTGCAATTTTCACTGATGTGGTATAAAAACCAGAAATAAAGGTTTATCAGTTGGAGCACGTTTCCTTAAGAGCTTACTCTCACTGTGCTGACTTTTACATTGTCAATGCAGAACAGATAAAAATAAATATTGACTCATTTTCTTACATTTGGTTCTTATATTCACTCTTCATCATTTAGACAAACAACTATCTAGACAAATATCTGGGACTTCCCATGAATCTGAATAAAGTTAATATAAATCCATGTTCTATGATGCTTACTGAAAAGGTTCCTTTAAGGTCTCTTTGCTGGAAAAGGCGGAACTTTGGATTAAGCCAGTCACTTCTGATTTGAATGCAGATCTGCATGAGCATATCTTTGTGGGGTTGTGACTCTGATGTGTCTATATTCACTTGGATTTTGTCATAAAAAGCAATAGCTCGCAGAAACACCTGGATCACTGCTGCTACAAGATCATGCAGTTCTTTCATATGAATTTCTTTAAGTGTGGTATTGACCATGTGTCCAGCAATCTTGTAGGTCAATTGTGCATCCTGAAGTAGATATGCTTCTGACCTATAATGAATGAGGAAAATTGTCAGCTTAACAGTTTGAAGACATACCATGAACATTATTAACTTGTCCGTACTGCAAGAATTAATTACTTTAAAATAAAATGAAAGCACCCATTGACACCTTTTTTTTTTTCTCTTAGTAACACAACAAGAGGTCCGAGTGGACCTAATGTTGCTCACCTGGCTTACATAACTTAACAGTAGACTATTTCACTAAGTAGGCTTATGTAGTATTGTACGAAAATACAACCTAGGTAAACTATCTACCAAACTTTATATTATATTGGATTTACCTATTTTACTATATCCTCATAGAAACTCGTTCTAAAGATAATGGCATAATTATTATGTACAGTCTCTTGCTCATAATTGATGTTATCCAAGATCTTCATGACATAAACTCGGTTACCAAGTTTTATAGAAATCGGATAAGAAATATAGTTTCTGGATCTAGATATGTAAAAAGCTCAGCCAATCAGATGCAGTGTATCTCATTAATATACAGCAGCCTATATTTGAAGTTTGATGAAAATCAGACACAAAATATGACTTCAAGAGTGGCAACAAACTCAGCCAATCAGATGCAAGATCAACGCATTAATATGCATGGGTCGTGTTTATTTTTTATATTATCCAAGATCTTTATGATCTAAACTCTTATTCCAATTATGGCTTCTAGAGTGGTAATAAGCTCTGCCAATCAGATACAAGATCACCTCATTCATATGCATGGATCTCCCTCATTATGGAACCCATCCAAGATTTTGATGATACAAGCCCATATTTCAAGTTTAGTCAAAATCTGATCAGAAATATGGCTTCCAGAGGGGTAACAGGCTCAGCCAATCATGTGCAAGATCACCTAATTAGTATGCATGGCCCTCGTTCATTAATGAACTCATCTGAGATCTTAATGATATAATCAGATATTTAAAGTTTGATCAAAATCAGATCAGAAATACAACATCCAGAAGGATAACAAGCTAACCCCATCAGATGCATGATCACCTAATCAACGTGAGTGCGCACTCATTGCTGAACTTGTCTGAGATCTTAATGATATAAGCATATATTAAAAGTTTGATCAAAATCAGATCAGATATAATGCCTCTAGAGTGGTAACAAGCTCACCCAATCAGATGCAAGATTGCCTCATTAGTGTGCATGGATCTGGCTCCTTATTGAAATCATTCGAGATCTTAACAATATAAGCATATATTCTAAGTTTGATCAAAATCAGATCAGAAATATGGTCTCCAGAGTGGTAACAAGGTTAACCAATCAGATGCAAGATCACCTCATTAATATGCATAGATCATGCTCATTATTGAACCCATCAGATATTTTCATTTAGGACCAAGCAGACATCATAAGAAATCTGTTAGTGAAACACCCATGTTGATATGACCATCCATTCAGGAGGAGTAGCAATAACAAGATTTCAAGATGGCCACTGTGGTGGCCATATTGGATGTCCAGGCGGCACAATTTTCATTTAGGGCAAACTAGACACTGTAAGAAGTCTTCTGGTGAAAACCCGATGTTGATATAACTTTTCATTCAAGAGGAGTATCAATAACAAGATTTTCAAGATGGCTGACATGGTGGCCATATTGGATGGCAGATCGGCACCATTTTATTTTGGACCAACTAGACATCATAAAAAGTCTTGCACTGAAAACCCCATGCTGATATGACTTTCCATTCAGGAGGAATACTGATAACAACATTTTCAAGATGGCTGCTGTGGTGGCCATACTGAATGTCAGCTCAGCACAATTTTCATTCTGGACCAACTAGTCATCATTGGAAGTCTCTTTTTGAAAACTCCATGCAGATATAACCAGTGATGACAATATTTTGTGGCCATACTGGATGTCCGAGCAGCTCCATTTTCATTTATGACCAACTAGATCTTGGAATGAACGTGTGTATAAAGTTTCATGGCAATCCTCCAAGTAGTTTAGCAGGAGCAACAATATCAAACTTAAGCAAATGGACTTATGGATGACAGATGACAGACGACAGACAACAGGCCATCCCATAAGCTCTTCTGGTCTATCACCAGTAGAGCTAAAAATTTAGTATGTTTATTCATAATGAATTTTATGCTAGGAATGGCTTATATCAGAACAATTCGAATGTTTCTTGATTTTCATGTTAAACCTTGAGTAGAGTTCAATATTATTTTTAATTACAGTTTAAAAATCATTTGTATTAAATGCTATTTACAGAATATATAAATTTCTTCATATGGTACAAAATCAGAACTATTTTCAAATTATTTGAAGAAAATTTAGACAAAAATTTCTTACAAATTGATAATAACATTTTCTAACAGGATTAAATTTTACATTTGTTTACTGGTATTTTCTTCTGTTTTTTTTTCTTCAAAACATTGAAGTTTATGCTAGATGTCTACATTACCTAGAAGTTAAAAAGAAACTTACCAGTTCTCTGGCTTTTTAAATTTTTCAAGGTATTTCCATAATTCTTGGAGACATCTGACGATTTCCTAAAACAGATATAACATGTACAATTTCACACAGACTGGGACTCTTATCTGATTTGAATTCGGATGAAAAAAGTGAAACCTTGATCCTGCCCCATGTCTTGTTATTATGAAGCCCAACATTAAATATGATTCAGCCTGTTATGTCCTACAAAACTGAGGATAAGGATTATAGCCTAGAGGATTTACAGTGTGTAATCGTCAAACAATTTAAAGAAATCTTAAGTCTGAACAATGACATTGTAAGGAGACAAAAGACCATGGTAGGGTCAAGTACGTACGCTTTCATTTGCAGGATAAAGGACGCTTTTCAATTAAACAAAGATTGTCTGATGTTGACATCCAACATTTCATGACCTGTTGTGGCTTTCCAAAAATGCTGAATGGACTAGAGATTTTTATACAAAAAATTACCAGAAACTAATTTCCATCAGATTTAAAACTATTTAGTAGAGAAAACAAAAAAGTTTGGCTCCTCAGTGATGAAAGGAACAAATTATAAAAAAGATCATGCATACGCATTTCTCGCTGAAGGGCATGTCAGTGACATTAAAGTTTCAATGAACAGAGACCTTTTTTTGTGTATGTGCAAAAGTGATTGCATCTATGAAAAACTATATATACCAATAAACATGATTAGATAGCTATTATTACAACTGTATATACCACTAAACATGATTTGATGACTAATATTACAATTGTATATACCACTAAACATGATTTGATGACTAATATTACAACTGTATATACCACTGAACATGATTTGATGATTAATATTACAACTGTATATACCACTAAACATGATTTGATGACTAATATTACAACTGTATATACCACTAAACATGATTTGATGACTAATATTACAACTGTATATACCACTAAACATGATTTGACAAATATTATTAAAACTTAAAAAGAACTTATTCAAACTGGTTTAGTGCAACAGAAGATAAAATACATTCTTAACAAACTTTTAGTATAAAACTAATTTCTAAGAGATATTTTTCATTTGTTTGGCTGTGTATGTTGTTTATTTTATTTTTTTAAACATATTGGGGAATGGGTTGATTATTATTATAGATCTGCATATTCTGAATTCTCATGACAGAAATTTGTTTATCAACACTCTAAGTACATGTACTTGATGTCATGACAGATATTTGTTTATCAACACTCTAAGTACATGTACTTGATGTCATGACAGATATTTGTTTATCAACACTCTAAGTACATGTACTTGATGTCATGATATTAGTCAGACTTTCCAACGCCAATCTCCATTTCCAGGTCAATATAAACAACATTCATCTTGCAGTGATAGCCTCGAATTGATTTTTAGCGACTGATATCAGGAATGGCAACTATTCCAACATGCATATTGCGAAATGGGTCTATACTTAAAATGGCAGTTATTAATGGTGCATGTCAAACTTCATCACATGGGTAAACATTTAGCAGAGATGTAATTGATGTGGCAAGTTTGTATTCGATAGAGCTGTGACACATAATATGGACTCCGAGATTTTTAGTACAGAAGGCTCACACAAAATTTGTTTCAAAACATGAAGTTCTTCAACGGTTAATGAGTGAGTGAAAACAAATTTGTATAGACAGATGCAAGAGATGCACATGCACACATTATAATTTTTTTTACAGTGCTGAAGTGCATTGCATATATTAAAACTTTATTTTAAACCTTGTTCTTTTTAATATTTTAATAAATGGCAGCCATTTCATCTTGCATTCAATCTCTGCACGATTTCATAGTGATGCACTGAGGAAAACAAGTTATGTTATTGATGATACCATTATGTAATGATCACATCATTTCAAGCTGTGCAGTAAAGATTGATTTTACTATAATGTACATCCTTACACATTTAAGCTGTGAATTCAATATTCAAGACCCTGAAACATGTATGCACCCCAAAATTGCATTTCAAACGCATTTCTTTGCCATCTGTGTTGAAGCAATAATCTCATTTATATTTCATGCACTTCTTGAATTAGGATCTGGTCATATATAATTTATTCCCTTGTATTTTTGCACACAGTTTTTATAGTCCCGTGTTTAAATCATCTAAAGTTGTCCATGAATGCATTTCAATTGTGTTTACAAACATTTTTTAAAAAATACTCAGGAAATAATGCAGTGTGAAAAATTTCAAGTTCTATAGCTGTTTCCATTAGAAATAGAATATTAAATACATGGAATATTCCAACAAATTCTCGCTCGCCATTTCACACAAATTGTTTTTTTTTTTAAATAAATTTCTTTTTATTCTTTCGATACCTTTCAAATACACAAGTTAAGAATGAATGTGACAGTTATTTCTGCAGTTGCTAAAAGTTACTAACAATGGTTTAAATTTGCAGTTTTGTTTTTCTGTCTATTTACATTAATAAAATCTATATACAATGAAACAAGCTTTTATATATTTGTGCGTTTATTGACAGTGAATGTCTTCCATGTTTATTGCATGTGGAAAAGAGAGAAAATGCATATAAGATGGGTACAGTGATGACTGTAAAGTTAGTTTTAAAAGAAAACTCATGTGGTCATGAGTTAAACAAGGGTTCCTCACATGGACTGATGCTCTTCTGGCTGAAAAGAATTTCCAGGAATTCAAGATAAGATAATTTATTCCTTCTAACTGCTGAGTGTCAAAACAATCTTTGATATTCTTCAGCGATAAATTACCTGCTGTGGTGGACATATTGGATGTCAGATTGGCACCATTTTCATTTGGGGCCAACAAGACATCATAAGAAGTCTTGTACTCGAAACCCCATGTTGATATGACTTTCCATTTTGGAGGAGTAACATTAACAAAATTGTCAAGATCACTGCTATGGTGGCCATATTGGATATCAGGTTGTCACCGTTTCCATTTAGTAACATCCAGACATCATAAGAAGTCTTTTGGTGACAGCACAATGTCGATATGACTCATCATATAGGAGAAGTAGTGATAACAAAATTTTCAAGATGGCCATTATGGCAGCCATATTAGAAGTCGGATCGGCACCATTTTTATTTGTGACCCACTAAACATCATAAGAAGTCTTTCAGTGAAAACCCCATGCTGATTTGACCATTCATTCAGGAGTAGCAATAACAAGATTTTCAAGATGTCCACTGTGGTGGCCATATTGGATGTCCACGCGGTAGCTGTGGCAGGCATAATGAATGTCTGAATGGCACCATTTTCATTTAGGACCAACTAGATATTATAAGAATTTGTTTAGTAAAAACCAAATGTTGATACAACCATCCATTCAGAAGCAGCAGTAATAACAATATTTTCAAGATGGCCACTATAGTGGCCATATTGGACATCAGACCATCACAAGACGTCTTGTAGTGAAAACCCCATGTTGATATGACAATCCTTTTAAGAGTAGTGATAACAAGATTCTCAAGATTGGCACCATTATCATTTAGAACCAACTAGATATCATAAGAAGTCTTTCTGTGAAAATTCAGGATGAGAAGCAATAACAAGATTTTCAAGAAGGCTGCTGTAGTGGCTACATTGAACATCAGATCGGCACCTTTTTCATTGAGGACCAACTAGACATCACAAGAAGTTTTCTGGTGAAAAATCCATGTCAATATGACTCTCTGTTCAGGAGAAGCAGCAATAACAAGATTTTCAAGATGGCCACTGTGGTGGCCATATTGTACATCAGATTGGCACCATTTTCATTTAGGACCAACTAGACATCATAAGAAGTCTTTGAGTGAAAAAACCCATGCTGATATGACTATCCATTCAGGAGGAGTAGCAATAACAAGATTTTCAAGATAGGCGCTGTGGTGGCCATATTGGATGTCTGAGCAGTACCATTTTCATTTAGGACCAACTAGACCATGGGATGAATGTGTGCAAAGTTTCATGTAATCCTCCAAGTAGTTTAGAAGCAGTAGCAATAACAAACTTGTGCTAACAGATGGAGAGACAAGGAACATCAAATGGCCAACGGACAACAGACCATCCCATAAGCTCTTCTGGTCTACAGCCAGTACAGCTAACAAAAAAACTTAACCAAATCCAGTAAAAGATAAAATTATAGGTCACAATGAGCTTGTTTTGTTGTAAAGGTGTGGTAGTAACAGAGATGTATATTATCATCAATTTAACGATTCTAGGATCAACAGTGCCTGAGAAATGAACATTAAATACAACATTTAACACAAGTCAGTAAAGTGTAAAATATGGGCAATAATCACCTACTACTGAAGTGAAGTGCTCATCAAGATGCATTCCCTCGCCAAACCTACATGGTCATGAGCCAAATGCAATGTAAAGATATACATAAAGTTTCATGACAATCCTCCTAGTAGTTTAGAATGAGTAGCGATAACAAACTTGTGCCAATGGATGGACAACAGATTTATGATGGATATACAATGATCAATGAACAACAGGCCAACACATAACCTCTTCTGGTATATGACAAGAAGAGCTACACAAACTCTAGATATCATGTGAAAACCATTTTTCTTCTAAGAGTCACTGTCACTTTGACCTTTGATCTTTTGACACCAAAAGCAATAGGTGTCTTCCTCATCTCCAATTCAAACCTTGCAAAATTTATTTAAGGTGTCTGGTCTACAACTCAAGTTATTGTGTGGAAACAGTTTTTCTTCTTTCAGTTCCTGTGACCTTGACCTTTATCCTTTTGAGCCCTAAATCGATAGGTTTCTTCCTTGCCCCAAATGCAAGCTAATCACAAAGTTTGGTAAGAGTACATGGAGAACAGAAGTTATTGTGTGGAAACAGACAGCTGTATGGATAGACAAAGTGATGAACAGTTGGTCAGTTGTTAGTATATAACAGCAATTTCAGCAGATTATTGGCTGTTCAAGCAGAGGAAACATCAGGACAACATTGTAATATGATGCATTCTGCCTAATGGAGGGTATATATAAATTTAAGAACTTTCAAGCACTTTTTAGCCAACATGTCAGTTTTCAAGCACTTTCAAGGTCTTGAATTTGATATAGGCCTTGCATATGATATCTTAAATTAAAGCACTTTCAAGGCCTTGAATCTGATATTTAAATTGTAAAATTTAAGATAATAAAAGGCTTTTAGTGTGGAAAGGGAATCAGAAAAGATGATGAACTTTATTTTTTGGGAGGTTTTGATGTAAAAGTTTGAATATGGCTGTAATTTCTGCAGTGAACAGGGAGGCTTTATCTGGTAACCAGCTCAAGACGTTGTTAGTCAATCAGAAGCAAGATCATCTCATTAATATGCATGGCTCTTCCTCATTATCAAAATCATTTGAGATCTTCATGATATAAACTTCTATTTCAATTTTGATCAAATTTGGAAAAAAATTTTGCCTCCAAAGTGGTAACAAGCTCAACCAATCAGATGCAAGATTACCTCCTTAATATGCATGGATTTCACTCATTATTAAACTCATCAGAAATCTTAATGATATTAGTCCATATTCCAAGTACAATAAAAATTGGATCACAAATATGGCCTTTAGAGTGGAAAATAGTTCCGCCAATCGGATTCAAGATCACCTCATTATTATGTGTGGCTCTTTCTCGTTATCGAACTCATCCATGATCTTGATGGTACGGACCTATATTCCAAGTCTGATCAACATTGGATCAAAATATGGCCTCCAGATTGGTAATGAGCAATAATTGTTTTGTTGATGGTCGGAGAACAAACAACAGACAATGGACAATGCACACAGGGCTATACCATAAGTTTACCTGGCCTTACAGTCGCATGCAATAAAAATAGAACAACACTCCACTTATTAATGATATCATTACAATTAATATCATTAGAAGAAGAAGGATGAGAATAAAACTTATCCAAGATCTCCTCAATATAAAGTTGCACATCAAATGTGGTTGAAATCCAACAATCATTGGTAAAGTTATGCAGCAGAATTGCATAATCCATGTTCAAAATAATATGTTTCATTATTGCTGATATCTTCTTTTGAAGAAAAATTGTTTTCCTCATGAAGCTTTAAATTTCTATTTCTTCCCAGATACATTTCCATTGCAGTTCCTCCAATCCCCACGTTTCTTGGGGATTTGGTGCTAAGTAAGTAAACTTGAAACTTCAAATTTTGTACAGTCGCTGACAAATCTATCAGTAAACCAAGCTGATGGTCCACATCACTTACCTGTGGACCTTATGTCATTGAAGTGGATGTTCTAGTGTCACATTTTCTCTCACAGCCCCTCATGAGAATACAGATAAAAGTGACTAGTCATGTACAACACCTGTTGTTCAAGCCAACTGTAATGGTGCCACTACTGTCTCTGCAAACTCAGAATTTCTCCTCGATTTAGATGCCACTACAGGGCTATCATTTCACACTACTGTTCCACATTGGGACCCTTTGCACTCTCTCACAATAGTCATGGAGAAACCTTCAGCTAAATGCTGCTTGACTCGGTTTTGCAATATTTTATCCAATTGGTCAGTTCCCTTAATGGGATACCTTTGTCCGGACTCTTCCGTTGTGTGCAAAACTATCTGGGACCCTGACACAGTCATCACTGATAAATTGGTAAAAAGACAATGTTTATGTACAGTGATGGCAGAGAAGTTCTCAAAAAGATGGAACAAGTTCGAGCCGAGGATAACTACAAATTTCCATCTAATTTCGGTCATAAATATGCTAAAATCACGAAAACCAAAATACTATATAAATTGCAAGTACTGACTTGCTGATGCTGAACCAATTCACCAACTCATCACATGGCCAATTCCATGTCATGTGATCCCAAGGCACTTACAGGGGAAATAAAATTATGCAAGGTTATGACAGGAAAATTTTAGGTCTGGTGAAAAAATTACAAAAACTACCATGAGTGGCACATACACCTGCCCCATTTTTAATACTCCTCTATGTAGGCACAAATAGGGGATGGTTGACTCTGAAGATTATTGACCAAGGGATCTCATTGACCTCGACCTTTGGTCAACATAAGTGATCTTGAACTAAACTTACTGTGCAGAAACCATTAATTTCTTATCAGAATTACCATGATCTCTGACCTTTTGACCCCAGGATCTATAGGTTTCTTTATTACTATAAGTGCAATACGTAGACATGGTTTAGTCAAGGAACTTACACCAGAATAAAATTATTCTCCAAAACCCATTTCTCTTTGTGCCACAATGACCCTGACCTTTGAAATTTTAACCACAAAATCATTAGGCCTCTTCCATATCTTAAGTGCAAACCGTCCACAAACTTTGTCATGGTATGTAGTCTTGTACAAAAGTTATGAACGCAAAAACCATTTTCTTCTTTCAGTCACAGTGACTTTTACCTTTGGATCCCAAATTCAAATCCTTTTTCTAACCCTATTATTAAGTCATCCACCAACCTTTGGTGAAGGTACATAGTCAAGAACTGAAATTTTTGAACAGAAACTACTTGTCTTCTTTCAGTCACAGTGACCTTGACCTCAGACCATTTGACCACAAAATCAACAATCTTTTTATTTACCCCAAGTGCAAGCCATCCACAAAGTTTGGTCCAGGTCTGTAGAACTAATGTCATTGTGTAGAATCATTTTTTTCTTTCAAACAGTGATCTAGACCTTTGACCTTTAAGACCCCAAAATCTATAGGCTTCTTCCTTACCACAAGTGCATGCAATCCACAAAGTTTGATAATTGTAGATGGTGGAGAACGCTGACTCATTGTGCAGAAATGAAATTGGTAACAGATCGATGGATGCGCAGATAACATAATACGTTTCAGCTTCTGCCAGGCTTAAAAAAAGGACCTTGGTGCTCTTTTATACATAATGACCCTGTTCTTCCAACTAGTGTGATGTTTTGGGATACATTTTCTATTATGGTGTTGGGACCACCCTTGTGCCTGTGGACAGTAATATAAATTGCCAGACCTATAACTCAACATTTATGAGCATTCACTGATGCAGATTTTCAAAAAATTAAGTGATTCTTCAATGATAATACACCATGCATGTATGTGAAAAAGAAAGAAAGAAATTCCAACCACGGCACTGGTCTCTCCAAACTCCAAACTGTAATATCATAGAAAATGTAGAGAGAAATCTTAAAATTAAACTAAAATGGTGAGTTTCTGAGATTCAGATGTCTTCATGTGCGCTCTATAAGAAATTTGGGTTCCCATAAGTAAAACTTGTATAAAATCACTCCACACAAGTCTACCCAAAAGAACAGGGCATGTCTTAGCTGCAAATGGATTTATCACCAAATACCTAAAGGCCAAGATCAGTTGTACAGGGAAACCAATTACTCCCTCCCAGTCTTATTCATGACTATCAATATGGTTTTTTTTGGTGGGGTAAAACAAATTTTAAGTATGTAATAATTACATGCTATTACTGCATTGCTATCTCTTTTCCTGGCACTAGTCCCCAGTCCAAGGTGAGTATTCCCTCCTCTAATTAGTAATTGGACGTCCAGAACAAAAAAAACATGATCCTAGTCTGATACCATTGTCAAATACCACCATTCAGAATATCGATTTTGTTTGACTTGGACAGAGACTGAAAGAATACCAGAGCAGGAAGGGAGAAGGGTATCAGGCAGTAATAGCAGGTAATTATTACATAATTAAAATAGTTCCACTGCTCCAACACTACATTTGAATAGCAGTAATAAATTACCTCCTATAATTGCATTCCTGAATTTGCCAGCCTGGAGGAAGGCTCATGGCCTAAAGATAAGCTTTCAGGTGAACTTACCATTTGTTGTCTGTAGGGTGCTCTACGGCAGACTGAAGGATGGCTTGAAAACTTTCTGGCCTGACACAGCTGGTTCTACCGTAATGACAGTAAGTCTAGGGACACTATAAGTCTTGGGATGCCCTTAATTATTTTCAAAAGTAATTCTTTTATGACCTATAAAAGTTGGGACATGAAGTTAAAGCAATTTTTTCATGTACTATAAGTCCTGGGACACCTAAAACATTTCTTTTCTACTGATCGATCAGCGTATTTTATCAATCGTAACATAAAATAAACAAAACTTTGTGGTTGTTAAGGGACTCTCATTATGAATTATTACATGGAAATGTTATAAATTATTATAATTTGTTTGAAAAGTCAATAAATATATTTAATTTTTCTCTGTTTTCTTATTATTTCTACCGAATTCAAATATGTATAATTTGATCAGACGATAACAAGCACTGAGCTTTAGCGGTATGTTATATCCATTCAACAGTAACTTCTCCCTTTTGTGTTCTAGTTTACTTATTGTCAGTTTATGCATTATTCCATTAAAATTGTCGAAAGTCATCTGTCATTATGGGGGGGAGGGATGCCCTGAAAATGGAAATACCTAACTCCTTAAAATGTGATACCAGTACGACAACAACGAAAAAAGTTTTATTTCAACTGTCGCATTTATTGTGCGCATGTTTACATCATGGCGTCATCACATGTACATTGCAGATTTTACTTGTGCTGAATGAATTACATCCCTTGGATTCTAATCATAGGCACCACTGCACTAAACTTAAATAATATCTCTAAAATACGATAAAGAAGTTTCAGAAATAATGCTTTTAAAATAAAAACTCTGGTAGTTCGCTTTGATGTAAGTGATCTTCAATAAGTACATTTTACTCAGCTATGGCAATGGTGCTAATATTACAGAGTAGATGGCAATTACACATCAAAGTACCAGTACTGCCGCCAGACAAAATTTCCTCTTTACCCAAGCCAATTTCAGGGTTTAAACAATTAACTGGCCTGGATTGCAGTCGGAAAACAAAAGACAAATCTGCCAATTATAAACAAAGGAGATGCCAAACAACCAGCTTGCCAAAATCAAAAGTGGAATGAAAACAGTACTCCCTCATTATAACACTCTTCGCTATAATGTGATTCAGGATATAATGTGGTAATGCTATGGACCCCATAACCAAAATTATGAAAATTATTATTTAATTTTTTAAAAATAATTTTCAACATGTATCAGCTGAAAACTTTACATAAAAACTACTGTACTTGATTTGGACATCACTAGAACCTGTTTTTACAGTTGCTATTGTATTCAGGCAATGTCAAATATTGTATTCCCAGCAGGTTATTTACCCATGTCTCTAATAAGCCACTATTGTAATTGGTCCGTGTCAACTATTGTATTTATTTACAGTACACATGACTGTCGAATATGCCTTTCGCACTAAAGCCACACCAGCAGATCAGCGACTTAATCTCAGTAAACACAGCTCGCCGATCATATAAAAGACCAGTTATTGTAGGTCATTGTTTATGGCCACCTGGACAGCTTTAGATCACGGAAAAGATTAGCGGCAGCATGTCTTTTGTACTTGCCACTGCTTTCTGTGATCTGTTGCAGTGCTGCCCGACAAAAACCTAGCCATGTGATCCAATGAGCAGAAAAAACAGGGATTTAAAAAATAATAATGACAGAATAACAGTCCTTGCACGCATAAACAAGATAGGAAACCACAAACTTTGCTGCCTGGCTATTAGAAGATTTAAATCTCCATGATGCTTCTATCACATAAACATGAAAACATTTTCAAGGATTTCATATTGCAAGTGAGGCAATATTTAAGTAAAGAACTAGAAGAGAAGGTGATTCTGTTACTTGATAATTGCCCCATCCACCCACCCGCCGAAAGCCTTGTAAGCAGCGATGGAAAAATTAAAGCTGTTCTTTTGCCGAAAAATATGACCTCGAAGATACAGCCTCTTGATCAATGGATTATTGGAACATTTAAGAAGAACTACAGAAGAGAACTTATAAAATATGTGGTAAAGTGAAAATTCATTAACAGATGTATTGAAGAAGTTAAACTTGAAGGAGGTGATGTATCTTGGGGGGAAAGCATGGGACAGTGCGACTCCCAGATGCTGAGAGAGATGCTAGAAAAAGGGACTGAAGAAGCTTTCCATGATGCAAAAGAGCAAGAGGAGGATTGTGATTTTGAGGGATTCACGGAGGAGGATGTTGAATAGGCTGAAGCTGTGCTACTAGGACATCTGAAATCGTTTGACGATGTTCAGCACTGGATCAACATTGATGAGGACTGCCCCACTGTTGAATATAAGACTGATAGTGTAATCGTCCAGTTTTTCCGAGGCGCCAAAAGAGAAAAGTTAAAACATAGATCCCGATCAACAGGAAGTAGGATCTACTATTGACAGTGATGAGGAGGACCCGCTAGAAGCACCCCCTGCCGTTTCTCAAGCCATATTTGCATTCGAGAAAGGACTGATATGACTAGAAAGCTAGGACATCAAGCCCTTGAAGATTATGCAGCTACGAAATATCATAGACTTTGCAAAAAAACAAGAACGATCAGGTCTCAAACAACATAAAATCATGAAATACTTCAAGTAGGGAATACACATCATGTGAGTGAACAGTGCTTATTCTATTTGGATTAGTACTTTTTGGGAGCAAATGTGTTTTTTTTTGGACATCACTGGGTTTTAATGGGATTACATACATGTATGTAAGTTTGTTATCTTTTGTTATCTCTGTTTTTCTGTGTTTTAGAACTGCTAAAAGCATGCTGCACATGGTGTGACATCATTGAATTGCAAGTCAGCATATGTAACTGGTGTTTTGAACTGAAGATGAGATATTTTATTGAAAAAAATTATGACAATATTCATGGCCCTTTTTTACAGATAGATGTTCATTTCTTTCAGTGCAAAATATGTTTAAAAGTGGTAAATATATCATTGTGAGCTCTTAATTAAAAAAGAATCAAGCTCTTAATGTCAGGATGCATTGGCCTCAAGTGCAACCTGAATTTAATCATTAATTTTCTTCTTTGCAATTGATATTTTTTTCTCAATTTAAAACACTTTAAATTTTATGACAATGCAACTGTAGATAGAAATTATAACTGGCAAGTATATTTATTAAAATGGGGGTGGGTTTACATCCTTGTTTTAATGTCACTGATATGATCTGATCTATCAAATATATGACAATATGGGCAGACAGAAAACAACCTGAAGCTTGGTATTATATCTTTATTTCCTTCTTAAAACATTATTATTGGACAGAATTAAATCTATAAAAAACATGCAGTGAAAAAACATACCTAATTTACATAAACATTATTACTATACGTTTCACCGGTGTTTTGTTTACACACACATACACACACAGACACATAGACATACACACACACACCCAGCACATATGTACTCTCATTCATATAATTTTTGATCATTTTCGATATATCTTTGTTTGGTACATAACACGGTCGGCAGTCATGGACCCTGACTACCGCGTTATAACGGGGGAGCACTGTAATGTGTGGAAAATTATGATTTTGTGAAGCTGAAACATAAAACTAAAATGGATCGATGATGATCTTAATCTATCTATATTCAGAGTTTTAACATATATTACAATCATTCTTTCATGAACATATGAGAGTTATGTGAATTTATGCTAGTTATTATCTTTATATAATTAAACATGTGCCTGTTCATATAGATTACATCACTCTAAAGGATCGCTTATACCGCTGAAAAACAGTAACTCTTGAGCGTGTGAATCCAAATAAATAAAACAGCAATGAACGTCAAGCTGAAATGTAATTTGGAAGAATGCAATTTGGTAAAAACGATGAATAAAGCAAAATCTGCATAGAATATTTTGGGGAATAAACAAGGATATAAGTGACGGCAAGCACGATTTGCACCATGTAAGTACTGTACACTATAGTACAGGTCTCCCGTAAACTTTAAGCAGCCCATGATTATGAAGTCTTTATTTACCTATATTTTAAATCATGTTGGAGAAATTGCAAAATATGCGCATGCAAAATAGCAACATAAAAACAATCATAGTAGTTTATAACAGTTTATTGATGTGGTAATTGAAAGAACTGGTCACTGCTGTGTGACGTATGGCGATCTTTCCAATTTTGTCTTTAAATTTTTTTGTGTCTACAAGTTTTGGGACACCGAAAATTTTATATATTTTACATGCATATAAAGTCTTGGGACATGAAAAAATATTAATTTTTTCGTGTCCCAAGTCTTACCATCAGTACAGTAATGCATAAATGCCTTTGCTCTGGTGTGACAGTGATCAAAGGTAGAAGGAAGAGAAAATGGAGCGACACAGCCAAAAGGCAGCTTTCATGACATCATCCAGAAAAGAATGATTAAAAAAGGCCCAACATGCAGCTATAGCCCTAACCTCATGGGCTTTGATTCTGATGAAAGATATCTCTCAGTGACAGACTGACAAGCTCTTTTAATAGTCTGAAAAAATCCACCTCAAGATGATAGTTGCCAAAATATCATAGGTACCACTGAGAGGGAGAAAAAGGCAGTTTAACCCTTTCATTTCTCTTTTAATTTGGCCAAATAGAAACATAAAGACCTAACCAGGCAAAGGGGTCTATCTTGAATATCCCCAGCACAGATATGACCGAGAACGGAAATTTCAATAGAAACGGGGGCTACCATAGGCTAAGCCGATTCTTGGCCAGAAGCCCAGGTTAACAAAGAAGAGAAGACTAATCATAGTTATCACTAAACAGCCCTTTTCCACTGATAAGACATGAATTTCACACCATCTTCTTGCGGACACTTGGAAAAGAAGGAAAACTGTCTTAAGGGTAAAGTTCTCAAAGGAACTTCACTTAAGGGTTCATAAGGAGGTTTAGATAACAACCAAAGAACACATGAAAGGTTCCACCTAGGCATTAAAGAGTGAGAGACTAGTCTCTGAAACTCAAAGTGCCTGATCAGTTCTGAAAGATGAATGACCATAAAAGAATGTAAGAGTATTGGAGACGGCTGCCAAATAGCCCTCAATGGTGGATACTGAACAGTCTTTACAATGCCAAGGGAAAATCTGCAACTGCAGTAAAAGGGGGACAGACAGGATCAACATGTATCCTACTGCATCAATTACAGAAGATTTTCCACTTGGTATTGTAAACCTTGGATGTTGATTGCCTTTTAGCCTGAGTAATGTAGCTGTCAACCCTGCTCAAAAACCGATCTAGGTGGATAGATCATTTGATATGAGCCAGGCATGAAGATGAAGAATCTGGGGACATTTGTGTAGGAGGGACCCTATGTGCTGTGATAGCAGATCCATCTTTGGCGGTAATTCTTGGGGTTGTCTACCAACAGGTCAAGGAGATCGTTGAACCAAGACTGATGGGCACAGGGCAGCTATCAGGATGAGCTGTGACATCTAGGTATCATCTCTGAAGAACTTGATTATTCTGAAAGGTGGGAAGTGTAGGTGTACAGATGATCCCACTTTTGACTGAAGTCCACTGCCCATGCCATCTGGTTTGGAATTTGTGAGACATAAAAAGGGAGCTTGTTGTTCAGCAACATAGGAAACAAGTCTACAATTGGCTACCACAGCTGAAAAAGTGTCTCTGCTCCAACTGGTGTGGTGCAGAGTCCATTATGTGAGGACCACCCAACCCTGTCTGGTCAGGCTGTTTACCAGAATACTTCTCTTGCCCAGAATATAACAGACTCTGAAATATCCACCGAGACTGTCCAACAGAGGAAATTCCAGACTTCCAAACAAAGAGAAGGAGCATGATTACTCCCCAGACAACTGAGGTACGCTATGACCAATGTGTTGTCTGTCGCAACCATGACATGTCTTATGTGATTAATGCCTCCTTGAAGTGCTAGAAAAACAGCCAGCATTTCTAGGTTGTTGATATGAATGGAAGATTCTTCCCAAGACCACAAGCCCTGAATAAATACTCTCTTGGGCTCCAAGTGAGGACACCAATCCCAATCTGAGGCATCAGTGTACAGAACGGAATGAGGTTCCGGGGCATATATTGGGATTTCGGTCACAAACCATTTTTCCACCAATGCAGAGAGTGACAAAAATTAGATCTCATCGGCATCTGAGCAAACAAAGGGTCATTGCACAGTCTCCAGTTTGCTAGAAATAGGAACTGGAAAGGCTGCAAATGAAGTCTTTCTGGGTGGAACTAAGTTCACATCTGCATTCAGATCCTTAGGGGAGAGAGGCAAAAACAAGCAGACAATGAAGTCTTCTCTGACATACTAAACTGTCCTTTGGCAGGTGAGGAAATTCATCCCCATGTAAACAAAATTCTCCAAAGGGATCAGGCCCAACTTTTCCTGGTTGAGGATTGGTCTCAGATTAGTCACTATCTCCCAACCGAGTCACAGATCCCTCATTAAGGCACATCTGAGGACATTGTGCATCAAGCAGTCATCAAAAGACCTCAAGTGAGCCTCTATTACACCAAGCACCCTGGTAAAGACTCTGGCTCTGGCTGTGTTGGTGAGACCAATGGGAAGAGGCCGGAATTGAAAGATCTGTCCCAGACAAAACACAGGAATTTTTTGTGTTTTGGGAAGCTGGGGATGTGAAGGTAGACATCGTGGAGATCTATGGAGACAGCCCAGTCAATCGACCTGATAGCATTCACAACTGAGGCAGATGTCACCATTTTAAAATGCTCTTCAAGAAGAAACTTGTTTAACAGGGAAAGATTGATAACAAGTCAAAACTTTCCCCATTTCTGAAACCAGGAAGATCTGTAAATAAAATCCAAGACTTTGCATGATTGTCACCCTCTCTAATTTCTTTATTGCGGAAAGAACCCACGCATTGTCCGTGAGGTCCAACCAAGCCTCAAAAACAAGGGCCAGTCTGGATCCTACTGGCAAGAGAAGGGAGACTTGACCCACTGCCTCCCACCTTAGGGAAGGATAGGGATTCACATACATCCTCCCCTGACCCCTCCAGCTACCTCATCATGTGAAAGACAGGCAGAAGGGAGTTTTAAACTGGGTCTGACTGTTCTACTGGGGACCCTGTTGAAAATGTTTCGGAGGGGGACCCATTGACCTTACAGGATGGGGTGTTTCTTTGCCAGTTTAGCCGTGAATGGTACCATGGCCTAGGACCAGTGCTGCTGTTCCCTCAAATCTTGTGAGGTTACTGTAGGGATTAATCCTACAAATAACATCTACACATCAAGTGGAGCAGCCCTGTGCTTGAGCACAAACCTTTCATGTCTTCAAGGCAGGATGGAGACGGAGAAGCCTGGCAGAAAGCAACATGGACACAGAGAGCATGTCTCAATGTCCTGGCAATGTCCTTCAACAATCTCTGCAAAACAGCAAAAAAACAATGATTCCTCCTTCAAAAGATTGAATGAGACAGCCAAAAAAATGTTTGGCTATAGTAACTAGCATATGAGCCTAGAGTTCCAAAGCCGCTAAGGACTTAATGGAGAGAAAGGCTCAAGTCCGTGCCAATATCCCCACCCGGATAGCAACCAAGTCAAGGCAGGGGGCTTAATGGGCCCAGCGGACAAATGGACCCTGTAACTGGAGGTGGAAACAAGGGGTCACAGCGTAGAAGAGGGGACCAACTCTTCTACTGTTTGGCCACCTCCTGGCCTCGTGACAACTTATGTGTTAACTCCCTAATCATCGCCGAGTGTGGAAGCAACAGAAGGTCCATTTTAGACTGCACCTTGGAAAGCCTCTCCAAAATGGATGGGATCCTGGTGTCTGAAGATCACATGAGCATCGGACAGAGATCTGGGGGAAGGAGGTGGTAAATCTTGTTTACTAATTTGTCAAAGGTCCAAGTTTTTCCTTATCCATAATCTGACCCATAGAGTAGGATAAAAGATGGGGACCCCAAAAGAGGATAAAGGCCCAACATAACCAGGTCTTCTAAAAACTCAACTGCATATTTCAAAATTGAGAGTCTGTTGTCCTGTCAACACTCTTGGGGCAAGACAGGACTATCTCTTCTTATCTATCTCCTTGGAGAAGGCAACCTAATGATTGTGGGTTTGTTGTCCTGTTTCCACTCACGACACTAACCCACTGTTTTCCTCTCTCCTTCGTGAAAAGGGACTGATGATCCTCTCTCATCACAGGAGGAGGTGAGTGGTGCCCCCCCCCCCACATATACTTCTCATGGATAACAATAATAATAATAATAATAATAATAATAATAATAATAATACTTTATTTTCTGAGGGTTATTTTCAGAGGGTACAACTCATGTAGCCAAATTGTTAGCTAATCTTGCATGAGGCCGTCATGGGGAAGACAACATTCTATAAATGTATATAATATTTATAAAAGAAAGAAAGAATGAACGTATTAATTACAGGTTAATGTTACACAAATAGTTCACTTAAGACTTGCAATGTTTATACATCTGCATCAGAGTAACATGTTTGCAGCTGATTTATGCATACTCATAAGAACAAAGAAGGAACTGTTGGAATATTTGGTGAGAGACATTATATGTTTAGGTAGCTGAAATAGCCTGACTTGAACACGGCAACACCGTCAGCCTGCTTTAGTTCAAGTAGTAGCTGATTCCATTCTGAAGACCCTGTATATGTAAAAGTCTTTTTCAATGCATTAGTTCTTGCTCTTGGTAGTTTTAAACACAGGTTTGATGCTGATCTTAAAGAGTACATAGAGGCAGTATTGCTGGCTTTGACAAGCATTTCATACAGGTAAAGAGATGTTAAATTATGAAGGGTTTTATAAACCATAATACATCTATGATACGAAATTCTTTTGTCAGAAGTGAGCCAGTTTAAAGACTTAAACATGTCAGCAGACGGTGTCATTGGATTGACATCTAGTACAATTCTAGCTGCATGCTTCCATACATCTGATTCTACCGGCGGTAAACTCACCATTTTAACGGCCATCTACCGCACATACCGTTTAGTAGCTAAAATCTACCGCTTTTGAAAATTAAAAGAATTTATATATAAAAAAAATACATATATATATATATATATATATATATATATATATATATATATATATATATATATATATATATATATATATATATATACAAGGCATTTTTAAGCGTTCTATCGACACAATAGATAAACCAGCCAGAACAAGTCTGGAACTGGAATTGCTCCACCACTACAACAACAGCTGCAATGATGCGTGGAAGAGCAATAGGATTAGAATTGTTACAGAACAGCCAACATGTGTACACAGAAAGCTGTTAATTGATTACCTTATTGTTGGAATTTGGGGAGTTTAAGGCCAAATGAGGGATGTTTTTTGAGGTGTTGTAAGTAATAAAGGGATAAAAGGTAGTCAATGATGTTTTCTGAGTCTTGGATGCAAGTCGGCTAACCCTTGGCGGAGGGGAGATAAAATGGAGACCGACCATAACAAATTATTTCAGCAGACACACTAGAGTAAGTATTTTGATTTTTGACTTGTTTAATTGTTATTGTATTGTTCAAGACGTTTTAAGAGGACAGCTCTTATATTTTTTGTTCAATTCGAAATGTGTACTTTTTCCAATGCTAAAAAACAAACCGCAATGAAATATTTCAAGCTCAACAATGCTTGGATATCAGAGTTTAAGTGTGTGGAGGTGAGTAGCAAAGGTCTTGAGTTTGCATTGTGTGTTTCAAAGGTAGGCATCTTTTGTATTTCATAAACTATTTGAAGTTTTCATGCACATAAATTAAATTCAAGCTGCAGATAAAATATATCAGTTAAAAATATATTACAAGATAATTAATTTTAAAGTTTGGATAAATTATTCATAAAAGCATAAATACATCATGTATTTTTTTTTTTCATTTTTATTTCAAGTTTAAATCAATCTTCATTTTTTTTATTTACAGTGGCGAAACTTGCCAACAGATTTTTGTATCTGAGCCATGAAGAGAAAGAAGCCTTTGAGGATGAGGCTCAGGGATACATCTTAAGTCCAAGTCAGGAACTTCCTCCTCGGGGTGAACATAGCTTGGAGGAGTACTGGAGAGCATTCAGCAGCTTTACAAACCCAGCGATAGGAAAACTGAAGTTAGAACTTCTTTGCAGGCCGAGTATGGTTGTCCTGTCATTACAATGTTCTAATGCTGATACAGAGAGGACATTCTCCATTCTTTGGAAAATACAAAGTGATTCATGTGGAAATCTGGATCAGAGAACTGTTGAGAGCTTGTTAAGCGTGAAGCTTAATACCCACCATGAATGTCATCAGTGGTCACTAGACAGTGATGTTATGAAGGAAACTAAAAATGGATTTTATAAAAGAAAAATCTTTTCAGTGAACTATCAGATAAACAACTCTTACTTTTTCATTATTTGACCATATACTGACTCCTATTAATTAATTATTATTGTAACATTTTCCATCAAAATGAATCTGATTCATGTTCAAACTTGCTGTTTTATTATAGTATTAAGAGAATACACATTATGGCACACAAAAAAGCACTTGTTTTGTTTTCCATCCCCTTGAAACAAAAAATTTATGCCGATAAAAAATCTACTGGTTTAGAGGCCAATCTACTGATCAAAATTTTTAAATCTACTGGTTTGAAATCCATGTATGTGCTTCTGAAGTTTGATTATACAATTATTATTAGTTTGTGTGCATGATCCCCATGCTGTGCAACAGTAGTCCATAATAGGTATTATGTAAGTTGAATAGAATAGTTTCCTTGCATGCATTGGTAGATATTTCTTCAGTCTTTGCAGTAGTGTTAGTTTGTAGGCTATTATGTTACAGACATGATCTATGTGATGATTCCAAGTTAGTTTATCACCAACATATACTCCTAGGAGCTTATGACATTCTACATTAGGTATATATTCATCATTTACAGACAATCGAATGGGGTTTTGCATGGATAATCTGTTTGATGTTCCTACTATAATTGCAGGGGTCTATTGGGTATTTATATACATTCCATTTTCTTGACACCAATTACTGATATGATTAAGATTGTGCTCCAGCTGTTCTTGGATTGTGTTACTGTTTTGATGTGATGTGTGTAATGTTGCATCATCTGCATACATATCAGTTTCAGTGTCTTCTGTATACAGTGGCAGGTCATTAATGTATAAGAGAAATAAGATATGTCCTAGGATTGAGCCCTGAGGCACACCATATTTTATGCGACCAGGACTTGATAGAGTACTGTTTAGTTGCACTTGCTGGGTTCTGTCACTAAGATAAACTTGTATCCAGGAAATGGTTTTTGCACTGAAATTGTAATAAACTAATTTTCCAATAAGTATGTTATGGTCAATAAAGTCAAATGCCTTCTTTAGATCTAAAAAGATAGATCCTATTATGTTACCCTTATCAATGTCTTCAAGCTATTTATCAATTATCTTTATTAGCGCAGTATGACACGAGTGGTTTGATCGAAAACCTGATTGATGTTGATGTAGGAGGTTATTTGTTTGTAAGAAAGTAAATTTTTTGTTTTGCAACATGTTTCTCAATAATTTTGGAAATGGTGGGTAGTACCGAAATAGGTCTGTAATTTTCTGGAAGATCTTTCTCATTGCCCTTATGTAGTGGTGTTATTCTTGCCCTCTTTAAGGTAGAAGGAAATTTATAACATTTTACGCTTAAGTTTATAATGTGTGCTATTGACTTGTGTATTACATTAGCACTTAGTTTTAACAATTTAGGACCTATACCATCTACCCCTGTAGCGTTTTGAGTAACAAGGTTTTCGAGATAGTGCCATACATCTTTATTTGTTATTTCCATTATTTCTAGTTTGTTTTCAAGGTTGTTCTGAAGTTTGGAGCCCACATATTCTTCTAATTTTGTATAGTCTGGTGTTCATTAGCACAATTGCAGAAATGGTTGTTTAGATGTTCAGCTATGTCTTTTGTGTCAGAGAGGATTTTATTTCCAGTTTTCATCTGAGTTGGGAAACCTGGATTTTTTGGGGATGTAATTCAATAATATATTTCCAGAGAGTTCTTTTGTCTTTGTTTTTGTTTATTGCTTCTGTGAAATAGGCTTGTTTCGATTTCCTGATAAGAGACACTGTTTTGTTGCACCATAATCTGTAATTTCCCTGATCCCCTTGTTTGTGATATTGATCTCGTAGCTTTCTAACAGTTTGGATTTTCTTATTATACCAATGAGGCTGTCCGTATGTTTTTATTCTTTTATGCTTCTGTGGAGCATGTTTATCAAGTATATTTAAGAATTTTGAGTAAAACATATCATGAACTGGGTCCTCACATTCCAAAATTTCTTCAAATGATGCATTAGATAAATCTAGTAAAAAATTATTCTCATTAAATTTTTTATAACATCTGTATTTCATTTCCAAATGCTTTCCCTTCTTTGGGGTATGTAAACCAATCTTGTGAGTAAGACAAACTGGATAGTGGTCACTTATGGTGAGTGATAGTACTCTTAATTCTATGATACTTTCAGGATGAGTGGAATATATATAGTCAATAATAGATGAGGTACAATTTGTTTGCCTTGTTGGTGTTTTCCCAATCTGGCTAAGATTATATGTTTGTGTCATATTTAACCATTTACTATTGGTACAAGATGAATGAAAGTTTATATTAAAATCACTGAGAAGAACCAATTCTAGGTTTCCAGATGCAGCCTTGATTATTTGGTTCTCAAACTGATCAATCCATAAAGATTGGGCATTTGGTGGACGGTATACAAAGCAGGTTAGAACTGATCAAGTGTGGGCAAATGTGAATTCAAGCGAAACAGTTTCCAGATCAGTGCATTCTAAATCTAGGCATCGCTTGTAATTTAGATCGCTCCTTATATATACCACAAGCCCCCCTCCAAACTTGCCTATTCTATCGTTCCGTTCAAATACAAACCCATCTATTAATAATTCTCTACAAGTTATGCTTGAATTAAGGAAAGTTTCGTTAATTTCATGTAATTTTGGCAGTAAGTGGCATATATTTAAGGTTCCAATTTTAAAACCTCTTTTTACAAGATTATAAACAACATTATTATCTTGATCACTGACAATATTACATTTATTTATTGCTGCAGAACAATTGTCATGTTGAAGATTACCTTTAGTAGGATTTGTTCATATGGATTCCTTATATTTAGTTACATCATTATGCTCATACCAATCATAAATTATCATGCACTGTGCATCTGAGTCTCCATTATCATTACCATTACAAGAGTAAGTAATGGAAAATATTACATAGTAAGTGAATAAAAAGCAGAGATAAGCAAGCATGTACATATTTATAGTCCTGTCATCCTGCAAGTATAGCGTTGAACAGCAGTGATTTCTTTGAATCGATTCACATGAACAGACATCATTCTGACAAGTGTCACATACTGATATTGTGGACAGAATGTTGTAGATACACTAAAGCCCTGCTATAGCATGATGGTCAGGGTCCACAAAACGAGATCGTGCTATGTCCCGAACTGTGTTATAACCAACCTAGACAAAACCAAAATGATGCATGCACCCAAAAAGGGGGGATGGGGGTAAAATTGTGCGCACAAAACAACGTGCTTCATTGGCACAGTTACCATCTTAAATCAATGCATATTAAACGAGAAACACACATGCAGTGAAAACAGAGATTGCACATATAATATTTTACTTTATTCAGAGAACCATGCATTGGTACATTTATATGTACATGTCTAATGTATAGCATGAATAGTTAAAGGATCAACACGTGTACTCACCAACCGATCTCATGGCTTGCGTAGGCGTGAGTCCATAATAATTCCATCGAAAATATGCACACAGAAGTATAATATCATTGTCTGATAAAGTTCTGAAATCCTACATCGTCGTCTAGTCATTGTAAATCATCGTCATCCAGTCATCGTAAATTTCGTCCGACTCCGATTCCTCGGCTTTACTGTCATATGCGGGTGCTTATGCAGAGACTGAGCTTGGGCTCTGTAAGTAACACTTTGATCATAAAGTCAGAAATCTATTAAAGGATGCAACTGAACATGTGTCAATTGTGCGGCAAGATCACAGGGTGTTCAAATAACCACCTTCTGTTACTTGGCACTGAACAAGTATCAAACTCATGGCTTGATCAAAGGGTTGTCACGTGGGAAAACAAAGAGTGTGGTTCCTTTACAAGCTAAAGGATCAAGGTCAAAGTATATGCACGTGAAGTTGTAGAACTCTACTTGGCACTGAACAAGTATTAGATTCGCGGCTCGATCAAAAGGATTGTCAACTTGAAAACAATGTGAGTGCCTTTACAAGACAAAGGCTTTTCGGTCCACGTGCACTGGCAGATAACTTGGGAAATATCACTTGGGAATTAAATCTGACTTGTGGAAACACCGGACTTAATCCTGTCCATGGCTTCAAGCTTCTCTTTAGCAATAAAAGCTTTGTGTTTCTGTGTACTGTTATCCATTGTAAATAACTACTAATTAAAACTCTGACACCTATTTGTTTGAACGACCACAGCAAGAATAATTGTTAATCAACAATGGGGTCATTTTTATAGGGAATGGACAACATTGTTCACTGGTCAACTGATTGCGTGGCAATTGTCTAACAACACCACCAAGCCACGTGTGCGTGTTGGCGGCTTTTGTTTTTTTTATGTTTTATAAATCATTGCCGTGTGGTTTGAACAACCTTTAGCTTTGAGATTGACTTTGATGATTATCAATGACTTTAATTAATTGATTTATACATTAAGGCGAGAATATTTTATCAACTACCGCATTGTTTGGTGCTTGGCTGTGTATGCAGTTGAATGAGCAAACATATGTCGGCCATTGTTTGGGCAACGATTGCATACAGAATGTATAGAAGACAAACACAAAGAAAACTTAACGACTTTATTGTTCATGTATCAATAATAAGATTAACACTTATCAGCTTTAAAATGAGCTGACATCTTTCAAAAATAAACTAAGATCAAAGTGCAGTGATTGACTACTGACACATTTGAAATGAACATTCACAAATAGAAATGTTCAGCATCTTTATTCATATAAAGAAATGCATCTTGCCAAATTATTAAATCAAACTCTTGTTTATTTTGGCACAAAACTTTGCAGTAGTTCAAGAAATTGGCGAAATTATTGCAAAATTTTGGGAGCCACGCCACGATCATATTATATCCGAACTCATACACGATCTCTTCCCCAAAATGATAATTAATTTTTTACACATTATTTTTCGTACTTTGAAAAAAATACATCTTTCTTCATGGATGAAAAAAATATATGACATTTCGGGAGCCATGCCACGATTGTGTTATATATGAATTCGTGCTATAACGAAGCATGCTATAGCGGGGCTTTACTGTATTGTCAGTTTGAAAATATTCGGCTACTACTTCATGGCCAACAAGACTGGAATGGACAAGGAAGGTGAACAGCCTGCCTGGTTCACTGACCCAAAGAGGCACAGAAAAGTCATCAATGGCACCAATGAAGGAAAGAAATATGTAGTCAACTCACCACCTGGTGGTGGGAGTCCCTAACAGTAAATATGTCAAAATACTTGGATGATATATAGTGTAAAGCACCCAGAGACATGTGAGAACTACATTAAGTCCAAGGAAAAGAAGGACAATATTCCAAATGATGGAAGTTGACTCAGGCATCAGACTAAGATCACGTTGTGCTTCAGTCTAGACTTCCAATTACTCACTGGAGAATGGAATATTCACCTTTCACTGGCGATTAGCACAAGGAAAAGTGGTAGCAATGCAATAGTAGTAGGTATTGTAACATTGTTATTAAACTCACTTTGCCTACACGCACTCCAGCATCAAAAATCTGATCAGCCTTTAGTTTAGCTACACAAATTTAAAGTAACCTGCAAAGCAACAGGCAGCAATTAAGTAAATGCAAGACATCTAAATGAGACTCACTGTATTAGAAGCCAAGTACATACAAAAGACTGTTCACACATACACTCAAGTAGAGAAGAGTCTATCACAAGTAATCAAGACCAGGCACCTGCATGGTTTGGGCAGAACTACTTGTAGTGAGATTCAATTGAGCTTTGTTGAGCTGTTTTACTATCTGGGGAATGTATATAGTGGATAATCATTAGCAAGGTGATCAGTAGCAAAAAAAGGCAAAGTCATAACAAAAGCAAAAGCAATGGTGTATATATATACAATTCCCCTCATTAATTTGTACCTGGATAACTCATGAACTGGCTTATAAGATATCTGGGTCCTATTTTTCTAAAAAGGTTGGCAAGATAAATAAAGAAATGCACAATGACAAAGTAAGCTTTAAGACCGTTATAACAAGTTCCAATCATATGTCCAACATTCAGACATTTTAAATGAATGGAATCCCCAGTTGGGAGCAGACACAGTTCAACTGGTTACAATCGATTGGTTACTTTGTCTTTTCTCCCTGCAGATAATACAACTGGCAATGAAATACTATCATAGATATCAATTGTTTAATAAAATATTGCAATGACTATCTCATGCCATGCTCCTGTGGTTGCAATAAATTGTAGTACTAAATTCAACATAAATGAATCATATTAATGGTGATAAAATGTCTACCTAAAAACATCAATTATCTAACTTCTGTTACATATTAATAATTGATTTTAACACCTTCATGATCAATTAATCGTTTATTCAATTTATTCCACAAGCTTTAATGCATGCACCCTTCTAAATGTATTATTCCAAGTTTCATTTGCCTGTGTGAGCTAAAGCTAATTTTCCCTAGTGGTCATCTTGTTCGCTTTGATCTGGCATCTGCTGCAACTACTAAGCTTCATTAGTCTACTATCACATTATATTTTTATTTCTTTCACAAAGAAAAATGTCCATTATTTTTATGATGCACTCCCTAGACAAACCCCAACTATAAATATCTCAGTAAAACAAATGCAGGTTGACGGTACTGACATTTCAATTCTCTGTGTGTATTCATTAATATTTGTATTAGTTTTGGCAATCAGTGAACATACCTTGTCTTCATCTCTTATTGAGGTCACTCCCTCTCTTAACATTGGCCTAGTGTACTTGATGTAGTTCATGCATGCAGCGGTGCAGACTTCCGGTGGCATGACCTCGAACCTTATCACCGCCTCCACCTCAGATAGTCTCAAAGCAGCCATCAAAGTGCGTGGAAAAAAGTAGTCCAACTCAAATAAAGGAGATAGAATTCTGATCATTTCTTGCAGGGGTCTGAAACGGAAGTAATGGCAAATCTGATTTACACATACTGACGTAAAAGAATATAAATCTATTGCAGAGACAATAGAGAAATTGTTATCATTTTGTCAAGATATTACAGAATCTGTGTTCTCCCCAGGGCCTTTTATAGTAGTGGTCCCACTACGCAATCATTTCAACCCCCAATGCTTTAGAACCCGCCGCTATGCTATGTGCTTCTGCCATTATGCTTTAATGTTTCCCACTATCCTTATAAAATTAAACTATTAAATAAACATCCTGTCACCTAATTCAATGCCCTAAACACATCTGTTCTTACCTCTTCTCAGGTATTTAATTAAGATAATCCAGGATAATTACTCACTCATTTAACTTATCTTTTGCACGTGGTTTGCCTGACTGCCGATGTGCGACCTTTGATGCAGGTTTCGTCTGCACTGACATAGTCATATGATCAGCCAGCAATGATGGAGTCTGCTGGTAGTGTGTGCTATATATATATAAGTAATTTCCACTACCAGCCAAAATAGTTACACATATTACAATTTAAGTAAAAAAATTCCTGTGAAAAATGATCACCTTCAAAAAAACTTAAAATTACCCAGTGCCCAGCTAGCCCAATGTTGGTCTGGTTACGAAGATCAGAGATTGGCGTCGCCAATAGTGTCTGTGATTCAGATTCAGACAGCATGAGCATGATTTCCCCAAAGATAGAACTTAAGAAATGAAGGACAGGGTTTAACACTGCTTTTTAAAATATTTTATTACCCTAATGCATCCTTACTCTGATGCTATCAAAACTTTCTGGGGAGATCACTAAGAATAATTTAATTTTAATAGCTGTAAGAAATTTCAAAAGATCACATATACCGTCATAAAAATTAACCAAGAATTTAATTCGGTTTCGTAACAACATCAAAAGAATGTCAAGAAGAATTAAATAAACATGGAGCTCTCTATTCTGCAGTTCCATGAAATGCAGGATTTCCATGGCTCCCTTTTTTTTCCAAACCGCTTACCCTTTATATTTGACTTGAATGATTACAAAAAAGACCAATATAATTTTGCATTTAAAATTAATAGATCATACCTTCAGTCTTTGTTGTGACTTTTTTTTCCTTCACTTTTATACAAATTTACATAGACAAAAAACAACTGAGTGATCGGCAGGACAATTATTTTCACATGATCTAATATCACTAATTCGCTTGCCATTGACCATAATGTTAGCAAATTCATGAAGAAATATGTTTTGGTCACAAGCTCATGTCTGACACGTTATACCATGTTGTACATCCATATCAGACATTAACTTCTGCTTTGATGAAATCAATATGCTACACATTAACTTTTCAAAGTAATATGCATGAAACCTATCAGATTTTCATATATAATTGTGTACATCCATGAACATGCCTCTTCAATATCTCCTGCAAATTATCTTGGGTCTTGCAACTGCCATTTTGAAAATATCTGCCACCAATCTGACAAAAGAATTTCATATCATAGATGTATTTTGGTCTATAAAGCCCTTCATAATTTAACACCTCATTACCTGAATGAAATGCCTGTCCAAACTAGCACTACTGCCTCAGTGTACTCTTCAAGATCAGCATAAAATGTATGTTTAAAACTACCAAAACCAAGAACTAATGCATTGAAAAAGACATTTACATTATACAGGATCTTCTGAATGGAATCAGCTACCACTTGAACTAAAGCTGGCTGACAATCTTGTCGTGTTCAAATCAGGCTGTTTCAACTACCTAAACATATAATATCCCTCACCAAATATTCCAGCAATTTCTCCTTTGTTCTTATGTGTATGCATAAATCAGCTACAAACATGTTACAATGATGTACATGTATATACACTGTACAAGCTTGAAGTGAAATATTTATGTGACATTAACCCATAATTAATATGTTCATTCTTTCTTTCTTTTATAAATATTGTGTACATGTATAGAATGTTGTATGCCCCTGAAGGCCTTATGTGAGATTAGCTAAAAATGTAGTTAAATAGTTGTAACCTCTGAAAATAAAGATTATCATTATTATTATTATTATTATTATTATTACTGAGGAATCGGGGGGGGGGGGGGGCATCCTGTTACAGTGATCCATTGACAAAATTTACATAAAATAATAATACCTCCCTCAAAATGCTCGATATACACAAAAAAGCAGCAGCTTGTTTCCAAGTGGCTATGAAGCGCAAACTAAATGAATTTTGATGCTCATGTCAAAGGGACACCAACAGAGGTAAATAATCTGTGATCATCATGCAGGTTCTATGTCTATGTAAAATATTCACTTGCTTGCATTTTTTACCAGGAAAAAACTCCACATGGTTGAATATTCTTACATAAAATTGGCAAAATTTGCATTCTTGCATGTGAAGGGGCACGTCTGACAAACTTCTATGCAGGACAAGTGCAAGTCCACTGACTAGCAAACATCTATGCAGGAAATGTCCAAGTCCTCTGATTGATAAGTAAATGGGAGGTAACTCTTGGACTACCCAACTTCCACTACAGAGATGTAAATTGTCACCCCCATTGAGAAACCAATGGTTGGTTGATTGGTTGGGTGATTGACCAGTTGTTTTTAAATGACACTTTCATCACATTATTTGTTATATCATGCCAAGCAACTGGGAGCTAAGTGCCTTCTTTCCCAAGGATAAACCAAGGCAGGTGATCCAGGTTAGCCTGGGCAGGTATGGATCCAGTGATTAAAAGTTTAATGTTCTACCAACTAAGCTACCATGGCTCCCTGAGACCAAGTGATGTATTTCGGTGTTGATGAAGCCTCAAGTTCAAACTGCTATCAATTATCATATATGAGTACCAGAAGACATTTTAAATCAGTTATACCATTGTACCTAAGACAAATAGAGTTCTAGGTATAGTTAAAAGAGAGAAATATTAGAGACAGCAAGTTTGTTTTGTTTTTTTTAAATCATGAAAAAAAAATTTTTTTTAAATTCTGAGTCATATAAATCAGATCGCAATTTAGGTGGATACTAGCTATCTACCCTCATTTAGAGGTCTGTTTATTTTTCTGGGTACATGTACCCATTTGACAAAATAGGAAAAATGCAATTTAAATGAAAATTGACCTTTTCTCTTCCACAGATCTGAATTATGACAATAACCTGATTTCAAATGCAAAGTTACAGTAAATCATGCAATTATTTTTACAAATTATAAAAAATTGATTTCTCTCTGAGACAGGCTACAGTACAGCATTGCCCAAAAAGATACAGATCACAGCAGTTCATACAGTTCTCCAAGGATACCTCTTTACAGGCCCATTGTAACCAAACTATGGTGATGGAAGCAAACGTACCAAATGCAGCAGACTTATTTTTAAATATTATGTACAAACAGACAATAAATGGAGAAAACAAGTGTGAAAATATGGTTCAGCAAGTTTCACCAGGGTTCAATAATACAGGGCATCCATGTTCCCTGAACCTCCTATTAGAGTGTTGAAGCTGCTGCTGCTGGTGTGCATGAACAAAATTCCCTTGAAAGGACTGATGTGTTCCTGGCCAAAAAGAATTTATAAGAATCTGTGACAAGATGGATCCTTCTGTCCTTATATTCTTTTTAACTACTGAGTATTATAACCATCACTGATATTCCTGAGAAACTCCAACATATAACTTTGGTAACAAAATATTTTCCAACATGTTCATGTTTAAACATGTTCACAAGACACTCGCAAATGCAGTATACAATTCTTTGTCATGACCTGTGACCTTGAATTTTATATCATGGAAAGAAGATTACTGAACATAATTGTCTTAGACAATGTCAAGATATAAACACATGCTAAGCTGGGTTAAATGTATTATTATTTTTTAGAAAGAAAAAAGTTATGAACTGATATAATTCAATGTATTCTTCAATATATCCACAAACTGGATTGGATCAAAATCTATTCCTACTTGTTTGCTTTATCATGCTCACAAGCCAGCACAACTAAAAACTGGAGTCAAAAGACAAAAATGCAAGCAACGACCTCTGACTTGACCCTAATGTCAATTATGTCTGGTTTTCAAAACTACTTCACAAAGTGTGGATATGTCCGTTTAAATATTTATACCATTTTCAGACCTGCCAACCCTAGCAAGACCTTCTCAGTAAGGCAGTCAACATTTTTCAGTAAGTTAGACCACTTTTCAGTAAGGTGTAACAAATTATCATGTACTGCTATTGTCAACATGGAAACATGCATTTAAAAAAAAGTTCAGAAGTGTTATCACAGAGTAATGCAGCAAAAGGAAACATTATGTTCAACTAAAAGAGTTTGTAAAGTGCACTCAGACCTTAACTGCCTCCATTACAGTTCAGAAACTGCAGTTCCAACCATCATGAAGCTCAAAGGCTTTATGCTAGATCTCTCAACTTGACGTAATCTTTAGTTTTTTGGTGTTTTTTGTTAACTTCAAGTGGCGACAACAATCATCTATCCTGCCATGAGACTGACTCAAATCAACTTGACATGATGTCCAATAAACATAATTGTTGCCTTTCCTGCTTTTTTTTTCAAGAATCTGAATATTCCTTTTCATACTTTTGTGCTGACTGTTTGAACTTTTTAAGAAGCTGATTGTCCCTTTCTTCTTCAAGGTGTTTTTGTTCATTCTATGTCATGTCAAGAAAATAACAGAAAGCTAGAAAGGATGTCCAAAATACAGTGGTTGTGGAGTAATCGAAACATACAGGTATGCAGTAACAATCATTAATGCATGAAAAAAATGGGCAGTTTTAAGCATCCGAGGTACTACTACAAAAGTCTGACTGGTTCCCTGACCAACTCCACTGAGTCTAATATGAAACCCAAATCCGGATCAAACATGGACAAGCCAGTTTCTGGATTTGACCACAACGATCGTATTTTCATAATTTTTGCTATTATTCCACAAGTCCATAATTTAAGGGGCATGTCAGTAAGACTTATGCTCAAATTGTAATGGTTGACAGGTCTGCATTTTATTTAGAACCATTTATATATTGCAAGAAGCGTTTTAATAAAAACCAATGTCAATGCTATCATTCGTGCAAGAGGAGTAGTGGTAAGATTTCCTAGATGGCTATGGTGTCATGTTAGAAGTCAGATAAGCACCATTTTCTTTCAAACTAGCTACATTAAGCTGTAGTGCTTAAGTGAAAACCCCATGTCAATACAACCTTCCTTTTAGAAGAAGTAGCCATAACAAGATTTTCAAGATGGCTACCATGCCAGCAAAATTCTATGTCAGATTGGCATCATTTTCATTTAGTACCAACTAGACATGAAAAGAAGCTGAAAACCCCCTGCAGCTATGGGCATCCATGTTGGAGAAGTAGTGATAAAAAGATTTGGTACCTATGTTTGGAGTTCTGTTTCATTTAGTATCAAGTAGACATTATAAATTTTTCAGTGATATGACCATCCATTCATGGGGATTAGTGAGAACAAGATTTTCAAGATGTTTGCTGTAGCAGCCATAATGGATGACTAAGGGGCACCATCTGCATTAAGGAACCATTAGACAGCATAAAAAATCTTTCAGTAAAAACCCCATGGCAACATGTCCATCCATTCGAATCGTTTTTTTTCTGAAACCTCATGTCGATATGACCAACCACTTAGCAGGAGAAGCAATAACAACATTAACTAGATTGCTGACATGGTGACCATACTGGATGTCTGACAGGTATCATTTGCATTTAGCACCAATTAGATATTATAAGAAGCCATTTAATGAAAACCCCATACCAATATGACCATTTTGGAATGTCAGATAGGCACTATTTTCATTTAGGACCAAATAGACATAAGAAGTCTTTTAGTGAAAACCCCATGTCAATACAAACCTGCATTCCTCCGGAGGAGGGATAACACAATTTTCAAGATGACCACAGTGGTGGTCATATTGGGTATCAGATCAGCACTATTTTCATCAAGTGTCTGTGGATTTTCATGTGACTATCACATGATGAATTCCTCATCAAGTGACTAATATCACAGTTCAATATGTCAAATTACAAAATTGACAGATTAAGTGACAGCATTCTGAGCAATTTAGGCTATTATAAAACTGATCTATTCATTTTGTAATTTGATACTATGACAAAGAATTTTGTACTGCTCTTACACTAACCGCACTCACTGATTTCTTGTGAACATATTAACTCGGACATGTAAATAAAATATTTCTGTTACCAAATTTGATATGTTGGAGTTTCTCAAGAATATTAGAGATGGCTTCAATACTAGGCTGTTAAAAAAGATGAAAAGGACAGAATCCATGCATCAAAGTACAAAATGGATAGATTAATTTACAGTGTTGTGATCAAGTTGGGTTATAATGTAAAAACTGATAGTGTGCACTATGTAGAGTATATTAAAGTTCACTCTGAGATTCTTTTGCATCTGATAAGGTTGTATCATTGTCAGGAAACCGTGTGTACTAAAATACCTTTGTATAACATATGAACAAAAATGTCCATGGGTTTAATTGCTATGTACAGCGTTACCCTGGGATGTATAGTTTCAGCCTTAACTATTTCAAAATACCAAGTTTGGTTCACCCACTGCTACACATACAAAGTGCTGGCATTGAGAAACCCAATTACCTCAAGTTCTCTGGTGATGGATTTTAGTACAACCAGGGTACTTACAGCCCATATTCTCTGTATCATCACAATACAGATGAGTTTTGTCAGGAAGCTGTCTACTTTATGGAACCAATCTTCAGATGGAGAGGTATGTGAAAGTGAAAATGTATTCTTTCTTGCTCTCCATTCTATGTGATAGAATTGTTTCATATATTGAATTTTTATAATTTTCTAGAATGTCAGACCTACGTCACATAATGCAATGCTATCAGATAGATTATAGTCTGCTTCTAGTAAGCCATTTTTATAACTGACCAGATAAGGTGAATTCAATTATATGTTGTATGCATTAAATGATGAGTAGTGTTCGAATTGTTATAGTCCAGTGTGATTATTCTTGCCGGAGACAGATTCATATACAAATGTGGTTATTATAATAATAATCTCATACAGTTGTTCTTATGAAAGAATTTAATGCCTAACAAAGTCAATTCATGTGTGTGCATGCATAATGTATATCATTGTATTTGTACTTAACTGTGTCTTGTATAGTACATGGCTCAGTCATTGTAATTTTAGCTTTTCACAGGGAGTCATCAAACTTTGGGGTTTTGTGTAACACGGATACTGTGGTCAATGGTGACACTGGTCCGAAGGACAGAATTGGTGTACTCTGTGTGAGGGGTCAAAGGTTATAATAATACATCACTCACCAACCAATCAAAACATTTCTAGCTATCACATGCAGCATCTTGTTCAACATTCTTAGTTGGAGTAGCAAGAGTGACAGCACATTATGTTTCTATTGACTGCCACCATCCCTGCTACAAGGCTTACTGTGTTCAATGAACTTGGGATTGTCGTTACTGCTACATGTTGCATTGCCAAATAAAAGGGCATTCACTTCATTCCATTCCGTTTTATTCACCCAAGAATCTAATATCAGCGCTATATTGCATATTCAAACTAAAACCATTAAGTGAAGTCCACACGGTTGCCGCTGGCATCCCCAAATTTCATTGGACAGTCTAGTCTTCACTGGGCTCCTTCACTTTCTGCTGAAGAAACTTTACTCAAGAAGGGTTATCCATAACATTCTGTCAAGGCATTTCACAGCCCAGCTGTGACCTTTATACAACCCTGTTGTGCCCTTTCAGTTGCCGCTGAATCATTCACTGACAGAATGAACCAAAATTCATTAGTAGCTGACAGTTTCCCTAGGCAAAATATTATGTTTATAAATAAAAAGTTAACTGGATCTGGTTTTTGTTGTATATAAATGTATATATATCCTGAAATCACTATATTTGCCAGACATGTCTGGCAGATCATAGGTTTTGACTGGCACATACTCTGAGCAGCCAGACATCGGTCATAGGATATCCCAAACAACATTACATCAAATTGTCTTTGATTTGTTTATCCATTAAACTGTCAAATAAACACCTTAGCAAAGTAAAATTCAAAGCTTACTATGTCTAGTTTACAGATTGTTTCTTTGTCAGAAAATCAATATTGGTTTCACTGACTAAGCTTGCATGATCATTATGTTCTACCAATTGTTTAAAGACTCTATAGCCACAAAGCACATGACAAAAGAGGTGTGAAAGCTTATCTTGTGGACTTATAAAAACCCTATAAATGAACGACTGCCCCAGGGTCTACACTATGCATCAGTCCCCCACACCATATTTTTTAACTATATTGTGTCGCAGTGTGTCAGTACATCATATCTTTAGAACAATATGTGTAACCTAGGACCAAATTACGAAAGAACAATACTAGCAACAACAACTAACGTTAATTAACATTCTCCAAAACCTATCTGGGGACCTGATAAAATAAATTCAGCATCTTACAAAACAAGAAATGCCCACCAATTAGGTGTTAAATATTTTTGAGGTAGTAAATCTGCTTGTTGTTAATAAAAAAAAATGTCAAAATAGTAGAGTTGAATAAAATACTTTTGTCAGGTAAAATTCCTTTGTATAATGTTTTGGAAAAAAAGATGAATTTGAATTTGATAAATAATAACTTTGAGAGGAATCCAATGAATCATGGAAAGATAATACACATAATAATTCAACAGCAACTCCAGAACTGAAATTGACACATTTTCCAGTATATTTCATAATTAGGTATGTCAATGTTTTCTCTTTTGTCCCAACTTGTTATATCTCCTTTGAATATTTTTATATTAAATTTCACAAATATATGGCTGCAATGTTAATTTTCAAGAAAATATGTCCACCAAGAGCCATTAGGATTTCATGATCCATATATATATATATATATATATATATATATATATATATATATATACATACATGCAGAGAGAGAGATAATTGAGTTCATGTTAAAATACTTCTGTCTCAAAGGGTGAAAGTCAATACACTCAACAAAAATGTGTTCCACTGCTCCACTGTCAGCTGACACTAGCAGGGTATGCACTCTGGTCGAGGTTCACCTTTCAGAAGGTATGCATGTCCTATAAACTAGCGCAATACCATTTCATCTCTGCAATTTGTTCTATATGAGAGATGCAACTCTAATGATGGGTTTAATGTTCCAAAGCTTGTTTGTGGAGTTTTCATTCCACATATTTTGCCAAGCATATAGGACATGCTGACTTGCACAATATTTGAAGTCAGTATATGCAATCTTCCATTCAGAAATGGGTGACTGCAGGGCAGCTTTAGCTACTCTTTCATCACCCCTGATACCAATGTGACTAGGCAGACAACAGTACACAATTCTTTTTCCAGACTGTATGAGTAAATCATGTTTCTGTAAGATCTGGGCTATTAATGGATTTTCAAATTTAAGGTTTTGCAAGGCTTTCAGTGTGAAAAGGGAACCTGAAAGAAAGACTGGGGGATATTATGAGTATGAAAATGTTCGACAAGGTGAGCTATTTTTAGCACAATTATTGTTTACGATAGTAATCAGAATACAGAAACACATCAGGTTAAACGAATTTATACAAAACAGGATGAAAGATATGGACTTGTATGTAGAAACTTGTCATTGGAATATGCAACATATGTCACAATAAAACACTATTAGTATGAAATAATCTTTGCAATGCATTCCTAAGTATCATGACTTTAAAGGCAACAATGTCAGAAAATTAGGTTACTGGCAGACAACAGACTGAAGATCAGATACAGAGGATAAAGCAAGAGCTCTCTTGTAATCTTGTGTTTGTAAATGCATGCTAAAATTAATTTTAAAACAACTTAGTATAAAGTCTTACATGAGCCATGTTGTTGTGTTTTCTCTGAATTTCTCCACTGCTTTTTGTATTAGTCGTATTCCACACCAACTTGCATAATCATCATTATGCCTGTCATCATCAGATGGAGGCTGGTATGGTCTCACATCCCCAGAGATTATGTGAAGAAGGGGCATACAATACAGCCATGATGGATCTTTGTCAGAAATTGGGAAATTATTGCAGAAGTCTATCAGAACCATTTTCAGTTTCCTGCAAAACAATTAAAAATTGCAAGCCAAGAATGAAACATAAATGCCTTCAGATTATATTTGTAATAAATAAAATGAACCAACAGGCAAGTCTTTTCAGTATGAAAGCCAAATTTGGTAACAAAGTGAGGCCATAATTTCTTCATTAAAGCGCTAAGTGTAACAAATTGTCTGTACATCAATTTGTATGGTATATGCAAGATGATGTACTGTCAGCTCTTGTCTGATAAAACTAAAGCAATTAAAGCTCATTATAGCAAACCTCTGGAGAATAACTCAAGTTGGCACTTTGAAACATATGGAAATTTTTTTAACTCAAGTTTTTGACAAGTCAATGTAACTGTATTATAAAATTAAATTATCAAGTCTCATGAACAGATGCAGATTTTGTATGGATAATTGTCTGTCTTGGTAATTGATAAAATCTTTAACAAAACACATTTGGGACACTAAATGGTTTAGATGGTTTCCAAATGTTTATGTTGTACTGTTGTCACAACTGAGGTATTAAAAACCCAAATACTCCAAGAACTCATCACAATGAAACATAACACTAGGTTACATTTAAAAAAGATTGTGATTATGGAGGCATTTACCAGTGATCTCCACTGAAACAAAATGGCTGCTAAGATGTAAAAAAAAATTTTCAAGAGAAATAAAATAAAAAAATTGGGGGGGGGGGGAAATCAAACAATTAAATGAACTAATTATTTTCTAGGCTTTTGCATTTTTAAAGCATAGCAAAAAGTCTTATTTTTCTTGAAAAAAAACATACAGCATAAACTGAAATGTTTGACTTTTTATTTGTACAAATTCTTTCCTTCCTTCCTTTATTATTATCATCATTTTCTTTTTTGATTTCTTTATTTAGCATCATCATCATCATCAATTAATCCTAATGGCTGGATCAGATGGATCATAATTCTGAACTTTCACTACTGAGGACTTCCTATCATATCCAGAGTTGAAAATCTCTCTCTGTAACAATATATGATACACAAAATTTAGGATTACCCCACTTTTGAAAGAAAAATTCCAGGACTTTTCCAGGTTTCTTTCCTGGCTGAAATTGATTTTTTCACAATTCACTTATGGCACTTACTGAACAGAATTAACAACAATTTGCACAGAAAAATGCATTTTTTAAAAATAAAAATCTCCTTCTATTTTGAGATATTATCATGCCATCTCATAACAACCTGAATTAGACATCTTATCATACACTAAAATTACAGTATGTATCTTTAGAAACCAGTATAGCTGTCATGAAACAAATATAACTGCATATACATCATTTGAATTTTACAGAATAAATATATTACCTTTTAATACTCTGCTTAACTCATTAAAACACCGAGAGATTCTTTTCATTTTCGCCTGAAATGGGGGTAGGAAACGCATTTTTGGAGTTACTTCTGAATGCAGCAAAACACATCTGCTTAAGAAAGTTCTTCATTTAGCCGGATGCTTAGGTGTATCAGAAACATTGTTTTTGTTTGGCTATTATGCTCGTGCATGTGCAGAAGGGTAAAAGTTGGACTTTTTTTTTTTCTTCTTTTTTTTTTTCGTATTGGATCCTCGATTTTTGTGTCCTGGCTCCTTTTTACTCCAAATCTCAAACTTATCCTACTTTTTGCAAAGATTCATCTGTGCAGTTCGGACCAGTCTGCTTTAGATCTAAGGCCAAAAAGTCTAAAATCCGGACACGGACTTTGGTTCCGGAACTGTCAATTTTCGACCTAAAAAAAAATCGGGTCTAAAAAAATGCATTTTTCACTGTATTTTTTAATGCGAGTAGAAAGTTGACATTATTTGGTATCATTGTAGAGCTACATCTATCTACTTTCCTGAAATACCATCCACTTTAGTGTGTATCCTAAATGATGTTCACGTTACAGAGCTCGGAAGTAGGGTGCAACCTCATGACGCGTAAATGTGGCACTAGCGGTTAACGAGTTAACTGCATAGTGTCTGGAGATGAAGAAATAATAAGGAAGGAATTTTTTGTTTCTTCTCAACCTTTTTAATTTATAAGAAATTATATTGATCAGTCATAAATCAAAGGCACTAATATAAGCAATTCAAAGGGATTTGTTTTGCAAAGCAAACACTGCCCCCCAACCCCCAATATGATAATTAATGTCATTCTGTGACAATGGTACTTAACAAAAGGAAATTAGGTTAAGTTTGACATTTGTCCAGAAGGCTAAAATCTTGGAAACCCCCTCACCCCAATAGATTTCCATTTGTATGAACAGTGCATACCAAATAAATCTAAGTAAAAAGAACGCATACAAAAATGCATGCCAAACTGTATTTATCGACATTCAGTGGTTTTTGCTAAATTGTGCTCCAAAGTTTTTGGCCAATAAAGTGTAAGTCCAAAAAGCTTAAAACATGTGTACAAAATTGAAATAATTGCTGTAAAGGCATAAAAATTAAATCAGTTTATCTATATAATAATTCAAATAAGCCTACCAAAATTTACTTGTCTACCTCAAGTGATTTTTGCTTAATCGTGAAGTCCAAAAACTTTTAAAAAACTCAGTAAAAAACTGAAAGATTGCTATAATGGCCTGAACATCTAAACAGTTCATCTACATATTATTGCAAATATGCATATAAAATTTGTCAAACTCAAGAAATATTTACTTAAACATGCTTACAAGGTTTTTGTCAAAAATGTCCAAGTTAAGTTCAAATATGTCTAAAACACTGAAAAATAAGGTCACAGTCACCAAAACCAAATTATGTATTGTGACCAATCCAGGGTTTCTAAATATAAAATTTAGTCTGGATTGGCTCAATAGTTTTTCAGCTATCTTGCTTACAAGAATTTATGATTGATGGATAGACAAAAACAGATGGATAGCACAAAACCAATATGTCTCCCTCTCTTGGGATGGGACGGGGAGGCATAACTGGAGTTGTCACATCTACAAAACTGTAAACATTTCATACAACAGAGGACATGAAACAATCTCATTTAAATGCCAGTAAATTGACTTAACAATTTAACAGAAAGAGGATTTTGTAAGCACTAACAGTTGTGAACAGATAACTGTTAGCAATAGTTTTCCTTTTTTACTGACAGAAATGACTGCCCATAAGTCTCAATCATATAACCTTACACACCAAATGAAATCAAAATCTGATCAGTCACATGGCCTCTAGGGTGTTCACAAGCTCAACAAATCAGATCCAAGATCACCTCATTAATATGCATGGATGGTACTCATAATCAAATTCATCCAGATCTTGATGATAAAAGCTTACAAGCCAAATATGATAAAAATCTGCTCAGAAATATGGCCTCTGGAGTGTTAACACTCAGCTAAGCAGTTGCAAAATCACATCATCAGTATGCATGGATGTCACTCATAATTTTTCTTCACCCAAGGTCTTAATGATATAAGCTTACATACCAAATCTAATCAAAATCAAATCAGAAATGAAGTCTCTAGGGTGTTCATGAGCAAGTGTAGACTGATGGATGATGTATAACCAACAACACATGATGAACAATGGATAAAAGGCCACACCATAAGCTCACTTGGCCTTTGATGAGGTGAGCTAATGATCCAATACAAGGTTGGTGATTTTTGCATGCTTAGAAATAGCCACTTTGCTGAGCTGAGCAGTGGAGTTCCTTACTTTGTGAAGTACTTGTGGAATCATCCTGAAGGGTGGGAAGGCATAGGCAAACAGAAGATCCCAATTCAGGCTGAAAGTATCCACTGCCCAGGCTCTCTGATCGGGGACTGGGTAGTCGTAAAAGGGGAGCTTGTGGTTTAGCCTCGTGGCGAACAAGTCCACCAAGGGTGTCCCCCAAAGTCTGAACAGGGAATCTATCATGGATTGGTGTAGAGACCATTCCGTCATGACTATCCATCCTTTCCTGGACAGTCCGTCCACCAAGATATTTTTTTTGCCAGGAATATGGCGAACTCGAAGGGTAATCCCTTCCAAGGTTGCCCAATGAAGGAGGTTCCAAACCTCCATGCAGAGAGAAGGGGCATATGTGACTCCTTGTCTTCTGAGGTAGGCCACCACCTACATGTTGTCGGAGGAGACCATCACACAGTGGCCCCTTATGTTGTCGACGCACCCCTGCACTAAGAACACTGCCCTCATTTCCAAATTGTTTATGTGGAGAGTAGATTCTTCCCAGGACCACGAACCCTGAAGAACCAGATCCTCCAGCTCGAGATGAGTGCCCCACCTTGAATCTGATGCGTCTGCAAACAGGTAGGAGTGGGGATCAGGGGCATGTATAGGGACTCTGGCAAGAAACTGGTCCCGATTGATCCACCGTGACAGATGGTGGTGGAAGGCCTGACCTAGAGAAATCGGACATCAGAAGGTCCCTGTGCAGTTTAGCATTTGTCAAGAGGAGAAACTGGAGAGGACACAAGTGTAATCTGCCTAGGGTGACCAGGTCTGCTGCGGAGTTCAAGGTCCCCAGCAGAGAAAGAAAAAGACGAGCCGACAGCATGGACCTGGCTCTCAGCACCTCCAACAGGGACATGATCTGGTCTACTCTGTCCAAAGGGACATGGACTAACCCCCTGTTCGTAAGGAAATTCATCCCCACGTAGACAAAATCTTGAGATGGAGAAAGCTCTGACTTCTCTAGGTTGGGTAAGAGACCCAGGCTGGTCACTACAGACCACCTGCGAGAAAGGTCGATTCTGCGGGACTCGAGCATGCCACTGTGGATCAACCATTCGTCGAAATATTGGAGGATTGGGATACCCAGTGACCTTAAATGGGCTGCAACTACTCCCATGACCTTGGTGAACGCTCTGGGTGCGCAGGCTAGACTGAACAGCAGAGCACAAAATTGGAAGACCTCTCCGTCCAAGCAAAACCGGAGGTACTTCCTGTGAGGAGGAAAGATAGGGATGTGAAGATACGCATCCTGAAGATCGATGAAAACCGCCCAGTGGCCGGGCCTTATGGCATTTCTGAATGAAGCTGCTGTTTCCATCTCTAATACAATACCTGTTGCTATTGCATAGTTAAATTTACCATTTAGATGGGAGGCTGATGGCCTCAAAAACTGGTATAAACAAGGAACTACCCTTATTGTGGGAATGTCTACTACTGAAACTTGGTATCTGCTTGTGCCACTTTTTGTGCTGTGACTACAGGCCCTGGAGAATATATGCCTTTGCTCTGGTGTGCAAACGAATGAAGGTAGAAGGAGGAGAAGGTAGCATGTGACTGTTAAAGTATGGCCTTCATAACATTCCCCAATGATGAATGAGTTAGATAGGTCCATGACGTAGCAGCAATGGCTTGAACCTCATGTGCTTTAATTTTTGTGAATGAAAGGTCCCTTTTGGTAAGAGATTGATAAGCTCTGTTGATTATTAGTACAATCCACCTAGAAATAGTGGATGCCAAAATATCAGCAGTGCCCTTTATTTGGTGGAAAAGATGCTTCCAACTCTTCCTTCTCACTGTAGAAGCAGCCAAATATAATCATAAAGCCCTAACTGGGCATATCTTGATTATCCCCAGCACAGACACAACTGAGACTTGGCATCTCTATAGGGAGTGGAGCGACTGACAAAAGCTGGGTTTTTTTGCTAAGAAACCTGGTTGGCAAAGGAGAGACACCGACTTGTAATTGCCATAGAACCATAGACAACCTTGCATCAACATGCCCAGGTCTGGGACCAGGGAAACACAAAAGGGGAACTTGTTGTTCAGTCTTGTTACAAACATGAGCACCAAAGCTCTCCCCCTATACCTGAACAGGGAGTCTGCTACTGATTAGTGCAGTGACCATTCTGTAAGAACTACCTTGATTTTTCTGGACAGACTGTCCACCAAAATATTCTTCTTGCCTGGAATGTGCCAAACTCAGAGGGTAATCCCTTCTGAGGTTCCCCAGCGAATGAAGTTCCAAACCTCCAAGCAGAGAAAAGGGTCATGTGTGACTCCTTGTCACCTGAGGTATGCTACCAACATGTTGTCGGAAAAGACCATCACACAGCAACTCCTTATTTTGTCAACTCACCCTCTAGGGCTATGAATACCACCCTCATTTCCAAATTGTTGATGTGGAGGGAAGATTCTTCCAAGGACCATGAACCCTGAAGAACTAGCCCTTCCGGCTCCAAGTAAGCACCCCACCCTGAATCTGATGTGTCTATGAACAGACAATAGTAGGTTTCAGGGAATTGCAAGGATACTCTGGTCAGAAACTAGTCCCGATTTGCTCACCAACTCAAGTGATGGTAAAAATCTGAGCTATCTAGGGATCCCTGAGTGGTTTCCAGTATGTCAAAGGGAGAAACTGGAGGGGGCATAAGTGCAGTGTTCCTAGGGGAACCAGGTCCGCTTCACAGTTCAAGGTCCCCAGAAGAGATAGATACAGGCGAGCCAACAACAAGGTCTTGGCTCTTAGCACTTCCAACAGGGCCAGGATTCCATCTACTCTGTCCTGTGGGATATGGACTAATCTCCTGTTCGTGAGGACATTCATCCCCACATATACAATATCCTGAGATGGAACCATCTCTGATTTCTCTAGGTTGGGTAAAAGGCCCAGAGAGGACACTATGGACCAGCAGCAAGACAGATCTTGTCTGTGGGACTCTAAAAGGCCATTGTGTATCAACTAGTTGTCAAAATACTGGATAGGGATCCCATTGACCTTAGGTGGGTGGCAACTACTCCCATTACTCTCGTAAAAGCTCTTGGTGCAGAAACTAGGCTGAATGGCAGAGTGCAAAATGTAGTTTTTAGGGGGGGGGGGGGGTAAAACTAATTTTAATGATGTAATACCTACCTGTTGCTACTGTATAGCTAGTACAATCCTGGGGGGAAAATATCCTGACCAAGTGACGAAATGTTATCCTCCCATTAGTGAGAACCAGAAGATTCCAGAACACTGGATCGTCACGGCTCATGCGCTGACACGCGAAGTCCCTTATTCTTTTCGAGGGAGCATCTATGTAGTGGGACATCAGAGCAGGATGGGACGAGGGAATCTGGCAATAGCAACAGGAAAGTATTACATCATTAAAATTAGTTTTACCCCCCCCCCCCAACTACATTTTAATATCAGTAATATCCTATCTGTTGCTACTGCATAGCTGAATTTGTCAGTTTGGTGGAAGGCTGATGAACCCATAGCTGGAGAATAAAAAACAAACACAAGGAATACTCACCCTCATTGAAGAGTAGGAGACTACTGAGGAATGGAATACGCTTGGGCCACTTTCTGAGCAACAAATATCGGGCCCAGTGAAAAAATGCCTTCGCTTTGGTAGGCCAACAAGCGAAGGTACAAGGAGGAAAAGGTAGTGTGAGAGTGCCAAAATGCAGCTTTCATCACATCCTCCAAAGATAAATGTGTTAGATAGGCCCATGAGCTAGCAATGGCTCGAACTTTATGAGCTTTAATTTTCATGAAAGACAGGTCCCTATCAGTAAGAGACTGGTAACTCTCTTGATAGTTAATGTAATCCACCTAGAAATGGTGGAAGCTGAAATATCAGCTGAACCTTTAATGGGTATGAAAAGATGCTTCCTACCCTTCCATCTCCCTTTAGAGGCTGTCAAGTAAAAACCTAGAGCCCTAACTAGACATAAAAATCTATATTGATCATCCCCTGCACAGCTAGATACAGCTGAGACAGGGGATTTCAATCAGATGTGGTGCAACCGAAGGAAGCTGGTTTTTTGCTTAAAAAACCTGGTTGACAAAGAAGAACTGACTCATAATTCCCATTGAACCTGATACAGCCCCGTTCTATGGACAGAGCATTAAGTTCTTTCCTTTGTCTTGCAGATATGAAGGCAAGCAAGAAAGACATCTTGAGGGTGAGGTTCTCAAAGGAAGTTTCACCAAAAGGCTCATAGAGGGATTTATTAAGAGACCACAAAACACAAGAGAGATTCCATTTAGGCATTAGGGAGCTAGGCACTGGTCTTTGCAGTTCAAAATATCTGATCAGGTCTCCCAAGTGAGAGTCTGTGCCGATGGGTGGGCTCTTTGACAATTTAAGAGTATTGGAAAGGGCTGCTTGATAGCCTTTAATAGTAGAAACCGAGCATTGTTTCTCTTCGAAAAGAAAGAGAAGAAAATCAGCTAAGGCGCTCACAGAGGGACAGCTAGGATTGACACACTTTCTATTACACCAATCACAAAAGATTATCCATTTGGCATCATATACCTTAGATGTCGAGCTTCTCCTGGACTGAATAATGCACTTGACAACTCTGAACAAAAACTTTTTCTTGCGGAGAGATCGTTTGAGATGAGCCAAGTGTAAAGGTGGAGAATCTCTGGGCTGCTGTGTAGGAGAGAGCCCATGTTGCAACAGGAGGTCCCTCCTCTGAGGCAAGGTCCTTGGATGGTCCACCAACAGCTCGAGAAGATCGTTGAACCACGATCAATGTGGCCACAGAGGGGCTATCAAAATGAGCTGAGACATGGAGTGCCTGACTTCTGAAGGACCTGTGGAATCATCCTGAATGGTTGGAAGGCGTAAGCGAACAGACAATCCCATTTCAGGCTTAAAGCATCCACTGCCCATGCCCTATGGTTGGGGACTGGGGAAATGTAAAAGGGGAGCTTATTGTTCAACCTGGTGCCAACAAATCCACCAAGGGAGTTCCCCAAAGTTGGAACAGGGAGTCCGCTATGGATTGGTGGAGTGACCATTCATAAGGACTATCTTCCCTGTCCTTGACAGACTGTCCACCAAAAAATGTTCTTCCTGCCAGGAATGTGGCAAACCAGGAGGAATATTCCTTCTGAAGTTGCCATGCGAAGGAGGTTCCAAGCCTCCACACAGAGAGAAGATGCATGTGTGCCTCCTAGTCTACTTGAGATATGCTACCACCAACATGTTGTCGTCGGAGACCATCACACAGCGACCTCTTATTTGGTGGACACACCCTGAAGACCTAAGAACACTACCCTCATTTCCAAGTTGTTTATGTGTAAAGTCGATTCTTCCCAGGACCATGAACCCTGAAGAATCAGTCCCTCTAGCTCTACACGAGTGCCCCACCCTGAATTTGACGCATCTGCGAACAGATAAGAGTGGGGTTGGGGGGGGGGGGCATGGGGATTCCTGTCAGAAACCAGTCCCGATTTGTCCAATTTAGATGAAGGTAAAAATCCCAAATCGGAGCATTTTAGGGTCCCTGTGTGGTTTCCACACAGCTAAAAGGAGAAACTTAAGAGGGCATAAGTAGTCTGCCTATGGGAACCAAGTCTGCTGCAGCGTTCAAGGTCCCCATTCGAGAAATAAAAATACAGCCCGACTATGTGGTCTTTACTCTCAGAGTCTCCAACAGGGACATGATCTTGTCCACTCTGTCCTAAAGGACACAAACTAACCCTCTGTTTGTGAGGAAATTCATCCCCATGTAGACAAAATCTTGATAAGGAGTGAGCTCTGACTTCTCTAAGTTTGGTAGAAGACCCAGCCTGGTCACTTTGGACCAACATGGAAACAGGTCTAGTCTGAGGGACGCTCGACTGCCATTTTTGATCAACCAAGCATCAAAATTCTGGACGATTGGGATACCAAACAATCTCAAATGGGCTACAATTACTTCCATTACCATGGAAAATACTCTGGGAGCAGAGGCTAGGCCAAAGCAGAGCTCAAAACTGGAAGACCTCCCCATCCCAACAAAAACTGAGGTACTTCCTGTGTGGATGAAAAATAGGGATGTGAAGGTATGCATCCTGAAGATCAATGGAGACTGCCCAATCACCAGGTCTTATAGCATTCCTGACTTCGGCTGTGGTCTCCATCCTGAAAGGTTCCTCCAGCAGAAATCTATTTAGGGAGGAAAGGTCAATAATGAGACAAAACTTTCCCCCTTTTCCTGGAACCAGGAAAATTCGGGAGTAGAAGGCTGGTCTTTTAACACCCTCTCTACTGCGCACTTCTTCTGAAGGGACTGAACCTCTTCCTTTAAGTGCACCAGATTTGACTGATGGAAGCAAATGGGGGACCTTACGAGAGGATAGGGATCCTGGAACCGAAGCCAGTACCCATCCTTTAAAATAGAAAGGACCCAGCCATTGACTTTTATGCCTGACCAAGCCTCTAAAAAGAGTCCTAGTCTGGTGCCAACGGGAACCAAAGGAAGAGGTATGTTCAGCAGAAAAAGGGAGCGAGTCCCTAGGGTTGTCCCCCCTTGTCCTTAGGAAAGGGGGAAGGGCCTGTGAACTTCTTACCAGGGCCTTTGTGGTGCCCCTTCCTAGGGCCCATCTGCCAAGGGGGAGCTCTGAATTGGGGTTGTTGCTTTGACTGGGGCAGCGCTGCCTTAAAGAACTTTGCTAGATGTGCCCGGAGGGTGGGTAGGATGATTTCACTTCTTGAATTGTTTCGAAGAGCCAGGACTGGAAGCAAGAAACTGGTGTTGATGGTTTCTCAAATCCCGAGTCGCTACGGAGGGAATGAGCCCTCCAAAGAGAGTTTATGCCTTCAGAGGGCAGCCCTCTGGAAGTTCTTACTGTGCTCTAGAAGACCTTCGAAGTGTCCACAGTAACATCTCTGTGGAGGTGGAGAAGCTCTGCTGATAAGGCCATATACAAGGACAATGCATGCCTAGAAGCTTTATCCACTGCTTCCAAAAAACGACGGACAGCCATTGGAGACAGAGATTCCTCATTAAGCAGGCTGAATAAGGCTGCTGAAAAAAGGTCAGTATACGAGGCTATGGCTACTTGCGACCTAGCCTTTTGCTCTAAGGATTCCAATGTTTTCACTGGAAGGCCCGGTAGAAATACCCACTTGAGCTGCTTCAGCATCCAAAGACAGGGTATGAACCTTGTGGCTAGAAGTAGCTATCATGGGTCGCAACATAGAGGGCTTAACAGACCACCCCCAACGTTGTCTAGCAAAGTCTTGGCCCTTGCTAAACCTTTGTGAGAGCTTGCTTGTCTCCAAGTGCAGAAGTAATAGGAGATCTGGTCGAGAGTTTTCCCCAGAAAGTTTCTCCAAACTGGAAAGAATTTTAGAGTCACCAGGACCCGAAGGTTTGGGGCACAAATCACTCGGTAAACCTCATTATCCGCTTTAAAAAATGACCAGGATTCCTTCTCCTCTGCCTCCTCAACCGATGGTTGAGAAGGGGCAAGGAACCCGAAAGGAGGGGATGCCACATCATCCTGTTTTGTGTCAAACTCGTTTGCATCAATGAGGACAGAAAGGACATCCTCATAGTGAAAGGGGGATTCAGATCCAATCCCCTTCCTTAATCTGGCATTTGAAAGCCACCACCCAGTCCCCCATGGGATGAAACAGTGGACTATAGAGAGGGGGCGACTCAGCCCAATCCTTATCTCAGTACCATACAGGCTCTGAAGACCAGTGACTGGGCAAGGACTTGTTAGACGAATCGGATCTGAAGGAAGACCCTTCCCCAGACCTGTTAGACTTAGATCTGAGCTCTCCCCTTGCCCAGTGGCTCGATCCTGACACTGACAATGGGCCCAGGGAATGAAAGGGTGCTGCTTTCCCCCCCCCCAGTTTACCGGGGTAGGGTGGGGGGCAACTCACTGCCAGCCCTAACTGAGCTGTGGGTCAGTAGATGATGTTGCTCCCTGAATTGCTCTCTACCTTTGTGGACAAGAGAAGGATGTGACTCACTCTCTCTCCTAGTGGTAATGAGAGGGTGCTGTCACCCCCCTCTTGGGAGGACGTGACTCCCATTTCTAACCCTTGTGAAGGGGCCCATTAACCTTACGAGTCTCCAGAAAGATTTGAGTAACCTTTGTCTGAGACCTGGAGGAACCAGACAAAGAGAACCCAGAACATGAAGAAGAAACCTTCTTCCTCCCCTTGTATGTCCTTTGACTATCTGCCAGATCCCATATCTCATCTGGCCAAAGGGTGCAAAAAGAACACCCATCAGTCTTCACACAACGAGTACAGGATAAACAAGTGGGGTGTGTGTCCCAGGGGGCTTTCCTATGACCACACCTTCCAACAGCTTGTCAAGACATTGTTTCTGAAAAAAAATTATATGCTGAAACAAAAAAAAAGAAATATTATGCAAACAAGAAATTTCTTTTGTTTGAATACACAGGAAAAGTGTACACTAAGTCTACGCTAACTGTAACGGATGCTGCAATATTGATACTTGATATCTGACACTCATATAGAAAACCAGGTGACATCAGAAGGCATCAGTAGATACTTATTGTCTTGCGTGGACAATAGAACAATAATACAAATGAGACTGGCAAGTTAATAAACAATGCTTACCAATAATATTCAGCAAGAAGACAACTGACTAGGGTGTTAACACAAGAAATTGATACAAGGGGAAAATACTCTAAGCATCAGGGCAGAAAAACAAAAGGTAAACAAATCAACCAGGCTTAAGAAAGCAAGGGACTACTGAATTAGCAAACAACCTGGGGTTACGATTGCTAAAATATTTGAAAAAGTGGTGTGTGATCTAATACCACATGTAAAAAAAACAAAATTCACTATATAGATATGGCAAATTTATTATACATGAGGAACAATAAATTGAAAATGGGTGAGTCCAAAGACTGTGATTATCCAAGGATAGGAAAAATTAAGGAAAAAAAAACACAAAAAAACAAAAAAAAAACACACCTTACTAGAAACCACACACACCAAATGAATAACTAATGCACTGTGAAGGGTAAGAAGGACAAAATTAAATTGTCAAGCTGTACACCTCATGTACGTAACAAATTGTCTAAAAACTCTCAAGAGAGCTTAAGTACACAGTGACAAAAACTCGATCAGGGTATAGTCCTATGTATTAGAAGAATATAGCACACAAAAGAATTAGAACCACGAGGCAGGAGCTATCTTCTTTCTGTGACGCAACATGAACATTCGGACATCACACCTGAGAAAATAATGCAACAGGTAGGGTATTACTGATATTAAAATTGGAAAACTCCCCATTCAAGCAAAACCTGAGAGGAGGAATAATAGGGATGTGAAAGTGTGCATCCTGGAGATCAATGTAGACTGCCCAGTCACTAGGCCTTATGTCATTCCTGACTGAGGCTCTGGTCTCCGTCTTGAAAGGTTCCTCCTGCAGAAACTTGTTCAAGGTGGAAAGGTAGATAATTAGCCAAAACTTTCCACCTTTGTTGGATACAAGGAAAATCTAGGGGAAAAGAAGACTGGTCATTTAACACCCTCTCTACTGATCCCTTCTGCTGAAGGCAGTGCACCTCTTCCTTTAATCGCACTAACTTATCAGAAAAAGGGTTAGTTGGGCAACTACAAGAATTGGCAGAAGAGGGATGCACCACAGGAGAGGGAGCAAGTCCCTAGGCTGCCCACCCACTTCCTTAGGAAAGGGGGAAGGGTCCACAAACTTCCTCCCTGGGCCTTCCTGGCAAATGACAAGCAAGTCAGAAGCAGATGCAAAGGACCGGTGTTGTTGGTCCTTCAGGTCCTAGGAAGCCATGGAGGGAATGAGCCCTCCAAAGAGGGTCTCTGCCTCCAGGGGAGCAACCTGAAGAAGGTTCTTACTGTGTTCCAGTAAGACCTTGGAAGTGTCAGAGCAACATCCCTGGACATAGATAAAGCATGCCTAGATGTTTTGGCAACTGCCTCCAGCAAGCACTGAAGCATGACTGGGGACAGAGATTCCTCTTTCAGCAGGCTGAAGAGAAAAGATCAGCATGTGAGGCTATGGCGACCAATGACCTAGCTATAATTTGCAACTCCTCCAGCATCTTACTGGAAGGCAGGCCCAGGTCCCTATGGAAATGTTCACTTGTGATGCCCCTGCATCCAAGTTGGGAGGCTTGAGGGGCAAGGCAGGGGTTTGTACCCTATAGCTAGCTGCAGAGATTATAGGTCTCAAAGTATGGGGGGGTTGACTGACCACCCCTTATACTGCGTAACAAACTGTCCCTAGTAGAAGGCTTAGTAGGAGGACAAGAAAGACTCTTGACCTTCCTAGGACATCTGGGGGAAGAGATTCTGCCTCCCTCCTACCTTTTTGACTCCACTTTGTAAGTAGGTGATGTCAGACTGTGACCCAAAACATCTACCCTGCTATGAGGCCAAAGCCTTGTTGTCCATTGCAACATAAATGGGAAGGACGTCACTTCCTTAACAAGGATGTCCCCACATCTCATAAGGATTAAGAGGGATTAGAGGGAAGGGAGGATGCTGATCCAATCCCCTTCCATCATCTGGCAAATGTATGACAACTCCCGGTCCCCAACAGGGTTTATCGGTAGCCTAACAAGGGGGGGTCTCGACCCAATTCCTGTCACTATCAGGAGACTCTGATCTGTAGAAGGACTCATCAGATCTGATAGGATAGAACTAAATCAAAGCTCTCCCCTTCTGGGGTGGCTCAGTCTGCCTGTCAATATGGGGTTACAAGCTCTGAGAGGGTGCTGCTCCTCCTTCAAGGGGGGGGGCAGCATGACTCACTCTCTAGCATCACCACATGTTTTGGGTTTGGAGAGGGTGCTGCTCCTCCCATGACGGTGGAGGGGGGACACAACTCACTCTCCTCCTGGTATTTCCTCCTTCGGAAGGGACTCTGTACCTGACCTTAACAGGCTCTGGGTTGGATAAACCGTCAGGGGTTCATGGGCCTTTTATGTCTTCGAAAAGACTAATCCCATATGCTGCTAGGATTGAGGAGTGCCCTTCTGCACTGAAGAGCTAATCTTTCCCTTCCAAGTCCCATGGGACTCGGAGAAGGAACAGGCAAAGACATCTGTCTGTCTGCAATCTGTACAAGGTAGGCAGGTGGAATGGTGTCCCACTTGGTCCTTCTATGTCCACATTTCCCCCACTCTGTTATGACATACTGCCTGCAAAGAAAATGTCTAAAAACAAAACCAATAATCAAATTGATGATTATAATGATTATGATTTGCATGAGACCTCAAGGTAAATGCAATGTATGAACAGCAATACCTTACCTGCAAGTAGGATATAATGATAATGATTGAGTGGTGTAAGACCTGTAATCAAAACACTATCTAGAAATTCCATACTGCATCTGAGTATGGAGGATAATGAAGTGAAAAGAGTAAAAAACACAAATAAAAATTAACAAAAGAGGGAGTGTGAATCCAGCTCACTCTAGTTAAGATATTGGGTGTGTGTGCTATTCCTGTGGCCATGAACACACACAGCAATACTAAACCCAAGTATTGTTGACATAGAAAAAGTGAAACCAGCAAAATGAGAAATAATAATAATGAAGAAAATGGGTGAAGTGCAATCCCAACTAACTAATAATAAAGGGAAGGGCGTGCAACTGTCTGAACACACAAATGGACTAAAATACTGGTGTGCAAACCCCTTCCACAAGTCTAAAACTCAACATGAATGAAACATCAATTTCCAGATGTTCACTAAGGAAAACGACTGAAACAGAGGTCACGATCTATTCTGACAATGAATGGGAGACAATACCTATGCAAGAGTCCAGAATAATAACAATACAATTGAATGAAACAATGTAGATCACACGATTGCCATGGTGGGGGTGATATTTAAGGGCACTGCTGAAAATCATAACAAAATGCCTATAAACTCTCAGGAGAGCTAATTCAACAAACGAATACACAATGGACAGAGGGTATAACACTCTAGAATTATGGAGCAACCATATTAGATCCCCGATGCGCATTCTACACACAAGCTGAGGACAAATATTTCTGCAGAGCATTTTCAATAGAACCAATAGAATGACATCATCCAAAAAATGATGACTATTGCGCATGGGCCAGTGATGTGGGAAACAGACTGGGTCTGTGTTCACCTCGTCTGAATCCTTTGAGAACATTCTTACAAGGGTTAATCAAAGGGAGGATGAATTTTTATTATATGGACCAGGGTAATTCTGTTCCATGAAAAGGTAAGCTATGCAACAGCAATAGGTAACATATTATTGATATTAAACTTCTGTAAATGTAACTAAACACACTAAATTTGTTAATCAGTTAAATTACAAATTTTTTTTTACGCTTTTTTTTTCCGCAACTGATCTATCTAAAGTGGTTTATGAAAATTCCCAGCTTTTCCACCGACTTTAGCCAATTTTGGCAAAAATACATGGCTTTCCCAGTCAGGTACAAAGCTATTCTTACTCCCAACTTTTTTCCCATTTTCCCAGTAGTGTGTTAACCCTCTAAATTACAGAGCAACTTTTTTCTTTTCTTTTTTTTTTTTTTTTGTTTGAAAAGAATGGGTACATTATAAACAGTAAATGAAAAATACTCTTTGTCATTGGAAAAGTAGTCCTCCACAACTGCATAGTCATGTAGTTCCTGTGTCTTATGGTGAGGTCTAAGCAGCAGAGATCTGGCCAGAAGGGACATGTAATTTGAGGACAACTGGAGCTTGTATTTTTGAATCACAATCAAGACAAAAAGTGCCATATGCATCCGTCTCTGTGCCTTTTGTGGAGTCTCCATGTACTCAGTCAATGGTGTATCTGACTCTTGTGACTTCAACACTGGAGACAGCAGGACATCGGATATCTGTAATACACAGTAATAATGGAAGATGAAGTGCATATTTTGAAGTAAAAAAAGCCCTAAGAAAAGTCAGAGAGGCCATTAAAATTAACACCTCACACAAACAATCAAAACATCAATAGTTATGGTGATTGATATTATATACCTCAATGTTTAATGAAGTTGATGAAAACCTAAGCAACTCAGCAAAATTATGTTTAATTAAGCAGTAGACACAGCTTTAAATTAATTGCTTTGCAGTTAATTAATAATTCAAAACCAAAATCAGAAGATTATATATTGTTCTTTTATATGACCTTTAAAATTAAAATCCTTTTTTGGGGCTCTTTTAACATTAAAGCAACATGATAAAATCTGAGCACGACACCAAAAGATGAATGAATACTATAAGTTCAACACACATAATAGGTATTCTGGTGCATTAACAAGGCATTAGCTGCAAATTTTGGCACCACAAAAAGGAAATTTTCATTTGCATCATTCAGTTACTGCTTTAAAAAAAGGTATGAACTTGTAATGTGTGCAGAAAAAATAAAAGTTAATGTTTTAGGAAAAATAAGTGGAAGATAATTCTTTAGAATCTTTTTTTCAGGTCATAAAAAAGTAATTCTTTCCTTTGCCCCTTTTTCACAGATGCCATTCCATATACACACAGTAAGCATTTCTGCTATCATCCATATGGCTATATCTGTGAAACGAGTGATTGACAGACCTGATAAATAAGTACTATCTAAGAGAAAAACAGTGAAACTGGAGCTTGATGGAGAAATAGAAAAATACATAATAGATTTTATTGATTCAGTGAATCACTGGAATGCTCTAAATCATAAATGAGTTTTAATGTAACAGTGAAGTGGCAAAATACATGCTCAACTTTTTCAATGTGCATAGCCACTAGCTTTTCTTTACAGTACATTAGTTTGAATACCCAAAATGACTTCATAGCAATGAAAATTATTTTAAAATTCATTATCTATTATTAACTGGATCCAAATAAGAAAATTTTGAATGACAAGAATTTCTATGAACAATTTTGTTCATCATTCCATGTGGCTGCTAAAGAACATGTAATTTTCTCAATGTCGTATTACAGTTCAACCAACATGGCCTGTCCATTTGACCTTTCATTGGAACAGCAATTTGGTCCAGGTGTACCCAACAGACAGGTAGAGCAATGTACATGTATTGTGCATGGTATACATAAGTGAGAAAATTATGCTATACTATGCACACATGATGCAAGTGGACTTGGCTCCTTATAAATATTAAACTGACAAGTCAAACCAATGGGCCATTCTGGGCAACCTCTATCTTGGTGAATTTTCACTTGCTTGTAAAAAAAAGATATAAAATTAATGATAACTAAAAGGTCACAAAAATTACCTCGCTGTTTTTTCTTTTGCTTGGAATATCTTATATATTTGACACCTGCTCAGACAACAACAAAAAATCTACAAAAATCCTTCTAGGCCCAACTTGTGGAATATTGAAAAATACATGCTCTTTAAATCAAATATTATGAATTAAATAAATTATCAAAATCATCTTTAAATAAAAACTTCAAAAATGAAACACTTGGTCTGCTGTAACAATCTTAAATCTATTCTGAAATAATTTTTGTGTACAAACCTCTAGAATTACTAAAATACCGTATATATTCAATTATAAGTCGACTCGACTATAAGTCGCCCCCCCCCTCCCTTTAGGGCTGCAAAAAGCCAATTTCTCTTTGACCCTCTTATACGTCGGTGTGTATTTTGCATGTCAGATCCATTTGAAGGAGTGACTTGTCATCAGTGAGTCAGAGTTGGACTTTGGAAACATAAACAAGCCAAGATGTAGGTAGGTAGGTAGGTAGATAGATAGATAGATAGGAAAAATAAAGACAAAACCAGTGTAAAGTACAATTATATTATTGAGTGGAATATGTCACAAATACATTAACAACTTACAATTTGACCATCTTTGTGTAAAAAAGGCCATTAAAATCCATAATGCTTGACATCTTAAATCCATTTATATTATAAATCCATGAATTTAATTACAGGTCACATACCGGTATGAAAATAGTAGTTCGAATGATCCAATTCCCAATATCTTGTAATATGTTAATTCCACATGTCTTACAAATAAACAAAGTCCACATTTTTGTGATTCATGGTATCCTATAAATGTCACTATCTAATGTCATCTGGTATAAAGTCCAAGAATTCATCCCCATTGTCTGATAAAGTTCTGAAACCCTCCATTGTCATCTAGTCATTGTAAATCGTTGTCATCTAGTCATTGTAAATCTTTGTCATCTAGTCATTGTAAATATCATCTGACTCTGATTCCTCAGCTTTACTATCATATGCGGGTGCTTATGTAGAGACTGAGCTTGGGCTCTTTAAGTAACACTTTGATCATAAAGTCTGTGAAATCTATTAAAAGGTGCAATTGAACAGGTGTCAATTGTGTGGCAAGATCAGAGGGAGTTCAAATAACCACCCTGTGTTACTTGGCACCGAACAAGTATCAAATTCGTGGCTCGATCAAAGGGTTGTCAACATGGGAAAACAAAGAGGTTGGTGCCTTTACAAGTTAAGGGATTAAGGTCAAACATGCACAGGAAGTTGTAGAACTCTACTTGGCACTGAAAGTATTAAATTCTTGGCTCAATCAAAAGAATTGTCAACTTGAAAACAAAGTGAATTTAGCCTTTTCAAGCCAAGGCCTTATCGGCCCACATGCACTGGCAGATAACTTGGGAAATATCACTTGGGAATTAAATCTGACTTATGGAAAAGGAAAATACAAATTTAATCAAAACTTGTACTGCATCAAACACTGTGTTTATACAGCAAATAACAATATTAATACAAATACAGGTTGTTCGGACTTGCACGAAAATGGAAGAAATATACTTGGTAGTAAGCACCCATGGTAAACAACATTGACGGACACTTCAGTTTGCGATAGGTAGTAGTTAATTTACCGGTAATATTTTCAAATTATTAAAATCCTAATAATTGTAGATACAAGTATTGTGTAATGAATACTATTATAAAATGGATAAACACAGTGCATACCATATGTGCATTTCAGAATGGGAATAGTGACATGAAAACGTAAAAATATTTGAATTGATACTATTTTTATGTACTGCAAACATCTACAGTTTCCAACATTATCCCTAGATTTATCTTTTTTCTTTTTATGTCACGCTTATAAGATGACCCCTACTCTGCATGAATTGAATTTTTAGTAAAAAAACGTCAACTTATAAGCGAATATATACGATACATGTCTAGAGCATGTATGTATATCATTTTTAATACCTTGCAATCACAGAGATTAGTAAGCAGAAGAAAATGTAATGATTTCTCTATTGGTATAGTGAAGCTATACCGTTTTTTTTCACTTTAATGATTTCTCAATTGATATAGTGAAGATGTACCATTCGTTTGAATTCTTCTTCAGATGACCAACATTTTGCATCAAGCCTGTATGTTCTTTCCAGGCCAGACAAGAGCATGCCTAATGTCTCCAATGTTTCTTTATTCAACTTGGCTGGCCTCTTTCCAGTTGACGAAAATATTTCTGAGGCAAATATTCCGGTTGATATTTCAGCATCTTCTGCCAGCTTCTTTGTGTGATTGCCTTGGAATATGTTGATAAACCAGGAAAATTTGCTTACATCAGGATTCATGATCCCATCATATCTGTGAAATTCTTCTGCCAAGATACAAATGTAAAAACAAATTTTTAATACTATTTTTACCTTTGTATTTACCATATTTATTCCATGATAAACCCATGCTTAATGCAAAGCAGCCACACATCCAGTGTTACAAAATTTATATAGAAAATCTTTGATAATAACCCTACCCCAAACATTTTGGCAAATTTATTAGGCTGGTCCATTGTTCTTATCATAGGATAAATACTGTTAATTATGGGTGATTTCAATTTTTACATATCATGTATTCAGGGAAGTTCAATGAATAATCAAGAATGAAAGCACAGACAGCATGCTCACATTTTAATGACCTTTTATTCTTCAAGACACCAATTTTTGAAGTAAAATATGTTTCTTCAATAATACTTACCTGATCATAATTCATTAAGAGTATGACCACTGCCTAAAAAATCCAGCCCTCCCAAGCCTGTTCTTAGTAACAAAAGTGCTAAAAGTCATCTGCCCACCTTGTGGGAGTTAGGCAAGAGTGATCTCCCCTTGGACAGATGGATTAGCACTAAATCTAGTCCATGCTTCAGTTACTACTGGAGTGGATATGCACACTGTCAGGTTTGAAATGTAACTGCAGGGGAGGCTGGGAGGATGTGCCCATATTATGATCGAGCAAGTATTATCAAAAAGAAACAGATTTTACTTCAAAAAATGCTTTTTCAACAAATACATTACCTGATCACAATACATTAGGAAAACAGATAACAGGTGGAGGGAGTTACATACCCTTACCCTGAAGAAGGCCCACTCTCCAAACCCACTAATGTACATGAAGCAGCTTCAAACCTTGTGAAAGATATGGGCTAGAATTAGCATTTCAATATGCCCAGACACGGACTGTAGGGAACAATTTCCCCTCCACAAACCCTGCAGAAACCTTGTCCTGGCCACATAATTGTGAAGCTGCTAAACGACCAGATAAGGTAACCTATTGTGCTGCCGCTATTGGTCAAACAATTGTGGTTTGTGGTTCTATGGGTTAAAGGCCATTTTTCAGCACATGAAAGGCTATACATGGCGCCCAGTATATTTGGTAAAGGAAGAACCCAGGGAACAAAACAGGGTTAGAACCATCGACCCACGGGAAGCTACTGGCAAGCTTTGTCACATACCCATGTATGACCAAATCAAGACTCAAACCTATGCTGACAGAGGTGTTATGTCAGCGATCTGTAAAGATGAGCACCTTAGACCACTCGGCCAACAAGGGCCCATTGGTAAAAGTTGAAACTAAGCCCTTTGGGGATAAAAGATCTCTGAGAGAAAATTGCCTATTAGCTCCATTCCACAACTTGGATAACGTAAGTCAGGGAACAGTTAAGCTCAAATACTATGTTAGTGGTACTGTCCTAACCTCATGAGCTGATATGCACAAGAAACTAATTTTGTCTTGGGCTAGCTCTTTATATGAAGAGCAAATATCCCATTGTAACCAGGATAATAGAGCTTGAGCTGAGATTTTGTCCTTTGCTTCTTTCAATGGTAAAGATACAGCACAGCTCACGTGATTTTTCGGAACCCCACGCATCGCGGTGGGGGTGGAGAGTGAGTGGAGAGGATTAAGAAAACCCCTCCACCATCACTCCACGCATCCTGATGGAGTTGTCGCGGCGTCTTGCGGAGAATAGCCCTGCACACCACGCTTTCTCGCAGAGTCGCATCCAATCACCACTGCGGAGTGGACGTGGTCTCGATAATATCGGCGTGGTTTACTGTTTATCACCCATGCAAGCAGAGGTTGAGAGAGAGAAGGGGGGGGGGGGCACCGATTTATCTACATCGTTATCCCTCTGGGGAGCAATTTGCTAACTTTTTTATACTGAAAAAAACGTAGTAATTCAGTTAATTATAAATATTTCCTTGTTCTAACGAAGATAATGTATCATACATAGTGCCAAATCATATTTAAGATGATGATAACGTAACGACAATGCCTCGCAAACTGTATTAATACTACATTTTGCACAATGAATCTAATTTTTTTTTCTTCAATACTATGTTATCGGAATCTAAACATGCATTCACATTCTTATCTCCTTTTCAGTAAACGCAATACAAAATTTTAATGATCATATGAAAGTCAGTGATATTGTACTACCTGCAATGAAAAGAACGATAAACATCAAACAAATTAATAACAAAGCTGCAGTCATACCTGACTGAAGTGAAACAAAATCGCACAACTTCCGATGGTTACTCCATGCATGAGTACTCATTCACATATTGTACGTTTTTTTCTGACATTCAATCGCTTAAATAAAGCATTATTAAGATTTCACATCGTTATTTTATTTTAAACTGTACTATTTTGCATTAATTACCAAAGTAGCGGGTTTTTTTAAATCACAAATGGTCGCAAAAGGTCATCCTAGATACATGTAGTTGACACGTGCAAGTAACCTAGCAGCCATCAACACTGCTTGTTTTCTTTGATATTGGCGTGTTAATTTCATGTGTTAACTGTTAACCTAAAAGTACAACAGCAGCGCTTCAGCGAGTTTGTTTTCTTTGCCATTGATTTGACAAACTTGCACATCACATGAAATTAATGTTTAACTTTTTCTTTTCTGTTCGTTTTCCTATTGCATAATATGCATAATACAGAAAAATTAGATGAATAATTTTAGATCAATAACTCTTCTTAGTAAAGTCTCTCTCTCTCTCTCTCTCTCTCTCTCTCTCTCTCTCTCTCTCTCATAATGCTTGACATATCAACATTTTTAGTCAATCGTCAGAATTAAAATATTAAAATCTGACTGATTATAAATCTCAACGTAGACAAACTGAAATCTGGAAATGTTCAGTAGTGGTAAAAAAGTAATACCATGCTAGACATTATAGCATTATGGAGCAAAAAAGAAAGAAATTTTCCCACCACTGCACAGGAACTCCCGAGCACGTGCTCTAACGTCATGTGTGTGTTCATGGGCATCCGCAGGAATTTTCTGGAGGGGGGAGGGGAGCCGAAGTAAAAGGGATATATTTATTTTTTTTTTAAAATCGGGGCAGGGACGAGGAAACATGCCCCCCACCCCTGCAGAAACCCAAGTGTGCGTGTGTGTGAGTCGCACATTTTATCCACTGGGCCACAGTAACTCGAGCTCTCTAGCTGTAAAGCAATATACCACATACAGAAACACGCTCAATAACCAAAGGCTCTAACAGTCACAAAACGGGAAATGCATTCTTTACTATCTGCGTAAAAATAATTAAAAGAGTATATTTAATTTTTATATTTTCGCCGCAGAAAAATGAGCAAATAATAGGATACACGTGGAGACAATACATCCATGCAAAATGCTCTAAACTTGTTGGAAATTAAAATCTCTGAACATCTCAGATTTTAGAATTTTCCATATTATTTTTCATTTCAGTAATAAGCCGAGTTCAGATTAATTACTAACAATTACCAAACTTCCGTTGTTAATGGCGGGACCATAATTGCGGTTGTAAAGTAAAACGCACCAAGTCAGATGGCTTCGTGTGATAAAAACACACAGATCCCAAGCTGAAACTTACATCATCCTTTGATGCAAACCATTGTTAATATATATTTTACAACAGTGTTCACAATGGTCACTGCCTTGATTTCTGAAGAACATCCGCTGAAGTCAAGTTTTTATTAGGGAGAGACAATTGAATTTTCCAAGGGGGGGGGGGGGGTAAACGCATGAAAACAATTGTCTTTCTCTGATTTTTGTAGTAGACGTTAATCCGTTCCATATTTCACTTAAAATAAATAAATATTGTGATGAAAGAACAAAAAATATCCCGGTCGAAAAAACAAAACAACATAAAAACCCCATATATTAAATGGTCAGTCCCTTACAGTACACATGCAGTCATAATATTCAGCCTCATGACTCTGCTATTACTGCTTAAAGACTAAGCACTCGGTTTGCTTTTCAGTGTAAATTCAGTGTTTTAGGTTTGTTGGGGGGGTGGGGTAAGCAGAAGCGGATGTCAATTTGGATTTTAATTGTCCATATCTCAGAGAATTACTTTCCTTTGGAACAAAATGATAAATTTATTCTGCTTGAGAAGCTCATCAATGTGTGCTTCTCGTCAAGTCAGTGCATAAGTTTGTTCATATTTCTTTGAAATAAATTAAAATCATAAACTTATTGCAAAAGAAGTCGATCAACCTTTTATAAACAGTAATGTGTACTGAATATACAAGACTTTTGAAATTATTTTTTTATTGTCCAAATATGATCAAAATAAAGACGACTGATTCTTCAAATGGTATCCGGTTGTAAATCACTCTTGACGTCTCAGTCTTTCCATAGGTGGTCTTCATTCATTGGCTGTTCAGATGTCAATCAGTAATGTTGACTAGCCCCTCCACGGTGGAGTTTACATCGGCGTGCCTGCCGAAACGCGGTGCTGATTTGTAGGTATTTATGCCAATTTATGCCTCCACCGCAGAGTGTTATTGCGGAGCTAAAGTGAAGGGGATTAAGTCCCCCACCGCGATGCATGGGGTTCCGAAAAATCACGTGAGCTGTACTGTACATGAGATTTTCCCCTTCTCATCCGCTCAGTTTGCTTCAGGTACCTCTTCAAAACCAATATGGGGTACTGTATATGCCCTTCATGTGAAGAGTCCAATAAGGAAAGAGGCTGCAGAACACAGGAGTGATTCCCCATGGGCAGGAGCCTGTTCTCAGCATTGAAAGCAGGGGCTTTCATAAGTGAAATTTAAACCATTGTGCCAAAAGTGCAGATAGTTCAAATCGAATGACAAGGCATGTATCTCACTGATTCTACCTGCTGTAGCTAGAAATGACTAGGAAGCAGATTTTATATGAAAGAAGAGTCTGTGATGATCTAAACAGTGGTTCAAACGTGCTTTATTGGGACAGGACAGAACCCATGGTAGACTCCATTTCAGACACAGGGTAAAGCCTTTCAGTCAAGACAAAGCAAAATTTGCCACCAGGTCAGAGAGGTCTTTGTTTTGGTTTGTATCCTGACAATTCCATGAAGATCGTGGAATTTTCGCCTGTAATAGATATGAGGGCTAACTTTTTGTCTTCAAAGACGCAAAGGAGATAGTTAGCTATTTGGCTTGCTTTATACGAGTCAGGCATGCAGTTTGAATAATTCCAGATTCATATGAAATATCTGCATTCACGGTACCTTGACCAAGAGAGGAAAGACCAAGACTTTCTTGGGAATTTCTAATGCTAAGTTCAATAGATCATTTATCCATGACTTTTCCTACTTAAAAGGTGCAATCAGAACCAGACGGCACTCTGGTTCCTTTACTTTCTGCAAAACTTTGGGAATCAGAGCAGTTGATGGAATTTTATATGCATTTACACCATTAAAGTTCCTAGAAAGGACATCGACTGCCCAGATTTTCCTGTCTGGGACTCGAGAAACAAAGGTTGGTAGCTTTGCATTCCACCTTATCACAAATAGATCCATGAGAGGTCAAACTCAGCAGAGACCATTCAGTTTCAATTAGCTGATTCCATCAGGACAATGAGTCCACTAGGATATGGATTTGTTGACCATGAAACCACCTGAGAAATTCCCAAAACAAAGGCCAAGATTAGGGGATTTGGTTCCCCTTGCCTTATAATTTACCACAGTGGAGTTGTCAGATAGAATGAACATGCCTATTTAAGACAGGATCTCCTGCCATGATTGAAATGCATTTATTATGACCTTCATCTCCAGGAGATTGATGTGCAATGAATGCTTCTAAATGAAGGCAGGAGGTGGACACCCAGCATGCTGAGCTGGAAACTGTCCAGATTGCAATTCCCAAAGGCTGAATCTCCAAGGGAATACCCACCATAAACCATGTGAGGTTCTTCCATTTGCTGAGATGGAATCTGGAGCATCAGAAAACTGGGATCATCTCATCAAATGGACAAAGCTTCAGTCACCACTGGGACAAGAGATTCATTTGCAGTGGTCTCAAAAACAGACAGCCCAAGATGATGAGATCCAACACTGCACTGAGGAGACCCAACAGGCAAAAAATTCCTGAGTTGAGATGCAGTTCTTTGAAGGAATAGAAGATACTGTCTGGAAGATTTCAAGACATGTCGTTCAAGAAGACAGACCCTGTTCACCTGTATTTGGAACTCCATACCCATGTAGACAAAATGTTGAGCTGGTACAATAATGGATTTGTCCTTTTTGACAAGGAATCCAAGGCAAAGCACAAGTGAAAAAAAGGATTTTAGGTCTTGATCTAGAATATAACCCACCTGGTACTTGTGCAGAATGTTGTCCAGGTAGCTGCAAGTTACAGACATGGAGATAGTCCTGAAATGAGACACTACGCTGACCACAATTCTTATGAAGACCCAGGGACTGATATTCAGACCAATAGGAATGCCATGAATTTGTACACCATATCCCTGAATGCAAAATCTGCCTCCTGAACATGGCTGAGAACCAGTTTCGGTGTCTCCATACTAAACCATGGTGCCTAAATCAAGAGGTTGAGATGCATTCAGTATGTGTATCCCTGACAATCTGGGGCCGATACCAGGCATCTGGGAACAGTGAAACCAGTACCAGGTCAAGACAGAGCTGAGACCAATGAAAGAACTATTCAGTGCCAGTCCAATATACTTCCATGGAACCAATAATGTGTTAGCAGGAGATGGTTCACTGATTCCAGTGATATATGAGCTTAACATGTTTTGGCATCCATGACAGAGCTGGTGCTGGAACTGTCATGGCTGGGTACCAGGCACTATCTGCCACCTGGAAAACTGATCACTGTACCCAATTCCAGAGCCAATTACTTGATAACTGGGCATCCAACACTGGAATGTTGCCATTGCCAGTACCAGTTGTGATGGAGTGTGAGCTTGGGTTCTCAAACACATAAGAATGGGTGATACTGATGCCTTCTGCAATACATGTGATGAAGCCTACCACGATGGAGGGCGAACGCATGTGAGAGTCTAGCTATATTAGGATACTGTAATCTCAAGATGATCACTTTGTGAATCATCAATGGTCCAGGGATGGTATTGGATATCCAGAACTGTATCATGGCTGTAACCATTACCAGATTGGTAGGCCATGACTGGCCGGGAAAGAGATGAGGCCATTGCTGAAGCTGTCCGATGATCCCTGCATGAACCACTGAAGTTCAAAGAATTGTACAATAGCTGTTATGGGCCATGCTGGAATTGTCCAACATGGGTCTGTTATGGCACCTGGCCAACATGGCTCCGTGATTGTCCAGGACTGAAATGAATCCTTAACAGCATCGGACCAGCATGGGTCCATAATGACAATGGGCTGACATGGATCCATAATGGCACCAGACCTACATGGATCCATAATGGCACCAGAATGACATTGGTCTCGAATGGCAGAAGACCAACATGGATCCATAATGGCACCAGACCACGATGGATCTGCAATGGAACCAGACCGACATGGATCCATAATCACACCAGAATGACATTGGTCTCTAATGGCAGAGGACCAACATGGATCCATAATGGCACCAGACCACGATTGATCTGCAATGGCACCAGACCGACATGGATCCATAATAGCACTAGGTCAACATAGGTCCATAATTTCACCAGGCTCACATAGATGTCATGGCACTGAAAATTCAATACTGGATAGAAGACATCTGCTATTTGATGCCTTTGCCAGTGTTATGATGCTGGGACAAGGTAAGATGGGATATTCAATCACTGTACCCATTCGCTTCAGGCATTAGTTGAGGATGTGTTGGAGCTGGTACTGACTGTAGCCAATTAACCACCAATGCTAAAACTGGTCCAGATTGACCGTTGTACCAAGCTGGAACCCAATCACATAGGTACCACTGAAAAAATCTGTTCCAATTGTGGAAGCAAGGGCAGGGCTGCAACTGTGTGTGATGCCAGTGATGATATGGCCCGTTTTGATATTCTTTTGGACCTGTGAGCTCTCCACTTTCAAGTATACAGCAAACGGTTGTTAACTGAGGCAGTAACAATACTGATGGCATCCTCATCCTTCGTGCATTTTCTCGCTTTCTCACACTAGCAAAGGATTGCTGTTTTGCACAAATGACAAATGTATAACTCAAAACTCACCCAATACTCTTCAGACATCACTAACTTAAAGCATTAACACCCCCTGCCCTTAGTCCTGCCCATTGTGTTTACACCTATAATTATGAAGAGCAAAAAGATAGCATATACAGGTGAAATCAGTCAAGTATTGCATGAACTTACTGTGAAGAGGATGCTAATGACAAACACAAATGTCAACAATGATTACATGAACAACATTACACTGTGTAACAATTATTTACAGAATTAATCTACTATGTCAAGTACCATACATGTGATTCTACTGGCGGTTGGCCCAAAATACCGTTTTAAAGGCCGTCTACCGCACATACAGTTTAGTAGTTAAAATCTACCACTTTAAAAAAAAAAGCCAAACACGGTATTTGGTCGCGTTCTGTCAACACAGTAGAGAAACCATCCAGAACCAGTCTACTGGAGACTGGAAATGTTCCACTATTCCAATGACCGGTGCGATGATGCGTGGCAGAGCAATAGGATTAGAATTTTTAATGAACAGCTGACATGTGCAAACAGCAAGCCGCTAAGTGATTATCTTATTGTTGGAATTTGGGGAGTTCAAGGCCAAATGTGGGATGTTTTTTGAAGTGTTATAAGTAATAAAGGGATACAAGGTGGTCCATGAAGTCTACTGAGCCTTTGATGAAAATCGGTGAACCCTTAGCAAAGGGAGGTAAAATGAAGAGACCGACTATAAAAAATGATTTCGGCAGAGACACTAGAGTAAGTATATTGATTTTTGTCTTGTTTAATTGTTATTGTATTGTTCAAGATGTTTTAAGAGGACAGCTCTTACATTTTTTCTTCAATTCATTTGAAAATGCAAAACGTGCTTTCTCACAATTCTAAGAAACCACCAGCTAAGAAATATTACAGGTTCAACATAGTCAGAGTTTCTTCTGACCCTTCACACCCCAACATAAATGTCCAAATATCTAAAATGGGGTGTGAAGGGTCACAGGAAACTCGGACTAAGGTTCAACAATGCTTGAATAAGTCAGAGTTTGAGTGTGTGCAGGCGAGTAGCATAAGTCCTGAGATTGCATTGTGTTTTTCAAAGGTATGCATCTTTTGTATTTCATAAACTATCTGAAGTTTTCATGCACATATATTAAGTTCAAGTCCTAGATAAAATTTATCACTTAAAACTATATCACAAGATAACTAATTTTAAAGTTTGGATAAATTATTCATAACAGCATAAATACATCATGTATTATTTTTCATTTTTATTTCAAGTCTAAATCCATTTTTATTTTTTTTATTTACAGTGGTGAAACTTGCCAACAGATTTTTGGATCTGAACCATGAAGAGAAAGAAGCCCTTGAGGATGAGGCTCAGGAATACATCCCATGTCCAAGTAAGGAACTTCCTTCTTGGGGTGAAAATAGCTTGGAGGAGTATTGGAGAGTAGCCAGCAACTTAACAAAATCAGCAACAGGAAAGCTGAAGTTAGAACTTCTTTGCAGGCTGAACATGGTTGTCCTGTCATTACAACATTCTAATCCTGATACAGAGAGGACATTCTCCATTCTTCGCAAAAGACAAAGGGATTCAAGGGGAAATCTGGACCAGAGAACTATTGACAGCCTGTTAAATGTAAAGCTTAATAATCACAATGAATGTCATCAGTGGTCACTAGACATTGATCTTGTGAATTAAACTAAAAATGCTATTGGATTTTATAAAAGAAAATTCTTTGCAGTGAACTATCAGATAAACAACTTTTCTCTTTTCATTAATTGACAGTATACTGACACATATTAAATTATTATTTTTGTAACATTTTCCATCAAAATCGAATCTGATTCATATTTAAACTTGCTGTTTTATTATAGTATGAAGAGAATACATATTATGGCACACAAAAAAACAGCACTTGTTTTGTTTTCCATCCCCTTGAAATGTCAAATTTATGCCGATAACAAATTTGTAAATCTACTGGTTTGAAATCCTGGTTCTGTCACATGTATGCAAGTACTGAGATTAGAATTGATGAGCTCAAGACCATAAGGCAGGTAATAAAATTGGTGCGAACATGTATACTGTAAGATGCAGTTAGACTAATAAAGTGTGAATTTTTCATCTCGGATAGAACAGAGCGAGAAATAGATACAAAATATAGATGGAGTATTACTTCCCTGTCTGAAAAAAACTCCTTAGCATCATTCCAAATGTAAAAATGCACAGATGTAAAAATGACTTTGCAAAGTTTCCAAAACAGTGTGCTTCCTAGAATAAGCAGAAGTAGTAACTGAAGTATGGATGGAATTTAGTGCCATTCCTCTATTCATGGGGAGATCACTCTTGCCTAACTCCCACCAAGGTGGGCAGATGACTTTTAGCACTTTTGTTGCTAAAAACATGTTTTGGAGGGCTGGGTTTTTGAAGTAGTGGTCATAATCCTAATGTATTAAAATCAAGTAATGTACCTGAAGAAGAAATGTTTCTAATTTACAATACAACATATCCCTGTAATCACCAATTGATACTTTTGATGAAAGTTTATCTTGCTGGGTGGAATGGTGTGAAGCAAGATTGAAGGATTTTCACATTCCTTTGATTTTCAATAATGATATACATGTTTTACATTTCAAAATAGTGACTGGAAATATGTTCACAGGCCACAGATGCACTTGCCAATATGGATATAGAGACCTAGATTAAAGAGAAAAGACACACTTTAAAGTGGCAATACCTCAATCAAAATTTGATGGGAAATTATGAAAATCCCATATACTTTTGGTCTTCTTGATATTTAAGCCCTATACTAAATTTGCTTTTAATACATGAAGTCCTTCAAAGATTATAAAGTGAAAATGAAGTTTAGGAAGCAAAGGCAAACATCTAAATCATACAAGGACCATAACTGAGTAAAACTGACAGAAAATTTAACTTGACCTAGGTCTTCTTCGTATGATGCCCTATCTCAAATTTGATTTAAATTCATGCAGTCCTTCAAAAGTTATTGGGCAGAAATTATATTTGTGATATTGAGAATGTAATGGACAGATGAACAAGGTGAAAACTATCTGGCAGGAGAAAATAAACACTTGGATGCACTAAAGTGTTCCATATGCAGCAGGATCCCCTTGAATTAAAAAATGACATTTGTCCATTAATGTTTTAGAGAAGTAATATTGTAAAACTGTCACCAACAAGTAATATGGTAAAACAGTCCATTTTTTAATATAACTTAATTTCATATATAACATTAAGTAACAATTAGTGACATGTAACAAATTGGCAATTATATGACCATATATTTGTTGGAACATGCTAGGATTTCACATTTTGCACATTTATCCATTCTAATCACAATTTTAATTACATAATAGTGCTACTTCAAATGCAGCCCTTCTAAAATTTTACTGAATTTTCAATTAGACAAAATGTTGACAATTGCAATGAAATGTACACATTTCTCTCGAATTTTCTTCTCGCATTTGTGATGATTCAGAACAAAATATAGCTTATTAAGATTCATGATAATTTGAAATATATTTTTATGTGTGTTCAAACTGTGTGCCCAAAAGACACATGAATACATGCGCAGAGTCCAAGAAAAAAAAGGATGATCCCAAACCAAAATACATCCTTGCAGAAAGCTTATGGCAAGCTTGCAGTAAGCTTACGATGAGCATGTTTGATGTTTTTAAGCTAACAAAGATGCTTGCACAAGCTTGTACAAGCAAGTGCAGGCTTGGCAAGCTAGCTGGATATAGTTGCAAATTTGCACAAGCTTTCATGTTTGCTTCAGAAAGTAAAACTAGCTCATGGCAAGCTTACTGATATATCCTTTTGCTTGTGCAATCTTGTGACTATGTCCAACTAGCATGCACATGCTTGCAGGGGAACATATAAAACTTCTGCAAACTTGTGTAAGCTTGCAGTGAATGAATCAACTTGAATATATTTCGAACACTGGAATATAACTGAATGTTTTGAATGAGTAAGATTGGTTTCCACTTCATTGCTCCCATAAAACTAAGTTATTTAATCATTAAATATACAATATACAGGTAGGTCAAGGAACATCAAACCTTCTCGGCATTTAATAAGTCTTAATCTCTCTTTACAATCCCACAAAAAATACCCCAAAAATCAAACCAAAAAAATTTTTTGCTCATCATTTAATTTTTTGAAAGAATTTATTATAGAAAACATGTACACATAAATATATTTACATGCATATGCAATACATAACAGTATCCTGACTATACTACAATAAGAAAATGAACATGGTAGTTTGTAAATGTTAAATGTATACAGACAAGACTTAGTACAAAAAATCATTTATAATCTCAAGATTCAATGTAACACTATGACACCAAGAATAGCCAGATTCTTTCAAATATTGCTATTAACCAGTGCCTTACATTTCTGTTTATAAATATTGCATTTATAAACTTAACAAAACATTTGGACAGCAGAGTTGTATAATTTTAATGAAAACAAATTTCACGTGAATAAAAAAGTATTATGAAAATATTAGAATTCTGTATGGTTTTTGTTTGAATTGAGTTTTAAATGTGGTTGATCACTTTCATATTTACAATAAAGCACTTTCAACTTTCATGGAATTCACCAGCACCACTTAATGATATTGATACCTCAAAAAAATGCATTTCAATTATTAAACAAATCTGATTGTCAATACATTACTTGACATCTTATTACTGAGTTTGGGCAACCATGTGTTAGCTATATCTCAAAGTTTCTGAGCAAAAAAGCAATAAATACAAAAGGTGTGTTGACTTCTAAATTATTACTTGGCACATTTTGCTTCATTTACAACTTAAATGCAACATAAGTGCATGTAGGCTAACAAGAGCACAGAAGAAACTGAGTTTGGTAATTATATATCACTAAATCTGTGTCAAATATAAATTTTTACTCATATTCAGGTTACCTGCAGGAAACATAGATTATCTATTAATTTCCAGTAATTCCATTTTGTTAGATAACTAATATTATGACCAGGTTTACACCAAAGTTTTGATTGTGCTAATATTAAAACTTTCAATAATAATAATAATAATAATAATAATAATAAAAATAATAATAATATTAATAAACTACTCGTTTATTCATCAAGATAAGCAAATGCCTGTATTCCTTATAAGTTTTCATACATTATCAATGATTAAAATATGAGTATTTTCTTACCAGAAATGGGGGGGGGGGGGGCGGGGAATCAATAATGATTTATACAATTTCATGCTTAATCTTCTGTTTTTCGTTTCTTCTTCTTATCAAACATGTTATGCCTGTCCCTGTTATTGTTACTGTATAATTGTCAGTTCTTTCCATACTGAATAAAAACTAAAAATGTATATATCCTGGAAAAATTATTGTTTTCTTTGAGAGAGAGAGAGAGAGAGAGACAGAGAAAGAGAGAGAGAGAGTCCCACCCAATTCTGCTCACATGCTATAATGGATTAAGCTACTAAATTTCAGTTTAAATAAAAAAATAGAATATTTAAATAATAAAATCACATAAGATGAAATGCTCTTTTTTTTTTTTGCTACAGAGACCCAATTCGGTAATGGAGAGTACCGGCGGTTATTTCCCTTATTGACAGCTGTGAGACTGGTTTACTGAAAATGAAATATTCATGCAACTTATTGGCCATAATTTGCACACAGAACTACTGCGGCAGCCTCGTTCTCAAATAGGCACAATTTTTAATTTTTCTTGATTTTGTTAATGATTTTTTTCATTGCTAATTTTGGAAATTCTGTTGCAAGCAATACTAATACATGTATACATGTACTAGGTCATGAAGTTACCATGTCGGTGAATAAAGTCAAGATTATGGTTGCATTTTAATTTTATCTATGGGACTGCAGTTAGGCGGGCACATTATATTGTAGCTGCGCTGTTTTGCCCCCACGATCTCATGTGTTAGATGAAATGACCTTATAATCTTGCAGCACATAATCATTCAGTCAATAATTGTGCAAATCAGTATTATTTACTGCTTTGCCTACCAAAATGCAGTAATTGATGCAATAGTGTGGTCAGTCATTCATCAACAATAGGGTGATGAGGTTTGCAAATTATATGCGCACCTGTTATCACTTTTCCATTTTGTTGGACTGGTTGGGGGGTCTCAGAAAGCAGAATTGAGCAAATTTCTGCACATTTAATCAAAGAAGGGCATTTTCCCATACATCCTAAGAGAAAAATAGGGAGTTCCAGACTACATACGTTAATATGGACCCCACCATTTAATTTTCTGAATGGGGGTGGCAGGGGAAGGCCTGCACATTTTTTAACAAAATACTTCTGCCCTAAAAAATAAATGCTTGAAAAAACTATTCATGCTCAGATTTATAGACAAACCATTATATCCATTATATTAGTTGACAAAAATTAATTATCTTGAGGCAACTAATATAAAGAGAATCCTTTATAATTATGGTACGAAAAATTCTTGCCCTTGATTGCAACTCCATAGTTAGCTTCCTTGATTAGTGGAATAGTCAAATATTCTGACAAAACCTTGATGGTCTTGAAAACTTTGTACTCTATTCTTTTTTTGCAATGTACCTATAGAGTCAAGTCCATATACTGAAGTACCTATAGAGTCAAGTCCATATACTGAAGTACATCTTTTATTGTATGTCTATCCATTCATAGATATGCAGCATATTTTCTTGTCATCATTCTAGGTCATTGTTGGTCTTTCTTTTGTCATCAGTGTTTGTGCAGTTATGCAGTAACTTTACAACCTGTGGAAGGTCCTCAATGCTGTAACTAAAACATTAATCTTTGATACTTAGACTTTATTATTTCAGTTTATGTATAACTTATGAGTTTATTGATATTTTTTTATTTCTTTTTCAGAGTTCTGATGAGACTTGTGCCAGAATATGAAGTATATTTAATCCGGGGTCAACTGTTTCAGGTAATTCATGTATCATTGAGCCAACCCAGAAAACTTACAATTGCCCTGCTTGACTGCTTCTTTACTAAAGAAATGCTGGCAAGATCAAATGGAAAGGGGACAAGGAATGTCCTTAATGCTACCTTTCAAACTAACCCCCTGCCAGCCATTGTAATTCAAACTATAAAAGAATTTGTTCTGGAACCTTTTTAAAAGAAATTAGGAGGAGAACCCTGCCTTACTGAAGCAAACTTCAATGAAGTGATAAACAATAAATGTGATAAATCTTGCAGGGAATTAAAGTCCAATTAATATCTACTGCACTTGTTTACCTTTGTTTTTACTTTTTATAATGCTTAAACCAATGACATTCCATAATTTTTGGTATGATTTCATTCACAAAGTTGGTGTTAATTTTGATTTATGTTTTCATACAACAACACAAAAGTTATTTTGATTCAATAGCTGGTTAAAATTTGTATTTTTGAAAGCTCACAAGATTGTAGCAAGAAAGCTGTGCAAGCTTGCCACAAGCTAGTGACAAGCTTGTGCAAGCTAGTAACAAGCTTGTGCAAGCTTCAGACCTGCCAACCCTAAAGAGACATTCTCAGTAAGTCAGTCGAAAGTTTTCAGTAAGTTGGACCAATTTTCAGCAAGGTGTAAAAAATATCAAGTACTGGCAACAAGTACAGGTTTAACAACCTTTACAGTTTATTTCCGTATTATAACTAAAAACTTACACTATACAGCTACTGTTGTGACTAGTATGTGGTGCTTTTGCACTTTCTGAGAAACTTCTAGTCAAACTCCATATTGAAGCATTCTCCTCCCTTCACTTTCATGACTAGTATTGCTTCCAAGGTATCAAATGACATAGATGGATTTTGAGTGTTTTTTTACAACAAACGAGAACACCCTCTCACAACCTGCATTTGAATGTGGAACAATAAGCACATTCTTCACGATGCTGGACAAAAATTTGTATTTCAGCTGGCCATTTGCATACTTGAGTTTACTAATGAGATTCCATTGCTTGACAACTCTGTCAGTGTTTAAGATCTCAGGATTCAATTCATCTACTTGGTAATTCAAAAACTCTGCTTCCAAGTTGTCTTGCCAGTTGGTTTCTGAACCTACTGTAAAGTGTATCATCTGACTTTTGTTTCTTACAGTCATGATAATCAATATCAGTAAGTTCCTTGGCCTGTGAAATATTTGTTGGCTTTACAAATCTGACCAGCAATTGTTTGAATAATTCAAGCATGTTTTCTCTAAGTCTGTGGATCATGGGCTCTTCCTGCTGCAGGATTAGGTTATGCTTGTTAAATAATGGAATTATGTGGTCTCGGAATAAGCAATAAAGCTTCACCCTCTGGGACCGCAAAGCCATACACGCACTCCTAGCCTTTTCCTCTCTGTAACTGATTTTCTCAGGGTCCCTCCCGTCATTTCTAACTGATGGTGTCTGAAATCCAGTCTGAGCCTTTTCAACGAATTTCTGGGATTTAGCTTTCTCTAAGGAACTTTTCTTGGGTTTTGTTTTCTCAGTCTTTCCTGCTGAGATAGACTTGGAGGTCGTACTAGCCTGACTTCTAGATTGATCACAGCTCAAAGTTTTGATGCATGTACTTGCTCTGTATCTATTTCCTTCTTTGTCCTTTGTACTAGATACCTTCACTGACCTGCTGCTTTAGGCTTTAGCCCTTTTGCCTCTAACCTCTTGTTTCTTGGTTTCTCTCTCAAAATATATTTGTAAAGGTTCCCACTGTTCCAGCAGTCTCTTTATGCCTTCACCAAGAGACAACCATCTTGTTACACAATGCTTCAATATTTTTGTCTGCTCTTTTCCATAAAGCGTCTGAAGACCTTTCAGTTCCATTTGTCTATTCAAACTTTTATCCAAATAAATGATATGTCCACTAACCAGTCATCAAAACTCATAGGTAGTTTATGAGCCCCCTTTTTAGCTGCTAAATGTATCAAATGGCATGAACATCCACTTAAGTACACAGAGGGATTCACTTTAGCTATATGTCCAAACACACCTTTATTGCAACATGTCATCACTGAAGCATTGTCTGATTAAAATCCAATAGTTATTCCAGCTTACATTTCTCTTTTTCAAATAATCATTCAATAATGTGAAAATATTTTCCCCAGTAGAGGCTCCATCACATGTTGGAACTGACAAAAGTGCTTCAGTTACAACCCCCTCTGTATGATCAAAATATCTAACAACAATTGGGTACAACTTCTCAGAATCATTGCTACCATCAGTTGCTATATGAAAGGCTGAGATGAAATATTGCTTACAATGTCTTCCTGAATTGACTTGCAGTGTTGTAATACAATAGCAGTAGTTTTTGTTTTACCACACTGATAACTATTTGCTACTGACGATTTTGGAAACATGCATTTGAATAGTTTAGAAGCATGGTCTGATGCAGCAAGTGCAACATTATGCTCAACCAAAAAGTTTGTAAAATAAACTTCAGCCTTTATGACCTCCAGTTCAGTTTCTGGTTCCAAATCCCATAGAGGTCAGCGACTTACAAGTTGACTTCATTGCAACATATTCTGTGTGCTATTTGGAATTCACGTGGCGGCGACAGTCATCTTGCCCACCGTGGGCAATATTCAAGTCGACACGACATAATGTGCAATAAATGTAATGGTCGCCTTTCTTGCTTTTTTCTAAGCATGACCAAGTATCTGAGTAATCTTTTTTATACTTTTGTGACCACAGTTTTAATTTTTACGTGGCTGATTGTCCTTTCCACCTTCAACGCATTCTCATTTGGATGACATTTTCAGACGACCGGATGACAAAACGAAAAAGCGAAATCTTGATTAGGTACACACTTTTCATGAACAACATAGGCAGGTTTAAGCGTCTGAGGTACCACTATATAGTTAGTCTGGTTCCCTAACAAAATCCACTCAGTCTAAGATGAAACCACGGATCCGAACATGGAGTCTGATATGAAAATCCGGATCCGGACCGAACCATGACAAAAATATCCGGAATAGACGAAAACGATCATATTTTCATAAGTTTTGCTATTATTCCGTAAGTCCGTAATTTTAGCGTCATTTTTGTAAGACTTACGGCAAAATCGTAAGGGTTGGCAGGTCTGAAGCTTGTACATGCATATCGTATCATCTTTGTAAATAAGTAGCAAGCTTGTGCAAGCTTGTACATGCATATTTTATTATCTTTGTAAATAAGTAGCAAGCTTAAGCACATGCATAGTTATTGTACTCTCTTGTTAAATAAGTTTGTACAAGCTTGCAAAATAAGCATGCACAAGCTTGCCGCAATGTTCCAAATCCAAACTTGCATTAAGATTTATAAATTAGCTTGCAGAAAGCTTGCCGCAAGCTTGTAAAACAAGCTTGCAATTTTGGTTTGGGATATTCCAATCGTCAGAAGTGGACTATGGTATCAGACTGGGATCATGTTTTTTTTTATTGTAGACCTCCAGTTAGTTGGAGGAGGGAATGTCTTTGAACTGGGGACTAGCACCAGGAAAAGATATAGCAATGCAACAATAGCAGAAAGTGTATTGCTGCTATTAAATTTTATTTTTCTCTGCGTTCAAACTGTACATAAACAATGCACAAGCATTATTCTTGAAAAGTTTTTAATAATAGACGACTACTCAAATGATTCCCATCTACGATTCTTTTATATATAAAAAAGCTGTGCCTTAGATCTTGGTAACTAGTTCAGAAGGAACAGAGTAAGGGGTCACCACTAGGTTTGTCACCATAAGCATGACTGTCATATCATCCCCCTCCCTCTTGATGGGATTGTATACAAGAGTAAATAGGACTCTGCCCTGGATGAGGTGGGTTTTTTTCAACAATGACAAATTTTTACCAAGCCTCTGCAACAATTATTTAAAGTAGTTAAAATCACATTATGTGATACAGAAACTAGAACTTAGTAGTTGATAATGCCAGAAAATGACCACTCTTCTTTTGTGCTGTGACAACATTCGTAAACAATGAGTAAAATATAGGTCCGTTATTTATTTCTTGATATTTGTTATTATTTTTTATAACTATTTGTAATTAAAGTACTGAACTTGTATTTTACAGGATTCATGAATTCATGAAGCCTGAAAATAAATTACACACTGTAGGAATGTAGCAAAGGCCATTCATGCAGTATGTAATTGACATTCAAGTTCCATGACTTCATGAATCATGTAAATCATGATGTTCAATCCACGAAGTCTATAATCAATTTTCAAGCTTCATGACTTCATGAATCCTATAAAATATGATTGTAATACCTGCAAAGATTTTCAACAGTTATGGGGATATTTCCAGAGATATTTGGAATCATATTACCTTTTGAAAATTCATGGGTCATGGGTCATTGTGCCTAAAATAAACCTACAGCAACTTTTTAATGCTTAAGGTGAATATAACTATACTTTGCATATTAGAAGAATGTTGAATGACTGTGATTTCATATTTTCATTAGTATCAATTTTCGTGGGTTAAAAAAAATCGATGCTTTCATCCCTACTAAAATTTTTAGATTGGGGTCATATTATCTCCATAGAATGATACATAATAGGATGCCCTTCAAAATACAATGAATTCACAGTATTATCTTAATTTTGCCAGGTTTACATAACCAGATGAGTCATTTTATTTTGTAAACTGATTTTCTGGTCAGTAAAACACAACACTGCAACATTTACCATACTTAATGTGTATACAGTATATAATAACCTAAACAATGCCATTAAATCGAACTGATTTGAAACTCGAATGAAAATATCACAAAAACACACATCTTAAAACAAAAAAGATGTTTCTTTGTGAAAAACAAATTTGGACTGAGAAACGCATTTAATGTTAAGTTCTCATACTATCGTGTAAAACTTGTCTCGAGCATTACATGAAAAACTAATTTGAATTATTTTTATTTTCCCAATCAGAGACCGACTTTTTAACATAGATTTAGAAACAAGTGTAATGGCCTTGATGCACGTCTAAACTTCGTTCTTTTTTTCTAAAAATCAGAACAAGTGTATTTGTTTCAAGCTATATTCCATCCCCTCCGTCTCTCTTTCTCTCCCAGCCTATAACCCCCCACCCCCACCCTCCAACTGCATTGAATAATAAGCAAATAGAGTAGAAGTCTTAAATGACTTAAATTTGGGCAGTTCCTAGCAGCCACTGGTCAATGTCACGCTTCAATGTTTCAAAATAAAAACTGCTGAATGAAAATGTTTCTTGTTGTCACAAAATCAAACGCTTTAAAACTAAGAAGATATTAGTTTGTGAAGAACAAATTTAAACACAGAAATGCATAGCTGTTAAGTTTTTATATTATCAGGCAAAACTGGTTTCTAGTGGTATATAAAGAAAACTATACCACATGGCATCATAACTCAAAAAGTTGTGTGAATTTCCACCAAGTGGTTCAGGAGATTTGCTAATAGACAGTTGACCAGACAGATGGACAGTACCATAATATCCCTCATTTAGAAATTGTGTGAGGATAATGATATGATCATCTAAAAAAAAGCTGTTAGATGAATTATGATCTTTGATACAACTACCGGTATGTTCAAGTGCAGTCATTAAACTTACTCTTGTTTTTCCATTCATCTGAGAGACAAAAATGTCTATCAGGAGCAAATGATGATGTCCAGCCTGCTTTGTAGTAATATTCACATTCCACCTTATCTTTGTCATTCTTTTCCTGGAGTACAGCATATCTGTAGTAAAATCCTTTCCCAAAAACTATCTCCCTTCTGATGTTTAGACTGATCTGCATTTCATCAAACTCCTTCACATGTCTGAGAATAAAATATTAGTCATCATTTCTTCAGCAAGAGAGTTTTTACTGCAGTTGCAAACACCAAGTATGATGATTTGTTTTGTTTTTTATTGTTCTTTTTGCATGTTATGGTATCTGGAGAAATTGCAAAATGGTTGACTTGTTTTTTAAACAGGATACAAGAAATTCTATTAAAGGTTTTCTGAGAACTGTATTCTGTGAATGTAAATATAAATATTCTTTTTTATAGCAGTTCTGAATGTGTCCGATATCAGTTGATGCATGAAGCCCTGGATAATTATGTGCTTACACACTATCACAAGTTTGATGCCCATCTCTGGTAATGCAATGATATGTCACAGTGGTGACTTATTCATAGTCGAATGTTTTTTTAAATGTTCTCCAGTTTATTTCACCTCTGACCACTTCACACCAACATCTGCAGGATCTATTCTAGCACTGAAACTTTATGGGGGATCCCCTATTAATTTGAGAGATTTTCTAAATATATGAGGGATTTAATGAAGAAATAAAGCTACAGCTAGCAAATATGATATCTAATTTTTGCACATTGAGATGATTTTTTGGGTGTAATTTTTAAAAAATTACCATGAATCCTGCAATCACGCAGATTAAAATAGACCCAGCATCTGAGTCGCAGAGAGTACATAAGTTCTTAGAAGTTAAAAGATTGCAGTGAAAACAAGTTTAAACATAATGCTAAATGGATTTAGATAGAGGAGTATACAGAATTAATCCATTTCATGCCAATCAGTTCAACATGGCAAAAAAGTCATGGTCATATCTTGACTTTGATGTTACATAGAATATTCAATGAATCGCCTCCTTCATAAAAGATAGAAAGCTATTTGAGAGAATGTAATATAATGACAATAACACTTAATATAGAAAGCAAGTATGAAAGCATGTGATATACTGATAATAAAATTAAATTACAAAAAGAAAGATTGAGTATTCAAATTGTATTGGCATTCAAATATAGTTGCCCGAGAGATACATTGAGAACAGAGATTACAGAATGACTATTCACTTAGAATTATATAATAATGACCCAATTCAACAACAGAGGACAAGTTAATGTAATTAGTAAGTATACAAATTCATTCAATACACAAAAATATAAAGAAACATTTGACAAATATATTATAAATATACTTGAAATCACTCAGGCCTGATTCTTATGTTAACATAAAAGGAAACAACGGTGAAATTCATCAACAATCTGAGAGATAACATCACTGATATCAAATTAATTATGAACCAACAGGATTTACATTATAAATTTAACACAGTTTCAATATGAATACATACTCAAAAAGAGAACAGAAATGAGTTGTAGCTGAAGAAACGGGTATGGGTTGGGAGGGATTTTCAAAGTTACTCTATGAAGTCTCAGGCTTGACTCAACTTTTTGAACTGTGCTAAGTGCATGTGTGTATGATCTTGTATACTGACCTAATATGTGAGAGTGTTAACCCATCAAAACACCAGGTATTATTCGCTACCAATAAATTTCACGTGCTAGTCACTGATATAGCATGAAGCACGACTGATGAGTGAAACTAATGTGAGTATTCACTCGGGTCACTAATGTTGCACACACACACACACACACACACACATATATATATATATACATATACACAAATACATATACACACACACACACACATATATGCTTGAGCATCAGCACTTAATGCTTGAGCATCAGCACTTAATTATGTATTTTGACATCCAAAATTGATCAACTGAGAATTTGATCTTTGAAGTAAAATCAACAGCTTGCAGCATTAGTTTATCTAATGATCTGACATCCATTTACTTGTATAAAAATGTGTATCTTTATACTAGCTAATATATAAAGTTTTATATATGCAACAATTGTTCCACAGAACCTGATGTCTCACCTGCATCCATATATTGATGTATCACCCCTGACTTGTGAAAACTTTAACACAAAACTTCAGCACTGCTAACACTGCTGCTGTTGCCAAAAAGTGAAACCTATGTCTCGCTATGGTAACAGTGGTAAGACAAAAAATTATATTACCTCACACGCCGCATGTGGTTTTCATTGGATTCAAAGCCTCCAAACTCTTTAAGTTTGGTCTTGATAAGTACTTTGTCCTTTTTCAGATCCAACTTTAAATCTGGTGAAACCAGAACACGAAAATGAATAGTAATGTAACTTTCATGCCTGAAAGAAAAAAGAAATATTTTCCTTGTAAATTAGGTATCTTGAAGATGTAAACTGCCAAAGTACATCTTAATCTAAATACACGTATATGTACACTTTTATACATGGTACAAACTAAAACACAGTACTGGAATCAAAGAGAAAAAAGTGTTACCAACTAAATACAACAAAATATGGTATTGACATCAAGAAGGAAATTATTTTATTAGCTAAAACAAATGGACACATCAATGCACATAACAAAGATTTGGTAATGTAATATTAGCACGACCTAGGATGTCATAAAAAAACGAGTGTTTGTAAAACACATATTCCCATGTTCTCATGCTATGTCCCACAACCACCCAAAATCTGTGCCCCTAAGACAAGACCCGGAGGAGTATGAATAGACCCATATGCCATTTTTATTGGCATATCTGAATTGATCTTTTCATGCTGAGTAACTATATGTAAGGTTATGTGTTGATGTTGATCAATACTTCCCAAGTTATGACGCAGTGGCCAAGTCCCAAAGGGCAGAAATGGATAATGGGGTCATTGTCAGCTGCATGTATTAAAGTGTCTTTTCATTCTCAGTAAGTATGTGGTTATAGGATGGGGATGTTACAAGTTTCCTAGTTATGACCCAGGAGCTTAGTCCTTAGGAGTTAGGCATGGCCCCTGGGGTCAATATCAGTTACATATATAACTTTGTCTTTTCATGACCAGTAATAAGATCATAGGGTGGGAATCTCAACAGTTATTTTTGATCCAGGGGTCAAGTCCCTGGGTTGAGAATCAACCCAGAGGTCAAAGTCAGCTGCAGATATGAATGCATCTTTTGATGCCAAATAAGTCTATATATAGTTACAGAGTGGAGATCTCAATGGTTCAGGGGCTTTAATATAATCCATATATTCCAAGATCATTTCATTAATATGCATGGATCCCACACGCTATCAAACTCAAATTTGATTACACAAACCTAAATTTGACGTTTCATCAAAATCCAACCAAAAATCTGACTTTCAGAGTGGTATCAAGCTCTGCCAATAAGATGCAAGATTACCTCGTATATATGCATGGAGTTTGCTCATTTTCAAAACTCATCCTAGATCTTGAAGATACAAGCCAATAAGCCAAGTCTGCTTATAATTTGGATCAAAATTATGACTCCCAGAAAGGTAACAAACTCAGCCAATTAGATGCAAGATCGCCTCATTAATATGCATGCATCTTGCTCATTATCAAATCTATCCAAGATCATTAAGACACAAACATATATTCCAACAGTGATCAAAACTAGATCAGAAATATGGCCTCCAAAGTGGTAACATGCTTTGCCAATCAGATGCAATATCACTTCATTAGTATGTGTGGATCTCATTCATTACTGAATTCATCTGAGATCTTGATGATATAAGCATATATTCCAAGTTTGATCAAAATTGGATCAGAAATATGGGCTCCAGAGTGATAATAAGGTAAGCCATTCAGATGCAAGATCACCTCATTAATATGTATGGATCTTCCTCATTATCAAACTCTTGTATACCTATATTCCAAGTTTGATCAAAATCAGACCAGAAATATGGCCTCCAGAATGGTAATAAACTAAACCAAACAGATGCAAGAGCACCTCATTAGTAAGTGTGTATCTTGCTCATTAGTGAACACTTCCAAGACCTTGATGATATAAGCACATATTCCATGTTTTATCAAAATGCAGCCTCGAGATTGCAAACATACTCAGCCAATCAGATGCAAGACAATGCCATTACAGATGACGTATGACAGACACAGGGTCATACCATGATCTTACAGCTGGGTGAACTATAATATAAGCCAGGCATGTCCAACCCGCGGCCCACAGGCCGCATGCAGCCCAGTCCTTCACAATGTGCAGCCCAGGGCCATGTAGGCAGTCCTACTATTTTGAAAATTGCACAGTGACAAGGAACTGTTCTTGCTCATGTGGCATGTGACCTTAAGCATTTTATATGTTTTGGCCCCCAGCACGTCACAGAATGAACTGGCTTAGCTTCATAAAAATTCATGCCAAGTAAGAAGAAAATCAATTAAGGGGTTACAAAATATAAGCAAAATGTAGTAATTTTAATTGTGTTATACTTATCTGTTGCGATCGTGTAGCTTACACTTTTCCGGATGGAAAATACCCTCAACTGTATGATGAGAATTCATCCTCCCATAGGGCAAGTTTCTGGAAAGATCCAAAGTCTAACCCATGACCCTGGCCCATGTGCACTAGCCCTCATTTTTTTTCAGGACAGAGCCTTAAAACTAGCGAGACATCAGTGTGGGGTGGGAGAAGGGAATCTGGCAACAGCAACAGGTAAGTATCACATCATTAAAATTAGTTTTACCCTGCCCAAAAAAACTGCATTTTAATATCAGCAATACATAACCTGTCACTACTGCATAGCTGAATTTACCAGTTTAGTTTGTGGCTGATGATCCCACAAACTGGTGAAGGAAAAAAGAAGGAATACTCATCCTTACTGTAGAAGTGTAGACTACTGTTGGAATTGGTATCTGCATGGGACACTTTCTGTGATACTACTATCGACCACAAGAAAATATGCCTTTCGCTATGGTGAGCCAAGGAGTGAAGGTAGATGGAGTAGGTTTTTTTGAGATCACCAAGATGCATCTTTCATCACATGCTCTACAGATGAATGAGTTAGTCAGGCCCATGAGGTGGCAATGGCTTGAACCTCATGGGCTTTAATCTTCACAAATGAAAGGTCCCTCTCAGTAAGGGACTGATAAGCTCTCTTGATAGTGTGGTGAAAGCCACAATATCAGCCAAACCCTTAAGGGGGAGGAAAAGACACTTCTTACAATTTCTTCTCCCTTTAGAAGCTGCCAAATACAAATCCAAAGCCCTAATTGGGCATAAAAGTCAATGTTGATCATCCCCAGCACAGAAATGAATGAGACTGGGGATCTCAGTTTGGAGTGGAACAACCGATGGAAGCTGGTAAAGGAGAGAAACTGACTCATAATTTCCACTGAACCAAAGACAGCCGGGTTCTATTTGTCTCATGGACGGTAAGGTGAGCAAGAAAACCGTCTTAAGGATAATGCTCTCGAAAGAAGCTTCATCCAAAGGTTCATAGAGGATTTTAGTTAGAGACCACAAGACATACGAGAGACTCCATCTAGACCTTAGTGAGCAAGACACCAGTCTTTGCAGCTCAAAATACCTGATCAAGTCAGCTATGTGAGAGTCAGCATCAATGTCCAGGCCTTTTGAAAATCTGAGTGGTTGGATAGGGTTGCCCTATAGCCCTTGATAGTAGAAACCAAGCATTGTTTCTCTTCAAAAAGGAAGAGAAGAAATTCAGCCACTGTGCTCAGAGAGGGACAGCAAGGATCAACACATTTCCAACTGCACCAATCACAAAAGATTCTCCATTTGGTACCATAGACCTTGGACATAGATCGTCTCCTGGACTGAACAATGCGTATGGCAATTTTGCTAAAAAACTTATCCTGTGAAGGAGAGAGCCTCTGTCCTGAGACAGAAGGTCACTCCTCTGGGGTAATGTGCCACTACCAACAGTTCCAGAAGATCATTCAACCTCAATTGCTGAGGTCACAGAGGGGCTATCATAATGAGCTGAGCAATGGGGTTCCTACGTTTTTGAAGTACTTGTGGAATCATCCTGAAGGGTGACAAGGCATAAGCGAACAGATGATCCCACTTCAGGCTGAAAGTGTCCAATGGGGAACATAAAAAGGGAGCTTGTTATTTAGCCTTGTCACAAACAAGTTCACCAAGGGTTTCCCCCAAAGTCTGAACAAGGAATCTGCTATGGATTTGTGCAGAGACCATTCCGTGAGGACTCTCTTGCCCCTCTTGGACAGACTGTCCACCAAAATATTCTTTTTACCGAGAATGTGGTAAACTCAGTGGGTAATCCCTTCTGAAGTTGCCCAGCAAAGGAGGTTCCCAAACCTCCATGCAGAGAAGGGGCATGTGTGCCTCCTTGTTGCTTGATGTATGCTACCACTGCTGCATTTCTGGGAGACCATCACACAGCGACTTCTTATATTATTGATGCACCCCTGAAGAGCTAAGAACACTGCCCTCATTTCCAAATTGTTGATGTGGATGGCAGATTCTTCCTGGGACCATGAATCTTGAAGAATTAGCCCTTCCAGCTCCAGATGAGCACGACACCTGGAATCTGATGCATCTGCGAACAGAGAAGAGTGGGTTCATGGGCATGCATGGAGATTCCGGAAAGAAACTGGTCCCAATTCGTCCACTAAATCAGATGATAGTGAAAATCCTGACCTAGAAAAATCTGAGCAGTCAGAGGGTCCCTGCGTGGTTTCCAGTTTGCTAGAAGGAGAAACTGGATAGGGCACAAGTGCAATCTGCCTTGGGAAACCAGGCCCACTGTGTAGTTCAAGGTCCATAGACGAGATTCAAATAGATGAGCCAACAACACGGTCTTGGCTCTCAATGCCTCCAACAGGGTCAAGATCTTGTCTTCTCTGTCCTGAGGGACAGGGGGAAGGGCTTGCAAACTTCCTCCCTGGGCCATTGCAGTGTGCCCTTCTAGGGCCTGACTGCCAAGGTAGAGCTCTGAATTGGGGTTGTTGCCTGGACTGGGGCTGCGTGGCTTTGAAGAACTTCGCTGATGAACCCTGTGGGCAGTCAAGATGATTCTGCTTCTTGGCCAGTTGTGATGGGCCAGGAGTGGATGTGAGGCAATAGTGTTGCAGGCCTCTCAAATCCTGGGAAGCCAGAGGGAATGAGTCCTCTGGAAAGGGTCTCTGGCTCCAGTGGAACAGCTCAGACGGTTCTTACTGTGCTTTAGTAAGACCTTAAATGTGTCCAGGGCAACATCCTTGCAAAGGCGAATAAGCTCCATTGATAAAGCCATGGACATTGATAATGCATGCCTCGATGTTATGGCCAGTGCTTCTAACAAACGTTGAAGGGCAGCTGGTGACAGTGATTCCTCCTTCTGCAGGCTGAAAAAGGCTACAGAAAAAAGTTTGGCATTACAGAGACCTAGTTCTAAATCCTCCAGGGGTTTAACTGGAAGGCAAGACCATATCCCTGTGGAAATACCCACTTGTGCTGCTCCAGCATCCAAAGTGTGTGTGTGTGACGGGAGGTGGGGGGGGTAGGGCCAGCAAGGGGTGTGAACTCTATAAACTAGCTGCAGATACCAAAGGTGGGAGGTGGGGACAGACCACCCCTTACACTGTCTTACAAACTTCTGGCCCTTACTAAGCTTTTGGGATAATAGGGACCTCGACCCATAACTCCTCATGCAGAGCTAAAGGACTGTCCCTAATGGCAGACTTGGCAGGTTGATGAGAGCAACTCTCAACCCTCCTGAAGTGTTTGGGGGGAAAAAGTCTGTCCCCCACTCCTCCTTTTTGACACTACTTTGTAAGATGGCAATGACAGCCCACAGACCACAACATCAATCACTACCAAGGGGCAAAGACCCTGAAGTCCATGGCTGCATGCAGGGGAAGGAGCAATCACTTCCCTGCAATGCAAGGTCCCACATCCCATAGGGATTTAGCGGGATTATAGGAGAGTGGAGGATGCTGATCTGATCCCCTACCCTAATCTGGCATCTGTATGCCAATTATCAATCCCAAGTGGGATTCAACGGTAGGCTGGAGAGAGGGGGATCTTGACCCAATCCGTATTCCCGTACGGATGGGGTCTCCAATGACCAGTGACCCATACTCATAATCTGGTGTCTGGTCACAGGTCAATAACCAGTCAGGAGACTGATACATAGGAAGACTCTTCCTCAGACCTTATGGACTTCTATCATAGCTCTCTCTTTTCCAGGTGGCTTGATCCTGTTGCCAACAATGGGCTCAGTGACTGAAAGGGTGCTGCTCCTCCCTCATAGGGAAGAGGGGTAGGACACAATTCACTTTTAGTCAACACCAAGCTGTGGGTCAGTAGAGAGTGCTGCTCCTCCCTAATGGAGGAGGGTGCAACTCACTCTCTGCCCTATGGGACTGAAGAGGGTGTTGCTCCTCCCTCAAAAAAGGGTGGAATTCCCTCTCAGCCCAATATGATTGGTGAAGGTGCTGCTCACTCTCTGCCCACTTATATCCTCCCTTTGGGAGGTGCCCTATATGCCTTATATGTCTACTTTTCCAATCCTACGCAGAGACCCACGAAAAAACCTGAAAATTCTGAGGAAGAAGAGGAAGGCCCTTTCTTGCTCACTTTGTAAGTTTGTCTATTTTCAGCGAGGTCACTGACCCAGTCTGGTCAGAGACTGCAAAAAGGACAACCATCTGTCCTTTACAATTTGTACAAGCTACCCTTTCTTTTGCATTTTGAAGCATTTAGATAGAAATGCAGTGCCCTAACTGGGCATAAAAGCCATATCTTGATCATCTCCAGTATAGATTCAACTGAGACTGGGAATTTTTATAGGTGATGGGGCTACCAAAGGAGGGAAACGGATTCATAATTGCCATTAAACCGGAGACAGCCAGTGTCAACATACAATGCATGAATATCGCTGCGTCTTCTCGCAGACACCAAAGTGAGTAAAAGCACAGTCTTGAGTGCGAGGTCCTGGATGAAAGCCTTGCTCAACGGTTCATAGGGGGTTTTGATTAAGGACAATAAAACACAAGATAGATTCCATCTGGGTGTAAGAGAGCGGGAGACAGGTCTCTGCAGCTCAAATTACTTAATGAGATCAGCAAGGTGCCAATCTGAACTGATTGCTGAGCCCTTAGAGAAATTAGGTGTGTTGGAAATGACAGCTCTATAGCCCTTGATAGTTGATATTGAACATCTTTTGTTCTCAAATGGAACAAAAAGAAATCAGTAACAAAAGTTACAGAGGGACAGCTAGGATCCACATGTTTCCTACTGTACCAATCAGAGAAGATTCTCCACCTGGCATCATAGACCTTGGATGATGAAGCTCTCCTGGCCTGAATGATGCAACTGGCAACCCAGCCTGAACACTTGTTCTGGTGGATAGATCGCCCGAGATGAGCCAAGAGTGAAAGTGGAGAATGTGTGGGTTGTTGTATAGAAGGGAGCTCCTGTGTTGCAACAGAAGATCCCTCCTGTGAGGTAGAGACCTGAGTTGATCTATTAATAGGTCTAGAAGATCACTGAACCATGATCGTTGGGGCCATAATGGGGCTATGAGAATGATATGAGCAATGGAAGTTCTGACTTTTGCAGAACTTGAGGTAACAGTTGGAACGGTGGGAAGGCATACACTAACAGACGATCCCACCGGAAGCTGAATGCATCCACTGCCCAAGCTCTCTGGTCTGGGACTGGCGAGATGTAAAAAGGAACTCTGTTGTTGAGCCTGGTTGCAAACAAGTCCACAAAGGGGCTTCCCTATTGTGAGAAAAGTGTTTCTATTACATAGCGGTGAAGAGTCCGTTCTGTGGCTGTTTTGCGTGACCTGGACAGACTGTCCACTAAAACATTCTTCTTCCCTGGAATGTCGTGAACTCGGTAATATTCTCTGAGATGGCCGAGCAGTGGAAGTTCCAGACCTCCACACTGAGAAAAGGGGCATGCGTGCCTCCTTGATGTCGGAGATACGCTATGATGGACATGTTGTCGGAGGAGACCATGACACATCGACCCCTAACTCTGATGATGAACCATTGCAATGCTAGAAATATGGCTTTCATTTCTAGGTTGTTTATGTAGAGGGATGACTCATCCCAAGTCCAATGACCCTGGAGAATTACGCCCTCAGACTCTAGGTGAGCGCCCCAACCGGAATCTGACACATCAGCAAACAGATAGGAGTGGGGCTTGGGCACATGCATGGGGACTCCGGTCAGGATTCTGTTCCAATTCATCCACCAGTGCAAATGGTAATGAAAGTCTGGTCCTAGAGGAATCAAAGCTGATAGAGAATCCCTGTGTGGTTCCCACCTTGCGAGAAGGAGAACTGTAGAGGACGCATATGGAGACGTCCTAAGGGAACCAGATCTGTAGCGGCATTCAAGGTTCCCAATAGGGATAGGTAAAGGCAAGCAGACGACAATGTTTTTACTCATAGCGCCTCTAGAAGTGCCAAGATTCAATCTATGTGATCCGGTGGAACCCTGACTAAGTTCTGGTTTACGAGGAAGTTCATCCCTATGTAAACTTTGATGGAACGAGTTCTGACTTCTTGAGGTTGGGTAAAAGACCCAGCAGTGTTACTGTGGACCAACAACAGAACAGATCCTTATGGAGAGACTGAACCTGAACATTGTGGATCAGCCAGTCGTCAAAGTACTGGAGAATCAGGGTTCCCAGTAATCAGAAATAGGACACTACGACTCCCATAACTTGAGTGAAGACTCTAGGTGCAGAAGTGATTCAGAATGGCAGAACCCAGAATTGAAAGACTTCCTGGTTCATGCAAACCCAGAGGTATTTCTGCCAGTTTAAAGGGGAGATCAATAATGATATGAAATTTCCCGCTTTTCTTGGTGACCAGGAAGATTCGGGAGTAGAATGCAGGAGACTGATCGTTCAGGACCCTCTTGACTGCCCCTTTCTGTAAAAGGGTGTGCACCTCTTCCTTTAATTTCACCAGATTGGACTGGTGAGAGAACATTGGGGTCCTTGATAGAGGAGGTTGTTCCTGAAACTGAAGTCAGTAACCCTCGCTTACAAAAGAAAGGACCCACCCATCATCCATGGTACTTGAGCATGCCTCTGAAAAGAGGCCTAGACGAGTACATCGGGGACATTTGGGAGAGGAATGCACGGCAGGAGAGGGTGTGAGTCCCTAAGTCCCTAGGGCCGTTCACCCACTCACCCCCCCCCCCCCCCCCCGCCTTCCATGGGAAAGGAACTTGGGTTGGAGAAGTTCCTCGCAGAGGACCTGACTCATGAGGAGGAGGTCTCATTTGAGCTTGTGCAGTGGTCTGGGGAAGAATTTAGTGGGTGGCCCCTGGGGGCGATTAACCTTAGTGTGCTTCCTGGACAATTACGATGGGCCAGGTGCAGTTGTGAAGAATCTATGTTGATGATCCTTCAAATCTTGTGAAGCCACAGTGGGGATGAGTCATCAGAAGAGGCTCTCGGAATCCAACGGAGCAGCCCTTAGAAGGTCTTTACTATGGTTAAGTAAGACCTATGAGAAGTCCAGCACAACGTCATGGTAGATGTGTAGAAGTTCCACTGATAAAGCCATTGCAACATACAGTGAATGCCTGGATGTCTTGGCCACAGCTTCCAGCATGCGTTGTAATGCGGCTGGATTCAAAGCAGCCTCCTTCAGCATACTAAACGAAGTAGCCGAGAAAAGGTCTGCATGGGAAGCTATGGTGACCAGAAGCCAGACTTTCTGCTCAAAGGCTTTGATTGTTGTAATACCCACTTGAGACACATCAGCATCCAACTGGGAAGGCATAATGGGCCACTTCGGTTAATGTACCTGGTAACTAGAGGCAGAGACCAAAGGTCTCGAAGTAGAGGGAAGGACAGACCACCAACTATGCCATCTAGCAGAGTCTTGGTCTGTGGAGAACCTCTGTGATATTTCCTCAATCGTTGGAAGAAGCAGATCTGGTTGTGGTTGGGTCACGGAGATTTTTTTCGAAACTGGAAAGGATCTTCTTGGACTGTGCGCCAGAAGACTTTGGGCACAAGTCCGCAGGTAGTAGGCAGTAAACTTCATTTACCGCAATATCAAAACACCAGATCTCCTCCGATTCATCCAAATGAGAGGAGCTGGTGGCCCTGATAGGAGGTGACAAATGAACTGTTTCTACCTCAAACTCACTGGAGTTGACGAGGATAGATAACGCATCATCATCTAGAACACAAATAGCAGGAGACAGTGACATAGGTGCACTCTGTGCCATTTCCCGTACTTGTTTGTCATGGTGAGTAGGGGCTCTATGTATTCTAGACATTCCAGGATAAAGACAAGACTGATTGTCTTTCATGGATGATGCTATGCCTCTAGCCTTATTGGTGGATGCCACCTGGCGAGGAGGTGATGGCAGGACATGAGCCATGGCATAGCCTCTACTCTGGGTCCAGGGTCCAGTAGCCCAAGGGGGCATAAGGGACCAATTACCCTGAGGTGGAGGGCCCCACAGCCCGTATGGATTCATTGGGATAATAGGAAATGGGGGGATACTGATCCGATCCCCTTCCCTGGTCTGGACCCTCTGGGCAGACTCCCAATCCTGTACAGGGTATGATGGCAGAGTGGGGAGAGGGGGGATTCAGGTCTGATCCCTATCCCCATACCATGAGGCCTCCGAGTGATGATCGGTGTAAGGTCACTGACCGGTCTAACCAGTCACTGGAATGAAGTGACCAGTCATCATACATTGACCGGTCACTTTGATGAACTGACCGGTAACCGGACTAGTAATGCCCGGTGGCCAGACCGGTCACTGGTCAATGACCAGTCAGGTGACACAGACATGTCAGAACCTAGTTCGTCTTCATCACTAATCAAGGTGCGGTGCTGCTCCTCCCCTTATGGAAGGTGCCACACGCTACACTGGAAGTGTTGGGTGCGGTGCAGTTCCTCCCTCTTGGGAGGGTATGACACACTACCCTGAGACAAGTGGTGCACTTCCTTCCTCGCAGAAGGCAGCAACACGGTACCTGAGACGAGCGGTGCACTTCCTTCCTCGCAGAAGGCAGCATCACGCTACGGTGAACGTGAGGGGTGTTCGACTTCTCCCTTTCGGGGGGAGGTGATCTACTCCTCGAACGTTCACTCCCTCCTACAGGAGGGGCCTTATCTGTCTCAGGAAAGTTTGGTCCCATAGACTCCTGGGACCCCGGAGTGTTCTTCTAAGCTGTAGAACTAGTCTTCTTACATTGTGTTCTAACCTGAGGCTCTGCAAGAGAAAATCTGAAAATTCAGATGATGAGGGGGATTGACGTTTCTTCCACCCTCTATATGTACGTTTGGAATTGGCTAGATTCCAGATTTCAGGAGTCCATTTTGTGCAAAAGGTACAACGATTCTTACATGTACACTTGAACATGTAAGGCAGTCTGGGTGAGTGTCCCAAGGGCCCTTCTTGTGGCCACACTTTCCTACAGACTGTCCCGACATTGTTCTCTGAAATAAATGTTATCTAAAAAGAGAACAATAATAATAATAATAATATTGTATTATTTTCATATATAAAACTCACCTGTTTGTATGTACTGGGTGCTATATACACCCCAGTGTATTTGCACAAGGTAACCAATTGTTTCCTGAATTAAGAAGTTATCTGAAGGATAACAGTATTGTATTATTTCCACACATGAAAACTCACCTGTTTGTATATACCGCATGCTATATACACACCAGTTCATCTCACTTGTTTGCACACAGTGCGTGCTATATTGTGAGTGCAGTCATGGGTTGTTGACCAGTGTCTAACAGGATGATTACCATCCGCGTGAGGGCATCTCCCTTTAACATCACTATCATATAGGTCTATGCCCCAACATCTGATCATGATGACGAGGAACTGGATGAGTTCTACGACCAGCTTCAAACTCTCATAGACCAGACACCCAAGATGGATATTCTGGTTATTCAAGGAGACTGGAATGCTAAGGTAGGAGAAGATGCACAAGCAGACTGGCGAGAAGTCTGTGGTCCTTACTGTAATAAGCAGACCAATGAGAGGACTCAAGCTCCTGGACTTTGCCACATACAATAACCTAGTGCTAACAAACACCCTTGGCCCCCACAAACTATCCAGAAGATGGACTTGGCACAGCCCAGACGGAAAACATCACAACCAAATTGACTACATCTTGGTGAGAAAGCGCTTCGGGTCTGGCGTAAAAATTGCCAGAACACGTAGCTTCCCAGGAGCTGATATAGGAAGCGACCATAACTTGCAGATGATGACTATCAAACTTCGTCTTAGGAAGACCAATAAGACAAGACAAGTTAGGATCAGGTTCGACCTTGAAAAACTTAAAGATCCAAGCATGGCACAAGCATTTGAAGCATCAATAGGCGGCAAATTTGCACCACTCACAATTCTGGGACATGAAGAAATAAACCTAGACTCCTTGATCATCACCTTCAACAAGGCAGTAATAGACACAGCCAGCGAGATCCTTGGCAAGCATCGTAGAATAAAGAAGCCTTGGGTCACCACAGATATCCTCGACCTCTGCGATGTGAGGAGAAAACTGAGGAGACCATGAAGGAGCAAAAAAATACAATGAGATTAACAACAGGATTAAGAAGAGCATAAAGAAAGCAAAAGATAGCTGGCTAGAGGACCAATGCAAGGAAGTCAAGAAAAGCCTGAACCAGAATGACAGTAAAAGGGCATAGCAGTTGGTGAAAGACCTGACAACAGAGAAACAGGGGAGATCTAATACGATTCAGGACAAGGATGGTAAGAGCCTGACAGAAAATCAAGACATTCTTAACAGATGGATGGAATACTGTTCAGAGCTTTACAACCATGAGACTTCTGGAGACCAAGCTGTACTAAACGTACCACTGACCACAACAGAGGTTGACCACCCGATCCTCAGGGACGAAGTAGAGGCTGCAGTAAAGAAGGGGAAGTCAGCTGCGGTAGACAATATACCAGCAGAACTTGTTCAAGCAGGAGGAACTTCCATGATAGATGTCCTCACAACAATCTGCAACCAAATCTGGCAAACAGGAGAATGGCCCACACCATGGACCCAGTCTCTGATCGTGACTCTTCCTAAAAAAGGGAATCTACAACTGTGCCAGAACTACCAAACAATCAGTCTCATCAGTCACCCAAGCAAGGTTATGCTTAAGATCATCCTCAACAGACTGAAACCCCAAGCAGAGCACATCATTGCTGAAGAACAGGCAGGTTTCAGAGCAGGACGTAGCACTACAGAACAGATCTTCAATCTTAGAATCCTCTGTGAAAAATATCTCCAGCATCAACAGAACCTCTATCATGTCTTCATTGACTTCAAGAAGGCTTTCTACAAGGTATGACATGCAGTCTTGTGGGCCACCATGCGGATATACAACATAAATGCAAAACTAATCCTCACTATAGAAACCCTGTGTGACAAGGCGACTAGTACAGTTCTCGTCAATGGCAACATAGGAGACTGGTTCAGAACCACAATTGGAGTCAGACAGGGGTGCCTTCTCTCACCCACTCTCTTCAACATCTACCTGGAAAGGATCATGTCCGACGCCTTGGAAGACCATCACGGCAGTGTCAGTGTTGGAGGCAGAACAATCACCAACCTGCTCTTCTGATGATATCGATGGCTTAGCAGGAGATGAAGAAGAAATGGAAACCTTAGTGAACCGTCTCAATCAAGCATCACTAAGATATGGGATGGAGATCAACGCTAAAAAGATAAACCTAATGACAAACAAAGTGGCATCCAAAAGGAAATAAGAGTGAATGGACAGAAGCTGGGCACAGTAACAAGCTTCAAGTACCTAGGTGCTATCGCCTCTGATGAAGGTTCAAAACCTGAGGTTCTTTCCAGGATTGCGCAGACAACAGCTGCTATGGCTAGGCTGAAGCCTATTTGGAAAGACAGCAACATCACGCTTGGGTCTAAGATCAAGCTTATGCGCTCCCTCGTCATGTCCATATTCCTATGTGAGACATGGACCCTAACAGCAGAATTAGAGAGAAGAATCCATGCCTTAGAGATGAGATGTTATAGAAGGATCCTGAAAATCTCATACTTAGACCACGTGTCTAATGCGGAGGTGCGCACTAAAATCCAAGGTGCAATTGGACCTTATGAAGATCTGTTCACCACTGTAAAGAAATGCAAACTAAGATGGTATGGTCACGTCTCACGCTCAACTGGCCTGTCAAAGACAATCGTACAGGGCACAGTGAGAGGAAAGAGAAAACGAGGTAAACAGAAGAAGAGATGGGAAGACAATATCAAAGAGTGGACAGGCATGGACTTTGCAAAGTCCCAAAGAGCAGTGGAGAACAGGGCAAAATGGAGAGAGATTGTCGCAAAGTCATCAGTGGCGCCCCTACGACCAGCAAGGTTACGGGAGAAATGAAGAAAAAAAAAAGAAATATACACACCAGTTCATCTCACATGTTTGCACACAGTCCATGCTATATGCACCCCAGTGAATGTAGAAAGGTAAACAATGTTATATACATTTTAATAAGGATAAGACGTTCAGTTGTTTAAAACTTTATTGTTCTCTAGCAGTAATTCAGACTCACACAATAACAATGTGACGCGTCATGCGTGGTATTTAAATACAATGATGAATTAGAAAAAACACCGAATTGATGTCTGATCAATTATTTAAGGAAATTATGAATTCCTGCTAATTGCGGTTGTGTTTCAAAAAACATGATTTTCAGCAATCTTAGCAGAAAAAAAAATTCCCACAAAAAAGAAAAAAAACCCGTATATTTCTTGACCACCATGATATATGCCCGTAATCTGTGGTATTTATAAACAGTAAAACAGTCCTGCTCAGAGTTCATGTAAAACTATCCTCAGGGCAGTTTACACAGCTGTTATAAAGACAATTAAAAGGTAAGGCGGTCAGAGATAAACAGCCACCTTTCAGAGATTTACTTAAGTGGCATACAATAGCTAGGGTGATGTGTCGTGTCAAATCCTTTGAACACTGCTGAGGGAGAGCCCATTAGGCTAATTTGCATAGGTAAAGTACACTAAGTGGAACAACCCAATTCATCTTAAGTTAAGTACATCAAAGAGATGCATGTTGAAGAACAAATATTATTACACATTATTGACTGCATTGAATGAGAATGTTGAAGCCACGTTTATCAGTGTTGTTTAGATAACTGTTGTAAAGGTAATGAATTAAAATTACAATTAATATAAAAAATTTTAATAGTTGATTACAATTACAATAACATCTGTCACACTGAAGTAATCAATTACAATTACTTTTTGTATCCGGGTAATTAGATTACAATTACATTACTCCTGTTCAGTCTGTCACAGCTCACAGTTCTCATTGGTTAATTCACATTTTGTACAGAACAATGTTCTTCACACTAAGATAATGGATCCAGCACCAAAAAGACGCTCTACTACTGCACTTGATGAAAGTATCGTATTGTATCAGATGAAAAGTGCTTTAATCATTGGATAATGAAGCAGCATTTCAGTGCTGCAATCAGTGTCATTCAAGTATGCATTACACTGGCTGTCAGCTGATGAAGCATGTGCAGGAGTCAGATTGAAGACCTGGTCCTCATCATTTGCAGCAGAATTCTCAACTGATGATTCTTACTGATTACCACCAATATCCGTTGTATCGCAGGCACTCGCCAACATCTGCGTGTACTGATATTTCTTCTGTGGATCATCAACCGATGACAACTTGAACTTTGGATGACAAAGTGCTGCCAGTATGAAGTCATCTTCCATGAAGTAACTGTCAAATCTGGCATGCAAACCATGTATGACAGCATTCTTCAATGCGCCTACCAGTACTGTTGAGGTGTTCTGTATGTTCATCAGGAGGGATTTAATAGCAGGCAAAGTGTAACCCAAACAACAGTCGTTTTTGCCCTGGAGGATGTTGATTTCTGTTGTTAGGGGTTGCAAAACTGCCACATATTCCTTCAAAATGATAGCTCAATATGCTGGAAAACAGGTAAATTCAATGCCTGGCAAACTTTGTTTATTTGATTATCATCCGTGACAACGTTTGTCACAGCCTCGTAGTAAGAGTTCCAACGAGTAACTCTTGGAACACGTAGTCGATAGACAATTATACCATAAGCCTCATCTGCTGCTTTGGTACTGCGACTGGCCAGATTCCAGAGGACTGAAGCCTTCGCCATCGCAACTCTGTGTATTCTCTTGTATGACTTGTCATCAGTCAAAGCCTTCTGCGCATAAGTCTTTGCTACTAAATTGAGCATATGCACGCAACACCGCATGTGATGAGGAAGTGTTAATGCTCCTGTCTCATCCACAGCAGCCAAACCTTTTGTCAGAAAATTAGTAGCATTAACTTCCGGTCCATTATCGTCTTCAGAGCTTGTATCGTCCTCTCCAGAATCATCTTATGTTACAGCTGGGTCTGCCTTATGAAAATCTTTGAATGCCTTAACCATGTTTGAGGCGTTTTCGGTGCATGTTGTGATCACTTTGCTGTCGATCCCAAACTTTGCATGAACACTTTATATATAAGCTGCAATCTTGTCAAAACTGTGACTGCCTTTAAATCGCCTACAAGCAATAGCTGCTGAATTTCGTACCAAAGTCTTTGGTTCAAGCCAGTACACAGTCGTGCCCAGAATGCTACGGTTTTGTGAACTCCACAAGTCAGCTATGGCACAAAGCACAGAAACCTCAAGCAGCTGACGGATGCTTTTTTCTAGTAGAGCTTCGTACTCCTCAGTAATTATCTGATGCAAAGTAGAACGTGCAATTACATGTACTGTTGGACACAAGCCTTTTACGAGATTCTGGAAGGATTCAGTTTCCACAGTTTGCAAAGGCTTCATTTCCTCTATGATATAACGAGCTATCAGCTTGTTTACTTCCTTCTGACTTACTGATCTGTGCGCCCAATCTAAAAGTTTCAGTTGTTTTTTTTTGGTGGACAACCATCATCGGTCTCAGATTTGTTGGTAAGATGTCGTTCATGGTCTCTCCATTGTTGAGGGTGAGCATTCTTCACGTGTTTTATTAAGTTTGTGGAGACAAGGACTCTTCCAGAAATAGAGCTTGCTTTGGACTTGTGACATAATTTACATTTTCCAGTCATGTTATATGTTGCACTTGCAGCAACAACTGCGTTAGTATCAAAATCGAAATATGAGAAAATTCCACTTTCAAACCACTTTTCTGCCATGTCTACCAAAGTATCAAATGATCAACAACGTAACACGTAGACTAACTAACTGACTAAATGTGTTATGACTTACGGTCGGTATATGTGGATGTGTGGGCTGCAAGGTTACAGAACACTTGAGATTGTTGTGGACGTTTCTCAAACATTCTGCTGGTATGTCAGCCTGACAAACAATAACAAAGACGAACAGACGATCATCACCAAAGGCTGACCCGGCCAAATAATCTCATTGCTTATCTCCGTTATTCTAATCGTGCTGTTATGTTGTAAGTTGCTAATTGTAACTATGACAAATAGTAATTGTAATTTAAAAGTAATTAAAACTTTGCATTACTTTTCCAGAATTTGTAATCAATTACAATTACTGATTACTTTTTGTTGTTGTGGGAATTGATTACAATTACAATTTTATATTTCAAGTAATGAATTACTTAATTGATTACTTTAATAATTCATTACTGTACAACAATGATGTTTATTATAGTTTGTGATCAGCGGCAACGTTTCTTTGAAGTCAGATATTTACTCCATATATAAAATGCAAACCATGATTATTTCGGTAGTTGGAAAGTGTACAAGTGTGATTCATTTTCGAAGGCAAAATGTCGAAACATAGTTGTGATTCAGGAAATGTGGAGGCATCTGCGAAGCGAGCAAATTCCAGCAAAACAAAATTTCAGAACTCCTGGTTGACGGAGTTTGACTTTGTGAAGTGCTGCAGCAAGGGGGAACATTTTATTCTCTGCATATATTGCAACATACATGTGAACATCCCTCACAGGAGGGTTTGTCTCCCGAATTTAGGGGTGCCTTCCACCCCTCCCATCACTCACTGAAATCTCCCACGTACACAAAATTATTATTGAAAATTTTATTTTTATTTTTTTTCCACATCTTTTCACATTCTGGCTTCAGTGTAGTATATTTATCGTAATACTGCCTATGATCACGTGACTGAACTGGCTTAAGCAGGGCAAGTCAATGTACTTGCTAATTTCATCCTTATATCCTGTCGGCATGGTCAAATGGCTTCATTTGAAGTTTGTCGAGGTGGATTATGCTATGTGTGAGTAGAAGTAATTTGGAAAGGATTAAAGACATTAATTGATTATGGCTGGGTTACTGAAAAGCTTAATCAGCATGAAACAATAAACATTACTTTGATTCTGTCCACAAGGTATGTTCTGCTTTGGTGCTTAAAGTTGTTGAAATGAATCAGAGTCTATACTATGCATGATAAAAAGTAATTTGGACAGGATTAAAGACGTTAATTGATTATGGTTGGATTACTCAAAAGCTCAAGTGGCATAAAACTGGCTCGGCTCGACTTCGGAGTTTAAAGTTTATCGAGATGTCTAAAACGTGCATTATCTCCCAATGCCAAAACACCAAAATCCAAGCAAACAAAATATCACACGAAATTCAGTAATGGATGGAAATGGGAATTTCAGTGATTGCAATCGAGTTCAAAGGGACATGAATATGTATTCTGCTCTTCCTGTAAAGCTGATTTTAAAGTCTGTTACGGTGGCAAGAATGACATCTCACGTCATACAGAAACCCCATAAAGAGGATAATAAAATGCTGACAGTCTTATTTCGTGTTTTCTACAAGGATGTAAACAGGATATCAACAAGATTCCTTGGAATACCAACCTGTAACACTGGATCAGCAGAACTCATCTTTGCATGCTTGGATAAAATATTCACATAAGTATTACTAAAGTTTAACTATTTTATTGTTCATAAGAAATCATAATCACAATTGTATAATAATAATAATAATATGAATAATATGGATACAGTACAAGAATTAATCCCTAATGCATGGGATGAATGAGGTCTTTGTCTTCGTCTATAATTCTAGTAAGTGATAATTGTTTTCCGCATTTGATTGTTATTGTTAAATAATGGTGATAGTGATGATAATGATGACAACAAAGGCGTCTGCAAATTAAGCTTAAAGTTACAAAGGGTGTGATAGTCTAATCATTATTGTATGTATCAGTGCTTCATGTGGACAATCTTACTGACATTAAAACAACATTAGGTACTTGGGAGTGCAATAAATATTCACTAATCCGATTAGGTAGGTTTTCTTATCTCCTATGATAAACACAGATAATTATCAGCAATTGATGGGTGAACAATAAAAAGATATTATAGGTCTGCACTGATAATTGGAAATTAAAAACAGTGATGGGTACCTTTAAAAGGAAAATTTTGCTAAGCCTTATGAAACCACTGCAACAGATTCTATAATATTTCAGAGGGAGAAATCTCTCTTGGGTCAATTGCATTGGATATCCAAGTGACAATTGCATTATTATATTGTATATCCATGGCAAGTAAATTTCAAAGTTCTAATGTTTTGTATTTTGTATTGCAGTCGTGAAGGTGTCAGAGAGGTTCATAACATTAATCCAGAGTGAGAGAACTGCAATGGAAGATGAAATTCAGGACTACATTCTGACTCCCAAAGAAGAACTTCCCAAATTCGACAGAGACAGTACCAGTCTTGAGCAGTTGGCAATCTGACTACCCACAGGCAGGAAACAATTTAAACTTCTTGGTGAACTCAATAGAGTTGTATTGCCATTGTCACATTCCAATGCAGACACTGAAAGGACATTTTCCATTCTGAGGATAATTCAGGCTGACTCTAGAGGAAACCTGGATCCAGTGACAGTACATAATCTTTAAAGTGTTAAGATAAACAATGATAAGGACTGCCACCAATATAATCCAGGCAATGATCTTGTAAGAAATGCTAAAAATGCTTGTGTTACATATATGGAGAGCGTGAAAGGCAAGAAGTTAATGTAAGAACTGAATTGCATATTTTAATATTAAAAATATTGAAATTTGTTCAATAGTAGTAATTTTTGCCCATTTGCACGCTAAAAATCAGGTTGATAAAAAACCTCCCTCTTTTGAGGCCAAAACTCCTGACCAAATTTTGCAAATCTCTTTCTTTGTTCCAAGCTGACACAACATTTTTATCACATGTATGTTGCAACCACCATATATGTATTGACATTAGTCATTCTGGAGTGTATGACATCTGTCAACATAGCAACAGCACCCAGCATTGTGACATGGCTAGTTCTGGGCAGAAATGGGAATTTGTCATCTTCCTTCAGGAAAACCAAGATTTGTTAATCTGACTTGGGTGGCCTTTGTATGTTTGACACTCCCTTGCAGCAATACAGATGCAGAAAGATCATTTTCTATGCTAATAGAAAAATTCAAGAAGATCTTCGGGGAAGGTTGAGAAACAGCACCTTTCAATCTCTAATGAGTGCAAAGATGAACACAAATGAGACTTGCATTACCTTCAAACCAACTACTGAACTATTGAAAGCAGCAAAGACTGCATGTATTTAAAACTACATTCCAATGTCCAATGGATTTTAAAGACAGTAAATTGGTGTATTTTTTTATTTAATGTATGTGAGGTTGTGACCATGTGATGTTATTTGACAATGCCAAGTCTACCATTTTTTGTTTGTAAGTATATTAAATGCCTTAGAGAAAACAGATGGTATTTTCTTTTATTCAGATTTGAATTTCCAGTCATTTGCTATAGGCTGATTTGAAAAGATAGCTTATTCTCATTTGGATGACGTCACTTTACCCCCCTTTTTGAGTCTCAAAAAAACCCCAACACTGTCTGTGAATATGACAAGTATGAATTGATAAGGATAGGGATAACTAAACACCTACCCGAGCTATAAAAAGGAATAAAAAAATTAGCAATCACAACAAATGTTACACACACTCCCCTGGGGGGGGGGGGGGGGTAACCTAAATGCAAAGTTATGGAAAAATGTAACCAAAAAATGGCAATAAAGAGAGAGTGAGAGAGAGAGAGGTAATTTCACACAGTAAAAACAACCCACATAATAAAAATGCTCAGTTCACGAATTATGACTCAAAGCAAAGGAATTTTCTCTGAGGAGTGATTTAAACCACAAAAATAATGGTGATGACTGAAAAAGAATGAGGGCTAGTGTGCATGGGCAAGGGTCATGGGTTAGACTTCAGGATCTTTCCAGAAAGTCACCATATGGGAGGATGAATTCTCAGGTAAAAGCAAGCAGTGAGGTTCAGCATGATGAGAATCTATCATGGGTTTAGGAAATATTTACAATTTAACAAATGAAAACCTTAAACCGACAATGCCAATACCAGCAGAAAGTGAGTACTATGTTTCGATTCCCACTAACCTGTGCTTCACAATCATCATCTGGGAATTTTGTGGAATTTACAACTATAAAATATGTACAAACATGCATGATCCAATGTTTTTCTTAGTTATCTCATCATCCATCACAAGCACCTTGTCCCTGGCCCTGACTCTATGAACAAAGGTGGTCAGAAAAAAAAAAACAACATTCTAAGATGAGTATGCACATCTATGATTCAAACCATATCCTATACAGTCCTACCCACTTATATCGACATCACTTATGTCGACAAGCCGCCTATGTCGACAAAAAAGCAAAGTCCCGGTCCCTTGGTCTACTATTACTACCAAATTTGTCATGCTTATGTCGACGTCGAGATAAAAAATAAATGTATATGTCGACAGAAGCCCTTGGTCCCAACTTGAACAAATCCTTTGTTTTCTAATCATTTATGTCGACAAGCTGCCAGTTCCGACCCATACTTTGTTCAACAATTAGTTGATCTTGCCGCCGGGTCATTTATGTCGACAAGCGGCCAGTGCCGACCTGTACTTTGTTCAACAATTAGTTGATCTTGCCGCCAGGCTTTATGACTCGGTGGATTAAAAAACAGGCTTTTGTTTGGTCCTATAAAGTTGGCCTCTCGCGGCGACTTAAAAAACACATGTACCCTTCATCAAAGCAAGCCGGTTACAATGTTCAATAAAAACAATCCACCCTTCATTAAAAAAAAATCATCACCAAACTTGAATAAAAGCAATGAAATCTGATCGATTGTTGCATTTTCCAAAGTGATATGTGATTAAAACAAGTTTATTGTGCTGTGAAAGTTTCCTTTTTAACTTTATTTATGTTTACGATGGCTACCAACGGCAGTGTAAAACGCAGATTAAATTTAAGTCTCTGGAAACTAAATGTCTGACTGTTAAGGAAGTTGAAGGTGGGGCATCTCGCAAATATGTCTGTGAAAACTTTTCACTTAAACATAACACCCTGTCAGGATGGATGATAAACCAAAAAGTTGTTCTCCGCCTTATTTTTTTATATATATTTTTTTTTTACTGGTGGCGGACCAGTTAAAAAAAAAAAAAAAAAAAAAAAAAGGAGGAGAACAATTTGTTGGTCTAGATGGATGAAAGCTGCTGAGTCTATAAAGAAAGGCTACGTTGAAGGTAAATTAATCATATCAGCCGCATATCTCTTGTTCAATTTTATGTACTTTTCACGATGACTTCCGTAAATAAATACATGTTATCATTCCCCTGTGAATAGCCCCATCCCCTTGGTAGCCTCAGTAAGATGGGAACATTGTTTCAGGCTGACCAAAATCTAGGCCAATTTAAGTACATGTACAAGTACTTTATAGCATGTAAATAACAACTATGCAACCATGTGCTACTGGCGACAATGATTATCGTAGTGAATTGTGAAGACGTGTTACATCAAATGAGGACAACCATTTTTTATACATGAGTTTCCTATCAGGATGTGACCGATGCATATATTTTCTAACATGAGACTCGTACATGAATTCATGGATTTTTCATATGCATGCACTTAATGCATTGTGGATTTTATTACACAAAGGTAACCAAAATGTAATTTGTCAATATAGATGTGTATTTCACGCTGGTTTTGTCTTCATGTACTCAAAATTTCCATTCTTTGTTTTCTCAAAGTGTAAATCCTGCTCATTGACGACAACTCCCCCCCCCCCCAACCAACACTTATCTCGACATCCGCTTATGTCGACAATATTTCGTCGGGCCCGAGGATGTCGACATAAACGGGTAGGACTGTAGTATCCTCAGGTCTTTGATTTTTATCTTAAATTTGTACAAGGTATTGTGTAACATAAAACATACACATACACACGCATACACTGAACATGTGCACATGGATGGAAAGTATCAAATTACCCATACTACTGAAATTTTCAACAAGACACTGATGAAAATTAAATACTGTTTGGTTTGTATATGAGATGTCTGATATATTTTCAAAAATAATACCAATTCTATAACATAACAAGAGACCCATGAAGGATCACTACACTACATCCAGACTTTTAACAAATTTAAAATATGGACTAAACAAGAGGAAAAATCAGAAATATGTATGTTTTATTATAACTTGCCAGTTATTTTCAAAATTATCCCTGCAAAGTTTAAAGAACAATTAACAGATTAGCCAATAGCAAAAACTTAAGAGTTGTCTACAGTGTGTGATTTTAACAAGAAATAATGCTGATCTACACCTAGTTGTTACTGTGTTATCAGCACCTTTCATATACTGTAACCAGCGGGAGAAAATTAATCTATTAATTAGCTTATGTCACTGTGTCAAAGGACCATTAGGTTTTCAACAGTTGTCAAAGTAATGACAGCTAAAGCCACTGAATAAAAACCTAATTAGATTGTCAAGGAAACATTCATAGGAACTGATGTAATAGTCAGCTGAATCTTTTCACATTTGAATAAATGAGGGCATATCACAGTTATGATGATTACATTAAAACCAAATTAAAAGATAAAATTAAAACACAAATTTAACTTAACAAGACTTATTTAATTGGTGTTTCTTTCATACAATGTTACTACCAGTAGGCATTTTTCAACATTTTCACTGATCACTATTTCACTGTATATTGTTGTTTATCGAGAAAATATTTAAGTAAAGGAAAATTGTACAAAATAAGTTTCTCATTCTCATTTGTGAATCTTATGACACTTGATTCCATGCTACCACACACTGACTATCATTATTGACAACAAAATCGAGTGATATATCAAGCTTTCATTTAACAATTTAAATCACGATTTTTAATGTTAAGCAAGTAGGTGCCTATTTTTGTCCTGATCTATAAGAAAAATGGGATCCACACTTGCCTCTGCATTACAAGTGGGTTCACAAGTTATCCATGTACGCCAAAATATGTCAAGATATACCCACAAGATAAGTTGGGTTAAATCTACAATGAATTAATTTTTTGGGGAAACAAAATGAACTAAATGATGAGACATTATTTACAGTATTCATTAGATACATGTATATCCACAAACTGGGTTAAATGATAGAAGTTGATTCATACTTGTTTGTGTTATCATGCTCACAAACCAGTACAGCTAAAAACCCGAGTCAAGACCTTTGACCTTAAAATCAATGACAGAGTGCTGACTATCAACTTGTTCCTATAAAGTCTGGTTGAAATTCACTTTTATATGTACAAATCACTGTGTTTATAAAATCAGTGAAGTACAAAAATGGTAGCAATGACCTTTGATTTCACCCCAAGGTCAATTAGCACTGGTTTTAAATGTTTTAGCAAAAACCCAACGTCAAGGCCACCATTCATGCAAGCAGAATAACAACAAGATTTTCAAGATGGCAACTATGGTACTGTGTTGGACATCAGATAAACACCATTCTCATTAAGAACCAGCTGCATAATGCTATAGTGTGTTAGTGAAAACACGATGTTGATACAACCATCCATTCAGGAGAAGAAGCTATATACAGATTTTCAGTATGACTGTCAAGACAGCCATTTTTGAGGTTGAATCAGCATTATTTTAATATAGAACATCTATATATATGTTGCAAGAAAGAAGTAGATGTTGTTAAAGAAAATGTCGGTATGAGAAGTAGTTATGAATTTTTCAAATTCTGGGGGGATCACATTGGCATCATTTTCATTTAGGACCAACTAAATATAGTGAGAAGTGTTTTAGTGAAAACCCAATTCAAACAACCATCCCTTTAAGAGGAGTAGTGATAACAAAATGTTCTAGCTGGCTGCCGTAGCCATTATGTTGAAGGTATGATCAGCATCATTTTCATTTAGGACCAACAAGATAACATAAGAAGTCTATTAGCGAAAAGCCCATGTCTATCTTCACCAGTTCAGTAAAAACAGCTAAACAAGATGTTTAAGATGGCTACCACTGCAGCAATATTGGATGTCAGATTGGCACCATTTTCATTTAGACCAACAAGACATCACACAAAGTCTTGTAGTGAAAACCCCATTTCTGTACAACCATCCATTCACAAAAAGTAATGATAGCAAGATTTTCAAGATGGCCATCATAGTGTCCATATTGGATGTATGAGGGGCATCATAAGAAGTCTTTCTGTCAAAACCCCATGTCAATATGACCATCTGTTCTAGAAGAGAGCAATAACAAGATTTTCAAGATGGCTGATGTGAAAGCCATATTAGTGGCCATAATGGATGTCCTATGGGCACCATTTTCATTTTGGACTAATTAAACCTTGAGATGAATGAGTGTGTAAAGCTTCATGGAAATCCTCTCTGTAGTTTAGGAGTAGTGATAACAAACTGGTGCTAATGGACAGATGACAGGCCACTGCATAAGTTCTGGTGTATGACCAGTAAAGTTAATATTCGTCCTCCTTCATAGTAAGTGAAGTAACAAGTTAAAATATAACTGATAAAATAAATAAATTCATTTATAGCAATTTTTAAATTATGATCACATTATAATAAGAAATTTCTTTGAAGAATCAATCTTCACAGCCCATGGTGGATAAAGGAAATTAAAACTTTTATGCAATCTTCAAGAAATAAAAGAAAATCATTTTAATGATAAACATTATAAAAGTTTAGTAAATGTTTTACAAACCTAAACTCAGGAGTTTCTATTCCAGTAGTGCCTGCTGGTTTCTTGCTGTCTTTCTCCTAGAAATAAATTTAAGTGATCACAACAGGACAAAACATTACCAGTAGAGTCCTAGATTCTGAAGGTTTAACTACTATCCAATGTAATACATCAAAAAGATCTACAGCTTAAATATTATCAAAATGATATATAAAATTAGTCATAACTAAATAATTCTTATTTATTTATTTATCCAATTCAACAGATCCAAAGGCCCATTGACACAAATGATAACAATAAAGTACCATATAGCAAAACACTATAAGGTAGATTTCCATCCACATCATGCATCTATACATGTACAAAATAACAGCAAATAAGAACCTGCATATTTGTACATTCAGGAATCAAAAAATATTTCTTTCAAAGAGTTTTTAAAACCTAAAATATTGTTAGTCACCATATATATGTTGTGTTTTTAAAAATGAGTTAAAATTACTTTGTGCTCTATTTAAAAGACTGTGTTTTTGATGATGAAACAAATTTCTGTGCAATAAAAAAGAGTTTTGTGACTAAGATTTCTTCTTGGAACATTGTAGTCTATTTGACTTACTTAATAAGGACAGTCAAAATGACTGTGTATACATTTAAAAAGATATACAAAGTCAATAGTCTTTCTCCAACACTCTAAGGGTGGTAAATTAAAATTTCCGCAGATTTGCTCATAGGAGTTATTGGTAAAATCCAAACATGATTAAAAACAAGTTGGGCCAAAACAGATTGGTAAGGGACCCAATTTAACAACAGTTACTGTATTGAAGCCTACAATCTTACAAAAGATAGATACAAAATACACGACTGATATATTAAGAAAGTTTTTCCAATTGTGATTTAAAAAGACCAACATCTGCATTACTCTGGATATAGTGACCTTAACATGGACATTAAAACCGAGGGTACTTGTCAGCCATACACTCAAATCTTTCTTCCAACTATAACCCTGTAGCTTCACACCTCCCATTCAATAGCTAAAGCAAATAGTTTTTTTCTTATTTGTAGAATCGACTTAACACTTAAAATGTTGAAATCACTATGGTAAATGAAACAAATGCAAAAAAGCAAAGTTTCACTTATCTCCATGATGTCCAATTCCCTGCTAAATTTAAGGAATTCCCAACCCACACCCTTTAAAAATGAGCAAGTGCATACAAATCTGTAACCTTCATTAATATTAAATAGCTCAATCTATTCATCTACTAGTAGGTGATTGATTTCTAGATTAACCACCAAAATCAAGTGCTATTACATCTAATCCATACAACATGGTGCCAATGACATAACACACAATCATTGCAGCTGTGCTGATAATGAAGATAAAGAAAACTACATGTTTAATCTTTATCAATAAAAGCTATTTATCACATATTTGTTAAAGCATATACTATATTAGGTCTATTCATAGATACAGTTCTCATATAAAAACTTCCCCCAAAAAATTTTAAAATCCCCCTCCCCTTTCTAAAATGCTGGAGCAGAAATTCCACTTTTGTGTGGAAATTCTGGAGAAATCACTTAAGTTTATCCCACTCTTAACCAAACAAATAATTTAAAAAATTGGTATGTTTCTCTACCTAGGACTGGTAAATGATGAATATATTTTAAAACTTAACATAATACCAAACAAGACCTCAAGTGGGCCTGACATCACTCACCTGGATATCATCTGCCTAATTTCCAAATGCAAGAGCAGTTGGCAAATAAATCTGGGTCAGTGGAATGCTTTCTGTTGAAATTTCTCCAATACTGTTGATTGCAGATGTTATAAAAACAACTGTTTCAAAGTTTCTCTAGATTTTTTTATCTTTATCTGTCGGTCCCCGGGTGGTCTAAGATCCTTGCCTTTACAGATCACTCACATCTCACCTCTAACCGCATGGGTTTGAGTCTTGGCTCGGCCAACATGAGTATGTGAGAAAGCTTGCCAGTAGCTTCCTGTGGGTGAGTGGTTCTTTCCGGGGTCTTCCGACACCAAATATACAGGCTGCCATGTATAGCCTATCATGTGCTAAAAAATGGTATTAAACTGACAAAACCAAACCAAACCTATCTTCATCTGTATTTGACAGCACATCAGCATAATTTATCCAATATTGAAATGCCATGTGCCAGAATGTTTTATGTCAAACTTATTCAAATTCTGTCCAGGTTTTTTTGTGTTTTTTTAAAAATAAAGTTGTGTAAATGTTCTGCTACTTTTAGCAATGGCAGCTATATCTGATGGCAGAACAGCATCATTTGGAAAAATCTGAAAGACATTCAAGCCAGGACACTTTCTGCCACATTTGGTCAAATTCTGTTTGGCAGTTATTCAGAAGTTTTTCAAGGTTTTCCTATTTTTAGTAACAGGAGCAAAATTTGATGGCATATTGGCATCATCTGTACAGACTTAAAAGCCCTTCATACCAAAATGCTTTCTGTAAAATTTGGCAAAGTTTTGCTGGTGATTTTTGAGTAAAAGTCGTTTAAAGTATTTTCCATTTTTAGTAATTGGTGCCATACTTGATGGCAAATCAACATCATTTGTACAAATCTGAAAGGCCTTAATACCAGAATGCTTTCTGTCAAATTTGGTCAAATTCTGCTTAGCACTTTCTGAAAAGTAGTTTCAATATTTTTTTTCTATATTTATAGTAACGCTGGCCATATTTGATGGCAGATCTACATAATTTGTATAAAACTGAAAGGTTTTCATGCCAGGATTCCTTCTATCAATTGTGGTCAAACTGTATTCATTGGTTTTGGAGAAGTCATTTAAAGTATTTTCTATTCTTATAGTGACAAAGTCCATATTTGATGGCAGATTGGATCAACTGTACGAATTGAAAGATCTCCATGTCAGGATGCTTTCTGTCGAGTTTGCACTATATTCTGCAGTTCTGAAGAGAAAGCCATTTCAAGGTGTTTCTATTTTTAGTAAGACAGTGTCCATATTTGATGGTGAATCAGCATCATTTGTACAAATTTGAAAGGTCTTCATGTTCATGCCCGATTGTCTTCTGTCAAATTTTATCAAATTCTGTTCAGTGGTTTCTGAGAAGTCATCTTAAGATTTTTCTACTTTTAATAACGATGACCATACTTGATGGCAGATCAGATTTATTCATATAAAACTGAAATACCTCTATGCCAGGATGATATGTGCCAAGTTTGGCCGAAACTGGTCTGGCAGTTTTTGAGAAGAAATTTAAAATATCAATAGCTGACTGACAAAGAACAGGTTTTTCTATTTTTGGAAACGATAGTAGATCAGCATAATTTATATAAACTTTAAAGGCCTTGATGAAAAAGTGCTCTGTACCAAGTTTGGTTGAAATTGGTCTGGTGATTTTTTAGATGAAATTGAAAATATTCTGTAGCAATTGTTGATGTATGCAGGACAATGATGCATGTCAGGCCATACCACAGCCTTATTGTCAGGTGAGCTAACTAGATCCATTAGCAATGGGTGCAGTACAAAGGGCTTTGCTTACTATGATTTGCTAAGCTGGGTCTTCAACAGAGGAACATGTGGGGGTGTCCAACAATAATGGACCATAACTTCACAAAATGATCAAGTACAATTCTGGCAATCAAACTTGTGCAAGTTCAACAATATAAAGCTGCAAAAAGTCATGAAATCTGCTTGAAATCTAATGATTTATCATACTTTTAGGGGGAAAAACCACAATGTGAAAAAGTGGGTCATCAATCCACCAACTAATGATATTGTAACCTTACAATTAATTTCAAAGGAAGTAGACTGAGACTGATGAACTAAATTCACCTCAGATCTCATGAATATAAAGCTGCACACAAAATTCTTTTTAAAGGCAACAATTTTTGAAAGAATTATTCTGTAAAAATGAAAGTGTAGGTATATGGAAAATCAGGAGCCATAACTCCTCTAAATACTGAAATGGGAGCTTGGAAATTGAACTCATCTGAGGTTTTGTTCATATAAGGCTGCATACCAGACTTGGTTGAGATCGAACAATCATTGGTAAAGTTATGTTGGTTGGTGGTTATGAGTTTAGCACCATTTTCAGCACATGATAGGTTATACATGGCGGCCAGTATATTTGGTGGAGGAAGAACCCAGGAAAACCCGGGAAGAACCACCGACCCACAGGAAACTACTGACATGCTTTCGCACATACCCACATTGGCCAAGCCCGAGACTCTAACCCATGCGGACTGAGGTGAGATATCAGTGGTCTGTAAAAGAGAGTGCCTTGGACCACTTGGCCACCCAGGGCCCCAGTAAAGTTATGTAGTCGAAATCAAAGTTTAGAAGGTTGAGCAATTAGGGACCATAACTCTCATAAATGATACCATGGAACACTGACAATCCAAGACATCCATGGTCTTAACTATAAAACTCAAATGCCAAATCTGCTTGAAATCCAACAATCATTGGTAAAGTTATGTTTTGGAAATCAACGTTAAAGACAAAAAGTCAATCAGGGGGCTTAATGCATTTAGTGATGCTGTGGAATACTGAAAACTGGATTAATTCAAGGTCTCATCAATAAAAAGCTGTATGCTAAATGTGGCCGACATCAACCAATCCTTTGTAAAGTTATGCTGCAAAAAACCAAAATTCAAAAGATGGGTGATCAGGGACCATAAGTCCTGTAAATGGTGTCATGAAATGCCTGGCACGAAACTCCTTTATATAAAGTTGCATGTCAAATTTGGTTGAAATCCAGCAAACCTTGCAAAAGTTATGGCACAGAAACCAAAGTTAGAAGAATGGGCAATCAGAAACCATAATTCCTTTAATGAAATTGTGGATGCTGGAAATTAAATTTGTTTGAAGTCTCACCAATATAAAGCTGCATGTTGAATTTGGTTGAAATTCAACAATACTTGGTCAAGTTATGCTGCAGAAACCAAATTGTTGAGGAATGGATGGATAGAACTGAGTAATCACTATAGGGGCTCCAACTTCACTGTACAGATCCCTAATTATGGCACCTATGTAATAACAGGTTTGCAAGTTTTTGTTTAGTGCTTACGTGTATGTACATGACAGTCTAATGCCTAAGCCTAGCAGGAATATATACAGTTTAATCTGTTTCCATCTGCTAGCTCTAGGCAGTAGACAGAACAACTTCCTACAACAGGTGATTGCCTAATACTGGTACATTTCTGATAAAATCTGATCACAGGGAACTTGAACAGACGACTGTTCAGGACTGATTGTTTAACATGGGTGACTTGTAGAACAAGTTTCACTGTACCTGGTTTGGTGAACATTCTGTGTTCTTTGTGTTTCTCTTTGGCTGTTGCTCTCTGTGAGAGGTTTCATTTTTCTTGTCTCTTTGTTTCTTCTGCTGCTTTCTTAAACGCTTTATTTTACTCTTGGATAACCCATCCTTCCTACTGAGAGATGTTTCTGCAATATCTTTATTCTCTTGGTCATCCTCTATGGACTTGTCTTCATCTTTCTCTTTTTCACCTCCTAAATTATTATTTTCTAAGTTTTCATCCTCATCTTTCTGACCTTCTACATTATCCTCTGTAGCTGTTTCTTCTTCTGTCCCTTCTCTTTCATTTGCTTGTGTTTCATCTGTTTTCACAATTTCTTTCATTAACTGCTTGCTTTGCAGTGATACTGCTGCTTGAACTTTTCCTCCAACTTCTGTTATTTCAACTTCAAAGGCTGCTCCTTTATCTTGTACTGCTTTTTCTTCTCGTGTTTTCCCTTCCTCGTGGGTGTCGCCTTTTGATGTCTCTAATTCTTTGCTTGGTTCTTGTGCTTCTGGTTGTCCTACCATTTCCACAACACTGATAGCTTTTGGAAGCAGCTCTTGAGTAGGTTCTTCTTCAGGAGGCTTTTGCCCTGACACCTCTCTTGATTCTACTTGGCCACTTGGTGGTTCTCTTTGCTTATCTTTTTCAATTGAATCTTCATTTATTAAAGACCCTCCTTTAATTGGTGTATCTAGTTCACTGTTTGCCTCAGCTGTCATTTCTTGGATTAATGCTTCTCCTTTTAGACCTTCTATTCTCATTCCTTGCTCTTGAGCTGTTCCTTGTTTTTCAAGTGCAGCTCTTTCTTCATTACTTGATTCATGGGACTCAAGTGCAGCTCTTTCTTCATTACTTGATTCATGGAACTCAAGTGCAGCTCTTTCTTCATTACTTGATTCATGGGACTCAAGTGCAGCTCTTTCTTCATTACTTGATTCATGGGACTCAAGTGCAGCTCTTTCTTCATTACTTGATTCATGGAACTCAAGTGCAGCTCTTTCTTCATTACTTGATTCATGGGACTCAAGTGCAGCTCTTTCTTCATTACTTGATTCATGGGACTCAAGTGCAGCTCTTTCTTCATTACTTGATTCATGGGACTCAAGTGCAGCTCTTTCTTCATTACTTGATTCATGGGACTCAAGTGCAGCTCTTTCTTCATTACTTGATTCATGGGACTCAAGTGCAGCTCTTTCTTCATTACTTGATTCATGGGACTCGAGTGCAGCTCTTTCTTCATTACTCGATTCATGGGACTCAAGTGGCGCTTTTTCTTCATTACTTGATTCATGGGACTCAAGTGCAGCTCTTTCTTCATTACTTGATTCATGGGACTCAAGTGCAGCTCTTTCTTCATTACTCGATTCATGGGACTCAAGTGGCGCTTTTTCTTCATTACTTGATTCATGGGACTCAAGTGCAGCTCTTTCTTCATTACCTGATTCATGGGACTCTGTATTGGCATCATCATCATCATCATTCTTGGCATCTTTTCCCTTCTTGCCTGCAATAGGCACATATTCTTGACTTTGTAAATGATGCATCTTCTCAACTTCATCTTCCATTTCAATGTCCTTACTCTCTTCTTCTTTGCCTCCTTTTTCCCGATTTCCAGATGCACATTTATCACCCCCGTCTTCAAATGATAGCAACTCCTTTATGCCTTCCATTTTCTTTCTCCTATTGTTTTTCTTCTTAATTTGATTCACATTTATGCATGAAGGTTCATGACCATCAACTTCAGATGACTCTACATTTAATTCATCCCCATCACTCCCATCACTGTGACTACTGACAGTTCTGTATGCTGAATGCATCTCTGCCCCAGTCTTCACTGCAAGAGGATCTAAAAATCAATTAGTATCCAGTGTCTGATTTTTATATTTTACAGTACGTGTCCTTTAGACAAGTGGCTTCTTACAGTACTTGACAAGCTTCAAAGCCACTTTTACAGTTCATTTCTGTTAAAAAAATGTTAATCTGTGAAAATATGTTACTCCAAGTTTTTGTCTTGATACAGTTTGGAGGATCTGTGTAACCTGAATAGGTTAAATCCTGCCGTGGGCTTCGATAGTTTTGATCATGTTTTTCTTTGACACACTGTGATATGGCTGGTATGCTAGTTTTAAAAGCCACTTGTTCAATTAACAAGTTTTCAAATTAACTACTTGTCATAGACAAAACTACCTGCAATTGCCAAGTCAACAAATTTAAAAATGAACCGTGATTTCCTATCCATGATGACACAAATGGAGAAAAGACATGATCTGTCACTTTCAGCACCTGAAGGATTGGAGACAGACCTACATGTAGATGAGTTTGCAGATGGGACTTCGTAGTAAAAAGTTTTCTTTTTCTTTTTCTTAATTTGATTCATATTTATGCATGAAGGTTTCTGGTCATCAACTTCAGAAGACTCTACATCTAATTCATCTTTGCCACACCCCTTACTTTCACTACTAACAGTTCTGGATGCCTGAATAGAAGGGGGAGCAAAAAAGGATATTCTCCACAGATCAGAGATGTGTTGGGACCAAATAATTTGAGGCACCTCTGTCCTCAAATCTGTCTCTACTGAATGGATGTGAGTCTCCATCACAGAATCTACTTCAAGAGTACCATGAATGGCACATTATCCACCCGCCTCATGTTTAATTGTCATCGATGTAGATAACTGAAGTTTTCATAAAGAAACCACTTTTCTTCTTAGAGTCAGTGACCCTGACCTTTGGACCCCACAAAATCGACAGACTTCTTCCTTACCCAAAGTGTAAGCCACCCACAAAGTTTGGTCCAGATATGTGATGTAGAACTAATGTGATTGTGCTGAAACCATGTTTATTCTTTCAGTCACAGTAACCTTGACCTTTGACCCCCAAATTTACAGAGTTCTACCTTACCCCAAGTGTAACCTACCCACAAAGTGTGGTAGATGTAAATGGTGGAGACCTAGTGCTATTGTGCAGAAACCATTTTTCTTCTTTCAATCACAGTGATCTTCACTTTTGACCTTTTGACCCTAAAATCAATTGGGTTCTTCCTTACCCCCAAGTGCAACCATCCACAAAGTTTGCTGACTGTAGATAAGGCATGTGCAACTTCCTCCAGGGTGCGGGCTGAATAAGTGATTTTTAAAGCCACACCCTATGATGCAAATAGGCGGATAAAACCAGATCACAGGCCATAGGTTGCAAATCCCTGCTGTAGATAATGGATAACTAGAGTTATTGTGAGGAAACCAGTTTTCTTCTTTCAGTCACAAGGACCTTGACATTTGACCTTTTGATCCTGAAATCAACAGGGTTCTTCCTTACCCCAAGTGCAAGTCATCCACAAAGTTACCACTGTTGATGTGGAGAACTCAAGTTATTGTGTGGAAACCAAACTGGTAACCGACAGATGGGATGGATGCATGCATGAATGGGCAAATGGACAGACAATATCACAATGGTGCACATATAAAAATATTATCTCCAGGATATGATTTTTATATTTAAAAGTACTTGTCCCATAGACAAGTGACTTCTAAAAAGTACTTATCAAGCTTTTAAAGCACCTATAAAGTTTGCTTTTGTTACTAAAATGTTACACTGAAAATATGCCCCTCCAAATTTATTTTTTTATGCAGTTTGGAGCATCTGTGTAATATGAATGGGATCAATCCTGTTGTGAGTTTTGGAAGTTTAATCATATTTTTTATGTGACACTGCAACATGTCTAGTATGCTAGTATTAAAGCCACTTGTCCATGAGATAAGCAACATGGATTAGCTACTTGTCCATAGTGGAAACTAGCTGCAACTGTCAAGTGGACATGCAAACTTAAAAATCGAACACTTATCTTCTACACATGAAGATACGAAAGAACAAAGGACACGATTTATCACTTTAAGCACCTGAAGGGTTGGAATGAGAAACAGACAGACCGATCTGGAGGAGTTGGGGGAATCCATTTGGTACATAAGGGAGACGCATATTATACAGATACATGTACATAGAAAAATAGGTTTAGATAGATAGATAACCTGTTTCTTCAGTAGGTACTGCAGTTCCACATACAGTGCAAAACTCATCCTCCTTATCAAGAGTATTCCCACAGAGAGATCCATCCATTCTCTTGCCACAGCAAGTAACCACATTACTGAGGAACCACTGTGAAACCACTCTGGTACCACATTTCTTACAGAAGTTGAATTTCTTTTGAATTTCTGCCTTGCATGGAGCTCCACCTTTCCGTGTTCCTTGACAAAGAATTTTTTTCTTACCCTTAAGCTCATACCCACACTGGGAACAGAAGCAAGTGTCTTCTCCTACCTCCTCTTCTGCACCACAGTTATCACAATGCATCTTTCACTTATACAAGTGTCCAATTTAAAAGGTGCTACATAATGTCCATGTGTAAAGTTCAGTGTTCTATACTTAGACTTGTCATATATTATCACTTTGAAGTACTGACTTCATTCACTGAAAATAAAAGGAAATATGTGAAGCATAAGATGTCAATGCCTCATAAAGGTTCTCAGGGTTTAAGCTAATGGGAAATACAGCACTACATGCAAAATTCTGCATCCATGTGACCCCCATCGTAACAAGCAGATTATCTTTCTGTCTTCCCACTTTCTAACAGTAGTAACTTCTCATGTTTTGACATGACTTGCTGCTACTATTGAACTTTCATGTTATACAAATTTTCTTCATGGTTAAACAATGTATCAATTTGCTACACCCCTCTAGAAGACTATTCAATTGGAACTAACTTGAAAGTTTCTGCATAAACCACACCAGTTCTTGATTATACAAGTCCTTACATGCAAACACTACATCTACCTAAAGGGAGATCAATTGAGATCATGAACAAAGGTACAAAAAGATGATGATTTGCTAAACATTATTTTTAATAAAATAAAAATGTGCACATTGTGTACAACAACCCATGGGAACCACAGGTAATTTGCATGATGTCCTCAATCAGGTTTTAAAAATTGTATGCCTCTCTATTGTCACTGCGAGAATCTCACGATCTCATGGCCTGGCAGCATCTGCAGCCTTTTAGTTGAAAATTCAAGGTTCACATAGATTACTGGAATGAAAATTCCCTGAAAAAAGTCATATTTTCCTGGACCACACATCTCATGTCAAACACTGACACACAAATAGTTTCTACTGTTAAAGATATATAAAAAAAAACTTACCATATTTCTCTGATGTTATGCCCATGCTGGATGACAAGACCACCCCATTTTAAACAATTCTGGCAAACCTTTATGTTAGGTAAGCAATGTCCTATGATAAGCCCACCCATGCAGTGCTGCAGATTGGCTGATCAGCTTCAAAAATTGGGAGCCAACTTTCAGAACCATGGGCCAGGACGTAAATTGAGAAAGGAATTTCTGAATGCATGGAAAATCAGGAAAATTCATACACAACATTTGATTTTTGCTGTAATTATATGGAAAGTAATTGTTTAGTGTCATCTACCTTTTGGCCATTTACGCTATTCAGTTTCTAACATGGTAAATATGTAATTGACTGATTCTGGGTAATTTAGCCGTCCCATCCAAAGGCATGGTTCTCATTCTGTCTCTGAATGATTTTTCTGATCATCACTGCTATTTTACAATTTCAGATTAGCAGTCAATCAAATTACTGAACGACTGGATGAAGTAAGCACTATGTGTAGAAGAGCTCAATAGTGGGATATTCTAGCCTTGGTCACAAAGACATCTGGTTGTTCCACAAGGCTACAACATTCACTAAAATTTTTGCACATGAGCAAATGTGTACATACAATAACCAAAATGATGCAATTTAACTGAACTGATTCAAAACTCTACCTTTCCTCCAATTTAAACATTAGGCTTACAGCTAACAGCTATTTATATGCAAGCCACTGACAATGTGTGTATACTGTACTGCACTCAACTTGCAACTGTTTCATTGCTGTATGTCTTTTACCTCCTATTAGGAACTGAGCATTTAATTTTGGGAGAGGGGGCAGGGCCTGGGATTTTTTTGGAAAAATGTCTGGCCTTCAAATAACTTAAAAAAAAGTATTCTTGCTCTGATTTTCTGATTTATAGAAAAAAGAACCTATTATACATGTATCCATGATATTAGTTGAAAAAAATAAATTATCTTGAGGTAAAAGAAACTAAATATCCCAGCTGAAAAGAAAATCACAGCCCCCCCCCCCCCCCCACCCAATCAATTAAATGGTCGGTCCCTTATGACAGGATTCAGTTTCTAAGACGTCTTCACTGAATATACATGTATCTGACAATTCTGGTAAAACACCCTTAGGATCCTCATGATATTTATACATATGTACTGCTACATATATGTATATGATGAAAAAATTGATAATGCAACTGGATGTATTGCCTGGACAAGTGCATCAGCTAACAACGAATGTACCATATGCACATTCATTTACATGGTTGCCAATTTTGTAAATGTTTAAATGCCGTAAACTAAACTAATTCATTTATATGTATAAATATTGCAGCCATATTGTTCCAATATGTTTTTGTATTGTCAGACACAAAACAAGCATATTGGTGGCCAAGACTAGGGAAATCTGTGATGTCATTTCATTGGTACAAAATCTTACAATCTTTTGGCAGAAATGGTAAATTGTCAGAAATAGATGAAATTGCTATAAGTGCTACGTTATTTTATTAAAATAGTCATTGACCCTGAAATTTAATGAGTGGAACAGACCTCCATGCTGTTCCAGGAGGGACCCGGACCATAAAGACAAATGTGCCAAACAAAAAAATAATGCGGCAATGGCACAGGCACACTGTCAATCTGTTGTTTTGCTCACCCACCAATACTTCAAGTTTATGCACCTATAGCTGGCCCACTGGGCATTTGTCATGGGAGGAAAACTCTCATTAAAGTTGGCCTCCATCTCCCATTCAAGCAGCCCCATACCACATTTTATTTAACCTTTACAATGTGTAGGTGTGAATCCAATACATATACACACTATAGTGTGGACGATTTTGCAATGTTACAAAGTGAGGCCTTGTGAGTTTGGTTTATATGCTGGACATGTCTGATGGGACTGACTTCTTGACAGACTATAACATGCCCAAACTGGACATCGGGAGTTTCTGCTAGCCTATAAGAAAGCCATTTTAAATGTGATAAATAATTGTTTGAACTGAAACCCATACTGTACACAGATATTGACCTATTCAAAACTTGAATAAAAGAAGAAATGTGGAAATATATTGGATTTAACGTTCCAAGGGAAGATGATTGGAGGGTGTAGGTGGTAATGGTATGCAGGATTGACAAAAACTGCCCCTGACAGACTGAATATCCAACAACAGTTCACAAATTTTTCTGAGCTCTGATGTATATTTACTGTATGTTCAAAATATATCTAAATAATAATACCCCCATGAACACAGTCATATATACAGACTATACTGAGAAACTATCTTAATCCTAAAAAGAGAGAGTTAAATGATTACACAAGCAAAGGAAGCAAAAAAAGCAGAATATTACAAATGATTTAAGCTCAAATAATTACTACCCTTAAATAAATTAAGAGTTTATTCCAAACATTTCGCACTGAAACAAATTTGTATTTGAATAAGAAAACAGCTCAAGCCATGGACATTTCACAACAGATTTCACAGTGCTCATCCATATTAAAATTTCCCTGACTGCAGTTACAAAATCTTCAACTTTTCCCTTGCTTTGGACTGAAATTTTAATTTTCCAGACTTACCATAAAATTCCCCGACTTCCCTGAAAACTGAAAATTCGTTGACTTTTTTCCATCCTGTGAGAACCTTTTAATAGGCTTATCATTAAATATGTTCTTTTTATCAGAGAAATAGGTAGAGTAAAGTGGACCCACCCAACAAAATGTCAGTTCATGGTGAATGGCAGTGCAACTTACAACAGCATATATACATACAGTGTCATATCCCCCTCCGCTTGCGCACCACTCGCTGAAAAATAATTGTGATACTGTGTACACCATAGCGATAAGTTGATGATTTTCCAAAGAGAGGAAAGCTGCTCTTTGTATACTTAGTATGCACTCAGCCCACCAAAAAGGCTGTTTATGGTTTGGGTTTCCAACAAAGCGATGAAGTCAAAGTGGGTATGGTAATGGGAAGCCAATAAAATAAGCAGTACCTACTGCAATAAATTCTCATGACAGAAAACTAAGTAAACCAAAATCCCCTTGAAACCTAATCATGGTTCTCGTCCTGAATTTCTCTCTTTAATTACAATAAAATGGCCCAGAGGAAAAAAGTTAAACTTTATTGCGCATCAACACCAACTAAATATCTGACCTACAAAGTTTCTATAAAATCTTTAAAGCAGAGTGGAAGAAGAAGAAATAACCAACTGAACCTCGAAAAAAAACCATTGTATGACAATTTTTTAAGAAATGTCCCCCCAAAAGAGCCAGAGGCAAAATTTTAAAATTTATTGCACTTCTGAACCAACCACATGTCAAGCCTGCAAAGTTTCAATACAATCATCCAAGGAGTATGGGTGTAAAAGTGAAAAGCTAAATTCTCAACATATCCCTGTTTTTGACAATATTTCAGGAAATTAGGTAAAAAATGCGCCCAATGAAAAAAGTGAAACTTACCGCACATCAACACCAAATACCTATCTGGCCTAAAAAGTCTCAGTGCAATCTTCCCAGCAGTGCAGGAGAAGAAATGACAAGTTTTGTTATCATCAAATGGGCAGTCAGATGGATGGACTATTTGAAAATTTAAAGCCCCAGTAGACCAAACATGAGTCCCTCAAAGGGTATGATGCTCTACTGACTGAAAAGAATTTCCAGGAATTAAAAATAAGACCATTTCTTTTTTTTAACTGCGGAGTGTTCAAACCAGATCTGATATTATTGAGCAATAACAAGATTTTAAAATTTGCCACTGTGGGGGCCATATGGGATATAATATCAGTACCATTTTTAGGACCAACTAGACAGCATAAGAAGTCTTTCAGTGAAAACCCCATCCATTCAGGTGGATTATCAATAACAAGATTTTCAAGATGGCCACTGTGGTAGCCATATTAGATTTCCAGGTAGCACCATGTCAATATGACTTTTTGTTCAGGAGTGGCCATATCTGAGGTCAGATGAGCATTATTTCATTATTACCCACTAAACATGATAAAAAGTCTTCTGGTGAAAACTCCATGTCAATATGACCATCCATTCAAGAGGAGTAGCAATAACAAGATTTTCAAGATGGCTGCTGTAGTGGCTATATTTGATGCGGGAACAGCACTATTTTTATTTAGGACCAACTAGACCTTGGGCTGAATGTGTTATATAACAAAATCTTGTTATTGCTTACTCCTCCTGAAAGCCTTATAATGTCTAGCTGGCCCTAAATGTAAATGGTTCCACTTGGGCATCCAATATGTGCATTACAGTGGCCATCCTGAAAATCTTCTTATAGCTACTCTTCCTGAATGGATCGTTATATCAACATGGGATTTCACGGAACAACTTTTTATGATGTCTAATCGGTCCTAAATGAAAATGGTGTTGATCTGACATACACTATGGCCACCATGGTGGCCTTCTTTAATATCTTGTTATTGCTACTCCTCCTGAACAAAAAGTCATATCAGCATGGAGTTTTCACCAGAAGACTTATGATGTCTAGTTGGTCCTAAATGAAAATGGAAAATGGAGCTGCCCAGATATCCAAATCTTGAAAATATTGTTATCACTACTTCTCCTGAACCAAAAGTCATATCAGAATGGAGTTTTCACCAGACGACTTCTCATGTCTAGTTAGTCAGAAATGAAACGGTACTGCTTGGACATCCCATATGGCCACCAGAGTAGCCATCTTGAAAATATTGTTATCACTACTTCACCTGAATGGATGGTCATATCAACATGGAGTTTTCACTAAAGACTTCTTATGTCTAATTGGTCCTAAATGAAAATGGTGCCAATCTGACATCATATATATGGTCACCACTTACAATTATTGCTACTTCTCCTAGATGGAAAGTCATAACAACCATCGAGTTTTCACCGGAAGACTTATGATGTCTAGTTGGTACTACATGAAAATGATGCAGATCTGACATCCAGTATGGTCACCATAGCTACCATCTTCAAAATCTTGTTACTCCTATGCCTCCTAAATGGAAAGTCATATTGGGTTTTCACCTGTAGACCAATACTAATATCTAGCTAGTCATAAATGAAAATGGTGCTGATCTGACCTAAAATATTGCTGCCACAATGAACATACCGGTATTTAAAATCTTGTCACTAATCCTCCAAGATGGATGGTCATATCAACATGGGATTTTCACCAAAAGTCTCCTAATGATGTCTACTTTGTCCTAAATGAAAATGGTGCCGATCTTACATCCAATATGGGCGCCACAGTGGCTAATTTGAAAATCTTATTCCACAAGAATATCAGAGATGATTTCAACACTCAAGAATTGAATTTCTTTAAATTCTTTTCGGCCAGTAGAGCATTTGTCCCTTCAAGGGTCTCTTGTCTCTGAGCCATTTTGTGAGATATTTCTTTTAACAGGAGTCCCTCGAATGAACTGATCCCCTAATGCTCAAAAACAATTTCCAGGAATTCAAGACAAGACCATTGCTTCTTTTCAACTGCTGAGTGTTGAAACCATCTCTCATATTTTGAGCAATTACAAGATTTTAAATTAGCCGCTGTGGTGAACATATTAAATGTCTAGACATGATTAGGAGCTTTTAGGTGAAAACCACTATATGATTATGACCATCAACTGAGGGGGAGTAACAATAATAAGATTGTCATCTTGGATGTCAGATCTGCATAATTTTCATTAAGGCCTAACTAGACACCATAAGAAGTCTTCTGGTGAAAACCTCATGTCAGTGTAACTTTCCATTTAGGACGAGTAGCTGTAACAAGATTTTCAAGATGGATGTCATGGTGATTATACTGGATGTCAGATTGGCACCATTTTCATTTATGACCAACTAGACATCACAAGAAGTCTTTCAGTGTAAATTCCATGTCAATATAACTTTTCATTTAGGAGAAGCAGTGATACAAGATTTTCAAGATAGCAGCCATGGTGAACATATTGGATGTCAGATCTGCACCATTTTCATTTATGCCAAACTATACACCACAAGATGTCTTTTGGCAAAAACTAAATGTCGATATGATCATCTGTCTAGGTGAAGTAGCCATGGTCATTATGGTGGCCATATTGGAGATCCGATCTGCACCATTTTCATTTGGGACCAACTAGACATTATAAGAAGTCTTCCTGTGAAAACCCCCTTTCTGCTCAGGAAGATCATTGATAACAAGATTTTTAAGATGGCTGCAATGGTGGCCATATTGGATGTTAGATTAGCACCATTTTCATTCAGTATCAACTAGACATCACAAGAAATCTTTTAATAAAGACCTTTTTGTTGAAGTGACTTTTCATTCAGGAATAACAATAACAAGATTTTCAAGAGAGCCACTGTAGCCATATTGGCTGTCCGAGTGGCACCATTTTCATTTAAGACCAAGCAAACATCATAAGAAGTCATCCTGTTAAAACCCCACATCTATATGAATTTCCATTCAGGATAAGTAGTGATAACAAGATTTGTCAAAATAACTGGAATCGCAGCCATATCAGACATCAGGTCAATACCATTTTAATTTATGACCAACATGACATCATAAGAAGTCTTTTAGTGAAAACCCCATGTTGACCATTATGACCATCCATTCACGAGGAGTTGCAATAACACGATTTTCAAGATGGTCATTTACGACCAACTAGACATCACAAGTCTTTCAGCAAATGACCATCCATTCATGAGAAGTAGTAATAAAAAGATTTTCAAGATGTTTCATGTGGCGGCCATACTGGATGTCCAAGAGGCACCATTTTCACTTAGGATCAACTAGACACCATATGAAAGTCTTCTGGTGAAAATCAACTGTCGATACAACTTTATGTTCAGGAGTGGCTATAACAAGATTTTCATAATAGCTGCCATGGTGACCATATTGGACATTAGATAACAACCAATTTCAGTTAGGACCAACAAGACATCATAAGAAGTCTTTTAGTAAAAATACCTATGTTAATATGACCATCCCATTCAGGAGATGTAGCAATAACAAGATTTTCAAGATGGCCACTGTGGTGATGATATTGGATGTCTGAGTGGCACCATTTTCATTTAGGACCAACCAGACCATATGTGTTTAAAGTTTTATAGCAATCCTTCAAGTAGTTTAGAATAGCAATAACAAACTTATAATAATGGATGGACAACAGGCCATCCCATAAGCTCTTCTAGTTTGTGACCAGTAGAGCCAAAAAAATTTAAATAAACGGAACATCTTGGTGAAGGAGTTCATAATTGCTTCTCCTCCCACACTGCTTTGAGGATTTTATTTAAATTTTGTAGGCTTCATATGTGGCTGGTGCAGATGTGCAGTAAGGTTTTATTCTTTTCCTCTGGCCTATATTTGGAGGAAGTTTCTTGAAAAACTATCAGCAGCAAAGTATTTTGAGAATTCATCTTTTCATCATCCTTCTACCACAATACTTAAGAGGACTTTGTTGAAACTTTGTTGGCCATACATCTGCTTGGTGTGGATACTCAACAGGGTTTTAATTTTTTCCTCTAACCAATCTTTACATGGAAATTCTTTTTAAAAAATTTTCAAAAAAGGGGCATTTTAAGAATTCAGATCATCATCTCTTCTCCTCCTCCACTTCTCATAGAATTTTTTTAAAATTTGGATGGCTACATGTCACTAGTATAGATGTGCATTAAGTTTTTCCTTTATATCATCTGACCCATTTTTGATGAAATTTTGTTAACAAAAGATCCAAGTGGACCCATCATCACTCACCTCAATGGCATCTGCCTAATAATCAAATACATGAGTAGTTGGTGAAAAATCTGGACCAACAGGATGATTTTTGTATCCTCATCGGTTTTTTTTTATGGTACATCAGTAGGAATCTTTGTGTCAAAGTTAGTCAAATTCTGTTCAGTGATTTGTTAGTTCTGTAAACGTTTTTCTTCTTTTAGTAATGGCAGCCATATATGATGGTGGAACAGCATCATTTTTATAGATCTGAAAGGCATTCAGGCTATAATACTGGACATACTGGATCTCATCTTGGCACCATTTTCATTAGGCCCAACAAAGCATCACAAGAAGTCTTCTGGTGGAAACCCCATGTTGTTTTTTTTCAAATTTCAAACACTTTTTGTCAAATTTGATTGAAGTCTGTTAAGTTGTATTTTTATAAAAGAAATTAGCAGTTGCTCTATTTTTGGTTACAGCAGCCATATTTGATGGCAGATTGACACGTGTGCAAGAAGTCCTTCATGCTGAGTGACTCTTGATAAGTCATTTAAAGAATGTTCCCTTTTTAATAATGGCATCCATTTTTACGGCATATCAGCATAATTTGTATAAATTTGAAAGCCCTTATTACCAGAATGTTCTCTGTCAAATCTGGTAGCCATATTTGATAGTGGATTGCAAGGCTGCATCTTGGTTTTTATATATTTGGGCAATGTGACCCCTTTCTTGTAGAAACGGTGGTGCCAACCAAGTGAGGTAGGGAGGTTTGGTGTTCATTAAGAAAAAAAACTTACAAAATATCAAGACTGAGAGAGAAAATTAAATCATTCAGCTGCCACCTATATGTAATGTCAGATGCTTCATGTGCATATAATATTATATATGTTTATCATCCTAACTACTTCTAAGTTATGTTAAACAAGAGTCCCTCGAAGGGACTGACACTCTACTGGCTAAAAAGAATTTCCAGGAATTCAAGATAAGACCATTTCCTTTTAACTACAGAGTGTTGAAACCATCTTTGATATTCTTCAACGATAACAAGATTTTCAAATTAGCTGCTTTGTTGGACATACTGGATCTCATCTTGGCACCATTTTCATTTAGGCCCAACAAAGCATCACAAGAAGTCTTCTGGTGGAAACCCCATGTTGATATGATTTTCCATTTTGGAGGAGCAACAATAACAAGATTTTCAAGATGGATGTTAGTGGTGGCCATATTCAATATCAGATTGGTATTATTTCTATTTAGTAGCGACTAGACATCACGAGAAGCCTTTTGGTGAAAGCACAATGTCAATATGACCAGCTATAGCGGATTAGTAGTGATAAGTTTTCAAGATGACTATTGTGGCAGTTATATTAGAAGTCAGATTGGCACCATTTTCATTTATGAGTAAGAAATCTTATGGTGAAAGCAAAATGTCGATATGGCCAGCTATCCTGGGGAAGTAGTGATAAAAAGATTTCCAAGATGGCCTTTGTTGCAGTCATATTATAAGTTGAATCAGCACCGTTTTCATTTACAACCAACTAGACATCATAAGAAGTCTTTCAGTGAAGACCCAATGTCGATATGACCATTCATTCAGGAGAAATAGTGATAACAAGATTTTCAAGATGGCCACTGTGACAAGCATACTGTATGTCTGAATGGCACAATTTAGACCAGCCAGACATCAGTAGAAGTTGTTTAGTAAAACCCCATGTTAATACAACCATCCATTCAGAAAGAATAATGATAACAATATTTTCAAGAGATCCACTGTAGCAGTCATATTGGACATCAGATCAACACCATTTTCATTTTGGACCAACTATACATCATAAGAACTCCTCTGGTGAGAACCCCATGGCAATATTACCTTTCATTCAGAAGGATTAGCAATAATATGATTTCAAAGATGGCCATATTGGACATCAGCTCAGCACCATTCTCATTTAGGACCAACTAGACATCATAAGAAGTCTTCTGGTGAAAACTCCATGGCAATATTACATTTCATTCTGGAGAAGAAGTGAGAACAAGATTTTTCAGATGGCCACTGTGGGTGGCCATATTGGATGTCCGAGTGGCACCATTTTCATTTAGGACCAGCTAGACCATGGGAGGAATGTGTGTAAAGTTTCATGGCAATCCTTCAAGTAGTTTAGGAGCAGCGATAACAAATTTGTGCTAATGGACAGACGGACAACAGACAGACGACAGACAACAGACTATCCCATAAGCTCTTCTAGACAGCAACTGAATACCTTAATGTGACTTTTACTTATAATATCAACTTAACTGCATAAATCTGTCCTCTTGCCCAAAATAATGAAATAAAGAAAAAATCTTTTAAGAACATTTGGATATCAGATCAACAGTATTTTTCAAGCAAAAACAGTGAATGTCCACATCAAATGCACAGATCTGCATTTATGGGAACAGTTTCACTAATCATGAGTAACACTTAGGTCTCTACGAATCATTGCTGTAAATCTGTTTAACTTCAAACAACATTTTATAAACATTGTTGGTGAAAGTCAAATTCATCACTTTCTACACCGTTTTCAATTATAACTGTCATAAATGTCTTCCTGGTCACCAAAACACTTAGTTTAACAGAGCAGAACAATAACTCTAACAGTCAATCAAAATCAATTATGTGATTTCATTTACAGCTCATAATAATGAATTATATTATCTTAACACATACCTATACTAATGGAAAAGTTAATCAGCTTAGATACTCATTCAAAGCATCAATCATCACGAAATGGGTCCAGTGAACTTAACAAGTTCTGATATAAAAGTGCTAAAAAACATCTTCACTTTCCCAAATTTTCCTTTATTTCTGTCATTCATCCTTAACACTTTAAGTCCCCCCTCTCTCTCTAAACAAAAAGAAACCAAGTGTAAGAAGTTTGGAGTTTGGGCTATTTATCCATTGTCTAATTGCTGGTCTGTGGCATGAGGCCTGCAGAGGTAAAACAGCCAATCTGATGTTTGCATCCAACAATTAAATCATTGACTGATGCATTGATTTTTCATGGCATAGACTTCTGTGCATAACAAGAAAAACATGCAGGATTCATATAAATCTGCAAGCAATCCTTATATTTTTGCAGAAACAGAGCAATCATGCATCTTAGATGCAACCTTGGAATTGGCATCATTTGTCCAAAAATGAAAGCCATTTTAGCAATGATCCATTCTGTACAAGTTTGGTCAAATACAGTCGAGTGGTTTTGAGAAGTTATTTAAAGTTTTTCAATCATAGTAATTGTGGCCATATATGATGGCAGATCAGCATCATTTGTAAACTCTGAAAGGTCTTCATACCAGGATGCTTTCTGTTAAGTTTGGTCAAATTCCATTCAGTGGTTTTGGAGAAGTAGTTTAAAGGCTCATCTATTTTTCATAATGGTGCCCATATTAAATGGCAGATCAGCATCATTTGTAAAAATATGAATGGTCTTCATGTCAGGAAGAGCTCTGTCTTCATGCCATACAATTTCTTTTTCAAATTTAATCAAATTCTGTTCAGCAATTTTGGAGAAGTCATTTTAAGGTTTTTCTATTTTTAGCAATGGTGACCATATTTGAAGGTGGATCAGCATGAACGGCCTTTATATCAGGATGCTCTGGGTTAAGTTTCACTGAAATTGGTCTGGTGGATTTTAAAAAGTAGAAAACAGATATTGTTGATGAATGACAGATGGGTTGTTTTTTTCTAGTAACAGTGGCCATACTGAAGGCAGATCAACATAATTTGCATAAACTTGCAAGGTCTTCCTGTCGGGATGCTTTGTGTCAAATTTGATTGAATTCTGTTAATAGGTTTTTGAGAAGAAGTTCTTCAAAGTTTTTAAAATGTTTAGTAAGAGTGGCCATATTTAATAGCAGATAGGCATAATTAATATAAACATGAAAGCCCTTCATACTAGGATGCTCTCTGCCAAATTTTTTTTAGCAGAAACCACTTTTCTTTAAGTCACAGTGACCATGACCTTTGTCCTTTTGACCCCAATCAACAGGCTTCTTTCTTACCCAAAGTGCAACCCATCCACAAAGTTTGTTAATGTTTGTGATGCAGAACTAATGTTATTTTTGCAGAAACCATTTTTCTTCTTTCAGTCATAGTGACCATGATAGATGATTATTTTAAACCACAAAATTAATAGGAGTTTGGTCCTGGTATACGAATAAGAATTAAATACTGTGCAGAAACCATTTTCCTTCGTTCAAAGTGACCTTAACCAATGACCTTTTGACTCAAATATCCATAGGCTTCTTCTTTTTGCCAAGTGCAAGTCATCTACAAAGATTGGTAACTCAACAGTAGATGGTGGAGAATTCAAGTTACTGTACAGAAACAAAACAGACTGAAAGATAGATGGACATCATAACATAACACACTTGACCTTATGGCAGATGTTTACAAAATGTTTACAAAATGGGGATTTGGGAAATGGAGTTCATCATCACTTCTCCTCCTACATTACTTGGAAGATTTAGCTGAAACTGTGTAGGCTAAATATGTGGTTGTCATAGCTGTGCAAGGTTTTGAGTTTTTTTCCTATGACCCTTTTTGTGGCAAATATCTTGAACAATTTTCAAAAAAAGGGTATCTTGAGAATTCAGCTCATCATCCATTCTCTCCAACTGCTTTAAGGATTTTATGAAACTTTGCAGGCTAGATATATGGTTGGTACAGATGTGCAATTAATTTTTACTCTTTTCCTCTTGCCCATTTTCGGGGAAATTTCTTCAAAATACTGCCAAAAGAGAAGAATTTTTAAAAACTCAGTTTTGTCACCACTTCTCTTCCCCAACTGCTTTGAGGATTTTATTGTGGTTGGTATAGATAATAATAGGATTTAACTTTTTTTTCTCTGACCCATTTTGGGGGAAATTCCTCAAATTTTTTTTGTGATTTTTAGAATTCATCTTATCACTTTTCCTCCCACATTGCTTGGAGGATTTTATTGAAACTTTGTTGGCTTGATACATGGTTAGTGTACACTGTAGATGTACAATGAGGTGATTTACTTGTTTTTTGTCTGACCCATTTTTTGGGAAAATTTCTTCAAATTTTTTTTTTTAAAGGGTTGTTTTGGGCATTGAGTTTGTCATCTATTCTCCTCACACAATGCTGGGAGTATTTTATTTAAACTTTGTTGGCTAGATATGTGGTTTGTGTAGATGCGCCACTTTGGGGGAAATTTCTTGAATTTTTGGAACTCAGTTTGTCATCTGATACACTTCTCTCCCACACTGCTTGGAGGATTTTTACTTCTCCTTTTGTAATCTACAGATATAGAAGTCATTTATCCCGGTTTTATGACCCAATTTTGAACCCTGATGTTTCATAAGGATAGGTGGGGGACTTGAATGTTATTTGGCAGAGAAAATATCTAGTTAGTGCCCTCGATTTGTCTATAAATACTCTTTCTGTCGTCCCACCATATGATATATCCACTATCTCACTCAAGCATATAGTTTAACGCATAAGGCAAATTTGCTGATGGAGTCAGAGAAGCTCATTCATGGCACATATTTTTTAACATCACATATCCTATATTTTATTATTTAAAAAAAAAAGAAATAAAGCTATCCTTTTATTGGCAAAAGATGTGAGAGTGCATTGGTGTAATTTATTTGGCTATTCAAGAAAAGGTTTTGGCAAAATATGAATTCTGAATCTGCATAGAAGATTTGAACCATGCCTTTTTGTATATACAACTTTGCAAAATTTGTGTGGAAGATATATGAATAGAATTGAGCACAAAAATGCACTGCTACTAATTTTAATTCAGAAATTTATTTCATTTACCTACTTCGATACAGTAAAATTTGAAATCAAGGTTAACTTAAGAGTAGCAAAAAGAGATTTATTAAACTGACATCTTTGTGACTGTCTGTCATAAAATTACAAAAGATATACAGTACAGAAGAGGAAAAAGTTTGTTTCTTTGGTACTAATATTAGCAGGATATCAAATCTTATTTTAAAAAAGGACAGGTAGAAAGAATAAATTACTTTCCAACAGAACACTGTTACAGCTAACTTGAATCTATCTCCAAATTAACTCATTAACCCTGGGAGATTCTTTTCATTTTCACCTGAAATGGAGGTAGGAAATGCATTTTTGGGGTTACATATGAATGCAGCAAAACACATCTGCTTAAGAAAGTTTTTTGTTTAGCCGTATGCTTAGGTGTATCAGAAACATTGTTTTTGATTGGCTATTACGCTCGCGCATGTGCAGAAGGGTAAAAGTTGGACTTCTTTTTTTCTTTCTTTGTATTTCCACTCATGATTTTCATCTCCTGGCCCCTTTTTATTCCAAATCTCAATTTTATCCTGCTTTTTGCAAAGGTTCATCTGTCCATGTGCATGTGCCATGTGGACCAGTCTGCTTTAGATCTAAGGCCAAAAAGTCTCAAATCCGGACACAAACTCTGGTTCCGAAACTCGCAATTTTGGACCTAACAAAAATCGGGTCTCAAAAATTGCAATTTTTTCAGTGTATTTTTTAATACGAGTAGAAAGTCGACATTATTTGATATCATTGTAGAGCTACATCTGTCTACTTTCTTGCAATACCAACCACTTTAGTGTCTCTTAAATGATGTTGACGTTACAGAGCTCAGAAGTAGGGTACAACCTCATGACGCGTAAACGTAGCACTAGGGGTTAATGAATTAAGCACATCTAGTTATCTAGCCTGTGGTCAAATTCACCCCTGCTGTGCCTGTGATCTTCATTCATTAGGGCCAAAAGCAGTAATTTTGCATCACCAGTTTGTACCTTTGTTCCAGTGTCTGTGATGTCATCACAGTTCCTGATAGACCCAAGTGGGTGGTATTAGAGAAAAGAACAAAGATCTAGCTTTACAGTAAAGCCAAGTAATGTAGACATTCAATGCACATTAAAAATACATCTAAAACAACACAATTTTGAGACCAGATTTTTTAGGCAAAATATCACTGGTTCCAGAACTGGAGTTTTTGTCCCAATTTTAAACTTCTTGTTAAGTCTAAAGCAAACCTACTAAACATCACATGGACAGACAAACCTTTGCAAAGTGTTTGGGATTTGGGGGAAAATGGCCCAGCATGCAGGCAAAAATCATGGGTACCAAAAACAAAAGTCAAAATTTCACCCATTTGCAAATGTGCATGCCAAATAGCCAATCCAAACAAATTCTTCTACAAATCTAAACAGTTGGCAATAGAAAAGTTTCTCTAAGTTAGATATGCATGGATCCAATTGGAAGTATAAAAAAAACATGATCTTCTACCCCATCTTAAGTGAAAATGAAAATAAGCTCCTGGCCTTGACGAGTTAATGCTCAACCAAGCACTGGGAACCTCATTTGTATATCAAAATGGAATGGATATCATCTGGCAGCTCTCTGTAGTTTCTAATCCCCATGTTATATACTGTCCATGCATGTACTATAAAGATGCATGGACAGAACACATTTATTACACTGGTCCTTTGGGCTTATCATGGGAGATTTTAACACTGTACTTAATGTAATGTAGTATTTATGATATGGTAGCCACTGAAATACAACCCAGGTTTTAAACTTCTTTAACAGTCTATCTGGATATTCATCATTGTTATCCCCAGTCCCTTTCTTAGAAGCTCCACCTGTTTGTATGTATGTGTTCAGTGTCCTTGAACTAGTGTGATGTTTTAAGTTAAAATAATTGAAGATTGGTTGTAAATTTAACATGAAAAAGCCTTTGATTATGATTTTCTATAACTGATTACGAATAATTACAGGTTTCCTTATAATTTTTAAAAAAATTTATTGATACTCTTTGGGACAAGTCTTCCTGGAAGAATAAAATATATGAATAAAAGCTTCCAGTTAATATAGCCTTCGGTTGTCTAGTACAACACAAGTTCAACCAACAAAAACATGGTAGACATCAAATGTGCGGGTAGACCATTTGACTTTCTTAGATGCAATCAGCTGATGGTACCAAGTATGTGAAATTGACATTCACAAGGAAAAATAAAAAATAGAAAATATCTCCAGCTGATTGAAATCAATGGGTGATCAGTTTTGCTCACCCAATCACTGATGTTTAAATTTCTGATATTTCCCAACATACCTTTAAAGCTACACGTTCACACATAAGTGTTATGGTGTGCCTGGCAGCGCAAAGTGTAATATAAATCCACCACATCACACCCAAACCACCATAAGCTCTCGAGCAACTCGCTCAAGTCTCACTCTCAAGCATGTCAGAATGACGGAAGGTTGCTCAAGTAAACAAACTGGTAGGACACTGGTAGATCTGTGCACAGAAGAAGCTTGCCAAAAGTTTCCTTTTTAAGGAACTCGTTGGTTTCCATTCGATGTGAGGCCTCAATTATTCTGTTTTCTCTCAACATATCCCTTAATAAGTCTTCATCTTTGCAGTAGAAGACTTGTTTTCCACAAGGTCTGCTCATGAAAATTGTGGGCAATGGCACTGTGTTTTGTATTTTAACCCACATGCTGATGCTGGCATGGCAGCCGATGTAGGTGAGCTTAGTAAGGGCCATTTTCCTTATGCCAAACACCAGAAATAAAGGTACAATCATCAAGTAGAAAGAGTGTGGTTGTTTCAGGCATTTTGACAAACTTTTCAGCAAGTGCACAAAAATGAGCAAATTATAGCCCTCACAACTGACCAAAATTACTTCATCAGTTTTTGTGGGTCCACAGCCGATCATACGCCTTGTTGAGGCATATGGTTGGGCAGATAATGATGATAAAATCAAAGTGGTCCTTAAATGCTGATACAAGAAGCTCACACGCAAACACACTCTTTCCACCGGGGGGCCTAATGGCGCGGGGGGGGGGGGGGGGGGCTAATGGACCAAGCGGTATGATGATAAACCTTAAAATCAACAATTTTGGGACGGTAAACTTATATAAACATAACAAGATGAATACAAATCTTTCAAAATGTAGATAAAATAGCTTCAATATTTATACTGCGATCATAACAGAAGAAATCAGGAAAAGAAATCATACCAGCTTACAAATTTGTCACAACACTACGCAATTGTTTCCCCTCCGACATTTTTATGCACAAGGATTCGCGATTCTTACACTTGACTCGAGAAGACCTAAAGTTTATAAAGTCTCTCGATCACCTTCGAGTTAAATGATCCCTGATTTTGTCGATGGCAAAAGTACAGAAGAAAGTAATTAGCCATAGATTAAAACAATAAATTTGAGAATTGTTGGCATCCTTGGTGTGGACACTTTCTTCTCGTGTCTGTTGCTCATCTGCGTATGACGTAAGATTCCCAGAAAGTAGAAACTGAAAGTAGTAGCCTGGACACTGTCCTCCCATAATGCTCCGCACAGGAGGCCAGGCACGCGAATGCTGGCTCATTCGGACCATGGCTGATTCGGCCCAAAATTACGTGCTAATTTGGCCCAAATGTCAGTCTGATTAGGAACATGTGAAATATTATCAGAAAAACAATGGAACACACATACCTGATTTATTTTAGTAGTTATTACTGTTTTCACAAACATAGTAAGAGAATGTAAAAGGTTGATTTTCAACTCTTAAATTTACATAAGATAGTTATTAGCAAATTTCTAGCCGAAATCAGAACAAAATAAATATGAGCTATCGCTTTTAGATTTTTTTTAACCAAAAAAACTTTTAAATGTTTACGATAAAGAAAATAGAAAGTTATTCTTTGTGGAATTAATATATCTGAAAAACATTTTGCAACTTTTCATAAATCCGGCCAGCATGGCCGACTTTGAACACTATCACACAGTAATGCATATAAATTTACCCATGGATTGTATTGATTTCTCATGCAAATCGTGCTTTCTTCGCATTATATTTAACCCAAAAAAATGTTGTGTAAAGAAATATTGATGAGTAACACAATAGTATAACTTACTTTACTGTTATCGTTGAATTTGTATGTTTTGAGTCTTTCAAAAACATTTTGTGCCTGAAGAAGCATATAGTAAATGCGAAACTAGTCGCACAAATTTATCGGCGTTTGTGTTGTTTCTTTATTTCAAATCTATCTTTTTAGTAAAATCCCGGACAAGTAAACCAACTTATTTTCCTTTTAACATTTGAAACATTTGAAAATATTTAATTTAAAGCACATATTAAACCCATTTAATATTGATTTCTGAATAGATATTTTATTATATTAATATATATATATATATATATATATATATATATATATATATATATATATATATATATATATATATATATATATATATATATATATATATATATAATATATAATATATAATATAATATATAATATAATATAATATAATATAATTACACTTCCGTATAACCAAAGAAAGTTATTCCAAGCCAGCATTATATTTCATGTTCTAGAACTATTAAATTGCTGATTCAAGATAAACAGTCTTACATTATTTCATTTCATTATATATAACAAAGCCATTATCTTGCGTACAATCGGGGTTTTGTCTCCTTAAATGTAGATTTGAACTGCTAAACTTACATGGGAAATAATGTGAAATATCATATTTTAAACAAATGTAAATGTCACATTTAAATCCAGGACGAAACTTAATAATATTTCACATGGTCCGAATCAGCCTGGCATTTGGTACGAATCAGCCCGTATCTGGGCTTAATCAGCCCGTAAAAATATGCACCGAATAAGCCTGCTCCGAATCAGCCACGGTTCTTATCAGCCTGTTACCAAGGCACGCACCTTTGAATGGCATATACCGTGGAGAATTCAAGAAGGCGGAGGTGATACAAAAATGCGTTGGCAGTTAAGAAATCGCATTAAATCAGTTATTTCCAGCTGTGTCGCCGCTGGGTTGGTTTTTTTTTTTTTTTTTTTTTTTGTATTGGGCACATCTTTGTCCATTAAAGAGAAACTGAGTGTTGATCTAAAGTGTCACTATGCAATACTGTAATTTTGAGTCATTATGTATGAGTTGAAGGGGGGAGTTACGGTGAGATTTTGTGCAATCGTATAATTGTGCTTTAATTGTGTCAGAGATGATTTATTTAAATGAAAGTTTGATCGATTGTGTTTTTACTGTTGTTTTACATTAAGTTTCAACATTTTCGAATATACCTACTCTCCTGCCATGCAGTATACTTGTATTTTAAAATGCATTCATGGAACAGATAACGGGTCAGGGTGGGTGGGATTACGTTGGCAATACAATAGATACATGTTTATGCAATGCAGTTTTACAGTTTTGCCATTTCAATCTTTGTTGTTTAGAAAAATAATCTTTTACTAGTTACGATGTGATAGCCACGACTGGAACTCTGGATAGGTCAAGTATTAATATTAGTATTACATGAAATATATGCTTAGAGAATAGGTCGGTCTCTTAAATGATTAATTCCTTTTGACAGAGAGATTATTATACTTGTGTTAACTGAGTAATGTAACATGAAGAAAAAAAATATTCTGATGTAAGGTAGATGATAGGTTTACCTGGTCTCTGTTAAACACAGTCGATCTTCAGAGTTGTTTTTTTTTTTTTTTTCAACATAACTTATCGTGGAACTAAATAATAATTTCCTTTTAAATTTTTTCAGGCATTGATGATATTTTGACTTCAGGAGATATATTGTTTGATGTGAAGCAATATTAACAGTTTTATGCAATTTTGTAAACGAAAAATATTTTATGTTACAGACAGGCCATCAATATGCAATATGCACCAATATAGTTGCAACTTTCTGAAACGTGAATGAATATATTGCTCCTGCTAGTGCATATTTATAAACTTCTACCAGATAAGTTGCAACATAAATGTACAATGGCGACGCAAGGGTTCGAGGCATCAGGGGGCAATGTTGTATAGTGAGGCGCCTACAGTGGCGCCCGGGGGCAATGTTCTTTAATGGCGCCCTACTTTGCTGCAGACAACATTTTCATGTCAGTTGCCAACCTTCCTCCTCCATCCTCCCACCCCCTCCTAAATATAAGTTTTGTGAAGAACTGCACCCGTTACACTAAGGTGCAGGTGAAATACTATGAAAAAAATTTCAGCTGCAAAAGGAAAAAAAAGCTCTAGACGGCGCCTCCTTTGCCTGGCGCCCGGGGGCAATTGCCCGCTACCCACCCCCACCCCGCCACTATAAATGTATCAACTGAAGTAACTCAGCATGCACAGACTTAAAGTGCAAATTTTAATGTAGTGTCCAGGTTTTAACCTTCTGTATATAGAGAACACAATCGAATAAAACTGTAGTATACCATGAGCGAATGTCATCATGAAAAGATCATAAAACTCGATCGAGAAGCCAAAAGTGGATTTTTGGCAACAACGACAGCGTACAACAGTGTTCTGTGTCACCATACACAGGAGGGAAGGGGATGGGGGGAAGGAAGTGCTCGTACAAGTGTACACAAGCTATTGCGATGATAAGATGATCGATCCGGATAAATCACCACCACCGACAGAGTCAAGAACGTCCACAGATGAAAGTCGCATACAGTGGCGCCAGGGGGCAATGTTCTTTAGCGGCGCCCTACATTGCCACAGAGAACATTTTTTTATGTCAGTTGCCAATCCATATCCTCCCCCCTCCCCCCCCCCAAAAAAAAAAATTTTTAATTAAAAAAAAAAATCCAAATTTAGGTTTTGTGAACAATTGCCCCCCCCCCCCCCCCGTTACACTAAGGTCAGGTGAAATACTATACAAATTTCAGCTGCCAAAAAAAAAAATCCGACAGCCCCCCCCCCCCTCCTTCACCTGGCGCCTGCGAGCAATTGCCACCTCCCCAGACCCTCCTCCCTCGCGCCGCCACTGACCCGATGATTATTTCCATATCGAACCTGCGAGCAACTTGACTTGAAAATTTGTGAAAGGACTACTTCAGTGAGTCAGATATAATGTGTACATTTCAACCAGTTATGAACATATGAAAAATACCGACACTGTAGCTATAGTGATCTTAAATCAGAGATCCCAGCAGAGAAATCGGCCACGTTTATCACTGACTTGTTGGAATATTTGTTGTCTGAGTTGAAACAACATTGTTGGGCATAGGATCGACATCGCTTGCAACTTATTAGATTTGACATGTATTCTAGAAATCTCCACATATTTGCTACGATTCTCTCTCTCTCTCTCTCTCTCTCTCTCTCTCTCTCTCTCTCTCTCTCTCTCTCTCTCTCTCTCTCTCTCTCTCTCTCAGTGACTGTATAATGCATATATACATCGAAAATATCAGCAGGCTTATGTTCGAGTCCGTCTTACTTTATAGAGTAAAAATGGTATAGAAATGGGTCCGCTTATAGTACCTGAAATATGAATCATTTTTATGGCAGTTTAATTGCGAATTATCTTAGGTATAGAGTAGAGAACTGATATGATAATGCATGTGTAAGCAAAATCCAGAACACCATGGAAAGGGAATCTACAAGACGGCTCTATAGGATTGGTCTAAAGAACAAAATTCAAAAATGTATATCGATTTCGTATGGTCAAATCAGCCAAAGGCACTGTTTATAGATTCGTGAATACAATGCTTCACGGCAGTTGCATTTAGGAAAAGTCTAGATATATTGTGCCTTATTCTCTGACACTTGTATTCCTAGTTCTATTCAAGATATAAGTCACCATCAACTTCTCTTTGGATTTGAAACAGTGGCAATAATTAACAAATAAACGAACGAACAAACAAACAGCAAAGCGCCAATGATGACAACAACAAAGAGATTCTGGTTTCGTCTCCTATTCACGGCAAAACATTCTCATGGAGGTTTTGTGTATTAAATCTAGCAGTAAATTAATGAATACTGGATTTAATTTTAACTTCAAGAGAAATTAGATCTAAAGCACGCCTGTGAAAAAAAAAGAAAAAAATCAAATCTATGATACATTAAATCACTTTTCGTATTTGCTCTATATAGCTGTTTTAGAACTGCGAACTGTTGCAACATGCAGTTTACAGAGTCATTAAAGTCTGTGTGTTTCTGAGTTAAATTTCATCAGTAAACAGTTTAATTTAAAATAGTCTGAGGACGAAGATTTGAGTTTAACATCCATAAAGCTATGCTATAATTTCTCTTGGGAATTTTAGATTTGACAATAAAATCTGAAATACCATTGTTAAAATATTTAAAAAGCAAATACACTACCAAAATTATCCTTAACAGATTATTCAGTTGCAAGGACACTTACGAATAATTTCTAGTAGTAATAATATTTAAATAAATAGTTATCGGACATTAAATTGGTTTTATTTCGAGGAGTCATTTTAAACTTAAGGCAACGTTTAGAATTTAAATTAGTTTCAAAACACTCTAGAGGGTTTTGAAGCCGGTGAGTGTTGATAAACTTCTACACCGGAAAAATGACACAGGCGCACATGTTCAGATAATGTGGCAAAAACCAAGCACAAATAAATTTAGATTCTCACGCTTCGAAAAGTTATAAAGGCATGGATTCTGAATCTTTTTGAAGGATCCATTTACCCGGGACAGTAGTATACGGTGGCGACTGGGCTACATGAGGTGGCACTTGAGCTACGTACGGGAGTTTAACATGGCGGGGGCCTCTATAGCTACGTACGGGAATTTAACATGGCGGGGGCACTTTGGCTACGTACGGGAGTTTAACATGGGGACCTATATAGCTACGTACGGGAGTTTAACGTGGCGGAGCCTCTCTGGGTACGTACGGGAATTTATCATAGCGGGTGTGGGAATATAATTAATCTTTCTTGAAAAATGGGTGGCCCTAAAGACCTCCCAGGTCTGGTCCGACAAGCGGGACAGCTCCTCCTCCTCCAGGAGTCTAGACTCCTCCTACAGCGCTTCTTCAGGATAAATGGCGGATGGACCGCTTCTGGTTCCCAGTTTTCTTCCTTCTTCTCCTTCTTCTCCTCCACTATCCTGTGATCTTCCTCCTCCATCATCGGATGAGGCTGGATAGGCTCCTTCTTCTCCACTCTCCTGTTGGAAATGAACATGCGGGGACCTCTATGGTCTCAAACGGGTACTCTACGAGAAATGAACATGCGGGGGCCTCTATGGCCCCAATGGGAAATTAACATTGTGGGTCTCTATGGCCTCAATGGGAAATTAACATTGTGGGTCTCTATGGCCTCATACGGGAAATTAACATGGCGGTAAGAATGGTAGGGAATAATTGGAAAATAACCTTCTGCCTAGTGGCTATATCTATATAGCCTAGAGTTATATATAAAGCATTACCTATACCACAGATCATGTTGGAGGTGTCAGTAAATTTGCATATATTATACCTATGTTATAAATAGCTTTGATCAAGGGAACCAACTCATAATGACACTAAAATGGACGTGACTAAAAGTTGTATTAAACTTCGGGAACCGTCACGGACTTTGGCGTTGACTAGAAAAAATCCGGAACATTAGATTATAATGGCCTAGACTAAAAGTAACATTAAAATTACGAAATCGTACCGGACGTTAGCGGAGACTGAAAATAATCCGGATCTTTTAAAAAAAAAAAAAATTGGCTGAGACTAAAAGTAACACTAAACTTCCGAAATTGTACCGGACGTTAGCGGAGACTGAAAATAATCCGGAAAAAAATGGAAAAAATTTTCTGAGACTAAAAAATAGTACTAAAATTTCGTAACTCATTTTAAATTTTTTTTTTGTTATTTTATATTTTTTTATATACAAACTCAAATAAACCCAAAACCCAAACCCAAACCTAACACACTATCCCAAATGCCTTGTGTGCTGCCTAAAAACCCCAAAAACCTGCTATCAGACGAAAGGGTATGACAAAGGGATGAAATCACGCCAACATACTATCCAACATATACACCATCCATTTTTTTATTTTTTAAATTTTTTTATCAAAACACACACACCACACAACCATTTTTTTTTTTTACTTTTTTAAAATTTTTTATATTAAAACACACACCACAAATATACAATCCATTTTTTTAAAAAAATTTTTTATATCAAACACAAAACTTACACATACCACAAATATACAATCCATTTTTTTAAAAAATTTTTATATCAAACACAAAACTTACACACACTACACAACCATTTTTTTATTTTTTACATTTTGTTTATATCAAAACACGCACCACACTATCCATTTTTTTTACTTTTTTAAAATTTTTTTATATATCAAATTCAAACTTACACACACCACACAAATCATTTTTTAACTTTTTAAATTTTTTTATATCAAAACACACACCACAAATATACAAGGGAAAGGGTTTTTTTGGTTTGGTGGGTAAAAAACAAACCACACAAGACCATTCAGAGATATACATCAATAATAATAATTATATTTTATTCAATGTATATACATTATTTTACTCGTGGTAATAAACAATTTCATATAAGTCCAATACAGTTCGATACACTTCCATATTTACCATTTCATTCTCTTATTGTTCTGACACTTCAGGAAGATTCTTGTCTACAATTCTCTCATAACTTTCTTCTGGACTCTCATTGATAAACTCCAACTTAATAAAATGTCCATTATCATCTCGAATCCACTGCCTTTTTTGACAAATCCTGTAAACTTTACTATGATCTAATCCAAAACATCTTGCCACATCACAAATGGAATCCATCCGACTATATAATCCTGAATTCAAGTCAGTTAATTTCACAGTTCGCACAAATCCACTAGTTCCTTGACTCTTCTTCTCTGGCTCTTCCCATCTAGCTTGAAATCTTTTCTGGAACTTCTTCGAAAAGACCGACTTACAAATTCCAGTACAGCAAAAGTGGATACTTCCTGTATGACAATCAAAATATTGAATAGCGTTTCTCATACTTTCAAATCTTCTTTCCTCTGTCTCACCAACAAACTGGCACAACACACTTCTATCACTTCCAAAATTAACTCTCCATTTTTCTTTATCATTCTTCACATGTTTATGCAAACATGTTCGTTCACTAGCAGTCATCACTTGAAGATTTTCTATTCTATCATCATCAAGTACATCATTGAGATGTACCACTTCACTCTGTCTTGGTAGATCCACTCCATTCACCGCTTCAAAGACAAATCTCCCTCGATTTGTATGTTTCTTCCTCTTTCCTTCCTTACCAGTAACCTTAATCTTTATCAATCCAAATGAATTCAAATTCCCTTTGACTTTCCTTCCAGACTTCATATGATAGACATTACCAAGTATGTCAGCAGCATAATTATCATACACCTTATGAACATACTTATTCAATTCAATTCCAGTATCTTGACTTTTATCTCGAGCGCAGTACTTTTCCATCTTCACAGTTTGAAAGTTCAATCACGACTAGTGATTCTGAAGGTAAGAAGGTCTATATATATATATAGGTTCCCTGGGTGAAACTGAATCAGATTCAGAGTAAACTTCAAGATGAAAAGATCACGCCCAAGCCATGAGAAAACAGAAGAAGAAGAAGAAGAAACAAAGAGGCCACGACGACGAAGACATTCCGTACCGCCTGAAACACCGCTAGATGAACTACTAGCTCAAGTCCATGCTAGTGACTTCGAAGAGGAGATGAGTGAACCTGAAACCCAAACTTTTAACCCACCCAAAACAAAATCCACCACCAGCACCACTACCAACACCAGAACCCCTGATCAAAAAACACTACCTACTACCTTGGCTCCTCCTGAAAATTACTATCGGATTCGAGAGACGGAAAAAATAACTTCTCGAAAATTTAAAACTACAGCTTACACTCACACGGTTCACTTTAAAGACTTCAAGTCCAAAGTACCTCCCGAGAAAGCGGGGGGGGGGGTCATTAGCGATTTGTGGGATTCTGTCTTAATGAACTTGAAACGACAATGTGGAGCCAAAGAAGACGATCGATTGAGACTGGCTATTCATCATGACAATTTGAAGAATCCTGTTTGGATCGAGTTCAGCACCCCGGCAGAATTAATTCCAGACAAAGTCATGTCCAAAATAGAACATGTTCAACAATCGAACGACAAGTTTACCATCACCGATGGAAAGGCCACACTTTACTTGACTCACGTTTCCCCTCCTTGAGGAAGTGGACGAAGTAGGAAACCGTTACTGGTGGACGATATTCGAAGTACCAAACGCAGTGTCGTCCAAATCGACAATACTCAAGACCAGATGTGCTTGGCTCGGGCTATTGTGGTGGGGCGAACTCGCATTTACCGAGAGTTATTCAAGATCCAAGTGAAACGCAAACTCAAAGTCATTTCTCGATTTTTAAGGTATGCTTACTTCCAAACTGTCAGAAGAAAGATTCTGGAGAAAACCTTTCATTGTAGAATCCCGGGAATAGTCTATCACAAAAGAACCTGGATATAAAAACCCACCACCAAAGATACCCACCTTAGGAACCTCACCCTATAAAAGCTCACCATGCCTGATCTGTGGTCTTCACTTGTGAAACGTATTCCGTGGAAGGAAGTCAACGATCGTGTTCAGACCTTAGAGGATTATAAAGACTTGATACAAGAACTCTTTCCATTGAATTTTGGACGCTATGCAGTGTGTGTCTTAGTGACTACCTTTCTTGGATTTCGTTTTCCAGGACATTCGTTGTGGAGTATTTTTGAGGGCAAGTGTTTGCCTTGGATTATTTTGGAGGACCCGTGGTTGTTTTGGACTATTTTGATAAATCATCAAAAAAAAAAAAAAACAACAACGTGAGCATTCATGCTTTATCGGTACACGAAAGACAAATTATACTCAAAGTGTTGAGAGTGGTGATGAACATCACAAGTGGGGTACCTCCGTGTGAAGAAGACATTAGTCAAAATTTATCTTGCCTTGACACGTTTGAAGAAGTGTGCCTTGTTAGTTGGATGCACCAACAACTTACCGGTTGGAAAGATGTACGTGACTGGAAAAGTGTTGGTTTCGATGTTTGGCTACAAGAAGTACCACAGTTTGCCAAAGATCTGACCCGTCACCACTAAGTGTCCAAAAGTGAAATGGGAACCTAAGTCACACAAAAAAATGACCTTAGAAACCATCCTGGAAGAAGAACCTGACACAGCAGAGAAAGACCACACCGTTGTCGTCGTCCAAATACAACCCTCTGAGGAACACACCCCCTCCTTACCGTCAGAGACATTTCATTCTTCTACCACCACCACAGAGACCAGAAGAATACTACCACCAGTGCCTGGGCCTTCCATTCCTAGCACACCAGAATGTTGTACATTGACTTGTTTATACAGAACTTTCATTCTTTTAGTGGTAGCCTTAATCTTCTACCTGACCATTTTTTCGGTCTGCATTTTTGTCTTTCATGACTTGTAAAAAAATGTTTTTGTTTGTTGTGTTGGTTTGTTTTTAAAAAAAAAAAAAAATAAACGTGTATGAAACGTATAAAATGTCTTGAGTCTTTTGTCTTCTTCTCAAAAATCATCCTACCTCAGTCATGGCTACATCATCTTCTTCTTCTGCCTCGTCTACCTCGTCTACCTCCTCTTCTGTGGTTAAAGTGATTGACGAAAAGTTAGATCGTCAAAGTTGGAATGCTTTGTATCTGCGCCATCCATTTAACTTGTTGACTGCTGGACCGAGTGGTTCAGGGAAAACCGAATTTGTCAAACGTTTGATCGAACACAAAGCTGATTTATTTGATCATCCACCTCAACGTATCGTGTGGTGTTACAAAGAGTGGCAACCGTTTTACACGTTATTGAAAGAAAGTCAAGGAGAAACCATTTCATTTGTGGATGGTATTCCTCACGAAGACGATGGAATCGTGTCTGACGTGAGTCAAACCCATTTGATTATTTTTGATGATATGTTAGGAGAAGACGAAGAAGAAATTAAACTTTGGTTTACACGAAAAGGACACCATCGTAATGCTAGTATTGTCTACATTACTCAAAATTTATTTCAACAAAGTAAAGCCCATCGGACCATTAGTCTTAACGCTCATTACGTGGTCTTGTTTAAAAGCCCCAGAGACAAATCTCAAGTACAAGTGTTAGCCAAACAGTTAGGGGCTTCTTGGCTCAATTATGCTTACGACGATGCCACTCAAACCCCTCACGAGTATTTACTCATCGACTTAAAACACACCACTCCTGACTATTTGAGATTTCGTGCTCAATTGTTTCACCCTTGGGGTCAAGAAGGTGGTCCTGTCATTTACACGTCCCCTTCAGCCACATTCTGAAGAAAAAAAAACTATAAAAACAACCTACTACGTCATTTCTGTCTCACACTCTTTTGAGATGACTTCCTTTCAACCTCATCCTTCGGCTAAATTGATTCGTGCCTTGTATGGCATCAGTCGCGAAAAAAATGCACAAGTCCGTGCTCATTTGTTAGAAGCGAGTCTTAAAGAAGTGTTACGATGGTTTACTTTGACGGCACGTCAATTACTGCAAGGCATCATTCACATTCCTCATCAAATTCAACGTTTTTTTCAAAAACATAAATGGGCATTGTCACAACTAGCCGATCCTAGAATCGATTCACGGACTAAAAAACAAATCATTTTAACCCCTGGTGGAAGCGGTTCTTTAGGAGGGGTCATGATTCGTTCCCTTTTGAAATGGGATCCTAATGCCCAAGCCAAAAAACCCAAAGCACCCAAAAAGAAGAAAAGTCCAAAGAAAAAGAAAACCACCCACCAGAAAAAGAAAACATCTACCACCACCACTGCAAGGAGCCGCAAGAGAGGTACTGCGGCCAGGACGCAAACGTACACCCGCAAGACAACACGACAAACAACCGTGACGAGGTCTCCTTCTCCTTCGTCCCCATCATCTTTGTCTTCTTCACCACCCTTCACGATGATGCCTGCCAAACCGGACTTAAGACAAGTGTTTCCTAATTTGATGCAAAAATGGAAACCTATTTCGAAAGTCACCACTTTGGGACCCTCGACGACATCGGCTGATTTGGCCATGGCAGCGGCCGCCAACAAAGTACCGTCCCCTAAAACCAAAGTTCAAGAAGAACCGGCGTGTTACAAAGTTTGTTGGATTTATCCAAAGAAGAATTGAGACGATTTAGTCCTTTGAAAACACCTCAACGTGGAGTGAGGCCTGTCATGAAGATGGTACGTCGTGCAGACAATCAGTGGAGACGTGTTCCAGTATAAAATAGAAGGGTACCCTGCCAGAGACTTCAGACTTGTTTTCTACCCTACTAAAAAAAGATGACTCCCAAACGTATGCACCACCACCACCAAAAAAAGAAGAAAAGTAAAACCACCAAAAAAGGACGACTTCCACCTCGTCTGGCCAAACATTGGGACGTCTTGTCTGTCCTGACCAAATCCAATCCTCTCATGCGAAAACAACTCATTCAAACAGCCCCTAAAGAAATCATCGATACCGTGTGTGAATGTTGTTTGAACGTTTTGAACGGAACGGTACCTTTGTCCAAGATACAGAAACAAAAATTAGGGAAACATCGGAACGTTCTTCGTCAAATGGTGAAAAAGAAAATACCTCTTCAACAAAAGAAAAAAATGTTGGTGCAACGAGGAGGATTTCTACCTATGCTGTTAGGACCGTTGTTAAAAAATAGCAGCTCCTTTGTTAGGAACGATTGCTGGACCACTTTTAGGAGGTGTCATGCGATAACCAAAAAAAAAAAGAAGATAAAAAGGACCACCCTTCTCTGAAAAGACCACACCTTTTTGGTACCTTTGGATGAAATGGAAGGACGAAAACTGACTTTAGTACCTTACAAACGATGGATGGAATTTCATTGTTGGAAAGAACAACGGATACCTCATTTACCACCCAATCCTAATCTCAACGAGATGTCCCAGTTACAACAAGAATTACAAACCCTGATGGAACGAAGCGATTTGTCAGAAACAGAAAAATCGCAACGGTACGGTCGACTTTTACAACGTCTACAACTCTTTCGCCAAAAAGCAGTCGACGAAACAGCTCCACCCACTCTGAGAGATTTCAAAGCCCTGATGAAAAGTGAACCTAAAGTGACCACCACTAAAACAGACACCGCCACGGGGATGACAAAAGAAGAAGACGAGCCTCGAGAAGTGTTTCAAACTCCGTCTGCTGGTATCTCTAGTCAAATTGCCGCGTCCTTGTTGACACCCTCGCCTACCCATCATCGAGAAAAAATGAAAGATTGGGTTCATAAGAAGATGTCTACTCCTTCTTCAGCAGAAGAAAAAAAGAAAGACAGCAAGAAGAAACCTGACATCATTACCCCTTCTTCACTACCTACTCCTGTGGCTGGTCGAACGCGTCAAGCCGCTTCGTCCAAACCTCACGGTACTCAAAGTAGTAGCATCGAACAGTGGGTGACTTATTGATCAGTCATGGAGAAACTTTTAGCTACCATTTACTACAATCCTGGCCATGCTGCTGGTTACGGAGGAGTTCAAAAATTATATCGAGCTGCTAAAAGTAAATTGAAAAGTGTACGTTTACCCGAAGTACGACGATGGTTACAAGAACAATCGACGTACACGTTACACAAACCCATTCGACGTAAATTTTCTAGAAGTACAACTCAAGTGGAAGGCATCGATCATCAATGGCAAGCCGATTTAGCCGACGTCTCTCATTTAGCCACTTACAATCGTGGTCACAAATATTTGTTTTGTGTCATCGACGTGTTTTCCAAATTTGCTTGGGTCGTGCATTTGACCTCTAAAAGCAGTACCGAATTGGTACGTGCCTTAAAATTGGTCTTGAAACAAAGTGGTCGTCACCCTTTACGATGGCAAACTGACAAAGGCACCGAATTTCTAAACCAAGCTTTTCAAAAAGAATTGAAACAAAGACAGATTCATTTTTTTACTACCGAAAATCCTGAAACCAAAGCCAGTATCGTGGAACGTTTTCAAAGAACTTTGAAAGAACGCATGTGGAAATATTTTACACATCAACATACTCTCAAGTACATCGACGTGTTACCCCGTTTGGTCAAAGCGTACAATCAATCGTGCCATCGAAGCATCGGATGTGCCCCCGAAGAGGTCAGACCTGAAAACGAAGTGACCGTGTTTGATAAATTGTTTGGTACCTCAAAAAGGAAACCACCTCAGAAAAAAACCTTGCTGGAGTTGAAGACGGGAGATTGGGTTCGCATCGGAAAAACCAAACGTACTTTTGACAAAGGTTATTTACCCAACTGGACAACCGAATTGTTTCGTGTCACTACCCCCGTCCGTGGACGTGATCCTCCCGTCTATAAATTGGAAGACATGCACGGTGAAGTGCTCAAAGGAACATTTTACTTGCCTGAGTTACAACGAGTGACTAAAAAAGAAGACACCTTGTACGACATCGAAAGCATTCTCGAACAAAGAACACGTAAAATAGGCAAACGACGAGTAGAAGAAGTCAAAGTACGTTGGAAAGGATATCCTCCTAGTTTTGATTCTTGGATTGCTGCTTCTCAAGTCGTCGACTATAAAAAGAAAACGAAGTAACCCAACAACATGCCATTCAACACAGCAACCACGACTTCAACGACTCCTTCACAGAGTTCTTCTCTTCAAGAATTACAAAAACAACCGCTCTGGGTGTGGTGCGGAGAACGTGTGCCTAAAAATCAAATCGTCTTTTTCTGCCAAATTTTTGTAGTGTATTGTGTCATCGCCACAGCTATTGCCAATTTGAGTTTGCAACAAGGAGACAAACAATTGTGGACCATTTTACTTAGCAGTTGCATCGGTTATCTTTACCCAATCCCTCTTTGAAATTTACGACGACAACGACGGACAACAGTCACCACCAGGGGAGTACGAGCAACGCCAGTCCACCTTCTTCTTCAAGTCACCACCACCAAAATACCAGTCCTCTTTTGGAACCTTTTGAACATCATTCTTCTGTTCACTTGAGTGACTCCTCGGACACCAGAACCACCTTAGAACTATGAATGACCAATTTTATTTAACGTTACCCAGTGACAGTTCCATGGATGTGTTTCCCAACAACAAATTATGTTGTTTCACGGCCAAATTACCACAGGCCTTCCAATTGGATCACGACGCTCATTGGGAAGTGGCTTTGGTAGAAATCATTCATCCTACGCAAATCAAGAATGTGTCTGGAAATCAAACCATTTTTGACGTAGCAATCTATAACGAAAAAGTGCAAAAAGAGTTGGACGCTCATGATCCTGAAATTGGGAAAAAAATGAGTTCAAAAACTGACAATACTCCCTACTCGACCTATCGCATGAGAATTCCTGAAGAGTATTATTTTAGTGCTCAACATTTGGTGGAGACGATTGCGGCCGTCTTCGAAGCCCAATTTGGCAAAGCCTTGGAAAAAAAACAAAAAATGGGTAGAGATCAAATACCATCCTGTGGCACGCTGTTTCCTCTTGCAAGTTTTGAAAGGGCATGAGGGAAAGCCATTCGACGAGAAAGAAGACAAACACTTACCCGCGCACGAAAGAAAATTCATGACCATCGGTTTTTCTGCTGGGTTGTTTGATATTTTGGGTGGAAATAAAAAGTATCATGGTGAACGAACAATCCACACCAACACAGATTTCGGAGAGGCTTTTCGCACCCCTATCGAATTGAACGTTGGACTGAATTTAATGTTTGTGTACTCCGATGTGGTGGAGTACAACGTGGTGGGCCACACAGCTGCTCCCTTACTGAGAGTCATTCCTTTCAAAGTGGATACTGCTGCTGGTGCGTACGAAGAAGGTGGAAACACGTTTCACGTTCACCGTGAATTTGTACATCCTCATTATCTTCCAGTCAGTAAATCGTATTTTGACAGTGTCAACATTAGTATAAAAGGAGATTTGCGACAAGATGTGCCATTCATTGACAAAGGAAAAGTCACGGTGAAACTACATTTTCGAAAAAAACAAGTTCTCTAACGAATTGTAACTGACCCAAACAAAAAAATGTATCCAGTGTACCAAGGAGTGACTCGACAACGAGGACATGGTTTAGGAGATATGTTAAAATCGGCATTTCGGACGGTAGCTCCTATTTTGAAACCGATGGTGACTCGAGGAATTCATGCCTTAAAAGATGCCGCTTTGACACAAGGAAAAGAATTTTTGCAAAATGTCCTCATCGACAAACAAAATCCTAAAGAAGCCTTTATGAGAGCAGGCAAAAATGTGTTGATGAACACTGGCAAAGACCTTTTAGGTCTCTGAGAGAATCCTATAAATTCACTTCACGCTTCAGACCCTGGCATTACTTCTTCCTCCACTTCACAGCAAGGACAAGGTAGAAAGAGACGACGACGACATCGAAATCCTTTCAAAGTTCATAAAAGACCACACGGTAGTTCCAAAAAGAATAGGAAAAGAAAAAGAACCGTCAGAGAATTAGACGTGTTTGATTATTAACTGTGAAAAAAAAATGATGCACCGAGATTCTTGCGAATGTACCAAGTCAGAACTGGATATGTTTTCTATGCCCCCTACCATGATGACGATGCAAGAATCCCAATGGGTGGAATTTCATCCTGTATCGTCTTTGACGGAATCACCTCCTATCGAATTTGAAATCAAAGGACAAACCGAAGATTACATCGATCTGAATAACAGTTACTTGTACCTGAAACTTCAAGTACAAAAAAATGACAACAACCTTCCTGGGGAAGCTGCCCGAGTGGCACCCGTCAATAATTTCATGCATTCCTTGTTCAGCGAAGTAGATTTGTACTTGAATAACAAACTGGTCAGCAGCAGTTTGGATACTTACCCTTACCGTGCTTACTTGGAAAATCTCTTGACGTACGGAAAAGAAGCCAAGAACACTCATCTGGATGCTTCAGTGGTCTGGAAACCTGACACCGCAGGAGCCTTCAACGACACAGAGCTGTCAGTACCGACGAGGATTGACCAAACTAATGATGCTGCTCATCAAATAATTCCAGCAGTCCCTCACAATGTGGGATTTAACGACCGTCGAAAGAAAATCAGACGAAGTTTAGAACTGATGGATCGTTTGCATTTGGACATGTGGTTGCAAGACAAGTATTTGTTGAACGGAGTGGATGTACGTCTGAGACTGAATCGCAGTAGTGCCGCCTTCCATTTGATGGCTCATGCTAACGAGTGGAAAACCAAAATCCAAGAAGCCAAACTTTACGTGCGACGTGTAGAAGTCTTACCAAAAGTAGCCAACGACATCAGTCAATCCTTGAGCAGAACCACTGCCAAGTATCCTGTGCGACGCGTGGAAGTGAAAACCTTTACCATAGCCGCTGGACTCCGATCCAAAGTCGAAGATCACATCTTCCAGGGACAGCTCCCCAAACGTTTGCTGATTGGCATCGTCAGTAATGCAGCCCTCAACGGAGTCCACGATCAGAATCCGTTCGAGTTTAAACACTACAACGTCTCCAAGATAGAAGTCAGTCGAGATGGCAAGACCTTGTGTACGAAACCTTTTGAACCTGACTTTGGTCCCCAGAAAAATTACTTGCGATCTTACTTGAGTCTGTTTGAAGCCACAGGACAGTTAGGCACCAACACCAGCCACGGTATTTCGTACGACGATTATGCAGGAGGGTATGCCTTGTGGGGATTTGATTTCACTCCGGACCAAGGCAGCGATGAAGGACATTTCCACCCTATAAAATCAGGCCCACTTCGTGTGGAACTTCAGTTTGCAGATCCTCTACCCGACACAGTGAACGTCGTCTTGTATGCAGAATTTGATAACACTCTAGAAATCAACAGTTTGAGAGAAGTGATTCTAGACTATTAGAAGAAGAAAAAAAAGATGCAACACGTAGAAGAAGAACCTATGGAAACAGATGAGGGATTTTGTGAAGTTGAACAGTCACAAACTACCACAAATGATGATGATGACGAAGTCATTCATTCAGAACCTAAAACCGAGTTTACTGGATTTATTTCTCGATGGCCAGAACAAGAAAAACAGTTAGTGTCCTGTTATGTTCAGGAATTGACTGAAAGAATTAACAGTCTGATTAAAGAACAATGTTATGGATGTCAAAACGATCATCCCAGTCAGATACAACACGACAAATGTATGATGTTGACAGGTGAAGAACAATTGGACAACTATTTGGAAACGGCCTGGAAACAAATCTCAGATGAACACGTGTTGAAACAGTGGTATAAAGTCTTGCAGACTTCTTCTTCTCCTCCACTTAATTCTCTGGAGATCAGACGCATCGAAGGACTCATTCAACAGAGTGCAGAACCTATCCGACGTGAATATTCCTGGAATTACAAGACAGATCAATTCAAGTTTAAAGTCAGGTGTGAATTGGTGACCTATTATTTCCATTGAAGAAAAAAAAAAGAAGAAGAAGAAAGAAAAAAATGGATACTAGAGAACTTTATTACCTATTGACTCGTAGTTCCTACACTTCTTCTTGGAATCCTGTGGTATGTGCTAAAGATGAACTACCTCGTCGTAAACCGAAAAACGTTTATGCTTATATCATCAATACCGACGACAGTCATCTACCAGGAACCCATTGGGTTGCCGTGTACTTTCCCAACGCTCACTGTGTGGAATATTTTGATTCTTATGGATTACCTCCTTTGGAAGACGACATCATTGACTTTATGAGAAGAAATGCCGTCTCGACTCGATTCAATAATGTTCGATTACAAGGATCGGATTCCATGGTGTGTGGACAATATTGTGTACATTTTCTTCATCACCGCAGTCTTGGATATTCCTTAGAACATTTACTGACTTGGTTTAATAGTGACAATGCTAGAAATGATGCTAAAGTACAACAATGGTTTTGTGAACATTATGGATATCTCTTGTCTTTAGCTCACAAGCGTAATGTCAATCAGAATGATGTTGATGCAGAAAGGTGGAGGTTTAGTTTACCACCCCAACGTTGTCAACCTTGTAAATATGTTCCTGTTTAATATCTTGTTCATTGTTAGTTTTTTATGTTAGAATTGTTATTGTTAATTAAAAAAATGTTGATTGTTGGAAAAAAATATGGTGTTGTGTAGTTTTTTATTGAATTTGAAATAATAATGATTATGTTATATCTCTCTCTTTCTATCGATCTGAAGTCACCCCCCTCTATCTATTATCTCACTGTCGATCTGAACCCTATTTTTAGGTCCGCGCAATGGATGGTGTGGTGTATGTGTTGGATAAAAAATAAAAAATTTAAAATAAAAAATGGGTGTGTGGAGTGTGTTTGTATAGAGTGTGTTTGTGTTTTGTTTTTTTTGTTTTTTTAAAATAAAAATTAAAAAAAATTAAAATTAAAAAGGTGTTGTGTGTGTGTGTGTTTGTGTTTATGTTTGATTTAAAAATAAAAAATAAAAAATTAAAAATGGTTGTGTGGAGTGTGTTTGTATAGAGTGTGTTTGTGTTTTTTTATAAAAAAAATTAAAAATAAAAAATAAAAAATGGATGGTGTTAAAAAATCAAAAAAAAAAGATTTGTCAAAAAAGGCAGTGGATTCGAGATGATAATGGACATTTTATTAAGTTGGAGTTTATCAATGAGAGTCCAGAAGAAAGTTATGAGAGAATTGTAGACAAGAATCTTCCTGAAGTGTCAGAACAATAAGAGAATGAAATGGTAAATATGGAAGTGTATTGAACTGTATTGGACTTATATGAAATTGTTTATTACCACGAGTAAAATAATGTATATACATTGAATAAAATATAACTATTATTATTGATGTATATCTCTGAATGGTCTTGTGTGGTTTGTTTTTTACCCACCAAACCAAAAAAACCCTTTCCCTTGCATATTTGTGGTGTGTGTTTTGATATAAAAAAATTTAAAAAGTTAAAAAAATGATTTGTGTGGTGTGTGTAAGTTTGAATTTGATATATAAAAATTTTTTAAAAAAGTAAAATAATGGATAGTGTGGTGCGTGTTTTGATATAAACAAAATTTAAAAAAAAAAAAATGGTTGTGTAGTGTGTGTAAGTTTTGTGTTTGATATAAAAAAAAATTTAAAAAATGGATTGTATATTTGTGGTATGTGTAAGTTTTGTGTTTGATATAAAAAAAAAATTTAAAAATGGATTGTATATTTGTGGTGTGTGTTTTGATATAAAAAATTTTAAAAAAGTAAAAAAAAAAAATGGATAGTGTGGTGCGTGTTTTGATATAAACAAAATGTAAAAAATAAAAAAATGGTTGTGTAGTGTGTGTAAGTTTTGTGTTTGATATAAAATTTTTTTAAAAAAATGGATTGTATATTTCTGGTATGTGTAAGTTTTGTGTTTGATATAAAAAAAATTTTTAAAAAAATGGATTGTATATTTGTGGTGTGTGTTTTAATATAAAAAATTTTAAAAAAGTAAAAAAAAAAAATGGTTGTGTGGTGTGTGTGTTTTGATAAAAAAAATTTAAAAAATAAAAAAATGGATGGTGTATATGTTGGATAGTATGTTGGCGTGATTTCATCCCTTTGTCATACCCTTTCGTCTGATAGCAGGTTTTTGGGGTTTTTAGGCAGCACACAAGGCATTTGGGATAGTGTGTTAGGTTTGGGTTTGGGTTTTGGGTTTATTTGAGTTTGTATATAAAAAAATATAAAATAACAAAAAAAAAATTTAAAATGAGTTACGAAATTTTAGTACTATTTTTTAGTCTCAGAAAATTTTTTCCATTTTTTTTCCGGATTATTTTCAGTCTCCGCTAACGTCCGGTACAATTTCGGAAGTTTAGTGTTACTTTTAGTCTCAGCCAATTTTTTTTTTTTTTTAAAGATCCGGATTATTTTCAGTCTCCGCTAACGTCCGGTACGATTTCGTAATTTTAATGTTACTTTTAGTCTAGGCCATTATAATCTAATGTTCCGGATTTTTTCTAGTCAACGCCAAAGTCCGTGACGGTTCCCGAAGTTTAATACAACTTTTAGTCACGTCCATTTTAGTGTCATTATGAGTTGGTTCCCTTGATCAAAGCTATTTATAACATAGGTATAATATATGCAAATTTACTGACACCTCCAACATGATCTGTGGTATAGGTAATGCTTTATATATAACTCTAGGCTATATAGATATAGCCACTAGGCAGAAGGTTATTTTCCAATTATTCCCTACCATTCTTACCGCCATGTTAATTTCCCGTATGAGGCCATAGAGACCCACAATGTTAATTTCCCATTGAGGCCATAGAAGCCCATAATGTTAATTTCCCATTGAGGCCATAGAGGCCCCCGCATGTTCATTTCTCGTAGAGTACCCGTTTGAGACCATAGAGGCCCCCGCATGTTCATTTCCAACAGGATAGTGGAGAAGAAGGAGCCTATCCAGCCTCATCCGATGATGGAGGAGGAAGATCTCAGGATAGTGGAGGAGAAGGAGGAGAAGAAGGAAGAAAATTGGGAACCAGAAGTGATCCATCCACCATTTATCCTGAAGAAGCGCTGTAGGAGGAGTCTAGACTCCTGGAGGAGGAGGAGCTGTCCCGCTTGTCGGACCAGACCTGGGAGGTCTTTAGGGCCACCCATTTTTCAAGAAAGATTAATTATATTCCCACACCCGCTATGATAAATTCCCGTACGTACCCAGAGAGGCCCCGCCACGTTAAACTCCCGTACGTAGCTATATAGGCCCCCATGTTAAACTCCCGTACGTAGCCAAAGTGCCCCCGCCATGTTTAATTCCCGTACGTAGCTATAGAGGCCCCCGCCATGTTAAACTCCCGTACGTAGCTCAAGTGCCATCTCATGTAGCCCAGTCGCCACCGTATACTACTCGGGACTTACTACATGCGAAATACATTGATAGTTATAAAAGTAATTTCTGAAACCTTTCTATATTTTTTAGCAGAACAATTATATTTAAAAATGTGTAAGATTAATAATATTATTTACACTCATACATTTATAAACTGTATGGCCAAAAGAGAAACGAATTTAATGCTTGTGCTAATGAGAATTTGAAGTTACCTATTGATTTATCGATAAATCTGTTTCATCATAATATGGTTACAGTTTTATAATGGCTGTGAACTTTGGGGATATGAAAATAATACGATGATAGGAAGAGTGCACGTTGATTCTTTGAGATATAGTTCAATGTTAAAAAGTACCCCACTTTTCATGTAATATGGCCAACTAGTCATAATGCATTTGAAAGTTAATATACAGATTTGTATGATAATCTTCTCGCCCCGATTCTATTTGTAGAATCTGTTTTTAGAATGATAGGCAGGTTGGCTGATGACCTTATAATATTACACTCGATCTGATCTGCTTCTCCTCAGAGATATAAGGAACGCGACAGCAGCATTACTACACTTTGTCAAAACAATGTATGCACTCGGTGATATTGCTATATATTCCATATTTATAGTGGGTATTGTTATCAAGAGAGATATAGAGAGAAAATAAAGAAAACATGCATTTTCCGATTTTTCTATGTCTATTTTGTATTATTCAATAAGAAAACATCCGCGGCGTCTGAAATTGAAAATGAAATTCACTTATAATTTTGTCCTCTAACAATTGGGAATATACCGTATGAGTATTATTATCATCATTGTCTTAATACGATCTTAAGATTTATAGAAATCACCATAAATTAAAATATTATTAAATTTAAATTTGCTGCAGCAAAAGTGCAAAAAGAATATTTTTATTATAAAACTGTCAAGTACATGTATTTCCTAAAAATCGTTTTGGGTGATATCTATGGTATCTTTTCATTTATTTATAGCATCGTGCTATCTCACTCAGTAGCAAGGAAGGTGACAGGACAAAAACACATGTATATTTTTTAAATTCTTGCCATCTCGTGTAGGGGTACGATAACACCCCAAGAACACTTGTACATTTTCTAAATTATTACCGTGTCGTGTATGGGAAGCAGAACAAATGAGAACACTTGTCAATTTCTAAATTACCACCATCCAGCGTAGAAATACAAAAATGTTGCTTCGCACCTATTCAGTATACCCTCGACAGTGCGAGAATACTCATATTTTATTTAAAACAATATACACTGTGTTTCCTAAACCGCATCAGAATCTCTTGATTATGTACTAAGTAAAGCGCAACAATAAACTGGAAAAATTCTACAACATAAAATTGGCACAAAAGCTATATTCTGGTAGATTAAAAATATTTCAGAGAGGTGATAGAAATATTTAATGACTTTAACATAAAAGCGACAATATCAGTTTCAACAGATGATGTAGATTTGTTTGTAAGTAGGGATATGATAAAACTGTGCTCAAAAAGCTAATTGTTTTACAAAATAACATTAAAGAGAATAAAAATGTGTATTTGTCGATTTCAAGCATTAAAGATGTGCTACAATGTTTTAGAAAAAGATGAAGATTTACATATTACATTCCGTGATGATAACACTGAGATAACCATAATCAATCCTGAGAGGAAGATTGTTAAAACAGTACGGTATGAGGAAAAAGTAAATTAAGTATTTGGTATGGATAAAGATACAAATTTGTATTCGGCTAAACTTACAGCATAGTTCGAGGATCTGAAAAACTTTACAAATTAATTCTACAACTATTCACTTTAAAACAGCACATGGAGACATAGTATATGAAGTAGCTATTTTTAAATCAACTACAAGAATGAACAAATTTAACATGAATCTGAACCATTCATGCGTTTTAAAGGACTGAACAAACGTTCCAAGTTGCTGAAAATAAAGGTTGCCAGTGTAGATGAATGACCTGTTCACTTTTATATAAAGCCTAAAGAAAATTTATTTGTCATGCATACATTATTCACTGAATGATTTTTGTACCGTTCTAAATTGCTGAAAGAGAACAATAGTTAAGACATCTATACTACCATCCTGAAAGGCCAGTAGATTACACAAATATCAATCAGTTGTGGGAACAAATTAAACGGGACAAAAAGATAGTAAAATACGTTTAATTTTAAGAATGGTTAAGTGAACAATCCACATACACATAACGCAAGCAAGTTGTTAAAAGATTTCCATACAGAAAAGGCTATGTTACACCTGGATGACCAATGGTAGACAGATATTGTTGAAGAAAAAAACACAGTGGCAACAAATACATTTCGATAGAGATAAATGTCTTTACAAAATTCGTTTGAGTTGAGAAAAAGAAAAAAACGAAAACGAGAGATGACACACGCGTCGCTCTCAGAGAAATCTTCAAAGAGAGAAAGTCTGAAAAGATACAGTTTGGTGAAAAGAAAAGAATTTTACAATAAAACAATTAAATATTTGTTGGGAAAAAAAACCATTGCATGATTATCCACTTACTCAGACAAAAAAGGATATGTAATCTATAGTAGAAAGGTTTAACAGAACTCTGAAGACTAAGATTGAAAGGATTTCACTCAAAAGAAAAACAAGCTAATTTACGATATGCAAGAACACTCATCACACGTTAGTAAACATGACTCCGGTTGAAGCAAGCAAGAAAACTGATCAAAAGTATAGATGAATCTATTCGGTTATTTAGCAAAAAAAACTGATACATTTAGAAATCCTAAATTTAAAAATAATGAAAAAGTCAGAATCTAAAAATATATAATAATATTTGCAAAGGAAAACATCAAAAATAAGGCAAGTAATTTTGGACGATCCAGTAGTTCCCAAGACTTAGACAGAGGGGTTATAGAGGGCGTGATTTACGAAAAGGGGTTATCTCTATAGGAAAAACAGGATGATATACACAAAGGTGACAAGATTTTTAAGATAATAAGGAATAAAGGTAACAAGTATGTATTTGTGAAATGGAAAGGATATGATCAATCGTTTAACAGTTGGGATCTAGCAGAAAACGTCGATCGATTAAAGTAATTAATGTGTCAAAGACACACCATTTCCTATGGAGACCAATGAAGCACATTACTTAGATTGCATTATCAGGGAGCATGAAAACGTCGAGGTTTTAAAGATATTAAATTTTTCCAATACTGCGCTTTAGAAAACGAAGAATTTAAACTATGCATGTCATGCGAATCTGTATTGATCACACAACCAGAAAAGTACATCTATAACCATCAAGTTAAACATGAAAATGGTACATATGAAAAACCTGATAAGGCAACTACAATGTAGGCAATGTCTCGTAATGTTAATAAATGACAGCAGAGAAGGATTCAAATATATAATATTAAATATATGAAGTTATTTCCAATTACAGCAACACAAAATCTGAAAAACAAACACGTTCTATTAATTTCCCACCTAGTTGGAGGGCGGATGAAAGGATTAAAATTATGATATTCTACTTTCCGTTTGTGGTATTTTAGATAGAATTTGATACATTTATGGTGGTACTATATATTTAATAAAAGTTTTTAGCTCGTCAATTATTCTCTATCTTGTGTTCTATTCAAATTTGTTCAAGAAATATAATGGTAAGATACCAAACCTATTGTTTTCGACAAAATGTATAACTTTCCCCTAAACCTATCCTTATATGCTTGCAAATGTCTGAGATGAAGCATTCAATCCTTACCTAATTGGTGATGATGGAAAAATCTTGTTTTCCAAAAGTATTTTGCAATACCAGCAAGGATCTGCATATTGTTTCAATGGAGTAATTTCATCCTATAAATGTCACACAATATGTTCTTCAATATGAGTGGTTTAATTATTTTATTTTATTTTTTATTTTTATTTTTTTCTGAGGGCGGTTCTTTGAGCTTTTAAACAATTTTATATCTTCCATTTCTTTTTATTGACACAATATTTTCAGACGGTTGCCAGCTGTTATCACAATAATCATATCCTTTCCATTTCACCATTACATATATTATACCATTCATTGTCTAGGTCTAAAAGTTAATTCAACGGTGTATAAGTCATTCTCTTTGTCGTCCAGCAACAACTCTTCCTCGAAAAATATCCCCCTCAATATTATCTTTCTTTAAGTCTTCTAATCTGTATACAATCGGGTCACCTACTATCACCTGCGTAAAATTCGGTAGGTAACCTTTTGCATATATTTTGAAATCCCATGAGTTTGACCTATTTTATATGTTGTTGTTCAAAAGCTATCAGTTGTCATGTAAGCAAATACATTAATCCAGACTTAAGAGCGATTTTCTTCTTTGATTGCCTCAATTGGAGACTTATCTATTGACCTGTGGAAAGTGTTGCTATACACCTCGATTAGATTGGACAAGACATCTCTACTCATTTTCGGGTGTTATTTTGTGTAAAGTATTTTCACAATCTAGTTTTTAGAGTTCTGTTAAATATTTCTACCACATAGGCTTTATTGTCTGAGTAAGTGTAGAAATATTCAATATTCTCTTTCTTCAACAACTCAGTCACCTTGCGGTTGTAAAATTCCTTCCTTTCATGGAACTGTATATTTTCTAGTTATTGCTCTTTCATGATTTCTCTAAATGCATTATATGCATCATCCCCTCTTTTTCGACTTCACTTTCAAAGTCCATGAACATTTGGAAAAAATATATATCACTGTCAAAATGTAATCATAACCGTTATTATCCTTCTCGTATACTTGGATATCGACAGTGTCTGACTGCCGTTGTGAATCAACGTAATTTACATAAATTCTTCTGCATGGAGATCTTTTTCTTCCTTGGTTGTGTAATTTAAAAGTAGACTGCTTAGTAAACTTTTTTTTTTCTTATCTTGTTTGATTTCCTTTCATAGATGATTGATATTAGCATGTGCTACAGGACCTTTGGGATCATAATATAAATACCACAAATGCTCTTATATATGAGACATTTATTTTAAAATTATTGGGCGTTTTGAGTGAGCTTTATAATGGCAAATTCTAAAGTTGTTCAAGAATTGATAGACGTAATTTTTATTTAGAAGCAAAGCAACTATGTTGGTATCTGTAAGTCTTGTTTATTTGTTTTTTAGTTTGGAGACAATAAAAGTATCATCTAACATAGTTTTTTGAAAAAATAAAAATCCACATGCAAGAGAATAGAACCATTAATTTACATATCTCTAGCATAAAAACGGACGCTCTTCCGTTTTTAAAAAGACCAGAGATAACTTTCAATGATCGTGACATTGAAATCAGTAGCACTTCTATTGTCCCCAATGGGCCAAGTAAAACCTTAAGAACTATCAAGAACGAAACAGGTATTAATTTCTCATTCGACACAAATAATTGTTAAAAATCTTTTTAAACTCTTATTATATTACAGATTAAAAATCGTATACGGTTGCCATATCTCTCTACAATTACTCCAAAAGAAAAAATAATCATAATAATAATTTACGGAAAGTGTAGCTGGTTTTAAAACGGTATCGGAACTTCATTTTATGAATTGCCTCTAATAAATTCAGTCTTAGAAAAGCAAAATTTAGCATAAGCATGAAATCATTTATTAATATAAAGAGATTGAAGAGACTATGTAAGCTATTAAATGTTAAAGTATGTGTTGTAAGGGATTATCCTGATAGTCTTTTATTATCACTTCAAGATGACCTGTCAAATGTAAAATACTCTTTTCATGCTTTAATTAATTGAACTGAATCTGCTTTTTACTAATCCATTCTATAATTCAACTGACTATGTACCCGACCATCTTAAGGAGAAATGGGAGAGATGTCATTTCAATTGCTTTAATTGTACACTTGAATTTTACCCCATTAGAGGCCTATGTTCAGAAGCTAGGAACTCAGGAAGTATTTCAAGCTTTAGTCATAGCGAAACTAACCCTCAAAGGATTATGGGATATCTGTAGTTTCGCATTAATTGCAATCTGATTGAATCTTGAATTAAGTCCCTTCACATCAATCTGATTTCATATTCCCAATCTGCTACTCATACCATGCAACCCAAGTGCAGTGTCATACTGGCAACTAATCAACGATAGCGAGCAGGTATGCCCAATTAATAAAGATTCTTTTGCAGGTATATGACAGGAGTCCAACCTACACTGTTAGAGTACCTTATATATACAGTAAAATCATTTTACCTTTAGACCACGGAAGCAGTTATAAGGAGCTTTGCATTCGAAGATTATGAACTGAGTTATTATAACTCAATTTATTTTTATGTTAAATACTTACTTCTGTCATAAAATTATTTAATCTATTTATTTCAGTGTAAAATGTTAACATCTCAGTTTATAAACTGTAAATATAACGTAGCATGTACTTTCATTATTGATTAATTAGAACGTATTCAAGCATATGAAATGCGTGAATATCAAAATCAGCCACAGTACAGATTACTAATTTCTGGACATTTTTGAAAGCTGTTCAACTATAGAATATTGATCACCTTTCATAATGATTAAAATATAACTACTCTTTACTGTGTATGACAGAAACTATAAAATCATGGTTTAAAATTCTTCATCTTTAACTCGTGTACATACGACATTCTACCCCGAATTATAGATGTTCTTGGAATTTCAAATTTAAAAAAAATACTAACATTCTTCATTCTACAATAGCGTAAGCAATCTACTGAAATTCGTATGAGAAAAAATAAATATAAATAAAACATATACATCGAAAAAAAATAACAATTCACACCATAAATTGCAGTTATATGAATTAATTCTCAATCACTGCACAAGCCGAAAGAGCATGTAAATTCATTAATAGATTGATACCTGTCTCTATTATCTTACATAATTTATTTTTCAGGATTTTCATTCTTCAAATAAATGATAAACTATAACACATTTAATTTGTTGTTTTTCTTTTCCGTTCTTTTTCTCTTCTAATCCTATGCGTAACTCCTCTTTAGCTTGTTTATCTCTGTTTTATATATTTATTTTTGCGATTCTCAGTTTCCTTTTGTATGACCTCCGCGTTGCATTGTTAATATTTTTGGTGTTGTTGCTTTTTTATACAATGTTTGCCAAATGATATACAATTTATCGTCATACCACACTTACATTTAAACCTGTCATCAATAATTTCCAGTGTGTAATAATAAGCCATGGGATATCCACGATCACTCTTATGTTCATAAGCACAGTGCTAATATCTTTTGCACTTTTGTTCCACGTTTTTCCATCTCTTCTATTTTTTTCTCTCTTTTGCAACTGTCACATTTTATGGGTTCTACCTATTGACAGACTAAATTTGCAATATCCGAAGGAACAGCAATAGCAAGTAGCTAAAGGAGTGGTAAGACGGTTGATGATTACCAGTCAGTTTCAACTGGGATACTTGTATATTTTCAACGGAAAGACTTCGTTATAAAGTAACTCCCAGTAACTGAAAGTGAGCGGATGTGAATCTTCAATAGCTGAAAGTGGGTGGTTGGAAACATCAGCCGTCTTCCAAAGTGAACCTACCTATAATTCTATGTATAAAAAAAAATAGATGGAAGAATTGTCTCATACCAACAAGAGGCTTGAGAAGAAAAATTCTGAATGAAAGGAATATGTTGCTGACTTGAAGAACGCTGTGGTTACACTGGCAAAATAAGTGAAAGAAAATGAAGAGAAAATAGAAACACAAGAATCTCAATCTCGCAGGGAGAATGTAATATTTTACTGACTTGAAGAATTAGGTAGAGAGGCATAATAAGAAACTGAAAAGAAAACTCGCATGTCTATTCGTGATGATCTGAAGATATACAAATATTTCAGTAGAAAGGGCCATGTACTCAATGCAAAATCCTCGTTACAGCCAGCAATTGTGAACTTTGCACGTTGTATTCACAATACATTGATTCTAGACAAATATAGGCAAAGTAGAAAAGAAGCAGGGGACATAGAAGGAATAGACGCTGCTGAGAATGGACAACTAACCAGAATATTTTCCGGAGAGAGTTAGGAATATTCGAAAAAAGCTAAATCCTTTTTTAAAGGACAGTTTGAGGGAGAATAAGATGGCATATTTGCGATATGACAAACTTGTTGCAGATGGTACAGTGTATGTCTATGATGAGACACAAACAGGACCCATTCTAGCTTCTGGATAGGAATCAGGCCGTGGCCCAGTATACCATAGGCTGAGTGGAACAAATACAGGTACTTGTATCCGTTCAGTTGATAATTCTGTTATTGTTGTAGACCCATCTGGATGAAATTTCTTACATGGAACATATCAGGACTGGAGATAAAGTTAGCTGGATGCACAGAATACATAAATAAGTATGATTTTTATAATCTTATTACACAGTACGATTTCCGTGAATTTCTTTAGACTTGGGCAGATAGTGTTGATCAGTTTAGTATATTAGGGGATTCAAAAAACTTGCATATGTAAGACCTAGACAAAAGTAATGCTATTAGGAATTTGGGTGGAACAGTATGTTTTGTTAAAAATGTTCTTGCAGATTTATTAAAAGTTTAAGCTTTACTTAGTGAATCTAATAAAGTAATTAATGTTTTGTGGCTAAAGCTTAACAGTGTAAATATCGATATACCTTACAGTGTTATGCTGGGTTTAATATACTATACGGCGTAAAAATTCTTCTCTTTTGACCCTTGTCTTATGATCAATATTTTGAGATGATCGATAATAGGAGCTTTGATAGAGCATTAGACACTTTAGTACAAATTATTCAATCAGCAGCAGATAGAAATGGTATGAAAAGAATTGTCAAGAATTCACCTTTTCAGGTGTCCGTGTCAGTACAATAACAGAACTGTTTGATAAGGAATGTAAAAATGCTACAAGAATGGCAGTGAAAACCCTAAGAAATTTTAGGTTTATTAGATCTGCTCAAAACTTGGAAACTTATCACAGCCTAATAGAAAGTTACAGGAAGTTAACTGCAGAAAGGAGAGGTCAGTGTGAAACTACATTACAAAAGAGGCTAGTTTCTTCTCTTAAAAATAAAGATTCTATAACATTTTGGAATTTACTTACAATAACATCATGGCATGCCAAACAACAAATTTTCAAGCTAGGATGGTTTTAAAATTTTCAAGGTGTATTTAATCCTCCTTGCATTGACTCGTTTGATGCACCATACCTTTTGAATAATACATGTGATGGTCTTGACACCTATATTGCTGAAGAAGAGGTAAGGAAAGCAATAAATCATATACAATCAGGGAAAGCGCAAGGATGTGATGGCATAAGTTGTGAAATTTTTGAAGCCTCTGAAAATTACATTGTACTACTACTTAGATATTTATTTAATGCAATGTTTAATGCCTCATACTTTCTACAAGACTGGTGTATAGTTACAATTGTTCATCTTCTTAAGAAAGGTAACCAAAACGACCCGAATAATTACAGAGGAATAAGTCTGTTTCCATTTACGAGTAAATTTTTACTAATATTCTGAATAAAAGGCTCACACAATGGGCAAAAGAAAACCATAGGCTAAGTTCAGAACAATCGGGATTAAGAGGTTACAGTGCTGTAGATAACACACACACACACTCACTCACGCACGCACACGCATGCACACACACAGAGTTTACAGTACTGTAGATAGCACACACACATACACACAGAGGTTACAGTACAGTAGATAAAAAAAACACACAGATGTTACAATACTGTTGATAACACACACATACACAGAGGTTACAGTACTGTAGAAGAAAAAAAACACACACACATACACAGAGGTTACAGTACTGTAGATAATACACACATACACAGAGGTTACAGTACTGTAGATAACACACACACACACACACATATGTTACAGTACTGTAAACAACACATGCGCAGTGGTTACAGTACTGGAGATAACATATGTTCTAAATACACTTATTTGGAAATATTTTAGGAAGAAAATGGGCAGATTTTATTCATTTATAGACTATGAAAAGGCCTTTGATAAAATTAATAGTAAAGCTTTATGGTATAAGCTGAATGCGTGTAACTTTTGTACAAATATGCTGAAAATGTTACAAGCAATATATGCAGATGTCAGAGCTTTTGTATGAACTTCGAGTGGATTAAGTGATGTTTTTAAGTGTCCAATAGGCGTTAGCTAGAAAGGGTTGTATGTTATCACCAATGTTTTTTTTTTCCTCACTTTTTCTAAATTACCTGCAAAGTGCACTTTCTGAGCGTAACAATGGTAATAATACAGAAATGTGTTGAAGCTTTTTCTTCTATTTTATGCAGATGATCTTGTATTACTGGCTGATACCGCAATCTAAATGCAATGTTTATTGGATAGACTTACCCAATACTGTGGCTATTGGAAACTGAAGGTAAATGTTGATAAAACTGAGGTAATGGTTTTCCTCAAGGGCGGTACTTAATAGGTTATGAACAATGGGATTTTAGTGACAAGAAATTTAAGGTTAGTTCTTATTATAAGTACTTGTGGGTTGTTTTCTCATCTAGGGGAGTTTGGAACAAATGTCAAAAAACATTAGCAGAAGAAGCATCTAAGGCAGTGCATGCTCTGAAAACTAAATTGATTAAATTTGGAAAATTGTCTGTAAATATTTTATTTAAAATTTTTGACACTAAAAGTTTGCCCATTTATTCTTATGCCTCTGAAGTATGGGGCTTTAGTGAAGCCCCTGATGTGGAAAGAGTGCGTGATAATTTTTGTAAATATGTGTTCCAGTTAGGCAAATCAAGTCCAACTGCTTTTTTCGTGGAGAATTAATCCGTAACTCTCTTAAATCTGCATATATTGTCAGACCTATCCAATATTGGTTTAAAGTACTTAAAATGTCGGATAATCGATTGCCAAAATTGTGTTATAAAATGCAACTCTTGGGTTAAGGATACAAGTAGTAGCTCTACAATCTGGGCTCATAATGTTAAGAAATTTGTACCAAACTATGGTTTTGGTGAGATATGTTATGACCAAAGAAGGGGAAATAAAGAGACTTTTATGAACATTGTAAAGACTTGATGTAAAGATATAGATATGTTACGACTCAAATTTTTATAATTTGTATAAAGTAGAATATGCGTAGTAGCTGAATGCTACGATACTTTTACATTACAAACATATATTACAGTGACCCTTCCTATATTCTACGTTATATAGTAAGCTGCTACGTGCAGGAAAACATAAGAGCCGAGTTCTTCTTCGCTTATGTTACCAAAGTCTTCTTGCTTTATGTCAGCAAGTTAAAAAGTGTATTAGTGTTGGGAAGGTCATGAACTCTAAAGTCAGGTGACGTGAGCTTCGCCTTACCAACTAACCGTTTTTTGGCAACGGGAAGCAAGACCATACCTACACATAACCAGGGTTATGTCTCTTCCGTACATGTAAGAAACAATTACTTTTATACATTATAAAGTTGCTGCAATAATTTGACGTTTGGAGATATTGTGAAATTTATTTCAGTTTTTTCTCTTAGACAAACTGCATATTTTATTCTATAGTGTGAATTGCAAAATATAGTGTTTTATGGGTTGTTCCAATTTTTATGAGAAATTCATATGATATTTGTAATTTTAGTGCTGAATTTAAATGTATAAACGATTTCGTTGCCAACTTCATGCTCATTGGTAATTGGTTTGGGAATAGGATATTTTCTAGTCACAAATCAGTTTGTTTTGGTATTTGGGGTCTAACATTCAAAGTTTTGTCATTCCTACAAAACAATTTCAGTATTATTTATAAATAGTGGGTTCATACTAGTTCTAATTATATATTGATTATTTGTTGTTATTTGAACATTTGATGAGTTATATCATATTTTAAATGCTGAAATTATAGAATTGTATGAAGTTGGTAAGCCTTTAATGAATATAATAATTTTATGTGTAATTTTATATCCAAAGTGTATAATTTTATGTGTAATTTTATATCCAAAGTGTATAATTTTATGTGTAATTTTATATCCAAAGTGTATAATTTTATGTGTAATTTTATATCCAAAGTGTATAATTTTATGTGTAATTTTATATCCAAAGTGTATAATTTTATGTGTAATTTTATATCCAAAGTGTATAATTTTATGTGTAATTTTATATCCAAAGTGTATAATTTTATGTGTAATTTTATATCCAAAGTGTATAATTTTATGTATGTAATTTTTGTATATAGAGTGTTGTTTAATTTAATAAAGCAAGACCGTACCTTCACACATTCAGAATTCTGTCTCTTCCTTACAGTTCGAGCCTGGTCACCTCTCGTACCCCAGCAATGTAAAAACCTTTCGCGCATCGCAATGGAGTGACACCTCCCTATTCACTATAAATAAAAGGAGGACAGAATACTCTGGCTATTTCTTTCTTTCGATTAGAGAGTTTCCCCGCCAATAAATTTTATGGAAGCTATCGGGAAACCTAAACACTTAGGATCAACTGGCAAGCCAAACTCAAGTTATATCATGATAACTTGGGCGGTAGAAAAGGAGTTACAGTCACATAACAACGAAAGATAATAACAAAAAACGTATCATAATAAGTGGTTGAAAACTCTAAGTTAATACCTCTGTTTCTGTATTTTAAACCACGTGAAGAGAAATTTGTTGATGCCTTGGGAATAAGTCATGGAGAAACTACTGTATCAATTTGTAAGTTTGTATTCTTTAGCATGGAAAAAAGAAAAGTATTATGAAGATGCAAATACTCACACTTACTGTATTTGTACATGTTATATTCATCTCATATCTGTTTGATTCTTTAATATGTATGTATGATATTTGGGCCAGTAGTCTACATTACTGAAAGAAAATATTCTGATTCTGTTCTGATATTTTAAAAAACATTTGAACAAAATCATATGCAATTAATGGCTATATTGTTTCCTCGTATTTAATGGTAATATCCAATTTTTTCTGGAAGCCCGACCCAAGCTTATTTTCATAAGAAAATAATTTGTAATCCATCAATAAATATGGAATTTTATAAACTTATTATATGAGGTAAAAAAAATTTAAAAAAAATTTAAAAAAAAAACAAGAAGATCATATTTGTAGTAAAATCAAAGCAGTAGTTTCTGTCATATTTTGGGCTCAAAGTTACTATATATTTTTTATGTTTTATTCTAGGTTGTGTAAATAATCCCCACATGGTGATCCACAATATGTAACATGATATAACGGGCCCAAGCTGATAGCCCTTCTATTGGTCATAGGTAGTTGATGACATGTCGGTAAAGTCTTTTTACATTCTATGCAAATTGATACATATGCAAATGCTTTTGCCCTATCTCCAGAGATTGTACTGTTACACGCAAGAGGTCTCATACCGAGCGAATCAAACACTTGCGTTAGCGTGGCTTGATGTACATGTTTTCCCCTATTTCCAAGGACCTCAAGACAGCAGTCGTAGTCAGCTGAAAGGTTCTTAAATGCGCAAATACTACAGTCATTTTCCTCTAATCACCTAATGACCACACAATGCGAAACTCCAATTTCACACTTGCATGGTTTTTCTCTTATTTCATATTTGTATGACTTATTAGTAAGCCTTTTCGAGCCGAATATTAGTTCTTCATGACATGCAATACAAAACACGACCCAAACACCCAATACAAAGAATTACCTATCTCAAATTACTAAACACGTATACCTAAAACTATCCAGATAATTCACTATGTTAAGAAATTAGGCCATTTTACAAAACTAATCCTTGCTCACTGTCATAAAATCTAGTGAATGCTGTACATTATGACGTCTGCTTCTAGAAATTGGCTAATTACTCGGGTTGAGAAATATCTTCCCAACACCGACTCCCCATAATCAAGCAAATAATCACTAAAATCTAACAAAGCTAGACATAGAGACGTAAATACAAATAGCACATACCCTAGGTTTATTACAGTACAAATACACGCTTGCAAATTCAAATATGTTCATGTGACAAGATTTACATACTTATGTAAATATACATACGTCTGTAAATGTGTACAAGTATATAAACTGGACCATGTAAGCCTAACGCAACAGAGTGCACACCTTTTTTTTTTTTTTTTTTTTTGTTGTTGTATGGAAAACACTTTTTTTTTTGTAAGTTAGTCATGTATTTCACCAGCATTCATTCTTAAATAGCATAATACAAACTGTGCTCATGATGTCTGTCCTTTTTGTCCCAGATAATGTTGCTTTTCTTCAGTATAATAAAACATTTATCGGCATTATTTTTAAGTTAAATGACGTTTGTCCATCCACGGTATACATTTTAGCAACGCCATTGAGTAATGCAAAGCCTTAACATTACCTAATAGAATTTCAAACTCTGGTTTCTTTGACATTAAATTTATGAAGCTTGTTGAATAATGAAATTTATTATACCTCATAAAAGTAGCATTGTCAATGATTGGCCCACAGAATGCAACATGTCAGGTAACAAAACATTGCGTCTCCTTTGCGTGTCTGCCTGTCTTTTTTGATTTGGTATAATACACAATTTATTGCCCTTGTTTGGGAGAGATATGAAGGTTTGTTCACCCGTGACATGTCATGTTCCACTCTGGCTTCACCCTTGTGAAACATGACTTGCATTGGATTAAAAAAATCTTCATATCTCCCCATAACAAGGGTGATAAATGTATAATGACATTTGTTGTAAGCATTTCGTGGTACATACTATTAATTAACCCGTCATAAATTTTTTATGTACTGAACACTTGTGTAAGATCCTTTATTTACATGTGTAATTTGTGGTTTGATGAAATACAATCAGTATTTCGTCGTCATATGATAAATACATTCTTTTATTTGCGTTAAGTCTAAAAGAAAATGACAACACTCGTTGAAAAAATTTAAAACTTGTGCTCACCACGCCTCGCAAAAGATAGAACTCATTCAACACATTACATAAATTAAATTTGCAGCAGGAGTCGATGGCAAGCCTCGCATAATACACGCGTTTTGAAACGCTATGTTTTCAAATTTTATACTTTCCATTTTATTTAATCACCATGCTTTTTATAGCATAGACTAAAATTATTTCATGTTAAAGTATTCTCAAAGACCTTTGATTGATGTGCTAATTTTAACATCCTTTGACCCCCACCATAGGGCCCCTAGGGCCAACAACAAGAAAAGGTGTTGCATCTGTGATAAATATTGAGTTATTTGAGAACTGTATCAGAAGTAAAGTTAAAGCTTAATCAAATTTATGGAGGTATTTTTTTTAACTCTTTACACGGTCCTAGGGCTGATGGAGGGGAGGAAAATTGGTTGGAAATTTGGAAACGTTACTGCCAATCTTCACTTATAGGGAAGTTACTTACCAAGTTTTAAAGCTGTATTATCAACAATAAAAACAATCCATTTCAAGGTATCTCAAAACCTTTAATCTGATACCCACAAAACAAGGATTTATGACATCCTTTTCTGACCTTTCAACTCCTGCTCTGGGGCCCCATGAGTCAGTGAGATGATAACAATTAATTCCACGCTAAAGTACTTAAAAAGTCTTTTGATTTGACGCCCGCGATATTATGCCCTGGTGATATCCTATTTTTGACTTTCATAGATCCACTTCCATATCTTCTAAAGGCTTCCTATTCAAAATACTATGTAGTCTTTCCTCTTTCTCCCCCAATTCTCTGGCAGGTGTCTCTGTATTACCTGGATATAATCAGCATTATCTCCAGATAACTATACATTACATTCTTTTTAAGAATTCGCAGCATGTACCTATGAATTCCTATAGATAAATGAAGTTTTATGGTTGGTACTGCGAATCAAAATTACACAGTATGGTAATATAAATTATGTGCCAGGTATTCCTATATTACCTGACAACAAATTGCCATTGCCAGACATCCGATCTTATGAATTCCAGTAGTAGATCATTTGTAAGCTGCAATTTCTTTGGTTATATGCTGTAGTTTTGGTCTTCGCAAGAGCCCTCCTGCTGAAGATACAATATGCACCAATTTTTTAAGTAAATGGTTTTTTTTACTCAGGTTCGATCCATATTAAAGTATAATTTTAATTATATATCTATATTCATTCTGAACTTGAAGGAAGGGGTTGTTGAGGTGAGTCTAGACTTAGGTTTGATTAAGTGCTTCCCATGTCGATATATTTCGCTTGGATGATGAATCATATATCAATCATAATGACTTTATTGCGTTAAACAACACATAGTCCTTTTGCAAGAGAAGAGCTGTGTTCATATGTCAAGTATTTAGCAAACCATCGGGTCCATAAATTGGAGAGAGCCAGTCAGAAGACACTTTAAATCACATGATCTCTGTAACTAACGTGATCGAGCTCTGCATTACCCACAATCGAGTTATCCACTTCGCGAAATCAAAACTGCCACGTCTCGTAATCAAACTACCTGGTATGTCAACAGAACGATAACCTGAAAACATTTCGCGTTCTCAAAGCTCAAATGCGCGTATTTGAAGCTTCGGTATGCGATCTCGAGAGAACCAATTGGAAAATCGTTTGAATCACATGAACATGTATTCGAGACAACAGAAATGTCCATTCTGGAGTCTCAAATACGCATTTTCGAGACAGCGAATCGGAAAGTTGGTTTTAATCACAGGCTCTCTCTAGATCGCGTGTTTGAGACTCGAGATCACGTATTCAAGCCTAGAAAACGTGAATCGTTCTTCCAATACGCGACCAGGAGAGAAATCATGTGATAAAAATACTTCTCTGTTGACTCTCAAATTCGCTTACTTGAACATCGAGAATGCTCATTGATGTTGTCTCCAATACGTGATCATGTGTTTCAAACGACTTTTCCAATTAGTCTCTTGAGATCGCGTATTCGAGTTCCGAATACGCGCGATCGAGCTTCGATAACGCGAAAAGTTTTCTCGTTATAGCCATTTTAGCTTTCTAGGTAGTTCGATTATGCAAAGTGGAAGTTTCGATTTCACATAATTGAGAGTTCGATTTTGCGTGTTACAGATAGCATGTGATTCAAAACTATTCTCTGATTACCTCTCTCGAGTTTGCCTAATTAAACCTCAAGATACCGAAACGTTTCCAATTTATGGACCAAATAGCTCGCTATACAAGAATGCTATATAAGCTGCACCCTGAATTTTCAGAAAATTGGGAGACCTACATCTAGTACCTGTGATACTATAATCACACGTGTCTAAATAAACAAGTGTTCGGGCCATACTGTGCATACCGGTCAATACCTGTTCGATAAGTCAGATAATAAATGCTTGGGTCTACCAACACACCATATACACATCTATCACCATACCCACATATACATGGATACATAAACATCCTTTGTTGTATTATGTAACCTTTTTGTATCAGTGTTTCTGTTAGCGGCTGGTCTGCAAAAAGTTTACTGACCCGCAAAGTGCACGTTCTCTACGAATCTAAGTGATCACATTATACCGCACGTAAATAACTTTTTGTGCTGAACTACCTAAATTGCTTATTTGCATACAAAATATAAATGATATCTGCATCTCTCGAAGCATAGATCACGCGATCGCTGTTTGTAAAAAATAGAAGTCACATTTAGATATGATTACAATTTTGTATAACCTAAAGAACATAAATAATCGTCTAACTTTGGATTATATCTTCCTGTGATCATGTGCAGAGAACGCTGGCAAAGGCAAATAGTCCAAGCAAAACAAACACAGTGACTATTATCCTTCCGTATACCAAATAACTGATTCGTCATAATGCAAGATACAGCAGACATAACATAGCAAGTGAAATGTTTAGTTAAAAAAAAAGAGCTCTAGAGCAAAACTCAGTTTACACTTCTGTGTCAACTGACTTTAAATTAATAAAAATAACAAATTGAATGAACGAGAAAACAATTGCTACTGCTCGACTTCTAACTCGAGCACCTTGATACGGAATTTCAGAAAGCTTGACATTACGCCACTTCTTGCATTTACATTGATTTCTCGGGCATTATTCTTAGAATGGTCATTAAACCTTGTCATGGGATGAACCGGTCATTAAACCTTGTCATGGGATGAACCGGTCTTTAAACCTTGTCATGGGATGAACCTCTATTTTCTCTAAACCAGTTTAAACAAAAATAGGTCACTTTGACATATTCTGGTTGTGATGAATTTAGCTTTATCGTCATTTTCTCAGGTACTATTCATAGCAGAGTCATGAAAACTGGTAATGGATCAGTCTCAGTGAGTTGTACATTATTCCTTTTAAAGTAGGTGACCTATATGTTAATTTAAGTCATTTTGTCATTTTTGTAAATATTTTAGGAACTATTCATATCAGGGTCATGAAACTTGCTTATGGGACTGATCTCCATGTGCAGTACACCAGTCCTCTTTGAGGAGGCCACTGTGACCTACATATTATGTTTTGAACATTAATTTTAATAAATTTTTAAAAAATTTTAGTCTGTCATTCTTGGAATAGTTTAGCTGTGCTGTCCCGCAACAGCTCTGTTATTTTGTTATTTTTGTAAAAAATATTATTGTTTCCTATTCGGTAGTGATATTAGAGAGGTGGAATGATTTGCTCCTGTTCATTCATACATTTACATATCTGTCCATCATCACTGATCATCTTGGAAAACTCATTTTTGGACATGAACACTTTCCGAGCAAAAACAGTTTAGGCATTTCAAATTTTGCTAATACATGCAGCCAACATTAACAACTGTGTCTGTATTCTTTCCTCCAGATAATAATATAGTCAGAATTTCCAAATCACAAGCATCTAGGTCCATATATAAGGATTATTACCCTTTCCACCACATGATCGTTTCACCGTCAACTAATTATAAAATGATTGTATGATTTATCTTAAAAGTGACTTTTCAGAATTGAAGTTTACATTCATTTTTTTTTATAGAAATTAATGTAAAGGACTTTTGACTTAAGATATTTTATTTATACATAATGATTATTACATATTTTATTTTTTATACATATCGATTTGGATTGTGGTATCTAAATCAGTAATGATAGGGCAAGAGAAACACTTGGAACAACCATATAGTTTGCTCATAAAGACTAGCGAGTTTCATCAAGTTGTTGCAACTTTAAATTTTAGGTTATTTATATGAAACTCAATTTCAGTATTTTAAAGTTCTGATACTGAGTTTCCCTGCATGCATCCTTTATATGTTGTAAATTGTTAATTCCTCCTTTTCATTAGCAGGTAAGGAAGAAGACGACGACGACGATGATGGTGATGATAATGTCGACGACGACGACGATGATGATTGTGAGTATATAACAAAAAGGTTTGTGACAGACCTAAATTTGTCGTCTGGCCTGCAAAGCATAGATATGATATTCCAATTTTTTCATATTTTTGTTGAGGCCAATGGAGCTTATGTGAGGACATGGTGTCTGTCACGTTTCACTATCAGTCGTCTGTCCATAAGCATATGCCGACGAGATAATATTAAACTATTTAAATATGTCAGGATATTTTCCAGTAGTAGTATAGGACGTCACTTGAGAGATAAAATGGGAAATCCTACCTTAAATCAGGTTTTTACCGCTATCTTGTGGGATTCTGTCGACAAGTTGGGAAATCCTATGTTAAATAATTCTTTTTTTTTTTTTTTTTTTTTTTTTTGCGCTGTTGTGAGTTGATAGCGTCAAGATGGGAAATCCTATGTTAAATATTTTATTTACTTTTTTGCAGCCATGTTATGGGTTTATAGCGTCAAGATGGGAAATCATGTTAGACTAACCAATACACAGTGACCAACTTTCCATTACCCCACCCATACTATCCAATACCCCAATACCTACTGACCCACACCTCTTTTCGACTGACCAGCACGCATTGTTACTTATCTACGCAAGGCAGGGGTAAAATGCAAAAGAAAGGGGTATAACAATAGAATTTAAATTCCTTATAAACATAACTTAACCTCCCTATCCCTCACTGCGCTATTGACCCCATATAAAAAAAGTAAAACCCCTCTTTAACTTCCCGACCATCTCCTTTTTAAGCAAAACTAATTTTCCCTTACCATAATCATCATCCCTACAACCCTGTCAATGAGAAAGAGGAGGGAGGGGGAGATTTATTTTTACTATGGCAAATGTTATTTACAATTACATGCCATGAAATGTTTATTAGATTATAGTAAAATAAAACAAGTTTTTATTTTAATATTTGTATATGGTTCTACATTTTTCACGTAGACATTTTGACTGCGCCGAATTTTGACTACGAAAAGTCATTATGACATAAGAGAGAGAGAGAGAGAGAGAGAGAGAGAGAGAGAGAGAGAGATTAAATCCACATAAAACAAAAATGATGTCCCTTTACACAACCCTTCCTAGATCGTTTGGAAAAGAGATACTGCTCACCGCTGCCAAATGAGACAAAAACCAAATCCCTTCATGTGCATGTATGTGTTTGAATATCTCATCCATACTTAAAAAACAAATCATGACATAGAGATACTTACTATTTTTGGTATATTCTTGTGATTAGGAATCAAAACGAAATTAAAAAGCACACGTCAAAATTTCATTTTTCTTATTTTTGACTGTCTTTCCTTTTTGAATTTCTTCACAAGCATGTGTTTTTCTTCTGCGTCAGTATATATTCTAATAGGAATCCTAGATTGCACTGGTGAAGAAGATACATACACTATTGGACTCCTATTCTCCTTGTAATCTCACATGATTGAATTGAGTGAATATAGCCGTAATACTTTATTTCTTCTATTTTCCAGCCTTTTGATGTAATTCTCGTACTAAAATGTTTGCAACAAATGTAACAAATTTGCCAATCCTAGTACTGACTTGACATTTTAACTTACTCAATGCGTGGTGTAAAAATATTGCTGTTGAGACCAGATTTTTTTTTCTTGTATATTGTCAGACAGAATTTGGCGTGTGCCAGTTTTGGTTCTTTTGAGAGAGAGAGAGAGAGAGAGAGAGAGAGAGAGAGAGAGAGAGAGAGAGAGAGAGAGAGAGAGAGTATGTATCTGTGTGTGTTTGAATACCTAAGCTATACTTAAAAAAAGAACAAATCAAGACATAATAGAGACACTTATGGTTTTTCTTTTTGTATATTCTCATGAATATTATCAAAATTATATTTCAAAAACACATCTTCTTTTTTACTCTCTTTCTTTTTTGAATTTCTTCACAGGCATGAATTCTTTTCTGCATCAGTATATGTTCTAATAGGAATCCAAGATTGCATTGATGAATAAAATATATACACTATTGGAATCCTATTCCTTGTAATCTCACATGATTGAATTGAGTGCTTACAACTGTAATACTGTATTTCTTCTATTTTCCAGTTGTCAATGTAATTCTCACACTAAAACAGCTACTTACTATCAATCAGTTGTATTAGCAAAAACAAATCAGGCAAATTGTCATTCATCAGTTTATTTATTTTTACAAATTTTATGATTTGTTGCCCTCACTACCTTAAGGTACCTTTACTCATTGCACGGTGTGAAATTTGTTGTTATTTATTATGTTTTTTTTGTACATTGTTGGACGAAGGCAGAATTTGATATAATCAAGATCTCTTCTGTTACCCTACACTGACTTGACCTTTTTTCCAATGTTACAAATCATGGTCTAGATTGAAGACAAGGAGTGAAAATATTCCTGCCAAGATTTATTTTGTGTTACATTTGTATGGTCTCATTGTCCCAAGTAGCCAAATCCTGCTCTAGCTAAAGCTTTGGGACTGGGTGCTTCCAGATATTTAGGTCATAGACGATCTGAAAGTAGGGTCTACTAATGATTTGATGATCTGTCAATTTGACACAAAAGTCTTGATTTTGACCTGATGTTAAGTACACATTTTGTTTTTGATAACATGTCAACTCTCGCAGCAGCTTATAGAACGCAATGATTACACTGTATCAAAAACAAACAAACTTGGAGTAAGATTTGGTGTACATTTATATCAAAGTAGGGAGTTCCAGCGAGGGGCAGGAGTACTTACACACTCTATACCCACAAACATACTTATATACTATAAAAAAAAAGCCGGGTGAGAGTTTTAAGTGTTTTCACTAAATTGTGTGCTACTGTAACAATTAAAGTCAGTTTGTTCACTAAATTTATCATGGGATGAACTGTATCTTTGCCATCCCTTTTGTTTGATTGTCCTCCACAACATATCATGTGGTGTTACAAAGAGTGTCAGTTGGCTTGCACGTTACTCAAAGAAAGTTATGGAGATTCCATTGAATTTGTAAATGGAATTCCTCATCATGATGATGGGATCAGGTCTGACTCTAGTGAAACACATCTTGTCATCTTCAATGCTATGAGAATTCCTGCAGGATATTATTTTCATGCTTTACATCTCATCGGTGGAAAACACAGCTCTCACTTCCACTAAAGATATCAACAGCAACAATAATCAATTCTTCAAGTATTTTTGATATCCTGTTGAACTGAATGAAGGACTGAATTTGATGTCTGAGTGCAATGTTGTATAAAAACACAGCCGTTCTGTTGCTAGGAGTCATTCCTTTCAAAACTGCTTACTATGAAGGAGGAAACATGTATCAGGTTCACTGAGACTTTGTATATCCTCATTATCTTCGTGTCAGTAAATCATATTTTGACAGTGTCAATATTACTATAAAAGGAGATCATAGACAAAATATTCTATTCTCTAAATGAAAAGTCATGGTGAAACTACATTTCAAAAACAATTCTCCAGTGAATTGTACCTAATGTATCCTGTGTACCAAGGTGTAGCTCGACAATGAGGACATGGTTTAGGAGACTTTTCATATGGTGGCACCTGTCTTACAATTTACAGTCACTTGAGGATTGCATGCTTTAAAAGATGATAAATAAATTTCTGCAAGATGTTGTCATCGATCAACAAAGTTCCAAACAAGCCTTCATGAAAGCAGGAAAAAAATTGTTGATTCAGACAGGAAAGGAACTCCTTGGTTGCTGATACACCCCTATAAATTCGCTTCACACTGCTGGCAAAACATTGATTCCTCTTCTACGCCACAACAAGGACAAGGCAGAATGAGACGTTGAACAGATCAGGGTCCATGTTGTTGGTTCTACTGATTACTCATAACAAAATGGCAGATCTGGATCATTGCAGTTTGCATTTGGATCCAACTTATAAGCAAGTATATACGGTACATTATTCTTTCATGCCATCTATGAGAAGATTATTGTGAGTAATGCAGCCCAGGAACTTGAGATTATTTTATAGCATACCCTGTACACTTTAATTTCACAGTACACCAATTTTCTCCAAAGGAAAGAAACCAACATAGGTAGAATGGTACACATACAAAGTTACTGCAATTCAAATGTCAAGAAAGGGATGAAATAATGGTTTTTACTCAAAAATTAAGAAGCAAAAAGGTAATTAATTTTTAGCTCCAGAATTAAGAATTTGTTCTAAGATTTAATAGGGAATAATGACATATCAGACAGCTTGTATTTATTTGCAGGTTGCAAAGTTTACTTTTTCAAGTATCTTAATAAAATTTCACATAATATTTATATCCCAAAAATGTTGTCTTTCCAAACTTTCATGCAGCAAAATAGATTTGTGCACAAAGTATTACTACTATTACAATAATAGTCAATGTGTATTCAATACAGTGTATATAGAGAAAATTACATAGGTGTTAATATGATTAGGACAAATACTGAATTTTATTTTTGTAATTTTTACAAATTGTTTTACTCAATATGTTTTTCCACATCAATATAAACACAAATAGAGAAAGAAACATTTGTTTGCATTTTAATACATAATTAGTGGTATTTTTATTAAATTATGAATAAGTATTTACAGTGACATACCTTTCCTTTTTTTTTTACACAAGTCATGAAAAAAAACCCATTTACATTTACTTGAATTACATGAATTTTTATCTTTCAGGAGATATGGTGGTGTACATTGGTGGACATCTTCCTAATCAAAAAGTACAAGTGCCTTCAAATATTTTGAGAGTGATTTTCACAATTCATGTATATACATAAAGAACAGTTTCTGTTCAATGTCTTTTTGTGTCAAACAGATAATTATATTTTTTCTCCTTCAAATTAGTCTTTCATGATATAGATTGAATTATTGCTGCATAAAGGAAAGGCCTTAAAAGAAACCTTGATTTGTTATTGTTGATTGATTCTCTCTACTAAAATAATAATTATGAGTGTTAATATACCTATTTACAGATACCTTTATCAGTACTGAAAAGTTGTCTCTAATAACTGGATATTGGTAACATATCTGTAAGGTAGGGCAGATGGTAATTTTTAATATTAACACGTGTAGGTATTACTGTTTCTTTTGTCCACTGTATTTCATAACAATTTTGTAAACTGCTGATACACACATAAATGAAATGTCAATGGAACCATTTATGTTTATGATGGATTAAGGGGTAGAACTTTGATAATGACAACTTTGGTCATGAACATTTATTCTTCAGCTCTTGCTTGTGGAAAATGTCTTTTCATTTAGATTCTGTGCTTTAATAGTAAATACCTTCTTGTTGGGGAATGTTACCTGTTAATTGAACTTGTCACCTAATGTGAGATGTAATAAGGCTGCTTTTACTCTACCCTCTGGTTCCTAAGTGGTCAAATTTTTTTCCAAAGTTTGAGTAGTTGTCTGTAAAAAGGTTTATTTTAAGGTTATCTTGTAGTTGTCTGTAAAGAGCTATATTGTAAGGTTATCTTGTTGTTGTCTGTAAAGGTGTGTATTTTAAGGTTATCTTGTAGTTGTCTGTAAAGGGGTATATTTTAAGGTTGTCTTGTAGTTGTTTGTAAAGGGGTGTATTGTAAGTTATCTTGTTGCTGTCTGTAAAGGGGTGTATTTTAACGTTATCTTGTAGTTGTCTGTAAAGGGGTGTATTTTAAGGTTATCTTGTAGTTGTTTGTAAAGGGGTGTATTGTAAGTTATCTTGTTGCTGTCTGTAAAGGGGTGTATTTTAACGTTATCTTGTAGTTGTCTGTAAAGGGGTGTATTTTAAGGTTATCTTGTAGTTGTTTGTAAAGGGGTGTATTGTAAGTTATCTTGTTGCTGTCTGTAAAGGGGTGTATTGTAAGTTATCTTGTAGTTGTCTGTAAAGGGGTGTATTTTAAGGTTATCTTGTAGTTGTTTGTAAAGGGGTGTATTGTAAGTTATCTTGTTGCTGTTTGTAAAGGGGTGTATTGTAAGTTATCTTGTAGTTGTCTGTAAAGGGGTATATTTTAAGGTTATCTGGTACTTGTCTGTAAAGGGGTGTATTTTAAGGTTATCTTGTACAGGATTCATATTATGGCTTACCGTATTTTGGTGTGTATAATGTGCACTTATTATATCTATGCTTCTTATTTTCAGAGGGGGTGCACATTTTACAGAAGAACAACCAAAGTAATTTTTTCCAGGTAGATCTGATGAGAGGATCATGGTACTAAAGCTGACTACACATCACATTCATTCCCTGTAAAGTATTAAATGTTGCATTGTAACTACATTGTTTACTAGCCTTATTTAAGAAATATAATGCTTGAAAACATTTATATTCCTGTTCATTGATTACTTATGCAAATAAACTAGTTCATTTTTTATCACTGTGAATTGTTTTCCCTAGAACTCAACCGCAAATACACACAGGTAACTGGTAATGTGTTCATCTACGTTGTTGTGATAACTTTCAGGCTGTGCAAAAGACCATATTGCAGTGGAACAACTCTGTTTGTTGATAGTTATGTAAGTGTTATTGCCTAAAGGAATATGTAATGATGTTCAAAGCATTCCACTTATATTTTATGCTTTCATGATTTTACTTGCATAAAGTATTTTTTTCCAGTTCTTTTAGATATCATTATCTACTTTATACAGGATGTCTTAATAATATGAGGATCTTATATTAATATATGATATGAAATTTATGAAACAAGTCCAACAATTTGTACATTTTGCCTCTTGTTGAGAAAAAGATTGAAATTAATCAACGAGTTTTAAAATTTGTATAGGAAATGAACTTAAATGATATACTTTTAATGTTAAATAGTGACAATTCATGCTATTTCTTTTTCATTGCATTGAATATTGGAGTGAAATTTTGATACTCTTAATACTAGTTCTGACAAAAATACCATTATCAGTTTCTTAATATATAGAGGATATTATATTTATCTCAGTATTACTATATACGTGTACAATACTTGTGCATTTCTTTCCAAAGACAGTCACTTCAAAGCAATTGATCTTTTTATTTAAACACACACATATATATATATATATATATATATATATATATATATATATATATATATATATATATATATATATATATATATATATATATATATATATATATATATATATATGTAATTATAAATTCACTGGTCAAATACTAGAATGTTGTGACTATGTCCAGTAATTTATATTTTTACTAAAAAATGAAAGGACTTTTAAATGTAAATGCTGTAAGGAATTATGTTTTAATAATTTGGATCTGAGAAAGTTTCAGTGATTTGTGAGTGTATGTTTACAATTTTTATTCTAATGAAGGAAAGCTGTATCCCCAACAATATGGGTCGTTTCCTACTCAATAAATTTCTACTTTAAATTACAGTACTGTTTTTATTATTTACTAAATTCATATTCCAAAACTTCTTTGCAGTGTTTGTGCCTCTGAAATGCATGGAGTTATGAATGTAATCTGTTTTAGTTAACCTGCACAAATACTCCATGCCCCTATTTTGTTGTTTGCCGTGTTAACATTCAGCCTCTCAAAATACTTCACCATTTAAGGTCACTGGCCCAATGATGTTTGAACATTCCAACTTTATGAAATGGTTTAAAAAGTTGTTTTTTAATTGCCTCCATCTTGATGGTGTCATTGAAGAAACCTACTTTCTAACCTAATGTAAAATCAGTCCTATTAAGCAATCATCTTTCTTTTGAGACCATTTTAATCTTTTTCTGAACCATGGGCTAATTCTGATCAGACTTGGCAGAAACTGCTTCTTTCGGCATAACTTGGACCTTAATTGTGTTCTTGACAGTTTCCCTAGCAACTATTTGGTTTGTATAGCAACCAGATATTCACCGATTCTGGATGACTTAATTCAATAAAAGTTGACACGCATCTTCACATTCATGTTTGTTTTTGTTTTGTTTTCTTTTAACTGATATTACTTTTCATGGCCTCTAGAAGAAACTTTTGCTGCTTCAGTAACCAGGTCAAAAGTATCTTTATCCCCTTCACCAGAATAACAGCATTAATCTTGATCAAACTTTTGGTTTCCTTAGCAATCTGGGATCGAAACCCATTTTCCATGTCTTCCCTTGACCAATGGTCAGGATCACATTATCAAATATAGCTGGGATATTTTTTATTTGTTTATGTACCACTAAATTCCCATTCTGATTGCTCCCCTAGCTACTTTTTGATTTCCACAGTAATCAGGTGCAAAACTGGTTATTTTTGATGAACCAGTCAGATATGATCCATCTTTACAGCATTGTTTCTTTTTTGTATGGTGTGTGCATTTTGTAGCCTCCATAGCAACTAGTCTCTTATTGTTTATCCAAGTCACTTTCATCCAAACATTTCTTTAATATGACATCAAGAATCAAAATCATTAAGAGCCATTCAAAATAAAAACTTCTCATCTGTCAATTTGTGTTATGCTTCCAACACTTAATTTGCAAAATTGCATTGAATTTACAAAATTAAATTGTATTCGTTTTTAAAAGCAACCAAGTGTAAAACCTAGTTTAAACTGAAACTAAGTTGCCAATCTGAGTTTTCTTTGTAATTTGCTGCACTAATGCTGTTTTATTGAAGTTCACTGTGCATTTTTAAATACTACATACATTTTCTATTTAGTCAGATTTTGATAGGATGATAGGAGAATTGAGCAATACCAGGTCCACTTTGGTCTCCTGTTAAGTTCTTGGAGCTTGAGCAGCAGACTGTAAAATTGTTATTTTCTCTTTTTTCCTCCACTTGATTATGTAGGAAAAGAACTGAGGTTAGGGAACCAAAACAAAATCTTAATATCATTTGGTATATACCTACCGTAACTAACATGTAACGTAAAAAAAACGATTTTTGAACCACCCCCTTGGACATAGTCATGTTTTGAAAAACATGACTTTCAGTCATCTTAGAAAGAGAGAGAGAGAGAGAGACCTTTCTAGACACCATATATGCCTGTAACCAGTACAAACAGTAAACAGTCATACTTAATGCCCATGGAAAGCTATCACTTTAAGGCAATTTTATACAGTTGATTGTCACAGAGGTGATTCAAATGCAAGTTTGTCAGAGATAAACAACCAACCTTGCACAGATTGCTTAACTGACTGAAAATAGTTAGGGTGATGTGTTATGAATCCTTTGTGGGAGAACCGATAAGGCTAAGCCTACTTTGCACAGGTAAAGTACACGGAGTGGAACAACCCAATTTGTTAGAAGTTAAGAAAGAGATGTGTGTTGAAGAAACAAAAGTTATTACTCTTTGTTGCCTTGAATGATAGTGTTTAAGCCTTCTTTATTAAAAATTACTGGGTAGTTCATGATTAGTGGTAGCGTTTCTTTAAAGTCAGATTTTACAGTAGTTTGACCAGTGTGGAAATGTCATTCATTTTTTTTAGGCAAAATGTCAAAACACAGCTGTGATTCAGGGATGGATGAGCCATCAGTGAAGTGAGCAAAGCCAAGCAAAACAAAATGTTTAAACTCCTGGCTGAGGGAGTTTGACTTTATGAAGCACAGCAGCATGAGGGAGCATTTTATTCTTTGCACATACTGCAAACACCATATCAAGATTAGTTATTCTGGAGTGTATGATATATGTCAGCATAGTAACAGCACCTAGCATTGGGACAATGCACAAATGCAGAACTCCGTCCCAAAAGTAACATGTTTAAACATTCATATTAGTGTGGCTATTGTATGTTTGACAATCTCACAGCTATGCAGATGCAAAAAGATCATTTTCTATGCGGAGACAATTCAACAAGATCTTCGTGCAAGCTTAAACAACAGTACCATCTAGTTTCTGGTCTGTGCAAAGTCGAACTCTAATCACACTGCATCACCCCCTACTAAGAGCAGCAAAAAGACTGCATCTAGTTAAGATGGTATTCCACTGTTCTGTGGATTTTAAAGTCAGAAACTTGGTGCTTTTTTAAACAAAATTATTTAATGTCTGTGTGGTTGTGTGTGTGTGTACATATGTTTATATGGTGATGATATCTAACAATGCTATGGGAGAGACCATTTAATTTTTGGTGGTGCGAGGCTAGACTTTTTTTGAAGAAAATAGAACTAATTAAATCCGTTATATTAGTTTAAAAAATACATTTTCTTGAGATAAAAGAAAAAAAATATATCCTGGTTTGAAAGAAAATCCACTGAAAATTAAATGGTCGGTCCCTAAGTTTATCAACTCATTTCAGTTTTAAAGTGTATTAAATGCTTCAAATAGAACATATTTATTTGATTCAAATTTGAATTTCCAGTCATTTTCTACAAGCTTATATGTGTAGATAAACTTGTTCTCAATTGTAAGTTCCTTTTTTGGGTTGCACACACTGCCCCCCTTGGGATTTCAAAACACAACTTTTCAGTCTCAATCCCCCCCCCCCCCCCTGCATACTCTCTGAAAGGGTGGCAGGTATGTCAGTAAAATTTTAACACAACTCTGGGATTCAAATTGACATTAACGTTTCCAAGACATTTTGTTCCAATGGCTGTTATTATGCTCCAGTTCCAAGGACGGTACTGTGGTGCACATATTTATGCTGCAACCCAATAGTAAAACAGTAATTTAAGGCACTGAAAGCTGTCTAATGTCTGACTAACTCCTATCATTAAAGTAACTGAATTGCCTTATTAGAATTCAGAGGTAATTACAATATTTCTCTTTTATAAAGCTCAGAGGGCCTACTGTATATACTCGATTATAAGTCGATTCGACTATAAGTCGATCCCCACTTTTCATGGCGGCAAAAAGCCAATTCAGCTATGACCCTCCTATAAGTCGAGGTGTTTTTTGCAAATTAAATCCGTCTGCAAGGGGTGAAATGTCATCACTGAGTCAGAGCTGCACTTAGGAAAAATAAACGAGCCAAACTGGATAGATAGATAGACATATAGATAGATAGGACAAATAAAAACAAAAACCAATGTAGAATAAATACAATTGTATTATTGAGTTGAATATGTACAAATAAATTTACAACTTACATTTTGTCCATCTTTGTGTAATGAAATCCATATAGCTTAACATTTTTAATCTATTTATATGATAAATCCATGAATTGGATTATAGGTCACATACAGGTATAAAATTGGTATCCTATAAATGTCACTGTCTAATGTCATCTGGTTCAAAGCCCAAGAATTCATCCTCATCATCAGAGTTACCAAATAAAGTTCTAAATTCCTCCAATGTCATCCCGTCATCGTAAATATCGTCTGACTCCGATCCCTCTTCCGACTCTGATTCTTTGTCTTTACTTTCTTCAGATGCCTGGCACTATCACCTATAACTGACTTTTTCTTGCGCCAGTCACGCACCTGTTTCTCCGACACACCAAATTCACGTTCTGCGGCGCAATTGTTATTTTTCTCTGCAAAGTCTATAACTTTTAGCTTAAATGCTCCATTGTATGCATTTTGTTGTCTTTTCCCCATATTGGTGAAATTACCTAAGTTTAGCTATTCACGATGTATGATATCTAAGTGACAAAGTACACAGTAACTGACAGAACACTAACAATTCATAAACTTGGACCATTATTTATGTAGAGACTCTGTGAGAGCATTTGATTATACAGTCTTTGATATCTCATTAAAGGGTCGCCGCAACTGAGCAGGTGTCAGTTGTGCGGTATGATCAAAGGATTGTCCACTGGGGAAAACAAAGCAGTGCTGCTTTTGCAAGCTAAGGGATTAAAGTCATAATTGTCAAATTAGTATCTCGATCAAAAGATTGTGAACTTGGAAAAACAAAGCATGTTTGCCTTTATAAGCTAAGGGATTAGGGTCTGATTTAAAAAATATTTGTATGTCGCGCTTACAAGACCGTCATGAAACGAATAAACACAGTGCATACCATATATGCATTACCGCATAGGAATAGTGGCATGAAAACATAAAAATATATGAATTGACAGTATTTTTTATGTACTACAAACATCTAGAGTTTCCAACATTACCCCAAGATTTTTTTATTTTTTTAATGTCACGCTTATAAGATGACCCCTATTCTGCATGAGTCGAATTCTAAGTAAAAAATGTCGACTTATAAGCGAGTATATATGGTACCTAATAAATTCTGTGTAAAGCTGGGGGTAGTCTTTATATTGAATTAAACTTTACAAAGCTTATCATTAGATATTTACAGAACTTAAATTCTAAACGTTGCCAAAACTGATGAAAAGTCAGTCTGACTAATATGCAAAATAAAGTGTCTAAAATTTTGACTTGAGACTGTAAGTTTCATAGTCTCCAGTCCTATCTTCAAATATCAAGCACATTACATAAATATTGTCTCCACATTATTGTATCGATATCATCAAAATAACACATGACTGTGCAAAAATTAATCTTTATTCAGTGATATACTACTGATTACACACAAAAATCAGAATTATCTATTTAAGCAAAAAATATGGCACATTTCAAACAAAAAGCCTAATTGATGCCTGTATTGAACATAACTAATTAAAAGTTTGAAAATACAAGTTCATAAATAATGTATCTTATTAACCCTGTATTAAGATTACTTGTTTGCTTGTCATTATTGTGATCTTGAATGGTCAATCATCAACATGAACAGGAGATGCATTTGTAAACCTCTAATTTCAAGTTAACTCATCAATTGTTGAGTTCCTGTTGGTGCACAAATAGCACGTCTCTTAACATACTAATTGTAAATCTCAGGTCATTAACATTTACCTTTTACAATAAAAGATAAAGCACAACCAAAGATGAAAGCTACCGTAGCTGTATCAGTGCAAAGTCAAGATTTCCATGCAGTCTCTATGGCAGAAACAGTTATACTTGGTAGATAGTTTTCTCTTCCAGCTAGATTTTCCTCCCCTGGAACAAATGTTTGCAATCTTTTGTTCCAACCATCCATTTGACAGGAACAGCAATTTTTCATTTAGCAAAAGAATGAGTTCTTTTATAGGTCTTTGATTACATAATAATTATACAATAATTACATGACAATTACACAATAATTATGGCATTTCTTTCAAGACATATAAACTTTAGGAAATAATTAAATTATTATAAGAAATCAATTCCTGTTGTAGAGTTCTCACTGATGTATGATCCATAACAGGGCTGATAGTGGTATGAAGGGAAGTTATTATGAAATCTTTTTAAGACAAAATGGCAAAATACTGTGCAAAACTTAAAAAGAAAGATCAAGAAAACATAAAAACTTAAATGTGATAACACCAACAAAATAAAGATACATATGTGCAGCATGATAAAACAAGCTGTAGATAAATATACTTATTATATACTCATTTTTTGTCTCCATTAACATTCTCAGAATTGTGCAGTATTTCTCTATACTGCACTGCTTCATGCTGAACAACACGTGTTCCTGAAAATAATTCTTGTTTACAAAATGCTGCAATTTTCAATAATCCCATACCGTATTAGTGATGATGTTTGATTGTTATGTCTTAAAGAGAATTACTATTTGTGACATGTGCAGGCCTCAAAAAGAGGCATCTGTTGTGAAAAGATAATTATCTCTTTTTCATCATGCAATGCATCGGGAGATGAAACAGATTAATTTTAGAATCACTCCTAGATAAAAATATGAGTACATAATAAATAAGTTACATCTGAATGGGATATTATAAACTAGTGTTATCTGAAAAATACTACACTTAACATCATGCAGTGTCACTCACAAAAAAACTCGTTCATATTTTCCCATACAAATGCAGTGACATATACATGTGCATCGATCAACAACAAATATTTATAATAGTAAATTCTCAGCACGTTACACTCCAATCACTCTAAGTCTTCTGGAATAAAAACAAAAATTGTAAAGACTAACTATTAAAAAGAAATTTAAAAAATTAAAGGTTTTAACAGTTTACTGCAAGGTCTGCTGATTTCTTGATAAAAAAAAATTGCATCATTTCAACAAAAGAGGTAACAAAAAAGAAAAGAAAATATATGCAAACATTGGAGAACTTATTCTGTATTTTTAAAAATGAGACTCAGGCAAGCACTATGGCGATGGAAATCAAATATTAAGATTTTATTTTATATTTACCACAAAATTTAAGTGTAAAAATACAATATCACAAACTGTAATAACTGAACAAGCCTCCAAGCAGCAACAAGTTAAATGTAATATTTACAGAAAGCATTGACAAAAATAATCATACAAATAATACAACAGTTCAAAATACTGAAGCCAAAAGGGCCAACTAAATAAGATGACATCTACATGCTGCAACAGTGTATAAGTCTTCATCAAGTGTAAGAAAGGCACAATTTACAAAGCAGACAAAGTTATAACAGAGTAAACTGTGTTGTAATTAATGTAGAAGAAAGGTAAATACAAATTTAATCTAGCTATTTTTTGCAATATGAATGAAAAAATGTTTCAAACACCTGTATAATGTAAAAAAATTCAAAATAGATGCAAATTAGGGAGATACAGGCAAACAGATTACCATATTTTTCGATACAGAACTTAAGTTACATAATTTTAAAAAAAGTTTAATTCACTTTTTATTATGTCTAAGAATAATCATAGGTAAAATAATCTTTATTATTTACAGCTTATTCTCAAGTAACATATTTGAAAATAATACAGGGTCACAGATACTAGAATGTATATCAAATTCATATTTTGTACGTTTATGACAGAGAATGGGGAAGCATTTTGTGTAGACAAAGTATTTACAAGGGATTTTATTTAATTAAAAAATAGGCAAATTTAGTATTTCAAAATAACATAATTTTATAAATATGTCTTTCATATGAAAAATGGATAACATTACTGGTTACATTCCAAGTTTTCTTTCAATACATACAAACCTCAAGAGTTATTTGTGATATAAAATACTTATTAACTTTGTATGAAAAGAATTACTATACTGCAATCTTTTGTACACCATGTAATAGTTATCATCCATACAAATCTGTTTACATATAAGAGTAAACAACGATTACTTAGATGCAACACTGTAAAATGTCCATTATCCAGACTTAACAATCATACAGACCAACTTTTGTCCCCTAATGCATATTATTTATTATGCATACAATTCCCAGTGATAAAGACCACCAATTATCCAGAAAAAAATCCATGTCTCCCAAAAAATCTGAGTAATCAACATTTTACTGTAACAATTATTGCTTGGAATTATCAGCTATTGGTTGTTTTATGAAATTTTTTAAATAAAAATCCCTATTTTAAAAAAAAAACTAGAAATGTGTCCATATCATATAGATGCCACCACCAATATGATGCAATTAAAAAGCTAAGTTTTAAATAAAATAGAGGACATAACTCTGTATAATTTGTAAGACAATGGTCAAATCAAACTTGAGCGACAGTAGGTTTTCTCAATGTAAAGCCTTTTAATCTGATTTGATTTTAATCTATGGAGTCCTTTAAAAGTTGTTAAATGGACATAACATTTGTGACAATCATAATGTGACATGACAGATGGACATGCAAGACAGAAGCATAAAAACATATACATGTAACAGCTATAAAGTTTGTTTTAGTGCAAACATTTGGTGAAAAACCAAGGTAAATGTGCATCTTTGCACTATCAGTGCATCTGGAAACTTAAAGTAAATGACATGATATTTTTCTTACCTCATGTTTCAACAAAAACAGCATTTTTATGAATAGAACTGATGTGGTATCATTCACAAGAGCCAGAAAAATGTATTACATTCAAAAAGTTGTGTATTTTTTTTTCTTCATCCTAAATCAATAAAATTTACCACTGCATATATCCAAGGGATTGAATGTTACACATAATCTTAATGGATTGCACCTACAGTTAATAATACAAAACTGCAAACAGGAATCAGATAATTCTGGGGAACAAGAGACAATTGTGTGGAAATTTAAATATACATTAAATCTACCCATACATGGTGGTCATCTTATTTATGGCTTTCCAAGAAGCAGTTCATGTATGTAAAATTAGATCAATATTTTGTTACATTTGTACAATAAACAAACAACAAATCAGGAGATAAGCTAAATACGGATTCTTGAAATTGTGTTTTCCTTTAAGTCAATAATTCTGGCAAATTTGATAACTAACATTTACATATATCAGTTTTTCCTAATTTATATACAAACAAAAAGGCAACTTTTGGCACAACTTACTACATCACAGGTACATAATTCAACTTGCAAAAGTTAATAATAATTTCCTGAACTACATATGTCAGAAGATACATGTAATCATTCAATGATATATGTACAGTACAGCTCACTTGATTTTTCGGAACTCTGTGCATCGCGGTGGGGGTGGAGAGTGAGTGGAGAGGATTAAGAAAAACCCCTCCACCAGTCCTGATGGAGTTGTCATGGAGTCTTGCGGAGAATAGCCCTGCACACCACGCTTTCTCGCGGAGTCGCATCCGATCACCACCGCGGAGTGGACGTGGTCTCGATAATATGGGAGTGGTTTACTGTTTATTACCCATGCAAGCAGAGGTTGAGAGAGAGATGGGGGGGGGGCACCGATTTATCTACATCGTTATCCCTCTGGGGAGCAATTTGCTAACTTTTTGATACTGAAAAAAACATCGTAATTCAGTTAATTATAAATATTTCCTTGTTCTAACTAAGATAATGTATGATACATAGTGCCAAATCATATTTAAGATGATGATAACGTAATGACAATGCCTCGTAAACTGTATTAATACTACATTTTGCGAAATTAATCTAATTTCTTTTTCTTCAAAACTATGTTATCGGAATCTAAACATGCATTCATATCCTTATTTCTTTTTCAGTAAACGCAATACAAAATTGTAATGATCATATGAAAGTCAGTGATATTGTACTACCTGCAATGAAAAGAACGATAAACATCAAACAAATTAATAACAAAGCTGCAGTCATACCTGACTGAAGTGAAAAAAAATCGCACAAGTTCCGATGGTTACTCCATGCATGAGTACTCATTCACATATTGTACGTTTTTTTCTGACATTCAATCGCTTAAATAAAGCATTATTAAGATTTCACATCGTTATTTTATTTTAAACTGTACTAATTTGCAATCATTACCAAAGTAGCGGTTTTTAAAAAAAATCACAAATGGTCGCAAAAGGTCATCCTATATACATGTAGTTGACACGTGCAAGAAACCTAGCACAATAGAAGCCATCAGCACTGCGTGTTTTCTTTGATATTGATGTGTTAATTTCATGTGCTAACTGTTAACCTAAAAGTACAACAGCAACGCTTCTGCGGGTTTGTTTTCTTTGCCATTGATTTGACAAACTTGCACATCAGATGAAATTAATGTTTAACTTTGTCTTTTCTGTTCGTTTTCCTATTGCATAATACAGAAAAATAAGATGAATAATTTTAGATCATTAACTCTTCTTAGTAAAGTTTCCCCCCCCCCCTTCTCTCTCTCTCATAAAATATGGAATCCAAATCACTACTGCACAAGTTATCGTAAACTGAAATCTGGAAAAGTTTGCAAGTGGTAAGAAACAGAAACACGCTCAATAACCAAAGGCTCTAACAGTCACAAACAGGAAACTGCATTCTTTAATATCTGCATAAAAATAATTAAAAGAGTATATTTTATTTTTTATATTTTTGCCGTAGGAAAATTAGCAAATAATAGGATACACGTGGAGACAATACATCCATGCAAAATGCTCTAAACTTGTTGGAAATTAAAATCTCTGAACATCTCAGATTTTAGAATTTTCCATATTATTTTTCATTTTGGTAATAAGCAGAGTTCAGATTAATTACTAACAATTATCAAACTTCCGTTGTTAATCGCGGGACCATAATTGCGGCTGTAAAGTACAACGCGCTAAGTCAGGTGGCTTCGTATGATAAAACCACACTGTTCCCAAGTTGAAACTTACATCATTCTTTGATGCAAACCCTTGTTAATATTTTACAACAGTGTTCACAATGGTCACTGCCTTGATTTCTGTAGAACATCCGCTGAAGTCAAGTTTTTATAAGGGAGAGACAATTGAATTTTCCAACCGTGGGAAATGGGGGGGGGGGGGGGGAGGGTAAATGCATGAAAACAATTGTCTTTCTCTGATTTTTGTAGCAGACATTAATCCGTTCCATATTTCACTTAAAATAAATAATTACTGTGATGAAAGAACAAAAAATATCCTGATCGAAAAAAACAAAACAACATATAAACCCCATATATTAAATGGTCAGTCCCTTACAGTATACATGCAGTCATAATATTCAGCCTCGTGACTCTGCTATTACTGCTTAAAGACTAAGCACGCGGTTTGCATTTCAGTGTAAATTCAGTGTTTTAGGTTTGTTGTTGTTGGGCGGGGGGGGGGGGGGGGGTAAGCAGAAGCGGATGTCAATTTGGATTTTAATTGTCCATATCTCAGAGAATTACTTTCCTTTGGAACAAAATGATAAATTTATTCTGCTTGAGAGGCTCAGCAATGTGTGCTTCTCGTCAAGTTAGTGCATAAGTTTGTTCATATTTCTTTGAAATAAATTAAAATCATAAACTTATTGCAAAAGAAGTCGATCAACCTTTTATAAACAGTAATGTGTACTGAATATACAAGACTTTTGAAATTATTTTTTTATTGTTCAAATATATGATCAAAATAAAAACGACTGATTCTTCAGATGGCATCCGGTTGTAAATCACTCTTAACGTCTCAGTCTTTCCATAGGTGGTCTTAATTCATTGGCTGTTCAGATGTCAATCAGTAATGTCAATTAGCCCCTCCACAGTGGAGTTTACATCGGCGTGCCTGCCGAAACGCGGTGGTAATTTGTAGGTATTGATGCCAATTTATGCCTCTCCACCGCAGAGTGCTATCGCGAAGCTAAAGTAGAGGGGATTAAGTACCCCACCGTGATGCGCGGAGTCCCGAAAAATCATGTGAGCTGTACTGTATGTTGTTTATGCTCATTCTAAAGTTTAATGTTGATTATTATGTATAAACAAATGTACACTATACACATTTTTATTGATTTCTTCTCTATAGTTTTGTCAATCTGTCATAATTTAAACTAGTTGTGGAAAAAATATCAAAAAAGATACAATTTGAACAAGATTATTGTTTTCCCTCTTAATTTGGATGAGCCAAATTAAAAAATATTAATCTAATTTTACATACATGAACTGGTTCTTGGAAAGACACAGAGCCACATTTTTTCACTGCAATGTGATGTCTGAATTTAACATCAGTTACTGGAAACTCCATTTTATAAAAAGATAAAATCCTATATGCACAATTTTATTAAGAGAAGGTGAGACACAAAGGAGATACAAGATTCCTTCCTAAAAGGGTAACCTAGGTATAGACATTTGGAAAATTTTTTTTTTTTTTTTTTTTAATGAAATGTAAATCAATATCTTCAAACATGATGTATACTAAACAAACTGGAAATAAAAGCACTTCCTGTCATCCCTGATGTTGATTTTAATTTATCATCATCATTTTGACCATTTTTCATAATTCTAGTATCACTGCATCTACATTAAATTAAAATTTCTGATGTCTGTATCTGAGAACAAATTTTGTAAAAAGAAGTTTTGTAACTATGAAGACAGTTTTCTACACGTTGTCTTGAGGTCTGACAGTTCAGTTGTCATTCATCCACAGAGTCTGTGTAAAGATATCTCTAATACCCCAAAAAGTCTGCCTTTCACAAAGTTCATTTTTGCATCGAGATATACATTTATGTTGTTGGCTCCAGCAGTTTTTATCCCATATTTACAGATTGTTTCTTTTAATATTCTTGCAGTCTGACAAACTTAAATTCAATCCCAATAATTCAATACAATGTCTGCAATGTTCCTCAACTGTGTTGTTGGTTCTGACAGCACAGCCCATATTTACATACAATGTCTGCATCCAGTTCCTTGACTGTGTCGTTGGTTCTGCGAGCATAGTCCATATTTTTTCTTATACTTGATTTACTTCTAGATCTTGTTTGTGCATTTTACAGCTCAATAACATAGATCTCATATTCAAACACTATCAATTTCTGTATCCAGATCTTTCTTTGTCCCGCAAGGTCCTGTAGGTCAGCTCCCATGTTGACACACAGTACTTGGACAAGACTTCCTGAGGGAAGTTTTCTAATGGAACCTCCATCTCTTTGTCATAAAGAAGAACTTGCAGGTAGTCTCCAAATCTAAAAGCAACAAAAAAATATTAAAAGATAATTTCAAAACCCTTGGTTATGAGTTAGTTTAAGACTTTTTGCAGAATTATATCGCATTCTGCAAACATTCTCTTCTAGTTTCTTGTGATTGGTTTGGTTTGGTGTTTTACAGCACAGCAACACAAATAGCTTATTTAGTGCTGAGGCAATTGGAGTACATTTTTATTTGCATGTCTGTAATGCTGACCACTGAGCTACTGCAGTTACTGTTTTTTGTGAATTTGTACCTAATTAACATTTAGAAAATGCTTGATATTTTAGCTATTAATATAGAGCACTTATTAGGGGTGGGGGTCCTTAGGATCATTTAATTTAACAAGAGACAAAGAATGGGAAATATTTTACTTCTTCTCTTTGGCATCCACAAAATCTTCATCATCTTTGTTGTGAGGGACAGAAATGACCAGGACAATACACTCAAACATCAATTCCAGAAGGGGGATGAGACATTTAAGAGGCAGATGTTGGAGGTACTCTTTGAGAGATTTCCAGAGTTCTGGTGTCAGGGGTTGGTGGAAATCCTCAGGAATCCCATCAAATATCATCTGCAACAGGAAATTAATGAATGGAATCTAAAATTTATTTTCTGACACCAAAGCATGCACTGTTATTTTTATACTTTAAATAGTCACTTATATAAGATATACATATAGGGCACAAGATGAAGTACAAATGTATTGTATCATGACCACAATTATATTTGTAAATCAAGCATATATAATACATTTTCTAAAAATTAATTATTCTTCTTTTTCTTAAAAGGAAGAAAAGGAAGATGAAATTATTAACATCACTTGTTATGATCTTAATCATCATCATGTTCATCAAATTAATTTCTTGAGAGCAAATTAAGAGCTGAAAAACTAATGAAGGGTTGACTTCTGTATATACTCGTGTATAGGCCAAAAAATTTAGGCAAAAATAAAAACCTGGAAGAAGTGAGGTCGGCTTAGGTCTATTATAGCTGTACTAACACCATATAAGCCATTTAAGCCATTAACCAGGTAACCTCAGTACATGAGGACCTGGGGCTTCAGTATATGTGTGTGTGTGTTTGGGTTATTTTACCTGTTTCCTCTATTTCTCATTATATTTCATCATTATCTGTCATCTAAGACTTATGCGTCGGCTTATGCACGGGTCATGCACTTTTTAATGTTTTTACCCATTCAGTTTGGCAGGTCGGCTTATACGTGAATATATACAGTAGATTATTATAAACTTTGAAAACAATATCTCAGCATGTATACAGAAACAATATTTGGCAATTATATCTGTGGCTTTATAGTTTTCAGAAATTGTATGTATGCATGCATGCATCCATAGATTCATACTTCTCTATATTTAATCAATGTTGATATCCATCAAGAAATAAGTACAGACCTCAATGGGTATCTCATATAGGCCTAAAGGCTATCTCTTATATGCCTAAAGGGGTATCTCATATAGGCCTAAAGAGCATCTCATATAGGCCTAAAGACTATCTCATATATGCCTAAAGGGGTATCTCATATAGGCCTAAAGAGGTATATCATATATGCCTAAAGGAGTGTCTCATGTCTTAATTTTCTACCAGTTTTACCTCTTTGTGATTAGCAAGAATCTTTGTCTTCTCCAGGGAAAGTAGTAACCATAGTGACTTGACATGTTTATACTGACAGTATAGTTTGGCCTGAAAAAAAGATACAGATGGTAACTGTGCATAAAATATCAACACATCACACACTTGTTTACCAATCATATATACTTGTTTACCCATCATATATAATTGTGTATCCATCATATACTTGTTTACCCATCATACACTTGTTTACCCATCATACTCTAATTTAACCATCATATATACTTGCTAACCCATCATACACGTTTACCCAACATACACTTGTTTACCCATCATACATTGCTTTACCCATCATATATACTTGTTTACCCCTCAGACAGGTGAACCCATCATATATACTTGTTTACCCCTCAGACAGGTGTACCCATCATATATACTTGTTTACGCAACATACACTTGTTTACCAAACACATATTTGTTTACTGATCATACATTTGTTTACCCATCATACACTTGCTTACCTATCATATATACTTGTTTACGCAACTTATACCTGTTTATCCACTATCTGTTTGTTTATCATCATATATATTTATTTACCCAGCATACACTTGTTTATTCATCATATATACTTGTTTACCTATCATATTTACTTGTTTACCCATCATATATACTTGTTTACCCATCATACACTTGTTTACCCATCATTATTACTTGTTTACCCATCATACACTTGTTTACCCATCATATATACTTGTTTACCCAGCATACACTTGTTTATTCATCATATATACTTGTTTACCTATCATATTTACTTGTTTACCCATCATATATACTTGTTTACCCATCATATATACATGTTTACCCATCATATATACTTGTTTACCCAACATATATACTTGTTTACCCATCATATACACTTGTTTACCCATCATATATACTTGTTTACCCATCATATATACTTGTTTACCCAACATATATACTTGTTTACCCAACATATATACTTGTTTACCCATCATACACTTGTTTACCCATCATATATACTTGTTTACCCAGCATACACTTGTTTATTCATCATATATACTTGTTTACCTATCATATTTACTTGTTTACCCATCATATATACTTGTTTACCCATCATACACTTGTTTACCCATCATTATTACTTGTTTACCCATCATACACTTGTTTACCCATCATATATACTTGTTTACCCATCATACACTTGTTTACCTATCATATATACTTATTTACCCATCATACACTTGTTTACCCATCATATATACTTGTTTACCCATCATACACTTGTTTACCCATTATATATCCGTTTACCCATCATACACTTATTTACCTATCATACACTTATTTACCCATCATACACTTGTTTACCCATCATATATACTTGTTTACCCATCACACAATTGTTTATCCATCATATTTACTTGTTTACCCATCATACACTAGTTTACCCATCATATATACTTGTTTACGCATAATACACTAGTTTACCCATCATATATACTTATTACCCATCATACACTCATTTACCTATCATACACTTGTTTACCCATCATGTACTTATCCATCATGTACTTGTTTATCCATCATACACTTATTTACCTATCATACATTTGTTTACCCATCATACACTTGTTTACCCAAGATACACTTGTTTACCCATCATATATTTTTTCCCAACATACTCTTGTTTACCCATCATATATGCTTGTTTACCCATCATATATACTTGTTTACCCTCATATATACTTGTTTACCCATCATACACTTGTTTACCCATCATGAACTTGTTTTCCCACCATATTTACTTATTTACCCATCATACACTTGTTTACCCATCATACACTTGTTGAATCAACATGTATTTGTTTAAAATCATACACTTATTTACCCATCATATATACTTGTTTATGCATCATACACTTGTTTACCAACATACACTTGTTTAACCATCATATACTTGTTTATCCAGCAATATCTACTGTAAAATAATTTCAAACAAATTCTAAATTCTACTCAGAATAAAAAAATAAAAAAAATTTTTATTAGCCTTTTCCATGTAGGAAAACTCTCTCCAGCCTTCTAAGGTGCTCTAAACATGATTCAATGATAGAAACAGGAAGGCATGATAAATTAGTAAATATACAATTAAAATGTTAGATGTACTGAGATTGAATACCACTTTGTTTGCATGTCCATCATATATCAATTTAATGAAAAAATCCCTAAATTAATTTCACTACATCAACTCTTCAATGTAAAATTCATAAGTGTGATGCATAATAATAGGAATGCATGATTTATAATCTTTCATGTGTTAAATAGAATGCTTTTGAGTTTATGGTAAGAATTTAATTTACTCAAGGACATATAATGATCTGTAAATATGACTTTTGGTACTCTGTAAAACCATCTTTGTCATCTGTTTTTTTTTTTTTTATGGGTTCGTAGTCTACAATACCCCAATCAACACATTCTCTGAGGTGACATTAGAGTTACGTCCTGATGCATCAAGTCAAAGGTTGCTAGGAAAAACAGTGCTTTACTCTCAATGGGGTGTTCATTCAAATGCATCTAAAAAATCTGAAATACACATATTCAAGAATTTGGTTCCATTTTAGAGAAAACAGAAACTTTAACAAAATATATATATATAATTCTGCTTATTTTAGTGTGCATTCACCAAAATTGCTTCTAAACATAGATTGCTTTTTTCCCTGGTGACCTCTGACCTATTGGAAGGGAAATAACTCTTAAGTCTCCTTAGGGAATGTGTAATTGGTCACTACCAAATAAACTTCATTTTCTGATCATTAGTTACTAAATTTGACATGATGGTTATTGTATAAAAAAAAAATTCTTTGTTCTATATTGATGGACTTTGAAAAAAGTAATAATAAACACAGGTGACTGTTTACCTGGAGTGCAAGAAACATCAACAATTTAATTTTCTTTGGACCTATTTGTTGGAATCATTAGATATATTCCAACTGTAGTCAAGCTAATATATCAAATGTCTTTCCATAACTCTGGATGTTTTTATGATGGCCCAAGAAAAATCCTAACTAGTCTCCTAGGCCCACACAGACATACCTTTTATCTTGTTGCATTAGTTATGCCTTTTAATATCGCTTCACCTAAAAATATAATTATCTCATATGGATTTCAAAGGGAAATATCATGATAAAGGGGTTCTAAACAGAACTAACAATATATTTTGTTGAATCCAATCAAAATAATAAATATAGCACATGTGACTGCAACTGAAACTGTAACAATGATTAAAACTTGTAAGATAAAACAACAAAATAATTATGGACTAAAAAAATCTATAATTATCAGTAAGCAGGAGTTAACAAGATACAACTACTTCTGAGCCATAGGTTTTTTTTCAAAGACAATTTCAAATGAATCCTGGGAAAGATGACAGTAACACACTCTTACTGTGTGGCACACATTTATTGCTAGATACACCTACCCTGCCAATCTTGTGGAAAAAGTATTATTCATGAAAACATTAATGCATGGGATGATTAATTAATATTCTAATACATAGGAGAACAATAATGCATGGAATAATTCATTAATATTTTAATACACAGGAGAACAATAACGCATGGGATAATTCATTAATATTCTAATATACAGAAGAACATTAATACATTAATGCATGGGATAATTCATTATTATTCTAATATATAGGAGAACATTAATGTGATAATTCATTATTATTCTTATATGCAGGAGAATATTAATACATGGGGTAATTCATTAATATTCTAATACATAGGAGAACATTACTGCATGGACAATTCATTATTATTCTAATACATAGGCAAACATTAATGCATGGGATAATTCATTAATATTCTAATACATAGGAGAACATTAATGCATGGGATAATTCATTATTATTTTAATGTGTAGGAGAACTATAATGCATGGGATAATTAATTAATATTCTAATACACGGGAGAACATTAATGCATGGGATCATTCATTATTTTTCTAATACATGGGAGAAAATTAATGCATGGGATAAATCATTATTATTCTAATACATAAGAGAACATTAATGCATGGGATAATTAATTATTATTCTAACACATAGGAAAACATTAATGTGTGTGATAACTCATTATTATTCTAATACATAGGAGAACCTTTTTTGTTGCCATTGTTTGTTTGTCAAAGATTTTGTACAAGACAACATGAGAATACAACTTAAGAATTTTGGATGTAAAAAGTGGCCATGAAATGCTATGTGTTACAAGATGAGAAAAATAAGAGTAATTTTGATGAATCATTATCTTCATTCCATCTGCCTTAAGGCATGGAAAAAAAAAGATGAAAAGGAGTGAGAAGATGATATGCACAATTAAAATTGGAGATATGTAATAAAAATACATAAATGATCTTGCCTGCAACAGTGTCACTGTCTGCTAAGTAACACACTACCAAACAACCCCTATGACATAGGCTTTTTACCTTTTAACCACACAGTGCCTACATTCATCAAATTTATTTTATTTTTATAAAAATATAAACATTGTAAATATTTACCATATTTACCCAATGATAGACTCATCCCCAACTGATACAAACTTTACGCAACTTTACCCCATCCCACACTTGTCACCACCTTTACAAGGTGCCCCCCTCCTCCCCCCCAGTTACTATCATGGGAGAAATACTATAATACATACATCTCAGGATGGCAAGTGACAAACAATGATGGTCCAATCAAAATCAAGTACATGTAACTAAGAAAGAAAAGTTAAAGCTACTACAGTAACAAATAAATCATAGAATTTTAGGAAGTTTTTTTATATGTCATATATATTTCAGCATATATATATATATATATATATATATATATATATATATATATATATATATATATATATATATATGCTGAATTTATTTAATCTTGGTAACTCCATGACACATAAGTGTTATAAACTAAAGTATATGTTCTAGCATAACCCATTAACAAAGGTAATTCGATGTATCAAACTAAAAGGGATTTATTTTTGAAAACAAAAACATATCTCTTCCCCACCTCCACACAAACTTCCCAGTACAATTATTTTCATTCTGTAACACTGGTTCTTGACAGAATTAAAGAAAAAACGATCTAGCAAGGTGAAAATGAAACTGTCATTAGGAGTGTGATAGAGAAGGTCTCTGTTTTTAAGGTCCAGACTTTAGTCCTCCACTTGTAAAATCAAAACAGCTTGCTCAATTTAAGTAACATACAGTAAGCTTCAGCTTTGTAACAATTAGGAAAAGTTTGAAAATTGTCTAAAAGAGGGGTCAGGAGGATGAAATCTTGGACCAAAGGAAAAAATATTGTTTGTAAAACACTGCAGACAAGAAAATTTAAGCCCCCCCCCCCCCCCCAAAAAAATATGCAGACAATTTTGAAAAATTACTATAACAGCATGAACATTGAATCAAGTTATCTACATGTCTACAAACATGCATGCCAAATGTCATATATTTATCTTATATAGTTTTTGCCAAAAGTTCAAAATTCTGTAAAAAATTAAAAATGTTTAAATATTGGTCTCAAAATCCATTCAGGTATTTGATATTAATACAAATATGCATACCAAATATAATTCATTCTGTTCAAGTAATTTTACTTAAACATGCTAACAAGGCTTTGCAAAAAAAATTTAAAGTCCCAAAAATTATAAAGTCTGTAAAAAAAGCAAAAAAAAAAACAATTGAAAAATAATGTCACTGTCACCAGAATCTAACCTGGTCTTTGAGCCCAATCAATGTACACCGCTCCCTCGATAACTCGCGCACAACGGGGTCCAAAAACATCGACTGCACTATAAGCGAGGGCGCGAGTTACCGAGGGACCTGTGAAAAACTAATAAAGAGATGGAGATCGACAGAGAGAGGCGAAAGGGGGGGGTTACATTGTTAAATACTCATTTTATAATTGTGCTGAAAATAACTGTGAATAAATATTTCTTTATAAAGGTGTTGTTTGTTTTTCTTTATAAATTACCTTTAATTTCTGGATAAAGTATCTTGAAAAGATCGTAAAAGCAAACATTATTCCACGAGGTATCAGTACTCTTAACATGTGTATCACGTCACTGCTTTTTGTGTTGATTTGGATACATTCTAGTTTTATTGTTTGTTCAAAATGAATTGAGATTTCTTTTATCAAAAAGGATAACATTCATATTGAAAAATGACAACGTCGAAACTTGTGTTGCTTTAAATTTTTTATTCTGCTATCACTAGATAGATAGAGTAAAATGTAAAAAAATAAATTCACAAAGATAAACCATTACCAAACATGAATTTAATGGGTCTAAACGTCCGACATGTAAAAAAAAAAAAAATATTTAAATACAAATACGCGAGTGAGAATATGAAAATATTTGCAGTTTTTTGACAAAGTTAACAAATATAAATTCACATTTTGAAAAAATCAGTTAATTTTGTTTGTGTTGTCTCTTGATTTCTCTGCCACTGAGCAAAATCTCTTAGGTTTCTCAACTGCATTATCTTCACAGAGTCAACATTTTGGGTCTCCAGCCACCGGATGGCAACATTAAAAGATTCTATTGCTTCCTGTGCAGAAAGGGGAGGTGTAGCAACATCTGAATCTGCTTCACTCTCGACACTAGGGGTGCTCCAATTTGAATCGTCTTCCAATGCGACTCTGTTTGTTACAGAATGTACAATCTGTTCTTCTGTCATATACTCAGCTGTGGGACAGTCATTGTCAGCACATAACCACCCCTCCACATCGTCGCGAGTAACATCCATCTGAGCACCATGGGTCTGTATAAATTTCTCCCAAACAGCCTCTGCCTGAACGACATCCGTTTTGCTGAAACCTTCAAAGTCGCTCTTGTCATCACTGTCTTGATCAGTGTCTTGCTTTATATCAAAGGCAGCTCCAAGACCCTTCATCCAGCACCCCTCTATTATCTTAGGTGTGATCAATCTCCATGCTTGACCACCCATGAAAACAGTCTACTTCAAACTCTCACTCTTGAGAAAGGTTGTAACACCTTCTCCACTGTCCAGCATTGACTGTATTAACAGCCGACGGTAATTCTGTTTAAAAGTGCTTATAATTCCCAGGTCTAGTGGCTGGATTAATGATGTTGTGTTTTTAGGGAGTTATTCCACCCGGATCTTTCCGTCGCTTGTTTGTATTGAATCAGCAGGCGGGTGTGCTGGGCAATTGTCTAATAGCAGTAGAGCTTTCTCCTCTAAGCCCCTGGATCGCAGGTGGTTTCTGAGGGCGGGTACAAACATCTTAGAAAACCACTCCGTAAATAGTGTTGCAGTCATCCATGCATTTCCACTATTTCTATATACAAATGGAAGGCTGTCCATATTCATATGATGAAAACAACGGGGAGACTTGTATTTGTCAACACATAATGGTTTCATTTTATGTGTGCCAGCTTTGCTAACACAAAACAAAAGTGTTAATCTCTCTTTGTTCAGTTTGAAACCCTCCTTTTTGTGTGTATCTTCTCTGGTAGCTAGAGTTTTGTCTGGCATCATCCGATAGCAAAGACCAGCCTCATCACAATTATAAACTTGGTCGTCTGTATATCCCTTCCTCGGTCAGTATCTCTCGGAGTTGGTTGGGATAACTAAATGCGGCTGCCTGATTTGTCGAGCATATCTCTCCCGACAACGAATTTTGTTTTATTCCATGTCGGCGCTGGAATCTCCAAAGCCATCCATGGCTTGCCATGAAATCTGAATCAGTATCCATAGTTTTGGCCATTTTCTCTGCCTGGGCCTTAAGAATTGTTCCCGAAATCGGAACACCTTGTTCACGTTGCTGTGTGAACCAGTTGTACACAGCATCATCTAATTCTGTGTCGTTTGCAGTGTGTGCCCGTTTAAACCCATCATTGGAATCAACTTCATGCAAATAATCCTGAAATTTCTGCTCATCCTTGAGCCAACCTCTGAGTGTCGACTCGGCAAGTTTAAGTTCACTACAAACTTTTGATCTTGATTCACCATTACGAACCCTCTCTATGACAGTAAGCTTTTCATTCACCGAGTATGCCTTTCGCTTGATTCCCTTGCTCTCCATGATCACATTTACAAATGATTAGGATAAATTACTGATTAATATATACTTTAATGACAATAAGTACATACTATTTGAAACCATGTTCGATTGGTCCAATGAAATTGACTGATGTTGAGACACGATAGTGACCACAAGAGTTTATGCATGTAGGATTTGCATTCCTTTGAACTTTTGTATTGTACCTCTTTTACTTGATTTGATACAAAAGACCAACTTAACATGATAAAACAAAGCAGGTCTATTTTAATCAATTTTTACAATGCAACAAACACTTCCCCAAGTTGTAGATCAAAACCCAGCCGGCACTTAATTAGGTTCTCACAGATGTGCTCGTGGGCATCGATGTGACGGTCAATTGACTCTTTTCATGTCTGAATAGAAGAGAACATGCAACGATTATACTGCTTACACTGCAACACAATGAAAAGATTAAAACACTAATTTCCCCTGACAAGACATATTTAATTAGTGTTTATTTCATTCTGTGTTGCCACCTGTTAGCATTTACTATAATTTTTGATTGATCGCTGTTTTGCCGTATACATATATTATTATTTACAGTGTATTGAGAAAATATTTTTTTCCGATAAAATCTAACAAGATATGTGATTCCTTATTAAAACCTGAAAATTTCACGATGTTGATTCTAACTTTTCGGGCACTAACCGCCATTTTCGACGATAAAACGAGCGATATATCAAGGTTTCATTCACCAGTTCTGATCGCGATTTTCTTCAGTTTTTTTTATATTTTCTTTAAAAAAAAACAGGATTATAAGCGGGTTCGCAAGTTATCAGGGCGCGAGTTATCGAGGGAGCGGTGTATCTAAATATCATATCTGTTCTGGTTTGGCTCAGTACTTTTTGAACTATCTTGCTTACAAGAAAGTGTGACAGATGGATGAACAGATGATGGATAGCTGGACAGACATATGGACATCACAAAACCAATATCTCCCATACTTGGTGGGGCTTGAGGGAGGAGGGTGAAGACATAAATACTGCTACATATAGTGGCAAATTACCGAAGTATTGTGCAGTGACTGCTCAATCTTGAGCGTCTCTACCATGAACTTGTCGAGGTCATTTTCTGGGTTACCACCAATGGATTTCAGGAAGCTAATGGCAATGTCAAGGTTATCCAGTGCCTGACAGAGGTCTGGCAGGCTGCGGAACTCCTCACTTATTTTATGTTTGGCTCCACTATTCAAAGGTATCTGTGACAATGGAAAAATAAGATAATTATTTTACATATGACAATGGGTTTCTGTGAAATGACACAAGATTTCTCTGTTTACTGCGTTTTCCAATGCACGTGATGATCTAATTAGTAAATATGAATGAGAATCTGACCCTATGATTTCTAAACTGTTATGCTATGTAAGTCGTCATATCTTTATGTACCTGAGTAAAAAAAAAAAAAAAAAAATGTTCAGGTTTGCCTTTAACCTTCTCGCTCTTCAGACTGGGTTGGGAGGGCTACAATCATATGTAACATTACTCAACACCAGATAATTACAGCAAGTCCCTGACTGTGGTACACCTTAAACAACAAGAGGCCAAAGTCTACCTGATATTGCTCACCCGACTTACATAAAATTTACATAAAACAGTTTACTATTTCACTAAGCAGGCTTATATAGTAGTGAAAGAACACAGCCCTGAGTAAGCTAACTCACAAACTTTATATCGTTTTAGTTTTACATATTTTACTACAGTCTGATAAAAAAGAAGTTCTAATGATAAAGGCATAATTAACAAGTTCAGTCAATTAGATGCAAGATCACCTCATTAATTGCATGGATCTTGCTCATTAATGAACTTGTCTGAGATGTTGATGATATAAGCTCATATTCAAAGTTTGATCAAAATATGGTCTCCAGAGTGGTAACAAACTCAGTCCATGATCACCTTGTTAGTATGTGTGGATCTTGCTCATTAAATATACTCATCTAAAATTTTGATGATATAAGCTCATATTCCAAGTTTGATAAAAATGGGATCAGAAACATGGCCTCCAAAATTATAACAAGAAATTGGTGTTGGACACACTATGGATGCAGGTCTATACCTTAAGATCACTTGGTCTTTCGGCCAGGTGAATTAAAAACCACACAAAAAAGTAATTCAAAATTTCTCTTTTTGGTGAAATTGTACGTTGAAAATTAAAAAAATTATTAAAAGCTTTATCTTGAGAAAAGAAATAAAAAAAGCCCTTTCCAGTCTGATTTACCTTGTCAAATTAAGGTTGTGCTAAGAAAATAGTTCCAATATTATCTGCTCTTGTTCGATTCATATAGCTAGAAAAATATATATTTTGATAATTAATGTGCAAAATATTTTTGTTTCAAATTTGTCTTTTACCACAATGCGCACGAATATTTCATTTAATTTGCATGCCAAAGTCATGTTATAAGAGCTATAAATTGAACAATAAAATATCCGAGGTAGGTCTACTATGAATTTTCATTTCAATAATAGACTTCAGGGTCAATGTTAGGATGAGGGGTGATTAGGTGAAATGGCCATTTCACTTCAATCTGCCTGGAAAGATAAGCTGACTTGTCTTTCCCTACTTTACATTTACCCCCACCCTTTTCTTCCAAATCGCAGAGATGAGATCGCTGCCTCTATTACTTAAATGAAATCAAGGAGCAATATAAAGGGTTATTATCTTGTATATACATATCGACCATTATAGAGATCATGCAATAATGCGTGGTCAATAGTTAACTCAGGCACAACTCTTTATATCCTTTGTAGTCCATTTTGTTGCTGATTTAATTGCCATTATCTGTCTGCAATTATAATTTAAACTACAAAACTTTTCCAAGAATTTACACAACGACTACTATGAAGCGAAAGATATACTCTGGATGTAAACCAGGGTTGGACAATCTGACTGGAAAACTGAACTTGCCCTTGGAAGACTGGAGCTTGCTCTTGGAAGATTGGAGCTTGCCCAAAACTATGACACGATTATATTGGAATAAAAGTTTAATAAAAAAAAATATAAAATGAAATATGGGATGTTTTCTTGATATTCTGCATGATATATTGTACACATAAACAGCTTATTTTGTTTTCTTTTCATCATGTTTTGCACATCAAAAGCTTATTCCAATAATTAAAGATGTCAAACAATATATATCCAATAGTGTATGTAGATGTCAACATGAGAAAAAAAAAGGTTGGATTTGAATGAGTCGGTGGAGAACAGAATGCACAGATAGTTTGAAGAGCAAAAAACAGACAGACAGATAAATAAGTATATATATATTTGTCTATGTAATTATTTGTCCAACAGTAAGTATATATTGATCTCCTGTAATAACTATGTAAACAATAGACAACAACACTCTTGAGTGGTAGACATTTCAGTATATCAATCTTGCTTTAAAAGAAATCCACAAGGCTACTCATTAGAGACGAGTGCCTTTTATTTTCAAACACACCTTTAACAGAAATTTTTTGCAAGCAATGTCATTGACAATTATCATCTAGACACCTCGAATTTGTCAAAATGCATCAAAACAATCTTTGACAAGCTGACTTGTGAAAATCAGCAAGCTCAGCACATTTCATTGGACCAGAATATCAGCCAGACACTTTTATTGGCCAGTTAAATGATTAAAGAGGAGACTACTCACCTGTTAAAATATAAATACTTATTCCCCATTTATTAAAACTTTCTTCAAATAGTAAGCATTCACATTATCATGTCTTGACATTGACAACAACATGGAAGTGATAGACTTTGACAGTCTACCATCAAATAGAATCGATTAATAGAAGAATTAAATTGCATGCATTCATGTTACAGAACCATCCAGTACATGATAAATGAAAGTGCTGATATATGTACTGTGGCAAGTTTGTAGAATACAGAAGTAAAAAATCACTCAAGTGCAAAAACTGGGTTACACAGACTAGTTTTGGTATGGTTGATTTACACTTTCCATGATGTATCAATATACCAGTTTTAATGTGTAGGTGCGAGGGTGCAAACATTGAAGATGTGATGATCGGATAGCTGAAAATACAAAAGTTACTCAAGGGTGAAAAACGGTCACATTGAACTAGTTTTGGTATGGTCAAGTTACTCATGCTGAGAGTCATCTACATATTAATTTTCATTAGTGTCGGTGAAATAGGGTGCATTGAAGCTATTAAAGTTGTAATGGATGGATAACTGAAAGTCTCTCAATCATGAAAATTGGGTGACACTGATCTAGTTTTGGCATAGTTGAGTTACTTTTACTGAGATGCATCCAAATAAAAACTTTCATAAATTAAGGTGAAGTAGGGTCCAAGATATTAAGCATGTAACAAATGAACAGCTAAGTACAGAAGTCACTGAAGTGTAAAAATTGGATCACACTGACCTAGTTTTGGTATAGCTGAGTTACTTTCCCTAAGAAGCATTCACATACTTTCATGAGTGAAGATGAAATCAGGTCCAAGCTACTGAAGGTGTAACAAACAAACAGATAAAAATACAAAAGTCATTAAAACATCAAAATTGGGTCACACTGATCTAGTTTTGGTATGGTTGAGTTACTTTTTGTCCAGATGTATCCACATATTATTTTTTATGAGTGTTGGTGAAATGGCATCCAAGATACTGAGGGTATAACAAATGGATAGCTGAAACTACAACAATCACTAAAGCATGCAAATTAGGTCAAAGTGACATAGTTTTCACATGGCTGAGATACTCTTCTTGAAATGTATCCATATCCCACTCTTGTCACAGTTTAGGTGAAATATATATTGGTAGAATAATTAATGAACGAACAAGCAAACTAACATGATCAAAATGACAAAATGCTAAATTGGTGAGGGTGATAAAAAGTCATGATAGTCTGAAGTGTTCAACATCTTAGTTTTTGGAATATTGAAACAATTCTTCAGCTGATACCAGGCAGACAGATAACTCTTGGGCTAAGTCATCAAAATCTTTGTAAACTAACCTGTGGTATTTTCTCATCCAGCTTTCTGAATGTGGCAGCATTTGTATAATCAGCTCTGTAAACCATTTCCTCAATCTGGAAAGAAGCACGTGTTAAAGTTACTGACATTTTCCTTATGAAAATTAAGTTGTTGATCATGTCCTGTTAGAAACGACCCTAAAGCACTAAAAGGATTAGTGACACTTAATCACTGGCATACATGTGATATTTTCCAGCCACCAGTCTGTGAGGTCTGTCATGATATTTTCCAGGCACCAGTCTGTGAGGTCTGTCATGATATTTTCCAGGCACCAGTCTGTGAGGTCTGTCATGATATTTTGCAAGATTTTAAGAATTTTCTGTTTTTTTTTGTTATAATTTTTCCATGTGCACTCATCCACAATGCAAGTAAACTGTTTTTTTGGATTCACTTTTAATGCAGATGCTGTCAATGGGCTTTGGGATTTTTCATATTGCAATACATTCAATTTACTGTAAAAGCCAATGATCTGACAAAGTCCTACATGTGATATTCTCCCAGGTATCAGCAACCTCCCCGCCTACTGTCAGTGTTTAAAAACTTCCATCAAAACTAGAGGAATGGTGAGCAATTTGCTCAGGTAAATACATGTATACCCCATGCCTCTCCCACATACCACCCCTGTGGAGATGAATCTATAGTAAAAAAAGCACGTAACTCTTCAAAAAACAGTGTGAGTAGAATGATTTGTTGACATGCATTTCTTTTAATGATGACAATAATATGTACCAAGTTTCACAGCAATCAACTAAAATGCAAGAGTAGTTGCATTCACATAATTCTGTCAAAATTCTGTCATACGTTGCATCCAGCTGTATGTCAAAAAGGGCAATAACTCTTACAAGTACAAAGAATTACCAATATGTGCATTGTTAGATGATAACCATAACATGTACCAAGTTTCAGTGATCCATTAAAAAAACTGCAAAACAAATTGCAGGACAAGTTGTGCATACAATATTGTGCCATACACCACATGAAGCTACTGTATATAAAATGGGCAAGAAGTCTGAAAAAAATTGTGGGAGCAAAGTGATTTGTCAATATGCTTCTCTTCAGATGATGACCATAATATTTATCAAATTTCATGGCAAGCCATCAAAAACTGTGCATCTCTGTTTTGGGAAAAAGATGAAATATTAAATGAAACTGTTTACCATTACTACTACTATCACTGTTTTTTGTCACATGTGCCTTTTTCAAAAACTAAACTTGCTGCTTTAACTCTGCAACACCTATAGTTTACATGTTATGATCATCATCAGACATGAATCTTTTTTGTTGGGTTAAAAAATTGGCAAATAGTGGCAATTTCAAACTTGGGAATTGGAAGGAATAACCAAAACACTGTTTGCCTTGATTGCTTGAGTGGAAAAAAGTGATGCCTTTTATTTAATTGCCAGGTCAGTACCAAAGTGGAAGAAGTGGGAATAATACAGTATGTAATATTATGTGCCTTACTATTAAGGGCCAGCTGTAACAAATTGTATTATGTTCTTGAATTATGTACTATATGGTTGCTATATACCTATGCATGTTTAAATTGGGTTAAAAAAAATCTTCCTGATTTGAAATGAAATCTAATACATTTTTAAAAATCTTATGATCTGATCCTTTTTGGCTTTCACATAAATGTTAAGGAAAAATTTAGAATTGGAAATTTATCTTCTTTTCAGAACTTATACTCACAGAGTAAGACCACAAGATTGTCAGCTATTTGGTGAGATTAATTCATTAGGCCAAGATACAAAAATCCAACATGAATTGGTGCAAAATTACACAATTCATCTGTTTGTGTCAAGTTAGCAATTGTACTAACAAAGTCTTTATTGAATCAAAGTAACAGTAGTACTGATGCCTTGGAATGTTGAAGTGATCCTCATTTACATAATATCAGATTGAAAAACATAACTCCAGAGATATCGCTATTCATGGACTTCTTGCTATTCATGGACTTCTTGCTATTCATGGTCCTTTTTACTATCATAAACATACTGCTGTCAATAATCTTTATAATAGTTTGCTAAATTAAAATTTCTTTATATGTCACTATAGAATTTATATTAACATTTGAAACATTATTTGAGAAATTATTGTGATACCCTTTTAAAAAGCAGTTCTACTATTGTTTCAACTATTACCAACAGTTGCATAATATCCAAGGAAGATAAGTACTGTCAGATCTAATCATTAAACTAAATGTTAGTTTACTTCATATTGGACTTTCAGGTCAGTTTTATTCACATCTAAAACTGAACTGAAAGTCCAGTGGATCTATACTATCAGTGTTCATTCCATAAATGGAAAAAGTGGGGCCCAAGAGCATCTACCAGGTGAAAAAGTGTGATCATTTAGAAAATAAAAATAGGGTAGCTAATATCTTTACCCATTTATTTTTTAATCCAGTAATTCAAACACAAATCATTATCACAGGCACTCACATCATCAATTTAATAATTTCTACAATAAATATGTACTTTTCCAGCATTATATGCTTTGAATAAGTCAATGCTGAGTCAGACTATAGCACAGTTTCCTTGTCTACTAAAATAACAATGTCCACTGTTCAGGAAAAGGTTATTTGGTGGACATGGTTAATATTTATTTTGCAGAAATTAATAAATCTATGACCCAAATGCCTGTGATTATTACCAGCATCCCCTTTTGTAAGCCTTCCATACTGGGATTTAAATTCCTCATGCTCCAGTAACCATTCCCCTCTAGAATTTATTTTGGACATTTGAGTCAATATTTTTTCATTCCAGTATGCGAGTTGAAAATAAAATGCAGTGCAGTGCTTCTTCTGAAGATTTCATCTTCTCTTCTTCACACTTCCATCAATGATCATTGACCATGCGCTCTCAATTGGTGCTTACACTAATCAGTATCAGTAAGACATTTCTGTTAGCCAATGGAACTGATCGTCTTATGCTTCTTTGGCAATAAGTCCATTATATTCAGTGGGCTTGGGTGGAATGCACTCAATTTAGTCTAGAATTAACCATAAAATCGTTGATCCTTTTTTCCTTGGATCTTTTTTATGTGTCCTGTGAGCACCATAGAGGGAACTTTCTTGCATAAAGATGAAAAAATAAGGGTCATTCATGCAAAAGCACAGCCTAAAATAAATCCTCTACTTTGTTGCTACTTTAAGTTAGACCATAAAGTTGATTACTATTATTAGTAATACAAACTTTACTTGGTAAAAGAGAATGGACACCATGCCATAAGCCTGGACTGACTGAAATCACTCCAAGCTAAAAAAGTCTATGCCCAAATTTTTACAAGTTCAACATGAGTACTGTGAACAGTATATGATATGCCTGCCATGTGTTTAATAGTCCTCCACAGAAGCATTAGTAGGGTATGGTTGACTTTGGAGATTACGTACCAATGGGTCTCAATGACCTTGACCTTTGGTCAAGGTATGTGGTCTTGAACTATACTTACAGTGCAAAACCATCATTCTCTTATCAGACTCACCATGATCTTGTCCTTTGGCCTTTAGACCTCAAAATATATAGATGTCTTTATTACCCTAACTGCAAGTCATCCATAAAGTTTGGTCATAGGAATTTACTCTAGAGCAAAAGTTACTGTGCAAAACCCACTTTTCTTTGAGTTACAATGACCTCTATCTTTAAGTGCAAGCCCTCCACAAACCCTGGTCAAGGTACATGGTCTTAAAAGAAAGTTATTATCCAAAAAACATTTATCTTTTTCAGTCACAGTGACTGTGACCTTTGACCTTTAAGTCCCAAAATCAATAGGCATCTGTCTTTCCCAAGGTGTACATCATCCACAAACTTTGGTGAGGGTACATCATCAAGAACTACATACATGCCAGAACATGTGTCATGTGAAAATATTAATTTTTCACTCCCAAACCTTCCAAACTGTTGTGTTTATACAAATAAAATTATCAGTAAAACTTATGGAAAAAAAGAGGCTGACATTTGTTAACACCATGATATATGCCTGTAACCTGTATAAGCAGTAAACTGACATGCTAATGCTAATGGAAAACTATCATTGTGGGGCAGGTTATACAGTTATAGAAGCAATTAAAAGTAAAGGCATAAACAACCACCATTCTGCAGATTACTTAACTTATTGACAATAGCTAAATGGATTTAAAGACAGAAACTTGGTGTATTTTTTATTTAATGTCTGTGTGATTGCAATTATGTGAGTGTGTGCATATGTGTGTGTGGTGATGATATACGGCAATGATAAGTCTACCAATTATTTTTTGTTTGCAAGTGTATTAAATGTTTTAAGAAACAGAATTTTGATTTCTTTTTTTCAAATTTTACTTATCAGTCATTTTCTATAGACTTATATGAGTTAAGATAACTTACTCTCAATTGTATGATGTCACTTGTTTGAGTCAAGCACACTGACCCCTTTTGGGACCACAAAACACTTTTTGAGTCTTAAAAACCTCCAACACTGTCTGGAAGGTTGTCAAGTATGAAACTTAAAGTTTTGTGCAGATGGACAGAACAAAATCAACGTGCCCTCCCTGAGCAAGCAGTGGGGACATATCAACTTCTTAAGGGAGGTCACTGCCTGCTATGTATCTGAACAAGAGAACTTTACTTAATGTTAGGTGCTGAATTCAAGAAAGAAAACTGTTACCTCAATATCTATAACAGGCTTTCCAAAGAGAAATCTGTCCATAATTTGTCTCTCCAGGTTTGCAAAGTTGTACTCAATAGTGGTTTCCTTGCCCACCTCAAAGGAATAGTTACAATTGGCCAGAACCAGGGGCAGAATATCCTGCTCTGGATGGTAGCTGATTAGGTGAGCTGGAGTTATGTCCCTTGCTTTCACTTTTGGCAGGTTGTCAGCGCTGCATATTATAAAAATGTAATTAGAGTTATTATTTTGCAAATAAGGCATATTGAAATGAATCTTCTATTAATAAAGCAGCATGAAATAAATGTAATGGTCATAATAAATGGAACCTGTTAAAACATGATTTGTTATAATCATACCTGTCAACTTGTACAGGAATCCCGTAATTTGTACGGTTTTTGGGGGGGTTTTGCAGTGTAAGACCGTACAACCATTTTGTACAGTTTTTTATATTTTAAAAAAAAAATTCGGGCAAGTCCTTATTTTCGTGCTTTAATCACTACATCTACCTTTATTTGGCCATTCATGCCCTCTGGGCGTACTGAATATTTGATTCTACCACTCTCCATGTATACATTTACATCCTGTATAACACCTACAGGTGGTCAGTGATAACTATGGCATATGTGCACGTTCTGTTACTGCTTAACTGCATATTGGGTTATGTGACCAAATTATCGGCAAATCAAAACTCCTCAAACAAAACAAAGCCGTTATTATTAATTAGCAGTGTTTTAAGCAGCTTTGTTGCACTGTGTTTACTCAAACCAGATCCTCACGAGTGGCTCATTTTAATTTTAATCCAGCGAGTCAGCATAATTAAATTAATGAAAGGTACTTTACCGACATCAGTGTTGGTTTCCTTTATGAACTGATTAAATGACAGTAATGATTCTTTCATTTTTAATTGATTACATGTATAAAGACAATCAACTTTCACGTGCGATATTGCGTTTGAAACGAAACAATTACGCTAATTAACGAGCTCTGTTTGTATTTAAAAGAGAAAATATTTGTTATGATCACTTTAAAAGTAGTTGTCAAGCAATGTGGATAAAATGAGTTTGTTAAATTATTTTCACAAGGAAGGTAATAAGGACGATTTGAAAAAGTAAAATTCTTGTGAAAGTGGACGGATAAAACGTAAGACTGCTACTGAGTGTGAGAATTCCTTAAACCAAGAGAGTGTAAAATTTCTAACGAACATTTCACCAAATGGACCAGAGCTTGAGGACTTTAACTCAGACACAGCTATCAACTGCTGGCTTAGTGCTGGTGCAGATGGCAGACATGTACATGGACATTTTTTTCAAAATCCAGCAGCTAAAACATATATACATGTACCTGAAGTAGCCAAACGTATATCAACAACTGTTTCAGAAAAATTAAATTCTTTTTAGAAATAATTTTATTTCATTTGTTCTTTCTATGGATTAAGTACATACATCTCATCAAATCTTGGCAAGTGATTACCATTTTGGGACAAGTGAAAAATAAGGTGGCCATGTGAAAAGTATGGTGGGACAAGTGAATTTTCTGAAACCACTTGTCTTGGACAAGTGGATGAAAAAACTTTCTGCTCAGCCCTGTCTTTGGCATAAAGTTTTTCTGGTCTTCGTAAGGTTTTCTTTGGTCTGGTGTACAGGTTTTTGTCTCAGGAGGTTGACAGGTATGGTTATAATACAAATTCAGATTTAAAATGATTGTGGTATGGCTCCTTAAATGTTATAATTAAAAACATTTCTTAAATTATTACAATGTTTTGGTGTCAAAGTAAACAATATTTTGATTTATTAATTTGGCAAGATCTGATGTATTCTTGGAGAAAAAATATCTTATCACTCCTTTCTTTATACGAATAAAGATATTAAATGTTTCTATTTATGAATGTTCATTTCATTTGTGTCAATAGTCAGTCACTGCACTTTGTTGCTAGCTTATTTGTGATATAAAAAAACAAACTGTCAATCTAATTATTATTGAACAATCAACTATAAAGCCGTTCAATCTTCTTTGTCTTTGTCTTCAATGAGTACAGTCGTTACTTGATACAGGGTAAGCAATAGCCAAATAATGCTTGCACAATCAACTAGCATACACAACCTTGCAGCAAACAATGCCATAGTTGAAAAATGTTTATCATCTATATTTATAAATTAATTAATTTACCTATCTAATTAGTAATTACTAATCATCAAAGTGAATCTCACAGCTACAGGTTATTTAAATAGTCTGGCACTGCTTTATAAAAATATAAAATCTGCTGCCAGGTACATGTGGTTTCTCCATGTTGTCAATCATCAAATAATCAATTGACCAATTAGTAATATCTTCCATTCCTAACATAAATGACCTCATTGTTTGTTAACAATTATTCACGCTGTAGTTACTGAAACAACCAGGTGTCAAAGTATTAATTAGTGTTTGCAATGTATAAAGAGACATGGAAACATAAAGTTTTACTGTTAAAGAAAAGTTTGAAGCTCTGGAAAGGATTAAGTCTGGTGTTAAACAAATCCAACTGGCGTGAGATTCAGGTCAGACAATCTCTTAATATTGTTGCAATTATTAATTTTCTGCCAGAAAAATGAAAACGTTTTCTTGCTTGTTACGTAAGTGCTAAGGAGGAGCTTCCTCTAACTTTTAGACAATCCATCATTGTACATTTTGTTCTCCTAATTATATCATCTAAATTAATGCATTTATATTTTAAAATACTAATTAACAATCACTGAAAACAAAATTATTTTAATTGAAATCATTAAATGGTGATAAAGAATTACTTTAGACATAATTGTATATTGTAGAGAATTATAATAGTAACACTATTTATATAAACTCAACTTTAAAAAATGCAGTGTATAGAAAAGAAAATAGGATTTTTTTATTTTTCTTTTTACATTTAGGTGTTCTTGAGTCTACTATCGAAGGGCAGAAGAGGGAAGAAGCCAAGGTAAGAGAGATGGTAATGAAGATACATGAAAGTGAAGGACTGAAGAGAAAGAAAACCAGACTGGTCTGAAAAACACAACTTGACACAGCCCTGTATCACTGATTTGTTCAAACTAGGGTTGAAGGAGTGCCAGTATCGGGAGTTCCTGTAAAGGTACAAGCTGAGAAATTTCACAATGACTTGCATGGACAAGATTCTGGTTTTAAAGCACGTAGATGATGGCTAGACTGTTTTATAAAGTGACATGGGATAAGCCAAGTGACTGTTCGGAAAAAAGTTCCTCTTCAGATTCTGCAGTCATTAAGACTTATTCAGACAGATTGAGGGAATTAATAGAGGAAGGTGAATATTCCCCCGAGCAGATTTACAATTGCAATTAAACCAGACTGTGTTAAAAAATAATGCCTGACATCAACTTGGCTGTGAAAACAGATGAACAGAAACATGAAGGATTTCAGAAAATAAAGGAGTGGGTGACTTTCCTATTCTGTGTGAAAAATGGGGAAGTCACAAATCAAAACCACTATGCATTGGAAATTCAAGTTGCCAATGTGCTGTCATCATGTACCTTTCTGATATGATAAACAAGCAAAAATGCATGGATGACAGCAGCCTTATCTGAAAACTGGTTCCACAATGAATTTGAACCGGTGGTTTGATCCCACATGAGACATATATGAAGATGGATATGGTTCATTCTGGAGAACTTTTCCAGTACCATAATATTTTTGTGTGTATAACGTGCACTGATGCATCCTGATTTTGGATCCAAAATGAGGGGAAAAAAATGTAGTTCTGCCATATAACGTGCATGTGATATAAAATACATTTTAAAATCTTGATAATTTTGCTTCGTTTCGTTGTGCGACAACAGTTGGCCATTTTGGATAGTGTACTGATCATCATTTGCTACACGACGTTTTAATTCTTTACAATAAACCAGTGCATGACTGTTTCTCTGGTCTTTACTGTCAGGACGCTGCACCCGATTATGATGACCAATACTATTTTTTAACAGATATCGTAAAAGAAATAATGAATAAGTGGCAAACTGTAAGGTATATCTTTCCAATTTTATCGTTGGTCCTTAAAAGGGCCGTTTTAAGGTTCACCTTGTCGATTGAGTTCAGTCTATTGTATCAAATCCCTCAAATTCCTCTTCAGCGTCATCATTCTCAAAAAGTCACTGTATGTCCTCGCTCCTGGCATTTCAAGATCGAACACAAGATGCTATGTAAAAGTTCAGGTCCAGTATTTATACTTATTTGGACTATCATGACACTTCTAAAATATATCTCAGTGCCCTAGATAAAATTTACCAAGACAATACTTCATAATTATGTTTGGCACATCAAAACTTTAGCTGGCACTGATTACCTTTAAAAACACCAAACTGAGTCAATTAAATATTGCTCACTCTATTGTAACAAAGAAGGTTCAAATGCTGTGGTTTAAGATGAGAAATATAACAAAGAACCAAGCTTTTTAATGAAGAAAAGTAAATAAAATGCAAATTTACCTAGACAATGCATTGTAACTATGCTTAGGACATCAAAGCTTAGCAAGTGCTGATTCCCATGAATAGACCACACTGAGTCAATGAAGCACTAATCACTGTATAACCTCAAAGATATATCAAATACTATTATTTAAGATGAGAAGTAAAACTAAGAACCAAGTTTATTTTCCAAAAAAAAAAAAAGAATGTTTTCCAACTTCATACATTAATTGATTATTTTGTTTCATGATGTGTCAGTGTTACCGTAACAGACTAACCACAGTCACGAAAAAGATGTCCCCTAAATGTGCCTCTGATGACAACATTAACACTGCTTGAAATCTAAATATTATATTTCAATTCGAACAAGAACAAATTATGAAAAAATTAATTAGATCCACAGTTATCGAATAATGAACATTTACAGGTACGGTAATCATATATTTGTTCCGCTGATAACCTTGAAAAAACCACACCGAGTCAATGAAGCATTTATTACTGTATAGTCACAAATAAATACAAAATACTATCATTTAAGATGAGAAATAAAACTAAGAACCAAGTTTATTTTCCAAAGAAATAAAAAATGTCCGACTTCATATATTAATTGATTTTCACAATGTGTCTGTGTTACCGTAACAGACAAAACCATAGTCAAAACAAATATGTCCCCCTAAAGGTGCCTCTGATGAGAACATTACCACTGCTTGAATTGTAAATATTATATTTCAACTCAACCAAGAATAAATGAAGAAAAAATGTATTAGATCCACAGTTATGGAATACTGAATATTTACGGCACAGGTACAGTAATCATCATATTTGTTCCGCTGCAATGTGGTACTTTGCACAGTTTACGACAACAAGTTACCAGAACGTTATGTACATTTATTTCTGGTTGAGGCACAGAACACAGTGCAACACAGTGATATGACATGAAACAAGTTTATTTCCATAAGTAATCATAAACAAGACTATTAAGGTTTGTAAACATTATTTATTTTTTTAATAAGGCTAGTACAGGTAAACAATTTAGTTACAATGCAACGTGCAATGGATTTAATATTTCACAAGGAGTGAATATGACACATATAGGCAGCTATAGTGCCTTCATCCTTTTGTCAGATAGACCTGACACATTTTTTTTTTTATAGTTCTTCTATAAAACGCGCACCCCCAACTGAAAATAAAAGAAATTAGGTCAAAAAAAGCCCACATTATACACAGCTAAATACAGTAGTTTCCAATGATGTCTAAAAATTTTCAAGGAGTACTTTTTCTCCTGGAAATTGAACTTTCCCCATATCTTTGTTTATCACCGCATAAATGGGTACAAAAGTAATAAAAAAAATACATAACTGTGCCACTAGAGCAAAGGGACACTACTCCATCTGGTAACTACCAGTGTCATTTGGCTTTCGATCCACCCAAATTTTATCCCATTTATTCATTTATTCTTTATGTTTGGAAATATGTACATAACTAAATTATGACATTTTATTCTGTTTAAATGTTTTGTATTCCCACAGAAAAATTCATGGAGATTTTTGCAAAATTCAAGGAGTTTTTCAACAGATTCAAGGACTTTTCAAAGCAAAAAACCCAGCTTGTTTTAAATTCAGGGAGTTTTCAAGATTGTACTAAAGATGATGGTGCTGAGGGCATTACTGTTGATGGGCAAAAGTCCTGTCCAGCCAAATGTACAAAGCCTGGTTAGTAGGGATGAAAACAATAATTTTCTCCCTAAGATTCAGCTGCTTGGTCAAGAAATCATGGTCATGTAAGATGAGCTACCAACAAGAACTGGTAAAAAGATTGTTACTGATGAAACTTCAGTTCAGGACAGCCTGCAGAATCTGAATTTGAAAAGAGACAATGTACTTTGGGGGGTAAATCATGGAATGCTATAATGCCTAGTTGCACTGAGAAATGCTGAAAAAGTGACTGGCGCTGCATTTTTAACTGGAAAGGGACAATGGCAGCAACATCAGCAACAACGATGATTGTAAAATTTGATGTTTTTGCTGGAGAAGGATGTGGCCAAGGCTGAGAGGACATTGGGGGTATTAGTGCAGTCAAGAGACAGTGTGTGTGAATGGCTGGCCTATAAACAGTGACTGTCCAGTTGCAGACCATGTTTCTGATCCAGAAATTATCAAAAGTGTGAAGGAAAAGACCAATGTGATGCTGCTGTTGTTAGTAATGATAAAGATGACAAGAAAGAGAACATTCCACCTTTCAGATTGGTATATAGCATTTTATATTTGTATTCAGATTCATATGGAATCCAGCAGAGAAAATTATGGAGGTCTGAAATTTATACAGACACTGCTTAGTGATCTTGTACACATGTATACATACTGAACTGTACTTGTACTTTATCTTTCCTTACATTATTATTGGATTCATTTTTTGCACTGAATTCAGACACAACATGACCTCTGCTGAAATGACTAAATATTATACTTCTTTGTGCATATTATGGATGAAATTATTATGGATACATGGTTATGGATGCAATGAGGTTGGTCTGTGAGTACATGTACTTTAACTATTCATGCTATACATGTATGTACCAATGCAGGATTATCTAAATAAAATAAAATATTACATATGTTATCAATATTAGTCATTTAATATGCGTTGATTGAAGTTGATAACAGTGCCAATCAAGTATGTAGTTTTGTGCTCACACCTCCTTCCCCCTTCAATATGTTGAGCCTAGGGGATATACATGCATGCATCATTTTCTTCAGTTAATTGACTGAGGGTTTTCCAGTAATGTCATTTATTACAATTACTGAGCAACAATTTTAAGAACTAATCTTTGTTTTTGACCCATTCAATTTTTCTCTATATACAATTACTATTCTGTAAAGCTGCAATACCTGACATGTAAATTCTAAACTTTAAAAATATCTTACCTTATCAAAATTGTTTAAAAGTAAGTGAAATTCTAAACAAATTTTGCAATCTGTAACTTAATCTGCTTTAGATCTGCAGTCAAATTAGAAGAAAAAAAATAGAATTGGTTAATGAAAATGCTCTTACAGAAGATGTAAGCAAATCTAACTTCTAATACATCTGTGACTGTAATGTGCGTTCTGATCGGCATCAAAATTTAAAAGAGTAAAATCCACCATATATTATGAGAAGCATTAACACTACTGATAAATCAACTGCCATGGTAATACACCATTAATCATCAAATTTATGACAATCCTTTTTTCTCCAAATTTGAGTCACTGTTATTTGCTTACTTAAATCACTGTATTTCTTAAACTTTTCTTCTGAACCAAAGAACAAAAGTCCTTTGAAGGGACTGATGCTCTACTGGGCAAAAAGAATTTCCAGAAATTCAAGATAAGACCATTTCTTCTTTTTAACTGTTGAGTATTTAAACCATCTCTGATACTCTTCAGTAAATAACAACATTTTCAAATTTTCTGCCATGGTGGACATATTGCATGTCAGATTGGTACCATTTTCATTAGGACCAAGTAGATATCATTTGAAGTCTTTTGGTAAAACCCCATGTCAATATGACCATCCATTCAGAGGGAGTAGCAACAGCAAGATTTTCAAAAATGGCCATCATGGCAGCCATATTGGATGTATGATTGGCACCATTTTTTATTTAGGACCAACTACATATAAGAAGTCTATTGGTGAAAACCCCATGTTAATATAACCATTCATTTGGGAAGAGTAGAGATCACAATATGAGGGTCAATTTGCATCATTTTTATTTAGGACCAACTAGACACCATTAAAACTGTTCTGACAAAACCCCAATGTCAAAATGGCTTTCCATTTATGAGGAGTAGCAATAACAAGATTTTCATATTAATCACCATTTAAATTTAGGACTAACATGATATTATAAGAAGTCTGTTGAAAATGCCATGTTGATATGAGTTTCTGTTTTGGAGAAGTAACAACAAGAAGATTTTCAAGACGGCTGACATGGTGGTCATATTGGATATCAGATTTGCACCATTTCCATTTAGGACCAACTAGACATAAGAAGTCTTCTGGTGAAAGCACAATGTCGATATGACCAGTCATCTAGGCAAGGTAGCGATAATAAAAATTTTCCAGATGGCCATTGTGGCGCCATATTGGAGGTCAGACTGGCACCATTTTCACCTATGACCAACTAGACATCATAAGAAGTCTTTCAGTGAAAACCTCAAGCTGATATGAGCATTTATTCTGGAGTCGTGGATAAGAACATTTTCAAGATGGCCACTGTAATGGTCATATTGGATTTCTGAGTGGGAACCCTTTTCATTCTAAGATTTTAAGGATGGCTGTCTTGGTTGCCAAATTGGACATCAGATCAGCACCATTTTCATTTAGGACCAACCAGACATCATTAGAAGTCTTTCAGTGAAAACCCCATGTTGATATGACCATCCATTCAGAAGATTTTTAAGATGGCCACTGTGGCAGCCAGATTAGAAATCAAAGTGGCATCCATTTTCATTTAGAACCAACTAGACTTTACAATAAGTCTTCTGGTGAAAACCCATGTCCATATGACTTTCCATTCAGGAGAAGTAGCAATAATAAGAATTTCAAGATGGCTGTCATGGTGGCTATAATGGACATCAGATTGGCACCATTTTCGCTTAGCACACAACCAGATATTATATAAAGTCTTCTAGTGAAAACCACATGTTGATATGACCATCCATTTAGAAGGAGTAGTGATAACAAGATGGCCACTGTGGCAGCCATATTAGACATCAGATCAGCACTATTTTAGTTCAAGACCAACAAGACATCGTAAGAAGTCTTTTGGTAAAAACCCCATGTCCATATGACTTTCCATTCAGGAGGAGTAGTGACAACAACATTTTCAACATGGCTTGCCATGCAGCCATATTGGAAGTCAGATCAGTGCCCATTTCATTTAGGACCAACTAAACACATATGATGTCTTTTAGTGAAAAGCCATGTGATAGGACCATCCATTCAGAAGGAGTAGCCGATAGCAAGATTTTCAAGATGGCTGCTGTGGTAGCCATATTAGATAACCAAGTGGCATATTTTCATTTAAGAACAACTAGATCCCGGGATGAATGTGTGCATATAAATGATATGGCAATCCTCCAAAGTAGTTTAGGCGAATTAGTCATGATAACAAACTTGTGCTAATGGAAAGGACAATGGACGAAAAACCATTCAATAAGCTCTTCCTGGTCTATGTCTCACCACCTGTTTCTGTCACAGCATGATCCCTAACACCTAACACTTAACCTTGAAAAGTAGGTCATTTGTGGACCTATAACTCGTGTTCTAGCCCTGAGTAGTACTCCTCAATAGAAAATAAACCCATATAGGTTTCTAGAACTGTACATGCAAACATTTCAAGGAAATGGAGCTTAAATAAAAGAAGGTTTGGTGTTTCATGCCAGCAACACAAGTAGGTTATATTAGTGCCGAAGGCAACTTGGAGTAATGATGCCTTGCCCACAGGACACTGCCACGGTAGGCCAACCCGGGCCGATCTGATGGTTAGGATTCAACCCGACACCAATTTGGTCATGAGTCCAGCATTCTAACCACTGTGCCAAACCATGGCTCCACCTTAAATTAGTCCACCTCTTATGACATGCATGAAAGTACATTAAGCTTATTCTAATGTCCCAGAATGCTCAAGAGGAATGGAGGAAAGACCAACAGAAAAAACAACAATGCTGGCCAAAAAATGTAAATCACTGTGACTAACCATGCAATGTAGGCAAGAAACATTTGGACTGACCTGCTCTTTCTGCACACCTCTACAGTACTCCTCTATAAAGTCATTTTGATTTCTTGAGAAGAAACCCTTCATCAGAGACCA